>OW285243.1:0-1200000 GCA_935421215.2 Melolontha melolontha
TTTCGAAAAATATGAATTTTTTTAGTTCACGCTTTCGTCGCCAGAGGTGTTAGTACTACCGAGTGTATATTCGCGAAACGTATATATTTTCTAAAGTGCCGCTTATTTGGAAACCGCATATTTGTCAACTTTGCTTTATCATCAATCTAATGCAGTATTTGTTTATTATGCACGTGTTTGAATAAAGGGTGCTTTGTAAACAGGTATGTTCAAGACATTATAAACATGTCATATATTTTTGTTCGGCATGCTGGCTTCGAAATAAATATTTGCATTATATGAATGTAATAATACCCTTTCCTTGTATTATGGATTCCTATAAGCTTTTATCACATTTAAATGACGTTTATTTTTGAAATTTTGCATACTTATTTGTAAATGTGTTATATCATCAATCTAATGCGGTATTTCTTTATTATGCACGTGTTTGAATAAAGAGTGCTTTGTAAACAGGTTTTTGAAGACATTTTTAAACAAGAAATATTTAAGTTCGGCAAACTTGCTTCGAAATAAACATTTGCATTATATGAATGTAATAAATGTAATAATACCCTTGTATTATGGATGCCTATAAGTTTGTTTCACATTTAAATGACTTTTAATTTTGAAATTTCGCATATAATATTATTTATAATTGTTAGCTAAGAACTGCCCGGCAATATTTCCTTTATCAAAATATACGTTTAAATTTATCAATGAACGCAATAATTACCTTAAATATCATGTAATAGTATTGAGAAAGCATTTTTTTTAAACTATACTTTAATAAACAAATTTATTGGTCTGTAATATAAAAAAAAAAATTATATGAATACCCATACCTTCAGGTGGATGCCGAACTGTATGCAGTTTGTACGGACCTCAAAATGATAGCTGGATGTATATACATACGGGACGAAATATTAAAATTATATACATCCAATTCAGGTGCGATGATTACAATTATTTTAAGTATGATCACGGTCATTTTTGTACTGTTCACTCTCTATTTTATTGAAATGACGTGAGAATTGTGGTTCTGAAAAGAACCGGTGGTGTGGTAATGGAAAAAAAAAAATTAAATATAGGTGACCCCGTGCGGCCAATATTCTAAGCCCTTTCGCCACGTATGCGACGAGCCAGCTGAATGTCCTTCGGCATTATGGTTACCCGTTTGGCGTGTATCGCGCACAGGTTCGTATCTTCGAATAAACCGACGAGGTACGCCTCGCTGGCCTCCTGTAGTGCCATAACAGCGGAACTCTGGAAACGGAGATCGGTCTTAAAATCCTGCGCGATTTCCCTGACCAAACGTTGGAATGGTAATTTCCTGATCAGGAGTTCCGTACTCTTCTGATAACGCCGGATCTCTCTTAGAGCGACGGTACCTGGTCGGTAACGGTGGGGTTTCTTGACACCGCCTGTTGCCGGGGCGCTTTTACGAGCCGCTTTCGTTGCCAGCTGCTTGCGGGGCGCTTTGCCGCCGGTAGATTTTCTGGCAGTTTGCTTGGTACGTGCCATCGTTAAATTGTTATAATAATAATATAATTAAGGATATATGTAATATAACAGCGAACGGTCTATGCGGTGCAGATGTCGACAGACGAATGATTTAGGAAACTGACGGTCGGCCAGTTTTCTAAGTTTCCAAGAGCCGACGGACGTTTCTGATTGGTTCGTCCGTGTCGGGCTCGGGCGTGGCCAGTTCGGGTTTATATAAGCCGGTCGGACCCCGGCATTTATTGAACAGTTCGTCTACAGTCATCGTACGCGCTGATTCAGACGTAGCAGATCGAATCGCCTGACATACTCTTTAGTATTATTATTACTACTTACTTGGTGTATCCTCAAAATGACCGGGCGCGGTAAAGGAGGCAAAGGATTGGGAAAGGGTGGAGCGAAACGTCATCGCAAAGTGTTACGTGATAACATCCAGGGCATCACCAAACCCGCCATCAGACGTCTAGCACGTCGCGGCGGTGTGAAGAGAATCTCCGGTTTGATTTACGAAGAGACGCGGGGTGTTCTGAAAGTCTTCCTCGAAAACGTAATACGCGATGCCGTAACATACACCGAGCACGCGAAAAGGAAAACCGTTACGGCTATGGACGTCGTTTATGCCCTGAAACGTCAAGGACGTACCCTTTACGGTTTCGGCGGTTAAGAGCTCGGTCATCATCACATTTGCGTTAAATGCGCAACGGACGTCGGGCGGACGGACATCGCCTAATTAAATTACAATTAACAACGGTTCTTTTCAGAACCACAAATACTAATCGTTCTGGCGAAAAAGAATGAGGTAGGCAATAAAAATAGAGACACTGATATCAATAATAATAATAACATCAAAAAGAGAAAAGCAGGTTTGTTAATAGCCCTTACGCATACAGGCAAAATTCACATTATCTATAATAAATTGGGCTATTTACAGTAAGCATAAATAGCCAGCCACAACACGCAGTTACATAATGACAATTATTGTGACCGATTACATAAATCGGTTATTATCTAATACCGATTGTGACTGACGTCAATTGTAGTACAACGTCGTCAGTTCTTCGGTCTCGAAAACGTTCAATGGAAACACACAATATACGTTTCGAGGACCCAGCGTTACAAAACATATGGTAGATGTTTTGTCGGATAGCTTTATTTTTAAAATGCCAGCCAGATATTGAGTAAATCTAAATCCTTTTTTTTTTTTTTAATTTCAAATTAGAAAATGACATTCATAATAGTTAATTACGGATATTAAAGCTACTCACTTTTGTATATGTTAAATTTTACAATAATTTACATAAATTGACTAAATATAATTTTAACGATCATTCAATGTTAAAAATATAATTTACTAAAAATATATACCAAGATTCAACTCTAATCTATATTTATAAAACTAAGATATAAATAATAAGATATCCAATTCTTTAATACAACATGATAACTATTACAAATTCAAACATATCACAATATCCCTTGCATATGTTAAAATATAAAACTCTTATAGACATAATATTAGAAATAGCTCAACAATATAATGTAGGTTTATCCCGTTCAGTTTAAATGTCTAAATTAAATATTGTGGCCCTGAGAAGGGCCGTGAATTTAATTTGGGGAGAATATTACCAGAGAAGGTGGTAGTGGTGCGCGTTAACGGTTTATCCCCGTCGATCACCCGTCGCGTTTAAGGTTTTTTCTCAGTTTTCTTGGGCAAAAGTACCGCCTGGATATTGGGCAGGACGCCGCCTTGAGCGATTGTCACGCCGGAGAGGAGTTTATTCAATTCCTCGTCGTTGCGTATCGCCAGTTGCAGATGTCTGGGTATGATGCGGGTCTTTTTATTGTCCCTGGCGGCGTTGCCTGCCAATTCTAGAACTTCCGCCGCCAAATATTCCATGACCGCGGCCAAATAAACCGGTGCCCCGGCACCTACTCGTTCGGCGTAATTACCCTTACGCAGAAGACGATGTATACGGCCGACCGGGAACTGTAGACCGGCACGGCTGGAACGTGATTTCGCCTTGCCCTTAACTTTGCCACCTTTACCGCGTCCTGACATTTTTTAATAATTTGTATATAATAATATCGGCCAAGATCAGGTGATAGCGTCTATACTCGCTGCTGTCTCGCAACGGTGTGGGAATTTTTCCAGACACGCTCAAACCTACGTACTTATAGCCGCGCTCGTCCACCAATGGTCACTGCGATATTCGTTCATACAACATCGCAGTTGAGACAACATACGACGAAATATCGTCAATAGCGAAGCCGGAAGAAATGGCCGGGCGAATTATTACTATAACAAACCTTAAATTAAATCCGAACTTCGTTGAACTCTGGCCACCGGAATTACTTCAACAAACGCAGGCGATAATCGACGAAACGCACAGCGAAAGCGGCGTGCAAGAGCTGCTACGGACCTCACCTAGTTTATTTATGATAAACCCAGAACACCCGACGATACAAGTTGAAATACCAGATCCCGAACCGACCAAAAAAGAAAAAAACCCCAGAAAACAGAAAATGAATTATCCGGAAAAGAAAATTGAAGATTTCATCTACCCGAAATTTACGAAGAAACTGAAAACAGACGAAACAACTTCGACAATCGAAATAAAAAACTCGTACGACGTCCTCGAAAACAAAACCGAGGAAAAGATGGAAGAAGAAACCTCCGAACACACTCCACAACCGTCAACATCGAACAGCGCTCCCAGGGTAAGTGACAAAACCTACATAACACACAACACAAACACTGACACACGAAAACCACGAAAAATTGCACCAATAATAGTAACGGACAAAGACAATTGGACATACATACGACAATTACTTAAGACAAACAACATTAACACAGAAGAAAGCAAACTTGTGAAACCTGGTATTCACATAGAACCAAAAACTGACAATGACTACCGTACACTGAAACAAATACTGGACAACGAAAACATACAATACTACACATTCCAACTTAGAAGCGAAAAGACTTTAAAGGTAGTTATGCGCGGCATTCCTACCTTTATTACTGACACCGAAATTACTGACGACTTGACTGACAAAGGATACCCGACACTGAAAATAAAGAGAATGAACGGCAAACACGGCATTCCCGCACCACTGGCACTGATCGAACTGACGAACCAGTATAAATCAATTCACAACCTACGAGACTGCTGCGGACTTACAATTAAAATAGAACCCTTACACAAACGGACAGACATAATACAGTGTCATAAATGCCAGACTTTCGGACATCACCAACGGAACTGTAACGTGCATTACAAATGTATGAAATGCGGAGACGGACATTCGACTCACCTATGTACAAAGACCAAAACAACCCCACCAAAGTGTGCAAACTGCGGTGGTCCACATTTATCCATATCCATCAACTGTCCTAATAACCCTAACAATCCTGCAAACAAAACCACACCTCAACCTAAATACATACCAGCACCACCCCCAACAACAAATCCATGGACACAAAGACAAAACAAGACAACACCGAACATAGTTGACGAATTAGCACTTGCCTTAGGCAATATGCTATTAACGCTACACTCGACTAACGCAACAAACGAACAGATACAGCACTTTGTAACACAAACAAAGACAATCATAACACTCTACAATAAAACACATTAAACACACACACAACTGACACGCAAACAAAAAATGTGATGATGACCAACGAAATTACACACGTGACTTAAACGCACAAAAAGCGACTGACACACAGACTTTACACACACAATACACACAGGACCGCGCAAAAAAAAAAAAACACAACAACGGACGATTAAATCAGACTCAAACACTCACAACCCTGGGACGTACATAACAACGGTGTGGAAATGGAGGTATCTTCGACCACGGAACAAAATTCAAGACACATGACCCAATGGTCGCGATTCGGCACCTCTCGATACGGTGGGCGTGGCCTAATCGTGCGCACCGTTCTCCCTCAAAAACCGGCGCGATAGTGCACGCCGAACAGACCGTCTCACACCTTCGACAGTATACATTCTATTACAATCCTACTTACTATTAAATATTGACTACAACCATGCCACCGAAGACTAGCGGTAAAGCCGCTAAGAAAGCAGGCAAGGCTCAGAAGAATATATCGAAGGGCGATAAGAAGAAGAAACGCCGCAGGAAGGAGAGTTACGCAATTTATATTTACAAGGTGCTCAAGCAGGTCCATCCGGATACGGGCATATCCAGCAAGGCGATGAGCATCATGAACAGCTTCGTGAACGATATATTCGAACGCATTGCGGCCGAAGCGTCCCGTCTGGCCCATTATAATAAACGTTCGACGATCACCAGTCGGGAAATACAGACGGCTGTCCGTCTGTTACTTCCCGGTGAATTGGCAAAGCACGCTGTTAGCGAAGGAACCAAAGCCGTCACGAAATATACCAGTTCAAAATAATGGGCGACGCCTGGAGGTGACCATTGCGCAAATGGTTTATCATCGGCGGCGGCGGCGGCGGGAGATCGGCCATTAAATATATAAATAACTGCGTCGATAGAAACAATATAAAAAAAAACGGTTCTTTTTAGAACCACAAACGAGATATAATTTAAATTGAAAAGAGAGAATAATATACGAATAGAACGTCGATATGTATAAGTTAGGCATGAGAGTTTGAACGGTAATTCGAACGAAAAAAAAAAAAAAGATTAAAAATAGACAATAAGCAAAATGCAATTCCACCGTAAGTGTATTATTAATTTCGACGGCCGATAGGTATATATGTCACGACACCTGATGACGCGGTAAATATGTAAAACGTTATATCCATAACACGTCCTAAACTCCAGTCGGCCATGAAACGATATATCCATAATACGTCCAAAACTCAAGTCAGCCATGATTTCCCTAGTAATAGTATCTAAAAGCATGACGTAACTTAATGAATGAATATGAATCATTTAAATCATGAAACGATATATCCATAATACGTCCAAAACTCAAGTCAGCCATGATTTCCCTAGTAATAGTATCTAAAAGCATGACGTAACTTAATGAATTAATATGAATCATTTAAATGACAGACGATTTGAGTAAATAGCACGGTTACAAATATAGTAGTCGGTCGGTCATTAATAAATAAAATTCCATGACAACGTATTTATTAGATGACACCAATTTCATTAAAATTTGACAATTCAGAACGGCCGCGGTAAAGTTACGACGATATCCCGTCAACCCAAAAAAAAAAAAAAAACAATTTCAGAAAATGTTAGTAAGCAAAATGCAATTCTTCACTATGGTATAAGCGTGCAGCTGTATTAGTAAGGTCGGGTGACAGTTTTATCGATATGTGTGTGTAGATATGTCAAAAATTGACTACCTGTAAATTGCTTATACTAGGATGTCGAGGTCAAATTGACTTGAAATAGTATGAAGAAGATGGACAAATACTTAATAGGAAAAAAGGGGATATAGGGTCCGAAAGGCCGTTAAACCATAATCGATTCCTGTTTCATCGGTCGTTTGGATTTGTCCTGTGGTCGAAGTTACCGCTATTTTCACACCTCCGTTGTTACGCTGTCTGTCTTAGCACGGTCCTGTGTTGTTGCGTGGTGTGTAAGTCTGTGTGTTTGTCGCTTTTTATCCGTTCAAGTCATGTGTGTGTTTACTGATTGTTCTTGAAAAGTGTGATTATATTCTGTATGCGTTACGAGGTATTGAATATGTTCTGTTGTTGCATTTGTAGAGAGTAATTATATTTGCATTTAGCCTAAGGCAAGTGCGAGATCGTCATTTGTGTTAGGTGTTGTTGGTGGTTCATTTGTAATTGAAAGTCCGCAGCAGTCGTGTAATTTATAAATCGAGCTATACATCTATTCCTAGCGTGGCCCATCTCCTACCATACAACAGAAACGGCAATGATGGAATAATTATATACGTACACGGCGACGATATACATGATACCGGTAGCATAAGATTAGCGAATAAATACATCGTGCGGGCAAGTAATTGAGAAAAGGGTGGGGAAAAAAATAAAAAAAAAATTATATATAAACGGCAAAGAAACACCAACGGGTTAATTAATTATTTACGATGACGTGGTAATGAAATAGGCATATTATAATCGTCAAGAGCAGAGGAATATTGCCGAAGGACATTCGGATGTCCACGTAATTAACGGTTCCCAACAAGAGCGTGTAAGCAACGTCGTGTCTGCGCCGACGGTGGTGATATCGGACCTTGACTCTCGATTAAACGTACGAAGATGATATTATAGTTGCGAAACGGACGTTACCGATGCGGCAAAGTCTCGCACCGAGTGTGAGGTGGTGGTATTAATCGGCGTCGTTCGTAAAACGGCCGTCCCATGGCGAAAAAAAAATAGGCCATAATAAATTGTAACGACGACGACACCCATCGAGAATGCGGAATCGTCAAAAAACGGACCGATATATAATGGCGTGCACAGTCTATCCTATTGCGGCGAGATTGTTTTCGCCCGTCGCCGGACCAAGCCTGGACATCGGACGGAAGGATTCCGCGACGTCCGCCGTCACCATCGACGTCGGTCGTGGACATCGATCGTCAAAGAACGACGTCGGTCCGGTGCCGCTCCGATAGGTCTCTTACGGAATGTGATGGCGGTCGTTGCGACGGCGAGTCGGGGAAAAGCGCGATGCCGTCGCGAGGCGGCGTCCTCGGCCGTGGGGTGTGCGTACTAATCGACGACGGCAGGGCGTCGGTCGACGTCCGCGACGAGTTCTAAGTGGGGCTTGCGAACACGAGGGCGTCCGTGGTCCGATGAGTGGACCTTCCGTTGACGGCCCGGGAGTTTCGTATTCGGTACGTGCACTTGCGAATTGGACCCCGCCCCGGTAAAATTTTAAAAACACTCATCATACAGCTCGTCACGAGTGAACAGCAAGCAACAGCAACATATATATATATATATATCTATATATCCAGCGATCGCTAGTTATAAACATTTGACAAACGAATATAGGCATTACAAAAAAAAAAAAAGCAGCATACGTTCGCCCGAACGAAAATCATCACGACGTCCTCCACGGCAATAACGGAATCACCAACCATATCGACTGACATGTCGGACGTGGCGTCGCAACAGCAGTCACAGACGGCGGCGGCCGCCAGTCCCGCCGCGCCGGCCAAGAAAAGCGCCGCCGCCGCATCGGCTGGCGTCAAAAAGGCGAAAAGTCCCCGCTCGAAGCCCACACATCCCCCGACTTCGGAGATGGTCAACGGGGCGATCAAGAGCCTGAAGGAACGCGGCGGTTCCTCGCTGCAGGCGATCAAAAAGTACGTCGCCGCGAATTACAAGGTCGACGCGGAAAAGATGTCCCCTTTCATCAAGAAGTACCTGAAGGCGGCGGTCGCGTCCGGCGCTCTCGTCCAGACGAAGGGAAAGGGCGCGTCCGGATCGTTCAAGTTGGCCGCCGCCAAGAAGGGGGCCGGCGCCGCCGAAGCGCAACAGGTCGGCGTCGCGACGGCGAGATCGGCCGCCGCGAGCAAGAAGAAATCCGCGGCGGCGGCCGCTGCCGCCGCTAAGTCGCCCAAGGGGGGCAGGAAGGCCGGAGGCGGCTCGACCGCGACGGCCGGCGGTGTCGCGGAGAAGAAGTCCAAGCTGAAGAAGGCCGCGAAGAGTCCCACGAAAAAACCCAAGGCCCCCAAGCCGAAGACGGCCAAGAAAACGGCCTCGTCCTCGGGCGCCGCAGCAGTCGCGACGCCCAAGGCGGCCAGATCGGCCGCCGCTAAGACGAAGGCGACCGCCAGGTCACCCAAGGCCGCCAACACCGCCTCATCGAGATCGTCGAAGGGCGGCGCGACGTCCAGAAACGCAGCCGCGTCCAAGGCGAGAACGGCGAACACGGCCAAGGGCGGTTCGGCGAAAAAAAAGTGAGCGGCGGCGCCTTCGAACGGTCCCCATCGACGGCGCCTTCGCCTACTGAAGCGGAGGAGGCGGTGCAGCAGCAATTGCGGAAAAAAGAACGGCGCCGGCGACGAAGAGGAGGAGGAGAAAACAATACGTATACGTATAAGCGAGTCACAAATGGCCCTTTTCAGGGCCCCATTCGATTTCCTAACATATAAACTAAAAAGAGAGAGCATATTTTGCATTACGTGTTGGTAATTTTAGCAAATTACTGCCGTACAAACAAACAAACAAACAAACAAACAAACATACATACATACATACATACATACATACATACATACATACATACATACATACATACATACATACATACATACATACATACATACATACATACATACATACATACATACATACATACATACATACATACATACATACATACATACATACATACATACATACATACATACATACATACATACATACATACATACATACATACATACATACATACATACATACATAACATAACAGAACATAACATAACAAGTGTTCAATTGAAAAGTCAATCTAGTAGCATGTGATTTACCGAGAACATTTTGAAGTATGTCGTAAATTAAAATTTACTACTTAACCTACGAAGTCGTATATTTTGACAGTTTCATACATACAAATAGATAACAAATGTGATAGACTTTAGTAAATGTCATTTGAATTGACGTTTACGGAACAACAAACACATATTAATATATTAGTGTCTTATTCTATCAGATATTTCAATGTAACCTGGATTGATTTTTCAAAAGAACATTTGTTACATACATACATACACACACTTTACCACCTATCGTCTTCCAAATGTTCCATATTTATTTATGTAATCGAAAATTGTTCTAAAGATTATACAACGTGCATGCATTTGTCAGTTTGTGTGTGTGTGTCTGTCTGTGTTTCTCTCTCTCTCTTACTGTGTGTGTGTGTGTGTGTGTGTGTGTGTGTGTGTGTGTGTGTGTGTGTGTGTGTGTGTGTGTGTGTGTGTGTGTGTGTGTGTGTGTGTGTGTGTGTGTGTGTGTGTGTGTGTGTGTGTGTGTGTGTGTGTGTGTGTGTGTGTGTGTGTGTGTGTGTGTGTGTGTGTGTGTGTGTGTGTGTGTGTGTGTGTGTGTGTGTGTGTGTGTGTGTGTGTGTGTGTGTGTGTGTGTGTGTGTGTGTGTGTGTGTGTGCGCGCGCGCGCGCGCGCGCGCGTGACATGTTTTGACATAATGTTCATAAACAAGTCTATCGTCCACCTGATCATGTGTATCAAACGGCTAAGATATCTAAAATTCTAATGCTTATGGAAAAAGGTTGAAGAGATAGAAATAAATTTGGACGACGAAAGTGTTGAAGAATGTGAAGAAAATAGTGTAGCAACGATGAAAAAAAGATAGAAGAAATTAGGGACTTAAGCCAAGAGGTGCCAGCTACAGCCTCAGTTAACTCTATCGTCACTGTTAGAAAAATAACCTTAATCCATTGGACTGATGATCAAAAGAAACTAACTAAACTATTTTTTAAAACAAACATAAATTCAAAAATTCCTCCCAAAAAAAGCGAATGTGGATAAATATCCGGAAAAATTCCATAATAAGTCTGGCCCACAAATAAAAGTTTTCGTTTAAAATATGTATCGCAATAAAAATTAGTCTTTAATTATATGTATCAAGTATATTATAAGATCTTTTGCTTGTTGTACTTATAAATTGTTTCATTAAAATTAATTTGTATCTTTAAAAATTATTCTTAATTTTGTCATTGATAGTACTAGTAAGCCTAAAAACGTATAAATGTTTGGCTTCGTTATAGCTAACACTTTATCCTACAGAATATTTAAATAATATTGAAATCTCGATACCTTACGTAACCTAATATTAATAAATCGAACAGTGAAATTTTATTTACAAAGGAGCCATGCTATTAACACAGAATTACAATTTGGAATACAGCACAAATGTATGTGTTCATATTACATATTTTAGTTTAAGTTATTAAGTAAGACTCCTACACGTAACTCATTATTTGTTTGTAAATTCATCACTTTAGTATATTGATTTAAAATAAAAATTGTGTTTGTTTAACTAAATTTTAATAAACAAACAATTTTTTTTGATTCATTTTAACTCAGAAAGATAAGCAATAGAAGCAATTCCAAATTCAAAGTGTATATAAACTAAAGAAAATTAGTTCCTTCTCTAAAATACGCCAATCCACGTAACCGATATTTATTAAAGAATTGCACAAATACTTACGAGTATATTAAATATATGTAGATAATACGCAATATGAGATACGATGTTAGACAACATAGCAGACGCAGAAAGATGTATTCAGTAAAATATAAATACCTTCCTCGGACGTAGAATTACAGGTTTCGTAAAAAGAATATATCTGTCGAAGCAGATATAATAGACACATGTATGGGCGCAATATTGATAAGAAAATGAAAACAAAAAATCCTTAATTTATTTTTTCTGCCATCAGAGTAGAGTATATTAGAAAATAAAGTCACTATAGCGTTTGATTTGTACATTCGGCGGTTTGGAAATGAGAAAAACATTATATACTTCAGAGCTTTATGTAGACGACAAATTGAAGGTATAATGAAATGAAGCAGAATTGATAGCGGTTTATATATATATATATATATATATATATATATATATATATATATATATATAATTAGGAAGGAAGAATTAGGAATTTTATTATTATGGAATATTATTATAATATATATTCTTTCAGAATTATATTTTCCAAAATGCAACTTAATTTTTATCGTTAAAAATTAATCACCCCAATTGTTTCAATAAGTCACTGTACCAACCCAACAGCTGTTCCTCTTTTGAAGATCATTGGTCGCTGTTGTAGCACAGGTTTTCCAAAATATTTTGATATATTAAGTATAATTTAGATCTTTGATGAATTTTTATGAACTTATTGTTTTACAAATAAATTTTTCCTTCTCACATAACCTTTGACATTATCAAACATTAACAATTGTATATAAAGTTAACTAAATTTAAATTGTTCTATAATTTTGGGATATGTAAGAGAGTCACATACATTTAAAATTTATTTATAGATTTGACACTCTATTTTAAAAAAAATATATATATATAAATATAATACAGTCTTCCACCTTCTAAGAAATTTTAATAACAGAAATGTAACAAATTAAAGCTAGTCCTTTCCATAAGTTAATCAACATATTATTATCATATATATACAGTATAACAACTTGAACTACGAAAGCCTATTGATAGGAGAGGGAGGTAAATTTAAATGTAATCATTTTGCTTATTTAGCTACTTATATATCCACCACATTATATTATAACATTATTTTCTTTAGATTGACATTTTTAAATTCGTTATATCTTTTGAATGGAATGTCAGAGTTTAATAATTTAAAATGTATTTTACTGGTATCGAAATGGTCTTTTATAAAATATCATTTAATAGGATAAATAATAATACAGAGGTATGGATAATATGGTTCGATTATTGTCGGCACTACTTTTATTAACTTTTAAAATGTAAAAAAGTAGTTATAGAGGCATAACTACAGTAGTTGGACATATGGTTTCGCGGACTTTTTTGTAGATATTAATACGTTCTATAATACTGTTGAACATTTTTTTGTTCTATCAACAATAGTTTCCGCAGCGTACGCGATGACAGATTTTTTGTGACTAATTTTTCCACACCTTGGGTTACATTAATGCATTTTTATTGGGGATCCCTTTTTTAATTGAAAATGTAATATAGTCCATGTCACTCGGTGAAAATGCAGCTTTCTAATGGTTAAAGAATTTTTGAAATCGGTCCAGTAGTTTTTGTGTGAAAAAATTACAAACATACATACATACATACATACAAAAACACAAATGGTTCCATAGGCATGTATTTCGAAAAATATGAATTTTTTTAGTTCACGCTTTCGTCGCCAGAGGTGTTAGTACTACCGAGTGTATATTCGCGAAACGTATATATTTTCTAAAGTGCCGCTTATTTGGAAACCGCATATTTGTCAACTTTGCTTTATCATCAATCTAATGCAGTATTTGTTTATTATGCACGTGTTTGAATAAAGGGTGCTTTGTAAACAGGTATGTTCAAGACATTATAAACATGTCATATATTTTTGTTCGGCATGCTGGCTTCGAAATAAATATTTGCATTATATGAATGTAATAATACCCTTTCCTTGTATTATGGATTCCTATAAGCTTTTATCACATTTAAATGACGTTTATTTTTGAAATTTTGCATACTTATTTGTAAATGTGTTATATCATCAATCTAATGCGGTATTTCTTTATTATGCACGTGTTTGAATAAAGAGTGCTTTGTAAACAGGTTTTTGAAGACATTTTTAAACAAGAAATATTTAAGTTCGGCAAACTTGCTTCGAAATAAACATTTGCATTATATGAATGTAATAAATGTAATAATACCCTTGTATTATGGATGCCTATAAGTTTGTTTCACATTTAAATGACTTTTAATTTTGAAATTTCGCATATAATATTATTTATAATTGTTAGCTAAGAACTGCCCGGCAATATTTCCTTTATCAAAATATACGTTTAAATTTATCAATGAACGCAATAATTACCTTAAATATCATGTAATAGTATTGAGAAAGCATTTTTTTTAAACTATACTTTAATAAACAAATTTATTGGTCTGTAATATAAAAAAAAAAATTATATGAATACCCATACCTTCAGGTGGATGCCGAACTGTATGCAGTTTGTACGGACCTCAAAATGATAGCTGGATGTATATACATACGGGACGAAATATTAAAATTATATACATCCAATTCAGGTGCGATGATTACAATTATTTTAAGTATGATCACGGTCATTTTTGTACTGTTCACTCTCTATTTTATTGAAATGACGTGAGAATTGTGGTTCTGAAAAGAACCGGTGGTGTGGTAATGGAAAAAAAAAAATTAAATATAGGTGACCCCGTGCGGCCAATATTCTAAGCCCTTTCGCCACGTATGCGACGAGCCAGCTGAATGTCCTTCGGCATTATGGTTACCCGTTTGGCGTGTATCGCGCACAGGTTCGTATCTTCGAATAAACCGACGAGGTACGCCTCGCTGGCCTCCTGTAGTGCCATAACAGCGGAACTCTGGAAACGGAGATCGGTCTTAAAATCCTGCGCGATTTCCCTGACCAAACGTTGGAATGGTAATTTCCTGATCAGGAGTTCCGTACTCTTCTGATAACGCCGGATCTCTCTTAGAGCGACGGTACCTGGTCGGTAACGGTGGGGTTTCTTGACACCGCCTGTTGCCGGGGCGCTTTTACGAGCCGCTTTCGTTGCCAGCTGCTTGCGGGGCGCTTTGCCGCCGGTAGATTTTCTGGCAGTTTGCTTGGTACGTGCCATCGTTAAATTGTTATAATAATAATATAATTAAGGATATATGTAATATAACAGCGAACGGTCTATGCGGTGCAGATGTCGACAGACGAATGATTTAGGAAACTGACGGTCGGCCAGTTTTCTAAGTTTCCAAGAGCCGACGGACGTTTCTGATTGGTTCGTCCGTGTCGGGCTCGGGCGTGGCCAGTTCGGGTTTATATAAGCCGGTCGGACCCCGGCATTTATTGAACAGTTCGTCTACAGTCATCGTACGCGCTGATTCAGACGTAGCAGATCGAATCGCCTGACATACTCTTTAGTATTATTATTACTACTTACTTGGTGTATCCTCAAAATGACCGGGCGCGGTAAAGGAGGCAAAGGATTGGGAAAGGGTGGAGCGAAACGTCATCGCAAAGTGTTACGTGATAACATCCAGGGCATCACCAAACCCGCCATCAGACGTCTAGCACGTCGCGGCGGTGTGAAGAGAATCTCCGGTTTGATTTACGAAGAGACGCGGGGTGTTCTGAAAGTCTTCCTCGAAAACGTAATACGCGATGCCGTAACATACACCGAGCACGCGAAAAGGAAAACCGTTACGGCTATGGACGTCGTTTATGCCCTGAAACGTCAAGGACGTACCCTTTACGGTTTCGGCGGTTAAGAGCTCGGTCATCATCACATTTGCGTTAAATGCGCAACGGACGTCGGGCGGACGGACATCGCCTAATTAAATTACAATTAACAACGGTTCTTTTCAGAACCACAAATACTAATCGTTCTGGCGAAAAAGAATGAGGTAGGCAATAAAAATAGAGACACTGATATCAATAATAATAATAACATCAAAAAGAGAAAAGCAGGTTTGTTAATAGCCCTTACGCATACAGGCAAAATTCACATTATCTATAATAAATTGGGCTATTTACAGTAAGCATAAATAGCCAGCCACAACACGCAGTTACATAATGACAATTATTGTGACCGATTACATAAATCGGTTATTATCTAATACCGATTGTGACTGACGTCAATTGTAGTACAACGTCGTCAGTTCTTCGGTCTCGAAAACGTTCAATGGAAACACACAATATACGTTTCGAGGACCCAGCGTTACAAAACATATGGTAGATGTTTTGTCGGATAGCTTTATTTTTAAAATGCCAGCCAGATATTGAGTAAATCTAAATCCTTTTTTTTTTTTTTAATTTCAAATTAGAAAATGACATTCATAATAGTTAATTACGGATATTAAAGCTACTCACTTTTGTATATGTTAAATTTTACAATAATTTACATAAATTGACTAAATATAATTTTAACGATCATTCAATGTTAAAAATATAATTTACTAAAAATATATACCAAGATTCAACTCTAATCTATATTTATAAAACTAAGATATAAATAATAAGATATCCAATTCTTTAATACAACATGATAACTATTACAAATTCAAACATATCACAATATCCCTTGCATATGTTAAAATATAAAACTCTTATAGACATAATATTAGAAATAGCTCAACAATATAATGTAGGTTTATCCCGTTCAGTTTAAATGTCTAAATTAAATATTGTGGCCCTGAGAAGGGCCGTGAATTTAATTTGGGGAGAATATTACCAGAGAAGGTGGTAGTGGTGCGCGTTAACGGTTTATCCCCGTCGATCACCCGTCGCGTTTAAGGTTTTTTCTCAGTTTTCTTGGGCAAAAGTACCGCCTGGATATTGGGCAGGACGCCGCCTTGAGCGATTGTCACGCCGGAGAGGAGTTTATTCAATTCCTCGTCGTTGCGTATCGCCAGTTGCAGATGTCTGGGTATGATGCGGGTCTTTTTATTGTCCCTGGCGGCGTTGCCTGCCAATTCTAGAACTTCCGCCGCCAAATATTCCATGACCGCGGCCAAATAAACCGGTGCCCCGGCACCTACTCGTTCGGCGTAATTACCCTTACGCAGAAGACGATGTATACGGCCGACCGGGAACTGTAGACCGGCACGGCTGGAACGTGATTTCGCCTTGCCCTTAACTTTGCCACCTTTACCGCGTCCTGACATTTTTTAATAATTTGTATATAATAATATCGGCCAAGATCAGGTGATAGCGTCTATACTCGCTGCTGTCTCGCAACGGTGTGGGAATTTTTCCAGACACGCTCAAACCTACGTACTTATAGCCGCGCTCGTCCACCAATGGTCGCGATTCGGCACCTCTCGATACGGTGGGCGTGGCCTAATCGTGCGCACCGTTCTCCCTCAAAAACCGGCGCGATAGTGCACGCCGAACAGACCGTCTCACACCTTCGACAGTATACATTCTATTACAATCCTACTTACTATTAAATATTGACTACAACCATGCCACCGAAGACTAGCGGTAAAGCCGCTAAGAAAGCAGGCAAGGCTCAGAAGAATATATCGAAGGGCGATAAGAAGAAGAAACGCCGCAGGAAGGAGAGTTACGCAATTTATATTTACAAGGTGCTCAAGCAGGTCCATCCGGATACGGGCATATCCAGCAAGGCGATGAGCATCATGAACAGCTTCGTGAACGATATATTCGAACGCATTGCGGCCGAAGCGTCCCGTCTGGCCCATTATAATAAACGTTCGACGATCACCAGTCGGGAAATACAGACGGCTGTCCGTCTGTTACTTCCCGGTGAATTGGCAAAGCACGCTGTTAGCGAAGGAACCAAAGCCGTCACGAAATATACCAGTTCAAAATAATGGGCGACGCCTGGAGGTGACCATTGCGCAAATGGTTTATCATCGGCGGCGGCGGCGGCGGGAGATCGGCCATTAAATATATAAATAACTGCGTCGATAGAAACAATATAAAAAAAAACGGTTCTTTTTAGAACCACAAACGAGATATAATTTAAATTGAAAAGAGAGAATAATATACGAATAGAACGTCGATATGTATAAGTTAGGCATGAGAGTTTGAACGGTAATTCGAACGAAAAAAAAAAAAAAGATTAAAAATAGACAATAAGCAAAATGCAATTCCACCGTAAGTGTATTATTAATTTCGACGGCCGATAGGTATATATGTCACGACACCTGATGACGCGGTAAATATGTAAAACGTTATATCCATAACACGTCCTAAACTCCAGTCGGCCATGAAACGATATATCCATAATACGTCCAAAACTCAAGTCAGCCATGATTTCCCTAGTAATAGTATCTAAAAGCATGACGTAACTTAATGAATGAATATGAATCATTTAAATCATGAAACGATATATCCATAATACGTCCAAAACTCAAGTCAGCCATGATTTCCCTAGTAATAGTATCTAAAAGCATGACGTAACTTAATGAATTAATATGAATCATTTAAATGACAGACGATTTGAGTAAATAGCACGGTTACAAATATAGTAGTCGGTCGGTCATTAATAAATAAAATTCCATGACAACGTATTTATTAGATGACACCAATTTCATTAAAATTTGACAATTCAGAACGGCCGCGGTAAAGTTACGACGATATCCCGTCAACCCAAAAAAAAAAAAAAAACAATTTCAGAAAATGTTAGTAAGCAAAATGCAATTCTTCACTATGGTATAAGCGTGCAGCTGTATTAGTAAGGTCGGGTGACAGTTTTATCGATATGTGTGTGTAGATATGTCAAAAATTGACTACCTGTAAATTGCTTATACTAGGATGTCGAGGTCAAATTGACTTGAAATAGTATGAAGAAGATGGACAAATACTTAATAGGAAAAAAGGGGATATAGGGTCCGAAAGGCCGTTAAACCATAATCGATTCCTGTTTCATCGGTCGTTTGGATTTGTCCTGTGGTCGAAGTTACCGCTATTTTCACACCTCCGTTGTTACGCTGTCTGTCTTAGCACGGTCCTGTGTTGTTGCGTGGTGTGTAAGTCTGTGTGTTTGTCGCTTTTTATCCGTTCAAGTCATGTGTGTGTTTACTGATTGTTCTTGAAAAGTGTGATTATATTCTGTATGCGTTACGAGGTATTGAATATGTTCTGTTGTTGCATTTGTAGAGAGTAATTATATTTGCATTTAGCCTAAGGCAAGTGCGAGATCGTCATTTGTGTTAGGTGTTGTTGGTGGTTCATTTGTAATTGAAAGTCCGCAGCAGTCGTGTAATTTATAAATCGAGCTATACATCTATTCCTAGCGTGGCCCATCTCCTACCATACAACAGAAACGGCAATGATGGAATAATTATATACGTACACGGCGACGATATACATGATACCGGTAGCATAAGATTAGCGAATAAATACATCGTGCGGGCAAGTAATTGAGAAAAGGGTGGGGAAAAAAATAAAAAAAAAATTATATATAAACGGCAAAGAAACACCAACGGGTTAATTAATTATTTACGATGACGTGGTAATGAAATAGGCATATTATAATCGTCAAGAGCAGAGGAATATTGCCGAAGGACATTCGGATGTCCACGTAATTAACGGTTCCCAACAAGAGCGTGTAAGCAACGTCGTGTCTGCGCCGACGGTGGTGATATCGGACCTTGACTCTCGATTAAACGTACGAAGATGATATTATAGTTGCGAAACGGACGTTACCGATGCGGCAAAGTCTCGCACCGAGTGTGAGGTGGTGGTATTAATCGGCGTCGTTCGTAAAACGGCCGTCCCATGGCGAAAAAAAAATAGGCCATAATAAATTGTAACGACGACGACACCCATCGAGAATGCGGAATCGTCAAAAAACGGACCGATATATAATGGCGTGCACAGTCTATCCTATTGCGGCGAGATTGTTTTCGCCCGTCGCCGGACCAAGCCTGGACATCGGACGGAAGGATTCCGCGACGTCCGCCGTCACCATCGACGTCGGTCGTGGACATCGATCGTCAAAGAACGACGTCGGTCCGGTGCCGCTCCGATAGGTCTCTTACGGAATGTGATGGCGGTCGTTGCGACGGCGAGTCGGGGAAAAGCGCGATGCCGTCGCGAGGCGGCGTCCTCGGCCGTGGGGTGTGCGTACTAATCGACGACGGCAGGGCGTCGGTCGACGTCCGCGACGAGTTCTAAGTGGGGCTTGCGAACACGAGGGCGTCCGTGGTCCGATGAGTGGACCTTCCGTTGACGGCCCGGGAGTTTCGTATTCGGTACGTGCACTAAACCATTATACCCTTTATATATGCATTCACGATGCCACCGCTAGGCCCCGCCCACCGACAGTGTGGACCAATCGCAGTGGAGTGAGGCGACCTCCCACTCCAGCGACAGCAAATAATACAAGCGGGGCCGAATCCCTGGAGGTGACGGCACTGACGAGCCCCACTCCAACGATAAGTTGACGATATCTAGAGTAGGTCACTGAGTGACTTACGCTTGGTGAAGGTAGACGTGTCGTTAGACCGGTCTTTAATAAGACCGCCCCGCAGCCTTCGGTGTTTTCCACCGACAATTCACACCGTTCAAACGTCGTTACCCGACGCACCAACGGCGATATTTGTCAATTTCTAGACGATTTTAACACGAAGCCAAAAAAAGAGCGAAACAAAGAGGGGTATCGGCGAAACAACACCCGTGGCGGGTGTTTCGACCCTGCCGCAATCCACGGCCCCCGCAGCTGCGGAGGTGCCGGCGGCGACAAAAAGTCGACGGTGATGCGGTAAAAGCCGCGCTCGAGGCGGATTTACAGCAGGACATCGAAGGGGCGATAGGATCAATGGAGTTCACCGACGACGGCGGCGGCAGCGACGCCGACGACAGCTTCACCACCGCCGAATCAAAGTAAAGGAAGACGAATAAAGAATCAACGAGAGATAAGAAGAGAGCCACGGGACAGGAGTCCGAACAACGCCCCGGATCGAGGGGCGGCAGGGTGTCACCCATTATACTCCGGTGCACAAACAAGCGGACGGGGTTCCGTATCGGAGAATGCTGCGACGTGGAATACGGATGAAAGATCATTATGCAATAACGTGGGCATTCGGATCCAAGCGACTTCCACCCGCCTCTTGGACGGTTTACCTCCAACGTTCGGGCATACGGCATCTTGTCAGACGTCGGGACGCCCACCGTTGGGTGCCCGGGTGCCCCGTCGATCTTAATCGGGTCGGTGGGCGCTGTTGTGACGGGCGCCAAGAAAGGTGGCTCCTCCACAGACGTGGATGCCGAGGACATCCTAGCTGTAGCCCCCTGACGGTACATCGGCGCCATTGGTCAGGTCGTACTGATCGCGGGGTGCGCGCCTGATGTCCCAGAGAAAATCGGTGGCACCCATCCACCACCCCTCGGTCCGGGGCGTTGTTCCGCGGTCAGCGTCGCTGGAACGCGTGCTGCCGCCACCGCCACCTTCGACGGCGAACTCCATTGTAACATCGCTGGTGCTGTCGTACCAGTAAATCAGTTAGGGTGTGTGGCTTGGATCGCAACGATGTCGAATTTAGCCGCATGCGGCCCCCGGAGCTTCCGCGGCTAAATTCGACATCGTTGCGATCCAAGCCACACACCCTAACTGATTTACTGGTACGACAGCACCAGCGATGTTACAATGGAGTTCGCCGTCGAAGGTGGCGGTGGCGGCAGCACGCGTTCCAGCGACGCTGACCGCGGAACAACGCCCCGGACCGAGGGGTGGTGGATGGGTGCCACCGATTTTCTCTGGGACATCAGGCGCGCACCCCGCGATCAGTACGACCTGACCAATGGCGCCGATGTACCGTCAGGGGGCTACAGCTAGGATGTCCTCGGCATCCACGTCTGTGGAGGAGCCACCTTTCTTGGCGCCCGTCACAACAGCGCCCACCGACCCGATTAAGATCGACGGGGCACCCGGGCACCCAACGGTGGGCGTCCCGACGTCTGACAAGATGCCGTATGCCCGAACGTTGGAGGTAAACCGTCCAAGAGGCGGGTGGAAGTCGCTTGGATCCGAATGCCCACGTTATTGCATAATGATCTTTCATCCGTATTCCACGTCGCAGCATTCTCCGATACGGAACCCCGTCCGCTTGTTTGTGCACCGGAGTATAATGGGTGACACCCTGCCGCCCCTCGATCCGGGGCGTTGTTCGGACTCCTGTCCCGTGGCTCTCTTCTTATCTCTCGTTGATTCTTTATTCGTCTTCCTTTACTTTGATTCGGCGGTGGTGAAGCTGTCGTCGGCGTCGCTGCCGCCGCCGTCGTCGGTGAACTCCATTGATCCTATCGCCCCTTCGATGTCCTGCTGTAAATCCGCCTCGAGCGCGGCTTTTACCGCATCACCGTCGACTTTTTGTCGCCGCCGGCACCTCCGCAGCTGCGGGGGCCGTGGATTGCGGCAGGGTCGAAACACCCGCCACGGGTGTTGTTTCGCCGATACCCCTCTTTGTTTCGCTCTTTTTTTGGCTTCGTGTTAAAATCGTCTAGAAATTGACAAATATCGCCGTTGGTGCGTCGGGTAACGACGTTTGAACGGTGTGAATTGTCGGTGGAAAACACCGAAGGCTGCGGGGCGGTCTTATTAAAGACCGGTCTAACGACACGTCTACCTTCACCAAGCGTAAGTCACTCAGTGACCTACTCTAGATATCGTCAACTTATCGTTGGAGTGGGGCTCGTCAGTGCCGTCACCTCCAGGGATTCGGCCCCGCTTGTATTATTTGCTGTCGCTGGAGTGGGAGGTCGCCTCACTCCACTGCGATTGGTCCACACTGTCGGTGGGCGGGGCCTAGCGGTGGCATCGTGAATGCATATATAAAGGGTATAATGGTTTGCCGGCACACACAATATTCAATTCGTGTACTACTCGTTGTGCCGGACACGTGTACCTTTCCGATTATTCGAAAACATGCGACGGTAACCGTCAAGGCGAACCCCGGTGAAATGTCCGGTCGTTTTAAACCCAACTTATGATGGGACCCAGCTTCTTACAAACATTGGCGGCAGAACAACACGCGCAGTGCCAGACAATAATTGATTCCTCCCGCAACGAAGACGTTATCCATGATCTGTTACGGCAAATGCCACAGGCGTTCATGGTAGACCCGGACCAACCAGCGACTGATATATACAGATACCGGTGGAAATTTGCGACCCACCCAGAGATGTAAAACCACCGACGGAACAACACAACAGTCAACCGTGGGAGGGAAGTGTAAACCAGGCCAACAACACATTCATATACTCGAAAGACATAAAAAAGACGGATAACAGAACATGAGACCGCTCGTATCCAAGTATGCAACTTGCTCAGTTCCCTCGAAATGAAATCGGAGGTAGAAATGGAAGAAGAAACTACAGAAATTCACCCCTCGACCGTCAACATCAGGCAACTCTCCCAGGGAAGTGTCAAACAAAACACTACACAAACACTGTCACACACAATACATCAAATCAAATATTACACCGTTAATAGTCTGAGAGCCAGATAAATGGGCACGAATACGACAACTGCTTAAAGACACTCAACTTCAGAACCGTACCAGGGATAACTTGATAAACCAGGTATATGCACTTCGAACCTAAAACTGACGATGACTACCGCACATTTAAACACAGAACTCGTTCAATTTTACACATTTCAATTACAAAGTGAATTGACACCTAAGGTAGTTATGCGAGGCATTCCTACCTTTATCACCGACACTGACACATAACTAACGACCTGAAATTCAAACATACACGACTGTTGCGGACTTACGATTAAAATCGAACCTCTTAACACACGGACAGACATAATTCGATGCCTCAAATGCATGAAATGCGGCGACTCGCACTTTACACACCTATGCACTAAACCAAAAACAACACCACCAAAATGTGCAAACTGCGGTGGTCCCCACCTATCTACATTCCTCA
This sequence comes from Melolontha melolontha, assembly GCA_935421215.2. Lineage (NCBI taxonomy): Eukaryota > Metazoa > Arthropoda > Insecta > Coleoptera > Scarabaeidae > Melolontha > Melolontha melolontha. The sequence goes on from OW285243.1 coordinate 23,581, forward strand.
ACTGCCCTAATAACACGAACAAGCCTGACAAAATAAACCACTTCAATTGACATCCCAGCACCACCCCCTACGACAAACCCCCAGACTCTGAAAAGAAATTACACAACACCAAACACAACCGACGAACTCGCACTTGCCCTGGGCAATATGCTAATCACACTTCACTCCAGATACGCAACAACACAACAGATACACGTCTTCGTTATTCAAACACGTAGAGCAAATAATAACACTCTACGGCTACAAACAGTAAACACATACCAATTAATACATGACCAACGATAAAAAACGAGACAAAACACACAGACATACACTCAACACATGACCGCACATAACACACGATTAATAATTGACAATTATTAATCAGACACAAACGCTCACAACCCTAGGAAACAAAACAACCGAGTGGAATTCATCGAAGCTTACTTCGATTACAAATCAACAAACCATGCACGTCATGAATAAAACACTCACGATTCGAAACAAAGAACAAAATACATTTCGAGAAAAAAACATTCCGAAGAAGAAGTGATTGCCGGCAATGTACGATGCACCTGCGGTTGTAGGTAGGTCCGTTGATTAGGAGATGCGTCTTTGTTTTTAAGAACCAGTCTACGCTCAGACACGTCGTGCCTTCAAACCGGAGGCCGCCGGTGGTTAACAGCTCGATTAAATATCTAAAAATAATTATATAAACTTTCAAATATATTAAAAATTATCGTATTATACTATAAACAGTAGAATCACCTGAAACAATAGCTAACATTGAAAGTGCGCCCCAACACTTCCACCACACCGAAGCGTACGAAGTCCAGATTGAGATACATCCGATCACTAGTAAAGACCTAGTGGAGACATGCATTCACACCCAGAACAACACCGCTACGCTATTTATTACTATAAAATAATATAGTAAAAAGCTCATAAAATGCAGATAAGCAGACAATTAGAATAACTAAGAATATAAAGCGAATTGATAACTAATGAAAGTTACGAATATTCCATGCCACTAAGAAGGCAATAATATATCGGTTTCGCAACATTTCACTTATACTATTATACCTTAGTCCCGATATCAGTGGGTATTTTACCAATGAAACTTAATTAATTGCAACGCTCCGTTTGTCAATTTCGTTACGTAAATACTAGACAGACCATAAAATTAAAAACAGTATAATTTTAAAACAGCCCTAAAACAGTAGGTATCAAAGGGTTTTGAGAAAGCCTATGCTATGAATTGGCTCTTTGACTTTTAATAACACTGTTACAATATGTTACAAAGAATTTAAATTTGGTTTTGCGGCCATGTTTTTAAACTGTTCATATGGTACATAAGGAAATTTAAAAAACACTGCGAAAATCGTTTCCAGTATTTGAAAAATGTTATTTAAAACAAGAAATCTAAAGAAAAAAAAATATTTTTGTCTCATTGAAGAACATTGGTTCGCCATCTTGACGCACGATTTAAAAAAAGCGGCGAGCATTACTTATGGTTCGTGAAGAAACCAGCTATGAATAAATACGAAGTACTAGAAAACATCCTAAGCAAATCATTAATCCAAGCCAGAAGCTTGAACTTCCCAGTAGGTGACCCAATTAAGCAAGAGGCCCTGCATGTTGTGAACTACACTGACTACCGCTTCAACTAGGTGGGGTCCCATAGATTTAAAATTACATTCTATCGATTACAGACAAATTAGAGATATCCGAACGGATGGACCAAATTTCGACTCTAATCTCAGGCTATGATTCATCGGAAATTTAAAGGGCCGATGAATTTTAAGTAACTTATGCCCGATACGTCCCTAGTAATAAAAAAAACGAAAAATTACACGGAAGAAAATTTAGCAAAGTACGATTAACGGTTCTCGTTTGCACATATAGCACAGCAACAAACAAGAAAAACCGCTTGTATTTAGAATGTACGCTAGGCCACGTTGTTCTAAAAAACGTAAAAATCCTTCCATGCATTTATTCATCCCAATCTCGTGCAAGGATGACTGTTTATCGATTTATACAATGCCTTGAAGGGTGGGACATTAAATTAAAAGATTGGAAAATACCTTTGCTCGTAGACCATTGCGTTGAATACCCGAAGGAAGTGAATCTAAATAAGATTAAATAGGTTTTCCTACCACCCCACAACAGAAGTGAGCTTCAACCCTTCGTTTAAGGAATAATTAAAGTTAGGAAGCAAGGATAAAGAACAATAACTGTGGTGGACATCGCAAATTACGACTTCGCCAAAAATCTTGGTTATAGACGTCAAGAAGCAAATAATTACAAATTGTTTCAAGAAAGCAGTAGTTGGGCATCAAGCAGAAGCGTTAGTTGAAGAGTTCAGTTTTTAATTTCATTTTGTCACAATTGCTGGCAAGTACAGTATTATCTACACAATATTCACATGGATCATCCGATGTAGAAAGTGCTCCTTTAAAAGATTCCGATGATCTTTGCAGATATCTACATAAATAAGTTACTATCGATAAATTCATAGACATGTTACTTTATAGACTACCCGATGATAATGATGAAGCTTCTTCATCATGCTCTACTATGAATTCAGAGGACGAAAATTAGCCTACATCTGGAATATCTTTCTACGTGGAGTACCTGTAGGAATGTTTCCAAGTATTTACAGTTCACGGAAAACAGCTGTCCCCAAGCAAATGAAGTCGATACTTCAGACCCGTATAATATATATCATTTTATCAATAATGAGGTTCTTGACATAATCGTAGAGGAGAAGAACCGGTACGCAGCTCAATGGATTGAAGGTCATCCACAGCTTTCGCGTAGATCAATCACTCGCACAAAGTGGACAAATACCAACAGAGACGAAATTCGAAAATTATTTGGATTCCTTATTATAATGGGTCTTAAAACATTTACCAAAAATGCATCCCTATGGCGCTAATAAAATGTATAAATACGACGCAGTAAGGAATAATATTGACATTGTTTACTAAAGAATCAATCACAGGTGCTTAGTCACCGGGAAGAAAGACATGTTAAAACGAACTAAGAACGTACACACATTGTAAAACATTCTGTGAAGATTCATGTTATAAATTGCGTGACTATCGTTATTTTCGATGTAGAATGAATAATATTATATCAAAAAGAATTTCCTATGATCGGTTAGCGTGCGGTTTAAAGATTCACTGGAGATTGGATCCTAAAAGACAACGTTCAAAAATATGGCAGCAATCACTGTAAAGCTATTCTTAGAAATACAATCAAGAAATACAATACTATCTATATTGTCAATTAGCATTACTGTTGGTTGAAATATTAGCCAACATTTCTTATTGAACAATTAATTATTATTGCTATAAATTCTATCAAAATAATAAACATAATATAAAAGCAAATAAGATATTTGTGAAATGCTTACTATTGTTTCAAGGTGTTTCTGTTTTTATATTACTTTCTATTCAAGCAAACAACATTGTGAAATTGAAGGGGTGAGTGCAAGGACCAGACAGCTCCACTTGTTGACGAAATACGTTTATTTGTCGATTCCGATGCACTAAAAATCGCTCCATCGTTTGGTGCAAGAATCAAGCAGCTCCAGGTAACGTAGCGGATGCTATGCATAATTTTGGAGCTACCTGGCTGTAAATTCACAGCCAGTTTACAGCAAGAACCGGACAGCTCCTGGAGCTACCTGGTTCTTGCACTAACGTGCTGACATCTTGCGCTCATTGATACAAGTTGGTTAAGGTTTCTGTTTTATCACGACAGAATATGTTGTTCTTCCGTAGATAACCATGTCGTGACACAGACAACGTGCCGTGTTTTACGCTACTTTAAAAAATGGCAAGTACAAGTACAGCAAGTAATGGTGAATATTTGGAGCCCTATGAAGATTCATCGTCCGAATACGTTCCCGAATCTGAGGATTCAAGCGATAATGATGAGATATTAGAACAAGAGGAAACACTGCAGGTACATCACGAGAGGCCCCTTCAGTACCTGGAGTAAACAAAATATTTAAAAAGAGAACTAAAAATCCGGATGCATGGAAGAGAAACGTGAGAAAACTGAAAAGGTCTAAAGGAGAAGAGTACGTCAACATTAAGGGTAATCTGGTTGAAAAGAAACGTAGAGGTGCCCCATGTAACTGTCGATGGAAATGTTGTGACAACTCTTAAGTGATGAAGTAATGAATAGGATATTTGAAGCATTTTATCAAATTCAAAATAAAGATGAGCAAGATTGTTATTTAGGTAAGTACAGTTAATGTGAATTTATTGTAGTATATCATTATTGATGCTTCTTTGTTTTGCAGGAGGTTTATTAAAAGTGAGAACCATTAAGAGAAAAGGCTGACAACTGGTGGAGGAGCTGTCAAAAGTCATACGTTTACCTTTAAAATTCGCGATGGAACCCTTGAAAAGATCATCTGTAAGCAAGCATTTACAAGCATGCATGGAATCACAAACAGCAGAATAGAAAGAATAGGCAATCATTTGACTAACCACGTACTTACACCAAAGGATAAGAGAGGTCGTCATAATACCCAGACCGAATCAAATTCCAAAAGTTACAATAGAATGCGTTAAGGAGCATATCAAAAGCTTTCCAAGAAGGAAGAGCCATTACAGCAGAAGTGATAACTTTCATAGGCGATACCTTTCGCCCGAACTGAATGTAAGACAGATGCATAGATTGTATCTTCAAAAATACGAACCCGAACAATACCTCATAATCGATGAGCAACACTTTAAGCCAAAAGTGACATATTAATTTTATCGACGCGTCTTCGTAGAAAATTTCAATTTGAGTTTTGGTTCTCCCAGAACTGATACCTGTAAAGTCTGCGATATGCTAGATAATAAAATTAATTCTGCAAAGGATAATGTTCCCGAAACAAATAAATTAAATGCTGAAAAAAGGTACACTTGACGAAAGCTGATACTTTTGATAAGGAGTTGAAAGAAAAAACATCTTTGGCTAAAGGGGACCCTTCGATCGAAGTCATCTCATTTGATTTCGAACAAAACTTGCCCTTGCCACATATTCCCTTTAGTAATGTGTTCTACAAGCGACAAATGTGGTTTCATCCTTTTTGCGTTCATAAAGGGAGTGTTACAAAGAGTTTCTTTTATGTTTTTGATGAGGTCACAGCTCGAAAATCTCCGAACGAAGTAATAAGTTCCTTACACGATTTTATTAACAACTACATAGCACCGGAAGTAACTACCCTATACGTTTTCAGTGATAACTGTGCTGTACAAAACAAGAATGCAGTTCTCGTTGTTTTGGCAGACTTTAATATTACAAGGTAGATTTCAAAAAATCAGACATCGCTATCCAGAGCTGGGACATAGCTTCTTACCTTGTGATCGGTCCTTTGCTCTGGTAGAAAAAGAAAAAAAAGGAAGAAGGAAAGAGTGTACTTGCCACAAGAATGGAAACGAATGATAGAAAACACAAGCAAGATATTTAATGTTAAAGATCTTACGCAAGAAATGATATTAAACTATAAAGCCAAACTAGCCCCATTTTTTAAAAAACAGAACATCAAAAACACTGATGAGCAAAAATTCCAAATCTCAAAGTACAGGATAATGGAATTTAGTGGGGAACATAAGGAAACAATTTTAAGTTCGAAGACAACAAGTGCTTTTTAGTGGCAAGGTTCAATCTTTTGAACAAACTTTCGGTCTTGCCGATATCTCCCGGACCTGATGATAAACTATATAATTGTCATTTACCTCTTAAAGACAAGTTAAAAAATGTGATGGAGTTAGCTAGACAGTATGTAGGCCAAACTGATATATGGTACTATGACCAACTGATTCCTGTGCAAGACCAAGATATTCTGACTTCAGAAACTGATGATGAAGATGATTAATTTTTTGTATTGTTCTTTAGTATTAGTTTCATTAGTTTTGTATTTTACATGAAAGAATTTTCATGTTTGTTACTTTTCGCAATAAAATAGAATACATAACCGCCAGTAAAGTGTAAAAATTACATCTTTTTTTAAATTTTAGTCAAGAAACAAGCAGCTCTATAACAGCTTCGAAAAAAAATTTAAGCCTGCAAGTAATTAAAATTTCAGAAAGAAATGCTGAAATACATCACTTTGTGCATATATTTGTAGAATTCAGTAAAAACCGTATAGCAATACTTCTTATTTTTCTGTAACTTTTTTTCAATTTCCCACAAATTTACTAAAATGGAGCTGTCTGGTTCTTGCACTCCCCCTTCAATTGCACATATACTGTTACATTTCGCATATATTCGGAATGCCTTTCTCTTGTATTGGCATTGGTAACAGACGCTTGTCCCAGAACTATACCTATATCTGCGACCGAATGGTTAACTCAAGTATTTGATATTTAGGAATGATCGTTTAGGCTTTTAATTACTCCGTTTTAATATAATTATTTATAATTTCTTGTTCTAATTATTATGTAATTAGTAATTTTCTTTTCTATAGAGCTGTTTAGTCAACACATCAAAATATATTTGTCACGTTTTAAAATTGATATAATTATAGTCACATGTAAATCACTAATCTATACTTGAACTAAACTATATCATTGGTGCAGAAAGAAAAGTAGGGGGTGCAAAGAACAGCTGATAATCGACACTTTTATTACCGGAGAGGCAAGAAAGAGCAAAAAAAAACCTTTCCACGCAGTCAATATAGACTACCAAAAAGCATTTGACAGGAACCCACTACTAGAGTCAATGAGAATTGTGCGGCAGGCGCTGAGCCAGAATACATGGTAAAAAAAAACAATAATTCAATGAAGTATTTGTTAGACCATCTGGTCGACAGCGATTACAATGGACAACACACCTATTGTATTCGGGGGATATATTCCATTAAAGGCAATCGGCAATTGGAAATGTTTATAAACATCGCTGAGTACATTCCGGCGTATAACAATGAAGTATTTGTGTTTGATTTTCTCGGCCACCTGATTTCGCCAGCGTTAACAATGGACAACGGCTATTGTATTTTCATGTGGTAAGAATGTCTGTTCTCTAATAACATACACACACAACACTCATACATACGTATCGCCAATGCATAGAAAAAACAAAATAAAACAAACTATAACGATTATATCAGTGATGCAAACTTGGTTTAATTTAAGAACGGGAAAAAGCAAAAAAAAAATATAAAATTTCAAAATCTGTTAAAGTTCTAAAAAAAATTTAAAAACCGCATAAATTTGAATTCGCATTAAAAAAATCCGCATAAAACGAGACCCGAGTGTATATTTTACGATTGCCGCCATACCCATGTTATAGAACACATGGTGTATTACGCAGAATTATAAGCACATAGGTAGGTAGAGGATTGAAAAACAGTTACTTTGGGAATTGAAAAAAATATTAACTAATTGCGGCATACAGAAATTGCCTGTGAAGATAAATGAAGAATATTGTTTCTGACCAGGAATAAATTTAATCAATGCATATTTGTGTATTGTATCCATAATGTTTAAATAAAGTATTGAGTAATAGATATTTTCTCTATTTAATAAAGTACTTTGGCAATCTGAGTATATACATACACGTGCTTTACAGATATTGCCAGTGGTTTAATAAATACATACTGTATTCATACATGTATAACAATACATATTGTAAATGTGTACAATTCGGTTCCAATCAATACAATAGGAGTTCTATTACTTGTAGTATCAGATTAAACAGATATACCTATTGTAGTCGGTACGTTAAGATGTTTCTGTACGTTATAGTTCTTCCTAGCATTTGAACAGAACTTATGTATTTTTATGATATATGTACGTAAATGCTCTATAATAGTATAGAATAAAAATAATAATTAGCTGTTAATTCGCTTACTCTGTAATCTTAAACAAAAGTTGTAAGTAAATTAATGCTTTTCTATAATTAAACAAATTACGTCATTTGAATAGTTAGTTGAATTTCAACATTTCTTGTTAATAATGTATTTTAACAATTTCTATATCTCTAAAAATAAGTATATAAAATTGAATATTTAAACAGAAGGATGCTAATTGTCCAATTAACCGTCATTTGACAAAAACTATACTGAAATAAATGAACTTTTTTCTATTAAATATACCAAAAAACATTCGATCATACGCAAACATTTTTATGGTCATAATAAAGAACGTATAATTAACACAATCAGAAAATTTTGTTTAAGAAAAACAGATCAAATTTCATTTATTACGTTCCAAATAATTGCCTAGAGGTAGTGTTCTTTTTTAAAGTTGGACGAGATATATATAGAATTTCATTTATTCACAAGATATTACAGATTACAATTAAATTTTAATAATTAGACCATAATTATACACTTCATCAATTAATTAATAATATAACTTTCTCTTAATTTGTTGATTTTTTTATACATTTTGCTATGTTCTACTTTACATATAGCTTTATTTATTTATTTATTTTGATATATATTTTCAGTACTTTATTATACATTCATTGGAATGTATCAATCTATATAATTTTTGGTCTTTAAGTTCGTAGTAAAGAAACTATATTTACTTAAAATGTAATAGCGGAAGTTTAATCTAGATAATTAAACAAAATAAATTACTGAAAATGACGTTAAACAAAATGACGATGAGGTAACTCAACTGCTAAATAAATATCTCTATAAATGGTGCAAGAAACTTAAGTTAGGGCATATTTTAATTTTAAATACGTAAGAATATATTCCTAAATATTATCAGGATAAAGTAAATCAAATTTTAATGAATTTTACTATTTAATTGACACTGACTGCAACGATCGTTTCGCTCCAACCTGAGCTTCATCAGACATATAACTAACTTATTTACAAATTTTTTAACACAAGTATACGGTAACAAACACATCTTTTATTTTAAATAGTTGAAGGAATACTTTTTATTACTAAAATACCTATTCACAAAACTTTCACTACGGTTTATACAATACTGTTCTTAAGTAATAAAACTAGGGGTTTACATTATATATATATTACAGGGAGGTAAAGAAATTCTATGGGAATATAAATATGTGACTGTCTGAATATCAAATAAATAAATTAAGTAAGGGTGAATTATTTGTTTCTAATTGATCATTTATGATCTTGTCGGTTTTCTTTAATTTATTAATTTTAAGTGACTCTAATAAATTAAGTTTTTTGCCCTTATTTTCAACGTGTAATATTTTAAATTCTTTGTTAAAATTGTGAAAAAATGAAGATATGGATTTTCATCAAATTAGGGAATTCTAATTAGAAATAAAACTAATCGTTAACCTTCACTTTATTATTGTCACTAAAAGATTTCAACTATTAGTTCTATTTCTATTTTGAACTATGGATCTTTATCAAATAAATGCTTAGTCAATTTAATTATTTAACTCTCATACTTCAAACTAATTCTAGGAAGCAAAACTGCAACACAATACATATGGTTTTTCAACAAATCATTAACATAATGAAGTTTTCCTAAGATATATCAAATTAAAAACAAACAATATTAGAGCAGCGAAAATAAGAAATAGAGAACGAAAGAAAATTTGGATAAGGTAATTCACTTAGAATGAACTTATAGATTCAATATAGATGATCTATTAGATTCGCCTATTATATTTCAAGCCAACAAAATTATTAAGAAAAAAAAAGGTGTTAGACAAAAGGAGGATCATTTAATGCATAAAAAATCAAATAAAGCCAACACAAACTTCTACCACAAATTCTTTGAACTAGCAAAGCTATATTATTTTAAAGTTTCTAAAAAAAAGAATTTACATAAATATTGTAGGCAGTGAGAAAATGTTGCCCATCTGGTAGACCCTAACTGTTATACTATAGGGTATTAAACATGTTTACGCATAAAATTTGCTTTAATAAACTAAATGTATATTTCTATTATCGTCAAACAAGTTTTTATATGAATAAATTTAACAAAGGCGAGTTATTTAAATCCAATTGTTCATTAAGCATAATTTGTGGATTGTTATTAAAGATAAATCTATACGGAAGTACATCATTTTCACTAGATGAGATAAAGTCGTAAAACGGTTAGAGCTATGAATTTATAGCAATAATATAAACTAAGCTTACCAACTTTCTGTATTCAGAAGTGTCTTGCTGAACAAAGATCCTAGAAATCTATATTAATTAGTTAGTCAGTGAAATTGTTATAACTAAAATAATCTCAAATTTTACTTAACGATCAAATAAATTTAAATAACACAGCTTTATTAAATTTACTCATTTAAAGCGGCCGTATAGAGGGTAATAAAAATATATTAGTAGTTTCCCAACAGTATTAATAGGAAGGGCTGACAACGAGATGGGCCATACATTTCTACAATAGTTGTCTAAATTCTCACATTTTAAAGATATTGTAAAATAATATAAACCTTTTTGTATTTATGTATACTGATGTTTGTTAAGGACCTGACAACCACTGTGTTGTAATAAAGTGCAGATTTTAACTATAGTTCTATGTTTATAACTCCTAAATGGTTACTTTTCACCTATTAAAAAGAAACGTATTACTTTTCAAACCTAGATTAGCAAATAATTAAAAATTCTTAGGATTAGATTATTAGTTTTCAAGAATTACAGATCATTATATTCATAATTTTATTATTATTATAAGAATTTTACACTTAAAATTGCAAATTTATCTAGTTCCATTGAACGGTGGCTTTTCCAGTCTGTTGCTTGGAAGCGAGTATTGATGCTTGTTGAAAATTTTTAATAAGACAAGTTTGAATATGGTTGTAATACTTGCAATTAAGTTTCATATTCTCCGGAATTAGCACTGTCTAGATTTAGAACTAGCTAGAACTCAAAAATTTGGATAGGTTAAAAAAAATTTGAAATACTAAGTCCTATGTGCAGGAGTGCTTTGTAGACAAAGAAAAATAATTTTAACATTCTGCGAAATGTGTAAATTTTAAAGATATGTACTTTGAATTACAAAAATTTTGTATTAGAATAATTTGGTGTTTTTAGATTGTAAGCTTAAATAGTTATGAATATCGCCTTTGCGTGCAGTGTACACGCAATGTAATTCCGAAAAGTAAAGTGTTAAAAAAAAAAACATTTTCGAAAGCTAGTTACACGCAATGTAATTCCGAAAAGTCAAGTGTTAAAAAAAACATTTTCGAAAGCTAGTGTTGATGAAAATTGAATATCTTAATTATCTGATCCTGAATTTTCTTAATTTTGAAAGTTCTTTCAAAGTAAACGATTCCAACGCAGTATTTACTTTGAATTTGTAGAAAAACAAATATTGACATGTTATGTTACTAAAATTGGATTAGCAAATTGTCAACAAGAATATTTCAATGTCATATTTACGAATTTAGTGAATAATTAAAAAACTTAAAGATACATACATTAGATATCGTTGGTGGCCCTTGGCTGGGTTTAACACAAATAAAACTTCTGTGATTCAATACGGACAATCTTCAAGCACTATTCACGCACTATTTCTCGAAAACGCAATGTTAATTTGACATTCACAGGTTATATATATATATATAAATATAAGAATTCCTCTTTAAACAATTGGCTGAAATATAAAACAAGTTAAAAATAGTCGTGAATTAAATGAGAATAAAAGTGGAGAGTGGGGAAAAAGGAATGCTACTCGAGTGCAGCCTCACACCCGATAAAAGGCTAAAGGTGGCTTGAGCCGTAGCACGAAAGGTAATGTGGAAGGAAAATGCTACTCGAGTGCAGCCTCACACTCGATTAAAGGCTGAAGGTGGCTTAAACCGTAGCACAAATGGTAATAGGAAAATGCCACTCGAGTGCAGCTTCATACTCGATAACAGGCTAAAGGTGGCTTGAACCGTTGCACGAAGTGTAACGGGGGGAGGGGGGATGCTACTCGAGTGCAGCCTCACACTCGATAAAAGGCTAAAGGTGGCTTGAGCCGTAGCATGAAAGGATTTATATTTGAAGCAGGCGAAGGTCGATTTTCTTTCTCGCTTTCTTTGTTTAAACAATCCGCCTAAAAAGGCGGGAAAAATATTACACGAGGCAATACCAATCTCTCTCTCTTTTTTTCTCAAAATCCCGCCAAAAAGGACGGGAAAAATATTATACGAGGCAATACTAATCTCAATCTCTTTTTTTTTAAGATCCCGTCTAAAAAGACGGGAAAATATTTTAAATAACTTCAGGTCGTCCATTTTGTAACAATTTGGTACGGTAAGAACCAAACATGAAGTGAATTCAATGAAAATTCGTCTATAAGACATCTAGGTTGATGAGATTCTTGAACAGCTATCTCAATTTTTTAGAAATCAGCGGTGCTTTCAATGATTACCGATACTCGTTCTGCATCAACTTGTCCAGCCCAACACCAAATTATTAAGTTTATTTTTGGGATCTGAAAAAACAGAAATTTAAAATTTTAATGTTTGTTCAATGTATTTAAAATGAAATACTATAAAGATGGATAGACAAGTTTAAGACCATTTAAAAAATTGTATTATACAATAAAAAGTGTTTATATCCCACAAGACTAGATCACAATATCTTATTCTGAATTAATGAATCGGAAACTGGTTCAATCTGTATAAAAGTAAAATTTTAAAAACGCATACAATATAGCCTTAAATCCTGGATATGTATTACAGCAACTAAGTTATCATCAACAGTAGAAAATGTAGGTAACTGCTACTGATAACTTAGTTATCAAAAGGTGTATCCAGGGCTGAAACCTATATTGTGATGCATTTTAAACTTGAATTTTACAAAACTAGTATTTAACCAGAGAATCTTAAAACTATAAAATAACGAAGTTATAATATAGGCGCTACCTGCTTTGGTATTTGCTTTTGAGCTAATTGTAATACAGACCACCAGTTCAAAAATATGTGAAAAATTTTGAGAATTTAAGTGCTTTATTTAAAATTGAAAAGCTTCTACTTGTAGGAAGTAGGGTTATTAAAATCATTTAAATTATAATTGATTATATACAACAAACTCCATCTTTTTCAACTAAATTGAAATTTTTAATGATCCAACAAAGGCAAAACTAACTCAAAGCTAAATGTACGTGAAACAGAAGACTGTTAAAAATAATTTACTATGCCTGTTGCGTTGCTTTAAGTACTGGCGTTTCGAGTATAGTAGCACGCCCTTCACTACTGATGACAACTTGGTTATCGAAATATGTTCTCCCTATATTAGTTACATTTGTTTCCGTTTCGAAAAAGTAAAATAAATTAGAAAATATTGATATCTTAAAATGGTTTCGGTTCAAATGCTTATATGTATCTTCAAAAATTATTTTGTTTTACATCAAGTACACCTCTATTATATAAAATTAAAATAAATACATTACATGCTAAATTATAAGAATATCGTTTCGTTAAAATTATAAATTAGCGTGTAAAAAAGTAAAAAAATTCATTGAATTGATGTTATAATCGAGATGCAGATTTCAATATCATTTACATGTAGATTTAATTAAAAGAAAATGAGAACTATTTGGATTTAATATATTTATATATCGAATTTTAGAAACAAAAGTCAGTCCGTCATATCAGCAGACTGTTTTTCATAGTAGTCTTCCTTTTCTCTTTAACATTAATCAATTTATTTTGCAGGTAAAACAAATTTGTTTCAATAAAAACTATATTATAATTTCGTTGCACAATTTATGGAATATTTTGCAGCTTTTCATCATCACTGTAAGAATTTTTGACTATTTCATAAAGGAAGTGGTCACTTTTAAACATAATAGCTGTCATTTCCATAGCTTACTTTAATAATAACTTTTTCATTATAATTACAATATTCGACATTTAACAACTCGAAAATGATTTAAAATACGAGTACCTATCGGATGGTATTTTTTAAAAATATATGTTTATATACTTTTTGTATCCCGCTATATCTGCATGCCTCTACTTTTGACGCTAAATATTTCCTAAAAATTGCTAAATTTCTAGTAGTGAACAAATTTTTATTACTTCCCGTCGTCCCTCGTTGAAATTAATTATTTTAAAAATATAAATAGAAGATATTTGCCCATTAAAACATATTTCAATAAAAACTATGTTCTAATTCAAATTACGGAAATTATAAAATATTCAGCTTAAAAACTCGTTAAACTGAATTTAGTTATGCGGTAACAGGAAACAGTTTATTGGAGCATTTTCTTCACTTAACAGGGTTAATTTTTATTAAATGAACATGGAACAATATATTTCGCAAACATTGTACTTTCGAACGTTTAAAATTTTATCTACCTATGACTTAAATTTCTAGCAATAAACAATTCCTTAATTACTTTAAAACATATATGTACAAGTGATAACAAATATTACTGGTTAAAATTTTGAATAAAATTGAGGAATATTTTAAACATGGATGAAAAAACACAATTTACACAAAAATTTACCGCTGAACCCTGGCATATAGTAGCTAGTTCGTCCATTAAATGGATTAACTAACCTGGCGTCATTTTTTGTTTAAATACGACCGAGCGGTATTTTCTGCAAATCATGCATTTTCCATCATCAAAATTTAAATTGAAAGTAGTTATTTGACTAAACACAAATAAAATGCTTTGCTAAAAAGTATTTAATGCATTTTTGTTAAAATATCAATTGAAAATAATTCGTATATTGCAGCCGCAAATTATCACAATTTGCAACTCTAAAGTAATACGAAATATAATTATATGCAAAAAGTATTACCTCATAGTTGGTTCTTGAAATTTGAACGCCGGTTTTCTTTCAGCATACTCACAACGAAAGCACTCACTAAGTAATATAGCGGAAAAGCCTGGGTTGTAGTTTATATATCCGTGACGGCGTTGTAATGCTTGCTTCTGATTGGTGGTCTAAAGGAAGTCTGGGGCTATTTTGTACAATAACTGCGTTGCGCTGATGCGCGTTGATTAATACGCAGTTATAAATAGTTTCTTGAACGTTTATGCAAGGCGTCGTCAATGCTTGTTTCTGATTGGTGATCCTAAGGGGAAGCTGGGGTTATTATCTGATTAATGCTCCTTGATTAATAGGCATATATAAATAAGTTTCATTGACTTTATAGGAAATGGTATCAGCCATTTTTTAACTTTTACTGTTGGAGTTTTATTGTGTAAAAAGTTGTCTCTTGCATTTTTTTCGATAATTTTCCACGAAATATATTGAATTGCATTTTATGGATAGAAATAAAAATATAGATCCTCTAAAATTTGGAAAAACTTCTTTCAACAGGTATGTTCTATGTTTAATTTGATAACTAGGTATTAAAAAATATTTGTTTTTAGGTTTTTTAAAATGAAATTCAGAACCTAATTGGCCACATTTAAATAATTAATGTAAGTGACGGCGGTTGCTATATAAATTCATGGATTTCGCTATATAAATTCATGGATTTCGAATTTCTTTCCAATAAGAAATGTAATCAAATTAGACATACAATGGTTTTAGAGAGGACAACAGCCAGTATCTTCGGTACAGGTATTATGTACAGCATGTTTTTGTATTAAATTCAAAATAATTATTTTTGAAATTTACATTTAAGAAATTGGCTTAATATTCTTAATCCTTGAATTAAAAAAAAAGTTGAGCCGGTTCATTTCATATATTGTTATTAGCAGTAACATGTTAACAACATAATCGAAAACAAAACGCCTTGAATTAAATTTCAAATACTAAACAAAATTTTATAGAATTGTTCGATGAAAAACAAGAATATATTTTTGTTGAATATATTATTCAACTATTTTTTGTACTACCAATACATATACTTAAACATACTGCTTTGATTAAGACATGCTAAAATAAACTTCCAATTTAATTTTTTTGATTTGCATTAAGTATATATTAACAAACATTTATTTTACTAGGTATTTTATTGATAGCTTTATGAAGAGATTCAGTTATAATAAGTATTCCATGGAGAGTTGTTTTTATTGTCGCCAAATCATTACTTAATATTTTATAATCAAGCTGAGCAATTATTTCTTGTTTTAGCACACAAGAAGATTCATGTTTCTTTCAAATGGGAAATAACAGTTAAAGAATGATTATATTATCATGTGGAAATATTTAAGAATATGTGTCTTCTAGTAATTATAATATAATAAAGAAATTGATAAGGCATCTACAGTTCGGGTAATTTATGAATTTAATCAGATACTGTAAATGATACTGAATAATTGTTTCATGTTTTAGCATAGAAAAAAAATTCTGTAAAGTCAAATGAGAAATAGCAGTTTGAGATGGAATAGAGCATCATTAAGAATAAGTTTGACATGACTTATTGAATATTGGTAAGTGTACTATTTATAACTTAATAAAGAAATTGGTAAACATATTTAATTCAAGCAATCTATTAATTTCCTTGCTTACTGCAAATGCAAGCATATAAAAAGTTTAACTTTGATATGGTAACATAAGTTGCCATATTGATCTATTGCAAGTAATGTTTAGAATATACTTGCATTCTTAAATTGACTGATTCTATTGTATCTAATATTTGTCTATAATTAAATATAATTATTTTAGCAAAGAAGAAAATTACTGTAGGATCAAGTGAGAAATAGCAGTTTGAGATGGACTAGAGTATCATTAAGAATAAGATTGACATGGCTTATTGAATTTTGGTAAGTGTACTATTTAAAATTTAATAAAGAAATTGGTAGACTTATGTAATTCAAACAATCTATTAATTTCCTTACGTATTGTAAATGCAAGCATATAAGTGAAGTTTAACTTATAAGTTCTATTGTATCTCATATTTGTCCCTAATTAAATGCAATTATTATTTATACCTACAAGTGAGTAGGCTCATTTTCAAATACTAACCATAATATTTGTTAAAACAAAATGGTGGCTATGTTAACCATATCTCAAGTTTAGAAGCCAACAAAACACAACCTCAATTAGTAAAGAAGTTTATATTGAAATTAACTTCTGCTTGATTTGGAACTGATTTTTACATTGTGTATTTTAAATGTATTCTACTTTTTCGGAAAAATGAAACGCGTGTTCGAGGGGAATATGAATTGTATTTATGGTAATCTAATCAGTAACATTGTTGCTGTGTTCTTGTTGAGGGAGTATTTCTCAAAATGTGGGCCGCGCTACTTTAGAAAAGGTAGTTTAAAGGTCCTCAATCGGGCGTAGAAGGAATAGAAAAATGGAGGCACATAAATTATCTATATACTCTATTTTTAAAGTAGAGAGACGAATTTCTGAACAGACCACTTTGACAGTGAAATCTCATTGGTTGAAAGCAATTTGGCCGTGCTTTCAACCAATGAGATTTCACTGTCAAAGTGGTCTGTTCAGAAATTCGTCTCTCTACTTTAAAAATAGAGTATAGTTGAAGGTGATATTAAAATAATTTAATGTCTACTATATTAAAACAAATTTGAATGTAAAAGTATTCCATATGTAAACTACATAGGGCTATGTTTGTTTAAATTTAAAAAAGGTAGTTTAAAGGTCCTCAAATGGGCGTAGAAGGAATAGAAAAATGGAGGCACATAAATTATCTATAGTTGAAGGTGATATTAAAATAATTTAATGTCTACTATATTAAAACAAATTTGAATGTAAAAGTAATTCCATATGTAAACTACATCATAGGCTTATGTTTGTTTAATTAAGATAATGCCTTATATATTATTATTTTTGTAATGGAACTTGGGTTAAACCGCTACTCTTAAATTCACGTTCCACGCTGACGGTATCTATATTTCGATTTTATATTCGATTCAAAATATTTATCTTTTTAAAGTACCATGTTCAGGTACATACTGTATATTTTTAATTACATATTGCTATTCTAGTTTGGTAATAATTTTTAATATATATTTTTTGAAATTCATTAAAAAGTAATTACCAAATTTGACACGTTCCTTAGCTTATTGTAAGTGCTACAAAATAAAATTATTTTTCTTAATTTACATACATTCCTCCACTTATAAGATAATTTCATTTTATTACTTTCAAATTGTGTTTAAATTGTTTTCCTTTTTTGTACATACGTTTTGGAGGCTTGTGTATGTGGAACATGCACGTTTTATTTGAAAGACATTTTTTCAAATAAATGACGCTGGCCATCTGTCCTATCTTTCATGGTTATTAGCCGAAGAGATCTTTTTGTGTGTACTGCCTCTTATTGACTCCAGATTTGTTAGATTTATTTACTTTGATTTCTTTGTTTTTAATATTTCCCTATCCTATTCTTCCTTTAAAAAGCAATATCTAAATCCTATTTCTCAAGTAACTTATTTCTTTGAATTTTGCGTCTATCCCTATCCTCTTCAACCAATAACATTAAAAGATAAGACGTCTTTCATGGTTATTAGCTGAAGAGGTCTTTTTTCTGATACTGCTTCTTATTGTTTGTCTTTGTGTGTTCTTATTATTTTTTAATGTATTAGGACAGGAGGATACGATGCAATTTCTTAAAATTTTATTATATTTGAGTGCTTTTTTTATAAAATAAAATCGTAAATCGTAATTCGTAAATCTATCTTTGACAAAGTGGTTACACAGAAACGCATGCGTCTGGTAGTTGAAGCAAAAGCTGGTAAATACGTACTGTGTGTCCATGCATATACAGATACAAATTTGTTTTTATACAGATTTGTATTATTTTGTATCAAATCTTGATGTGAATTATCGCATCGACATGCAACTTGTTTTTTTTGCTATACTACGCCACCTGGCGACGAGTTAATGGACTCACAGTAATATGCGTATTTTTTCTTCTTTACCAGTAATAGCTTTGCTATTCGAGAAGAAACACTTTGCACCGGCATGGTCGGTTTTGTCCGTCAGATGGCATGAGGTTATCTGATGTCTTCGGATAGGACACAACTTACTACATGACCGCAAGTGTACCTCAGTCTTTTGCTTCGTAAATCTATCATTGACAAAGTGGTTACACAGAAACGCATGCGTCTGGTAGTTGAAGCAAAAGCTGGTAAATACGTACTGTGTGTCCATGCATATACAGATACAAATTTGTTTTTATACAGATTTGTATTATTTTGTATCAAAGCTTGATGTGAATTATCGCATCGACATGCAACTTGTTTTTTTTTTTGCTCTTTTTATGTTAAACATTTATCAGTTTTTTATATTGTAATTTGTTTCTGTTTCTATTATTGGAATTTTCTTACATCTGAGGGTATTTTCAAGACTGTTGTGGCATTGAAGCTAGTTCTAATGTTATAAATTTTTTCTTGAAATTGTTTTGTTTGACCTAATTCCTTCACAATTGTCGCAGAGATTCTTGTATATTACATGTATTTTTGTTCCTTGGTTTGAGTTTTTTTGTGTGTTAGTGAATTGTTTTTTATTGTTATTATTAGAGAACGGACGCAATTTCCATAAAACGCAATCTGCAATTGGAATTGTGTATAACGTCGCTCAGTACATCCCGGCGTAATTCAATGAAGTATTTGTTTGACACCTGGTCTCGCCGCGATAACAATGGACAAGCCAGCTATTGTATTCGGAGAATATAGTGTTTTTTAAAGTGTTTTCATGAGCGTAGATAGAAGCGGGGTTTTTATAATGCATTTTATTTATTAGTTTATATTTCGTAAGATAAATAAAGTGCTGTGAGTAAGTTTCTTGTTTTCATAGTTTTAACTGTTAATTACATCGTAATTTTTGTGATAGATCCTGTTTAATATCGTTTGATTGAATCTATTTCTACCAATTATTTCGACGTAAGAGTGTGCATTGAATTTCGTTCAGTTTCAATAACTTACGCACACATTTTTAGTTTTCATTTATTTAAATCTAGAGCATTGTTTAAGTTACTTTTTCAGACATGATATGGAAGAATGTCGAGAACGGCATTGTAAAACAATGGCGAGTTGGATTGACGGTCATACTGATTGTATGTCCATTGTCAGTGATTCCGAAATTTATTACAAAATCCGTAAAATATCGTCAAAAATTCGTCACTTAGGATCGCAAACACATCTGAACTCTGAAAAACTTGTATGGCGGCTAATATTCCATTAAATAAACTTAGCAATCCCACTTTAAAAATATTTCTGAAAAAATATACTGGTCGAAATGTTCCTGATGAATCAACTTTACGCAAATATTATGTTTCTAGGTGCTATACGAGAACAGTAGAACGCATTAGAAGCCATCTTTTAAATCAATACATATGGATAAGCGCCGACGAAACGGTGGATATGTTAGGACACTGTGTGGTAAATGTTGTAGCTGGTGTACTACATCCAACTATTCCTTATAACTCATATGTAATAGCAACAAGTGTTATAAATAGAGTTGATGCAGAAACAGTTGCTGGAACCATTAAGGAGAATATGCAAAAAATGCTTCATTCGGACGCCACGTACAAAGAAAAAATACTTTTATTTGTCAGTGATAGTGCTGCGTATATGTTAAAAACAGGCAGACTATTGAAGAAAACATATCCTAATATGCTGCATATTACTTGTGTAGCACATGCTCTCCACAGAATCTGTGAATATATCAGAGACACTTTTCCGTAAGTTGATAGACTTGTATCAGCTTTTAAAAAAGTTTTCAGAAATGCACCATTGAGAGTAGCTCTTTTCAGGGAAAAATTTCCATCTCTGTCACTGCCCCCACTCCAGTAATAACTAGATGGGCAACATGGCTGGAAGCTACTAGTTATTATGCTGAGAATTTCGATAGTCTAAAACATTTCGTAACACTGCTAAAGGAGGATGCTAGAAGTATTGGTGAGTGCAAGGAGCTCACACAAATCCCAAATTTAAAAAATCAGTTGTACTTTCTTCACGAACACTTTGGAAAATTGCCAAAACTAATCACTTATTTTGAAAATCGAAATCTCAAATTAAATGACGGATTAACCACATTAGATGTGGCTGTTAATAATTTGAAAAGTATTCCAAGTGACTTCGGATGTGGCCTTCGGCAAAAGTTTGAAGCAATTCTTAATAGAATTCCAGATTTAATTACATTGCAGCAATTATGTATGGAGACAATTCCACAAAATCTAACGGCTAAATATGAAGAAATAAAAGAATATTTGAAGTATGCACTTATAACCAGTTGCGATGTAGAAAGGACGTTTTCTATTTATAAGGATGTACTTAATTCAAAGAGAACAAAATTGACAGAAGAAAACCTTGAGAAACTATTGCTAGTCAATATTAATACTCCTTTACTCAACTTGAACGACAAAATGAACAAATAAAAATGTTCCAATTATTGAAATAAAATTAAAAACCTAAAAAATACAACTTTTCAACAAATACATATGTGTTTCGTAATTTTATAGATCAGCACCCGTTTGTTTTCCAATTACATATATAAATAAAATTAAAAACTTTATAAATACAACTTTTCAACAAATAAATATGTATTTAGTAATTTTATAGATCACCACCCGTTCGTTTTCCAATTATATAAATAAAATTAAATATTTTAGAAATACAGCCTTTCGCCAGTACTGCACTGGGTGGTAAGCGTGTCCGTTCTCTAGTTATTATAATAAAAATAAAACTAATACCACAGAATGACAGAAAGGACAAATAATTTTTGTTAACTTAGATTTTTGTTCGCCGAATCCAATCAGCCATTTCGAAACTTTGTCAAACAATGTTTGAAATGTTGTTTACATGGTTTATTTAAACGTTTTTTAAGAGAAATTTTACTTCTCAAAAGGGTAAAAGTGTAAATTAAATATTTTCAAAACATTTATAAACACTGAAATAATAAAAAAATTCTATAATCAAATGAGTTTTAATGCTTTTAGTTTCCTATTTTTATTCCAGACTCTACAAATATCTGTCTATATGTCAGCTTTTCATTAATACTTTAACATAACATGAATTATTTAATTGTAACTTCTCTAATATTTACTTGATGCCAAATTTGTTTATAATATATATTTCGAAGACAAATTTTTATTCAAAGCAATTTTATTCATCAATATTCTAGTACATTTTGTAGATTAATATGCAGATCCTAGAATTTTCTGCAAATGAATTTTAATATGGTCGATATTAATTATGTGTTTATAGCGGGTGTTCAGAAAAATTCGATGTCAGGTAGATTTTGGACAAAAAGTCGTATGTCGTTACTTAAGTCTATGATTTGTATTAAATATTAAATGGTAACCCTGTTGTCAGAATCTAATATGGTAATTTATATTTTTGATTTTTGAAAATGGTGTACAAAAACCATTTGTTATTGAATCTTATTTTCGAAACGGTCAAAAGATTGATGGCCAGTAGAAGTACTCAATTCAAATTTGTTTAGAAGAATTTCCCAGCCTCGCCTTTGTTTCTAATAACTTTTCAGTGTACACTGATAAGAATTGTTCCAGCTTTCCAAGCAGCTTTTGCGAACGGTTTTTAAATAATTTTAATGATGAACTCCTAGGCAAGACTTTCTTTTCGGATGAAGCATGGTTTCATGTTAGTGGATACGTTAACTCACAAAACATGAGAATATGGAGTGATACGAAGCCCAATAATTTTTATGTTGAAGCTCTTCTACATTCTCTGAAAGTTGGTGTTTGGTGCGCAAAAAGTAGAAGAAGAATTATTAGTTCAGCTTTTTTTAATGGTACCTTGACTGTAGAAAGATATCAACATACTCTTGTCTTTCCTTAATCAGCCCCGTGATGATGAACTAGCTTTGGGTTACTTTCAACAACATAGTGCTAGAGCTCACACAGTGGGTTAAACAATGAATATGATACAAAAAGTCTTTGGAAATTGTTTGATTAGTTTGAATAGCGAACACGAATTTCCTCCAAGATCTTGTGACCTTACACCTTGTTATTTCTTTTTATGGCGTTTTTTGAAAAAGTCTATTCATCAAGTACCAGTGCAAGATTATATAGAGCTGCAAGACAATTATAAATATAAAATAAATAGTTCCGTACTACAAAATATATTTGATAGCATTCGGAGGAGGTGCGTAAAATACTTGCAAGAAGGTGGTGGACAATTTCAATATAATTTATTAAGGTCATTATTGTTCATAATTTATATAAATACAATTTATGATATTTATTTTAAGTTTATAATCTAAAGATTATACGAACAATTAATCTGTTTCAAAATTGTTTGAAGTCATTTTTTACAATAATTTGTTGAATGTTAATATTAAACTAGTCCGATAACTAACTAGATGTTATTAACATTATCGGATGAAAAGGTGGTATTTATTCGACAAGAATTCTCTAAAATATCAAAACGCTTAATTTTAAATATGCAAATTCATTATTCTTACCTTCTAAAATCATTACTTGACTAATTCCTGTTAATATGGCATTTTAATGGACTATTTTTTGACATAATCTGACAGTTGCGTGCATGATAACCTATAAAATTGTGTTAAGTAAATCTATCTTTGCACCGTACTCTATCTCAGAAATGACTTCAAATTTTCAAGGACTACTTTGACTTCGAATTTTTCTGAACACCCGTTATAAATATAAATAAAAAATATATGAATGGATATCGTCTTAAGGGTTGATTGCATTTACTCTAGATTGTGACTTAAAAACTTAGTACTAATTCATACTTTTATAGTTACTGTACGTTTTGTGAAATAAAAATATTTTATAGATTTATTGATAATTTTCATAATTAGTTGGCAGCAGCTGAAGAATTAAATAAAAAAACTTTTACAAATGATATACTTTTAACTAAATGTATGCCAGATGGGTCAGAAAGTAATTATCTCGCGATTCTCATTGAGCGATAGGATTAGTAAACTGGTTAACTGGGCCAAGGGTATATATAATTGACTTAATGCGAGATAAATTATAATATAATCTGTTTTGGGGTCTTATGGCCCGCCGGGCTGACCAGTGAAATGTCTATCTGCCTAATCCCTGGCCGACTTGACAAACGCCGTTTTCATTAGAGGAAATAAAGGAGGGAGTAATAGCTTTCAATAAAGAACTATAGTTAGAAATAGCGTTGAATTTGTTGAACCCAGATGATTATACCTTGTTAACAGACCCGACTGCAAAATTCCAACAACAAATTAAAGAATTAATTAATAATTATCCTGATATCACTACACCAGACAATAATTATAAACTTACAATCATGAATCTTCAAAATAGTACTCGTGATTACATGAAGATAATATGCCGATTGGACTGGTAGTATCGTTTTATACAGCCCCATCATTTAAAATTTCAAAATCTCTGATTGATATAATTCACTGCAATTTTACACCTTTATAGTAAAAAAATTCCCTACAATTAGTTCAAAAATGAAAAAACTTTAAATTAAATAGCTGTAGTACATACATAGTAATCTCGTTAGATGTTCAAAATTTATTTCACATCATTTGACCTATTAATAACGAGCGATCATTAAAATTTTCACTCGTAGCTGACCGTGTATATAAAAATTATGTCGTAGCTTTAGTCATTAAGATGTTATTTCAAACATCTGTGACTGTCAAATATTTACTTTAAAGTTTCATCAAAAGAAAAAGTAATGGCCTTTAATGATATGCATAAAGCGTTTATGGTAGAATGTTACTTCCTGACATCTTAAAAAATTGATGGTATTTGGCAGCATTCAATAGAAAATTGCCTTGCGGAGTTTGAAGAGAGATATCCAAATACTGTTCCTAGCTATAAACCTTTCCGTGATACGCTAATGCATTGTGTAAATCTTTTTCGTCAAACAGGTAGTATTTTAAGGAAAAAAGGAAGCGGTCCTCCTCTCAAGAGAAGTCGCGGCGTAATTGAAAATGCCAGACAAATTATTAACGAATTTCCTCAAACATCTATTCGCAGAGTTTCGCAACAAGTAGGGCTTTCGTATGGAACATTTCAAAAAATTAAAAAAAAAGGACTTGCACATGTATCCATATAAATTAACTTCTGTGCAAAATCTATTACCTACGGATTATGAAAAAAGAACACAATTTTGCCAATGGTTTATTCAAACAATGACAGACATTATTTCAAATCATACTTTTTTCACCGATGAAGCTTTGTTTTATTTGAAAGGTTATGTTAATTCGCAAAATATGCGTATGTGGTCCAGTGAAAATCCTCATTTCTACAGAGAAGTTCCTCTACATCCAGAAAAAATAGGCGTATGGGTAGGTATGAGTCGTCACCGATTAATAGGACCAATATTCTTTGAGGGCACGATAACATCGGAGAAATATCGTAACGAAATTCCCAGTGTTTTTACTAATCAATTGACTAATGATGAACTCCAGGTCGGATATTTTCAACAGGATGGGGCTACATCTCACGTTACACTTGAAAATATTCAGTTTTTGCAACAATTTTATGGCGATAGGATAATAAGTAGAAATACAGCGATTCCATATCCACCACGATCGTGTGATTTAACAGTCATGGATTTTTTTGTGTGGCCATAAATAAAGAATATTATTTATGGAACACCAATTAATAATCTACAAGAGTTAAGACAAAAAATCATAGAAAAATGTTGAACACATCAATAACTCGCCGCAAATACTGATCAATGTTTTCAATGCTCTACGAAATAGAATGCGATTATGCTTGGTGGAGAATGGTCAACATTTTACACATTTTTTATAATATTCTATTACTTTGTATAAAAATTATAAATATATTTAATATATAAGTCAGCATTTCAAATTATTTTTTAACAATCATGACGTTTGAAATTATAATGACAGATCTCCTCTAATAACTTAAGCTAGGACATACTTTTTGTGTACATGGCTTACTTGAGCGAAAATTTTAATGATCACTCTTTATTATTGAAATACTTTTAGTTAAAAATAAAATAGATCCGGTAATTAAATATCAAATCTTAAACGCATTATCAGTTTGTCTCTCTTAAAATTATTTTCAATTTGGTAATAATATTTATATTTATAGTATCCCTTCATCCCTCTTTTAGAGGCATATACCTTTAGCGCACGGCGGCCTTTCCGGAATATTCTAGGAAATAAAGCTAAATATCTGTAAGACGTTTCCCCCTTACTTTAGAAGTAGGCATCTTGAAATAGTTTGTTAGTTTATGCGTATAATAATTAGGGAGCCCCAAATATGCAAGTGGAAAATCTAAAAATATGCGCACAAATTTGTAAATTATTTAGTCAAAATATGCACAAAAATGTTGAAAATATGCAAATAAAAAAATACTTACAATACATAAATTTATTGATTCACTTAAAAATAAACAGACATTTTAATTTTTCTACATACTAAACTAAACCTAAATATGAATTTATTGCACAAAGCAGGTTATCGTTAGTTGTAAAAACAGAAGTACAATTAAAAAATATTGTCTCCTGTCTGAATATAAAAATTTATAAATGGAAAAACTCCTTTCCACATCAACCGATGTAATAGGGGCGTTTTTAAAATTGCCTAATGTTACAAGATCCAAATCAGTGGATTCAGTAAATTCTCTCTCTAAAATATCGCTATTTGGCTAAGAAACCGAAATCCCCAATTTTTTTCCATCACATATTTTAATTTTTGAAAAATTTTGTCCACCATTTTGCCTGCGGCATTTTGAAAAGCTGCCTAAGATTGTTTTACTAGTTCTACACTTCGGGTTAATGGCAAATTAGGTTCCTTCATTTGTGTTATTGTTTTAGAAACAAAGCTATAAATGTTTTTTATAAGCGAAAGTTGTTTTATTTCTTTGTTTTCGCGTAATTGCATAATCAGTGAGGGATTGGGAAGATTCATCAGACAATTCTGAAATTAGATCTTTTAGTTGACAGAAATTCTCTCGATAAAAAGAAGCGGCTACCAACCAAGTGCCCCATCTTGTAATAATAGGTTGAGGTGGAAGAGGAGTGTTTGGTAGTTTTCTTTTATAGAACTGAACCCTTATAGGCGCTTTAAGAAAGATTTTTTTCATGTTGGAAATTAAACTATTTAAAAGAGGAAAATGTTTCCTAATCTCTTAAGCAACCCTATTTAAAGCATGAGCATGACATGTTACATGTATCAAGTTCGGATAAAAGATTTAATTTGACTTGGAAATAGGACGGGGTATATTCTCTATACACTGCCACCATGAATATTCTTCGGGCTATTACCTTCTTTTGATAGAAATTTCATGACGCTTCTGTGTTCCAAGTTCCAAATCACTCATTTTCTCTTTAAACGAATGTAAAAGTAACATATGTTAAGAGATTCGATCCAAATTTAGAGATGACACTATAAAATGTCACAGAAACTCGAGGTAAGAAAATTGTCTCGATAGCATATTGTTTTCGTAGCTAGGTAGATAACAAAAAACTCGCCTCGTATTAATAATTAATAATATCAAACAAGTATAATATTATTACAATTAAATACTATTAAAAAAAATGATATGGAAAAAGAATCGAAGCAAGTATAGAAGCATTTTTGAAATCGCTTATAATGATTTTACTGATATCTGGCTCTATCTAATTCAATGTCATCTACAATTTACCTTACAATATATTAGAAACTTGAAAGAATTTTAAATTTTAATTTTTTTTGACTTTTTTCTAATACTGAGTTTAGTATTTTAAAAATAATTTTTACAGCTCCTGTGATAGTAGACTATACCTTATATAGCATTGTTTATTGAATTCACAGATCCAGTCAAATGCAATTCCCTTGTTTCTAATTTCAAAATAGTTTTTGCTACTTCAGTAAAAAATGATTACAATAAATGCTAATTGATTTGGTATTACATTAAATGTTTAAGAACAACCCCTTTAAAAAACAAAAGAAACTGAACTTGGAACTAAATTATCGTTCAATAAATAAAACATACCACAAAAATCACGGCAAAAACAAAGATGTTGTTCAAACATCTTCAGGTATTAAGGTAAATGCTCAAAATTCCATCTATTTATTACTTGACAATAAGCTAGTCTACAAATACTCGAGATAACTGGTCGCTTTAATTTTTGCTAATGTGTATGTTTCTATTAATTGCATTCGCCCAGCAAATGTCAGTGCGACTCGTGTCAGTGTCAAGTTAGTCATTTGAAAATTGCTATTTTGCATAAAAACTTGGAATGGCTCATTTAACTGAAAAACATCATATTGAAATTTTAATGATGTTGGGATGTGGAGATAGACGGACATAACAGGAAGAAGCGTGTAATTTATTTAACAATGTATACCCTGAATTTCATATCTCAGTCGATTTTCAAACAACTAACTTAACACTGACATTTGCTGGCCGAATGCAATAGTTGGAAACATACACATTAAAAAAAATTAATGCGAGCACAGGTATTTCAAGCATTTGTAGACTAGCTTATTGTCAAGTAATAAATGCATGAAATTTTGAGCATTTACCTTGATACCTTTTTGAGCATTTACCTTGATACCTGAAGATGTTTAAACACCAAAATCTTTATTTTTGCCGATCATTTGTTAGCTTTATTTATTGAATGTTATTTAGTTCCAATTTCAGTTTCTCTTATGTTTTTTTAGTGGGGTAATTCCTAAACATTTAATAAATTATTTCTCGAAAATTTTCTTATGTAAGATATCAAACATTTTATGCTGTCATTTGGACGGTTGAGGTGTCTCTCAAAATCGCGGAAAAGAATTAGGGGTTGTTATTTGGTAACCAAAACATGAGGTCATCGCTTGGATACAAATGGGTGTAGAAGGGTGATTATTACTGATTATGGCATGAAAATGTGCATTTTAAAAAATCACTTGTTTCAGTCTCATATTCCATACTTTCCAGAGACGGTGTTTATACTTACGAGTATATACCGAGAAATACCGCGTGATCAAAAATTATATTGATAAAGTATAGCCATGGAATATAAAACGTCCGTTTCAATTTATATCATTCTTTTGAGATAATTCTGATTAAATTATCACGTTAATTGTCATACTGATATTTGACTGACAAAACTTGTAAATATATGTTTATCTTAAATAATTTACATGTTTGAATAACATTTTATTAAAAATTAATAAACAAATTACAATAAATGTTCGAAATAACCCCCGCCTTGTGCGATGTACACGTTTACGCGCCTTTTCATGCTATCAAAAGCATTTTGCAACATTTGTGGCGTTATGTTTGCACATACTTCAATAATCTTTTGTTGCAGTTCTTGCAAATTATGTACAGGAGTTCTAAAAATTCTATTTTTGCAGTAAGTGAACACTAAATAGTCAAACCAGGTGACCTCGGAGGAAACTCAACTTGCGTATGCAAACTTATAAGTCGATCATCAAAAAGCTCAAGGATAAAGGCAATAGTTTCTCGTGTCGTATGTGCTGTTGCACCGTCATGTTGGAAATAACCATTATTTAGTTCATCGTCGTGTAGTTGTTGAACAAATTCAGTCAAAATGTTATTTCTGTACCTCTCTGCATTGATAGTGAAATCGGCTCAATTATCCTTCTACGGGAGACTGCCATCCACCAATCCAACATCAATTTTTTGAGAATGCAGTGGAGATTCAATAAAAAATGCGGTTTATTAGTGCTCTACATTCGCATATATGACACCATGCCTCATCGAAAAAAATGTTAAGTTTAGCAGGTCGTTATTCATTAAATTGTTGAAGAACCATTTAGTACGCAAGACGTCTGGGTGGTCTGTTGGCAAAAGAGCTTGATATGATTGCATCTTAAATGAGTGCATGTTCAAGTTCTCCTTTACAATGGTTCGGCATGTTCCATAAGAAACTCCAGTTTCTTGGAACAGGCGTCTCAAAGATTTTGTGGGGTTCTGTTCCATACGATTATGAACGTCAATAATTACTTCTTCTGTACGAATAGTTGGCCAACCAGCTCCCTTTTTTTATGAGTTACAGATCGTTTCGTGAAACACCAACACTATGTGCAAGACACATGTAAAAATCTTGCTCTACTACTGCAAAATTTGGGAAGTGTTTACTAAAATTATCCAAACATAAACGCTTACTGTATTCCCAAATTCCATTAACTAGCACACTTGTTCTAAAATACGCTTCAATCATGAAAGTTTTGTGTGCTGTGGTGTAAACCATAATTGAAAAACTACAAGATGTCGGAGAGAAACTATATTGACAAATATTAATATCAATATGACACTAAATGATATAACTTAAGACACGTTTTACATTCCATGGCAAACCATTATCAATATAATTTTTGATCTCTTGGTATAACTTGTTTTTAATACTAATGTTTGAATAATAATTTTACATTGTGGTTTAGGGAATGGATGGACTGGTGAAATGCTGTCCGCAAAAAATATAAAGTCATCTTGTCTTAGCTACCCCGAAGATATGTCAGTTCAATTATTCGAACACTGGTTTCAAAAGAAATTATTGCCCGTCTGTCCCTTGAAGATCGTTATCTTAATGGACAGCGCTTCATATCATTCACGAGAGCTCAATCAAATACCAGGCTTGAGCAACACAAAAGCAGAAATAGCTTGATATTTGGAATCAAACGACTTACAGTTATACAAAAAGACAATTATTAGAAGTACTCCATACAAGGACGTTTCAGAAACAATACTATGTGGAAGACATAGCTATAAGCGCTGGATATCCAGTTTTGTGGTTACCTTCGTATTATTGTATATTTAATACTAAAATTAATCTGGCGTCAACTCAAGAAGTAAGCTCGTCGTAAGGACATCAATCCTAAATTTCGGAAACTGCTCGTAATACAGCAGGGCACAGGTAATTTGCACACTATTGAATCTGCTTTAGCTTTACTTATAAATCCGGCGCACTAATTCCACATGTAAAATGCACTCTTGCACTCTAATCATTTGCATACTCATTATCCGTAAGCGGAGAGATACAGAGGCATACCTTCTTAAAAGTTATATCTTACCATAGTGCTCCTAAAGGATAACTACATGATCATTTCTATGTATCATAGTATTTCACACATCTATTGTATGTATTTTGTAATAAACTATATTCCTTTTTTTTTCTGTAAAATTTAGTGACTATATTTTTATACAAAAAAGGGGATATTTATCAATACGTTTTTGCCGTATTACGCAGTTGTTATATAATGAAACAGATATGCAAAATACATATCTGTTTCATTATATAACAACTGCGTAATACGGCAAAAACCAATTGATAAATATCCCCTTTTTTGTATATTTACCGCCATCTGGCGCGTGTTAATGGACAGCACCAATATACGTATTTTTCCGCTTTTTTTCGTAATAGCCTTGCTATTCGAGCGGAAGATCGCCTTTTCTGGCCTAGTCGCTTTCTTCCGTCAGATGTCACTGATTAAATTGGTGTCGCCTGATAGAACGAAACTGGTTATAGCTTGGAGACGATTTTAGCGTAAATGTAGATACAGATCCGTTGTTTAACAGATCTGTATTAATTTGTATACACATTGCTTCACTAGTTCAACCGATGAGGCCTAGATGGCTGAAACATATGTATTGAACAGAAGTAAATGCTAAAAATACGAGGTGTTTGTCCATGTTTACAGTGACGGATATGTATTTTGCATATCTGTTTCATTATATAACTATATTTTTATATATGTATTTTTATGTTGGATTTTTAACTATAGTTCATAAAGTATAAGTTTTCAGTTCAAGGTCAAATTCGAAGCATATGATTCAAATCAGTACTGCAGAGTCAAATGAAGTCAGTATTCAATCGCGGAAACAACCGTTTGTCATCATAAAATATAAACGTCATGTTTCAATATTGTCAAAATTTTATTTGCAATATAACCAAAGAAAGCATATACATAACCTACATGTCAAAATAATAATAATGAGTAAAGTGGGAACATTAATAGTTCAAAAGTATTGTTTCTTTTCTAGTTCTGTATAAATATATTCTATCCAAGAAAACTATGCCGAAATTATTACTTTAATATTTGAACAAATTATTTTAAATGTTATTTATAATTATAAACTCAGGAAAATATTCGATCAAAAATTTATTTAAAAAGAAATATTTCAAGTCAGATATCAATAGTGAAATGCATAGGTATTGAAAAGATCTTTAGTGTTAAAAATGTTTGCATTATTAAGAATGACATACCTACCAAAATCATTTTCTTGCACTATATCTGGGTTAAGAAGATTGGGAATGTATTAATTTGATGAATAATTTAGATTTCTACTTAACTTATATATTGTTTATATTTTAAATAAATTTAAATATATTGGAAAAGAATGTAAAAGTTATGTTCGTAACTCTTTGTAAAAGAATTAAAACCTTTTGAAAGTTGTAAATATATGTTGTCAAATTACATTTATAAAATAAAAGAAACATTTATATAGTCTACATTTAATATTTTATTGTTTCTTAAGAAAATAATGGTATAATAATACAATCCATATTATCCTTTATTAGATGAAGATAATATTTAACAAACACATGAGAATTTTCTGATAACTACATTTGATAATTTTGCAGGTTAGTACACTACCAATACAAAAAAGAACAAACTGCACCACCAATAAGAAAAAAGCAAACTTCATTCATATAAAACTTTGCCACGAGATCTTCATCATGTAATGTTTCGTTGAACCAGTGGCAGTAATTTCTTCGCTGCTTTATATTATGTGCATGCAAATGATACACATTGATGGTTTTTATGGCAGTATTAATGTAACCATATTAAACTTCTACAAAATATAAATATAAAAATATTTTGTCAAAATAAGATAGTTACCTGCTTATTAATGTTTAGTGAACTTTTATAGAAGTAAACTTCCCTGTTTCATCCAAATAAAACCTCAAAAATATTACTTGTATTATTTGCAATAGGTACGTTATTTTTAATGTGAATGGAGTATATATTACAAAAATAAATGAAAACTAGTCAGTTTTTGATTCTGACTCAAAACTTGAGTCATTTACATTATTATTGGAGCAATCTCTGCCCTATCAAGAAATTGCTCCCGCTCATGCCATTTTTTAATAAATTTTACGTATGGCTAGCACAATTATACCAAGTAATTTCATCACACTGTTGCAAAGCTTCATTCCACATTTCTTTAACTCTTTCATCTGAATAACCATTTCTTCAATATTTGAATTACAATAGTTTTTAACCTTAGTCGAAATCATTTCAATTGCGTTCAAGTCACAATGGTACAGAGGTAATCTTAAAACTTCATGTCCACTCTCACATTTTTTCACCTATAATAAATATCTTCTCTTCTTTATGATATTTTACTAATTGAATTAATTCATTCTTAGTCATTGCAGGTGAATAGCTTCTATCTTTTTTCTGAACCATTCCATAATTTCTGTTTTTTTGAGGAGGTATTTGGTTGTTTATTTTGACTAGCACTATGATAAGGAGCATTATCTATTATTATAAGTGATGGTACCTCAAGATTTGGTATAAGCTGATCATTTACCCATTGCTTAAAGGAGTCACCATTCATTTCTCCATGATAATCACCAGTGATTGCTTTTGATGGAAAAATCAGACTAACTCCTTTAATGAAGCCATTTTCTGTGCCAATATGTATAATAATAAACCGTTTACCATCATAGTCTTTGGGTTTCCTAACACTTTTTATATTATCATTTTGCCAGCATTTCATTCTATTCTCTTTCGAAAAGATTCAAATTTCATCAAGGAACATAACCTGATGTAAAGTTGAATTTAAGTTATTCATATATTCCCTTAAAAATACATTTCTCATTCAGACTATATTTAATTTCTCTGTGAGCGCTCTCCTGTTACACTCTTTCTTATATTTAAAACCAATATCTTTAAGCAATATTGCTAAAGTAGTTGTACATGTATGAACAAATTCTTTCATAGCCAACACTGCTTAAATTTTTTAAGGTAAGATGTTTTTCTGAAAAATTTTAACATGTAATAAATATTTACAATATATTAAAAACATACTTTCTTTATACATGTCATAAACAGTATTTCGAACTTCCATTTTAGTTGCTTCTGCTAAGTCCTTAGTTTTTGGCTTCTTATAAGACCCTTTTTTGCTAGGAGACGATAAGACTGGATTCTGAATGTTACGATGTTTAATAGTGTAGACCGTTCTACTAGAAATATTAAGGGCTTCTGTTACCCTCTAAAATAAAACTTATTTCATAATACCGCCTTATCTAATTGATTATGTGAATTACCTCATGAACGCGGTCGATGGACATAAATGGTCCACCATTCTCCTTTACCCGTTAATAGGCTGTAAGATTTAATACAAGCTGTTTCGCTTGAGAACCAAGAGGTTTACTTGGCATCTAAGAAATATTCTGTAAAATAAATAGGTTAGAAATGTCAAAGTAATAATCAAACAATTTCGTACTTATTGCCATTAATTGATATTACTATTTATTATCAGTATTGTTCTCAAAAAAACAGATTTTGTAATTTTTGATAAACTAAATATTCAAATTGGAAGAATGCTTAACCTAGAAGTCAGAATACCGGAAGCAAAGTCAATAAACAACAATATTGAAATAATTTGACAAGTCGAATATCATAAGACTATCTCCTAGACAACCTATCCTTTTTATTTAATATAATATTTCAAAGACGTACGTCTTAACTCAAAATGACAAACGTCTGTAGTATTACAGCGCGTGTTCATGTGTGTTAGAAAGAGATAAAGTACAATTTGCGGTTCACACTTGGGCAGTACGAACTGAAAACTTATACTTTATGAACTGTATATGTATAGGAATAAAATATGATAGAAAATTCATTTATGTTTAGAGTGCAATTTACCGGTCAGATTAATGGGCAATGAAGAAACCGGAGTGCAAAATACCTGTAGGATTACATTGACCTGGGGGTTTGGCGTGCAATTTACGTATACCCATACAGCATAGGAAGATTGGAGAAATTGCATTCGACATACAGTTACTATGGAAAATGAATATTAACGAAACACATGCATGGGTCAGGAATTTATAATTAATTTAAGCGATAGCGATATAATGAATATTGAAGATTCTGGAGAAGTTTAATGCATGTATGTATATCTATATTAATTTTTATTTTCGTTTTGAGATCCAGGTAATAAAACAATGTAATTTCTATTTGTTTTTAGTTATCATCATTTTTATATTATTATTTGATTATATAACAAATATATTTATATGCTTGTATCCACATGTATATAATACACATTGCATACCATTCTTAGAATATAAACCCCTTACTTAGGTAATAAATAACGGTGTTTGAATGCCTAATCTCTTCCTTTCTTTGTTAACAGCTTATCGTTTCTTTATTTATATACCTGTAATTACCAAATTTATGTGCATACACTCATTTCATTTGTGGAATAATCATACCATCGTCTTTTGATAAAGCTATAGTGTTAGCGAAACGCGTTACATTTTTGTAAACGTTTAGTAAATATACGGTTTATATAGTGAAGATTAAACAAATTAATTGTTATATAGTTAATTGACGAAGGAGATACTTGTTGAAACTGCATTATAACGCTAAGAAATAAGTAATTAAACTTCTAGTTTCAAAAAATTCTTTTATTGTAAATACCACTACAATATTGTTTCGCCATACAATGGCTTCATCAGGTGGATGAATACTGAATATGTACAATGCAAGTTAGAATATTTATGTGAAAATTATTGGGGAATGGTGGTGGAAAAATTTTTACAATTTTAAATTTAGTAGAGGGGAGTTGTTTAAATCTAGTTGGTCATTTAAAGCTAATCCTAAACTATTGTATCTATTAATTTCTAAGTTTTCTAACAGGTTAAGTTTTTTACTTTTTCCATGAACGTGTAAAATTTTGAAATCTATATTAAATCTATGATTAATTTCTAAACAATGATTTGCGAAAGTTGAATCTGTTTTCTTTTCTTTATGGCTTCTCTCGTGTTCTTTCATCCTAATTTTGAATGTCCTCCCCGTTTGTCCTATGTATACCTTATTGCAATCTTCGCATGTTAACTTATACACACCAGAGTTTGATTCTTTGTCTATTTTATCTTTGTTATTTTTAATAAAGTTCTGTATAGTATTGTCTGTTTTAAATGATATATGTTCGTTATTAACTTTTTTAATGAAAGTACCAATTTTTTCTGAAATTTTTCCTAAGTAAGTGATTGAATTATAGGAATTAATTATCTTGTGTTTTATTTTTGGGTAAACTAAGGAAAGGGTTTTAGATTTTTGTTGGCTATTCAAGATGTTATTGATAATATTTATAGAGTAACCATTGTTTAAAGCTATTGTATATATTCTATTTAGTTCAAGGTCGAAATTACTATTACTCATAGGTACATGAATTAATCTATATACCATTGATTGGTATGCTGACAATTTGTGTGTTATATGATGAAAAGAATTAGCGTGTATTGTGGTATCTGTATGTGTTGGTTTATGGTATATAGCGAACTCGTGTTTATTAGTTTTGTGTGATATGGTTAAATCTAGAAAATTAATGCTTTTGTTTATTTCTGTTTCTATAGTAAAATTTATTTTGGGGTGAATAGTGTTGATATAATTATGTAAAGTTTTTAATTGTCTATCTGAACCGTTAAAGCAAATTAATATGTCATCAACATACCTAAACCAATATACACAATTACCAAACAGGGGATGTGTACTAATTATAGTTTCTAAATTATTCATGAAAATTTCCGCTAATAAAGGGCCTAGTGGGTTTCCCATTGCTAGACCCTCTGTTTGTTTATAAAATTTCTTTTTAAATTGAAAATAATTTTGTTCCAGGCACGTTTGTAAAAGCTGTAAAATTTCGGTCTTTGTGACAATGTTCGTGTTTTTACGTTCTAGTTGTAAAGTAATTAAATCTATTACCTCCTGGGGTGGGATACTAGTAAACAAATTCGAGACATCAAAGGAAATGAGTTTACATTTGTTTGGTAATTGCAAGTTTGAAATGTTGTTAATTAATTCCTGGGAATTTTTAACGGAGAACTTGGATTTGAATTTAGTGTGTGTAAGAATTAAATCTATTACGTGTTTGGACACATTTCTACAAGGTGCTTTTACGTACGATACTACTGGTCGTATAGGTGTATTTTCTTTATGTAGTTTAATTAAACCGTATAATTTGGGAGGTAGCGAAGAAACAGAAAACAGAACGCGCAGGTACACCAATAGAAATAAAAAATTCATACGACGCCCTCGACACCAAAACCGGGGAAAAAATGGAAGAAGAAACCTCCGAATTCACTCCACAACCGTCAACATCAAACAGTACACCCAGAGTAAGTGACAAAACCAACATCACACTTATGTGTGATGTTGGTTGAAACACGAAAACCACACAAAATTGCACCAACAATAGTAACCGAAAAAGACAAATGGACACACATACGACACATACTTAAATCAAACAACATTAACACTGTAGAAAACAAACTGGTGAAACCAGGCATACACATCGAACCGACAATTGACGAAGACTACCGAAAACTTAAACACATACTCGACAATGAACAAATACAATTTTACACTTTTCAATTGAGAAGCGAAAAGACACTAAAGGTAGTTATGCGTGGCATTCCTACCTTTATCACAGACACTGACATCACCGACGACTTGACGGGCCAAGGTTACCCGACATTAAAAATTAAAAGAATGAACGGTAACACGGCATACCTGCACCACTGGCACTAATCGAACTAACGAGACAGTACAAGTCAATTTACAACTTACGCGACTGCTGCGAACTTGCAATCAAAATAGAACCCTTAAATAAACGGACAGACATAATACAATGTCACAAATGCCAGACTTTCGGACATCACCAAAAAAACTGCAATATTAAATAAAGATGCATGAAATGCGGCGACGAACACTCGACACACTTATGTACCAAGACCAAAGCAACCCCACCAAAGTGTGCAAACTGCGGTGGTCCTCACCTATCCACATTCATCAACTGTCCTAACAATCCTAACAACCCAGCTAACAAAACCACACCCAAACCTAAATACATACCAGCACCACCCTCAACAACTAATCCCTGGACTCAAAGACAAAACAAAACAAGACTTAACACAGTTGACGAATTAGCACTTGCCTTAGGCAATATGCTAATAACATTACACTCGACAAACGCAACAAACGAACAGATACAATACTTCGTAACACAAACACAGACAATAATAACACTTTACAATAAAAAACATTAAACACACATAACTGAAACGCAAAAAAAAATGCGATGATGACCAGTAAACGAACACATATGACTTAAACGCAAAAAAGCGACTGACACACAGACTTTACACACACAACACACACAGGACCGCACAAAAACACAACAACGCACGATTAAATCAGACTCAAACACATCACAACCCTGGGAGATACGAAACAACGGAGTGGAAATGGAGGCAACTTCGACCACAAAACAAAATTCAACGACTCATACATGTACATATTCAGTATTCATCCACCTGATGAAGCCATTGTATGGCGAAACAATATTGTAGTGATATATACAAAGAATTCAAATAAATTTTACCTCAAAGTAGCCCTTGGAAATTATGATTATGTCTTAGCTTGTTACTAATTTTAATAGGAATTTTGTTGGTTATGAGATGAGATATTTGATTGAAATGACAAATGTCAAAATAATAAAACGAACATTTTTAAGTGAATGAAATATGTTTATTTCCAACAAACAAGCAAAATTTTATAAAAATTGTTCAAAGTGTCCACCACCTTGTTCGAAACATTTCTCACATCTTCTTCTAATGGAGGAAAAAGTGTTTTGTAGTATCGCATTGTCAATTCCATTAATTCTTTCAGCAATTCTGATTTGAAGGCCTGCAAGATCAGGTATCTGTACTTGATGAATTGAGTTCTTTAAGAATGGCCATAAAAAGAAATCACATGGGGTAATGTCACAAGATCTTGGTGGAAATTCATGTTCAGTGTTTAAACTTATCAACCGATTTTGAAAAAATTGCTGCAGAATATTAATTGTTTCACCTGCTGTGTGTGCTCTAGCTCCGTCTTGTTGAAAGTAACCCTGTGTTATTTCTTCGTCGTCAAGCTGTTCGATAAATGGCATAATAATTTTTTGTCGATACCTTTCTCCTGTTAAGGTTCCGTTAAAAAAAATAGGGCCAATAATTCTCCTTCGACTAATCGCACACCATACACCAATTTTCTGCGGAACCATAACGGAATGTGTCACTGTGTGCCGAAAACTGTCATAATCAAAGATGACGTTAGGGAACTCATTTCTAAATTCTTCTAAACAATCTTGAAGAGAATACTGCCATTGTCCGTCAATCTTACGTCCGTTTCGAAAATAAGATTCTAGCATGAATGATTTGTGTTGTATAGTAAAAACCATGTTAAATCAATTTTAAATTACAAAGCAATTTTTGTCAACTATGCATCTGTCTAATTGACAACTAATGCAAATTTAAATTATTAATAATCATACGTTTTTAAAGGAATGGCCTACTAGAGGCAAAGCTTATTTGAACGCTTTTTATAATAAAAGAATTTTTTGAAACTAGAAGTTTAATTACTTATTTCTTAGCGTTATAATTGTTATGTTTTATTTTACATCGTATTAATAAACAACAGTTAATACTTTTCTTTCCATTCCAATATTATAATCACTGTTTACATTTCTCTAGACCCTCACCGCAGGGTGCTTAATTGAAGCATTTACACCACCATAAAACTATTTTCTAGTTATTTCCAATAGCCTATACCATCCTAAAGTTAAACTTCATTTATTATAAGTATGTATTATTTTCTTTGAATAAATATATTTTTTTTAATTGTAAGTCCCATATACCTGAAGTAATACAAAACTAAAATACTAGTTTATCAATCAAACGGTCGAAGAAAAACAGAATAATCATGTTATCAACTTTGTCAAGGCCTGGTTCAAAGAAATTGACACAAAATTAAACATAAACATATAAAAATTTTTCTTTTCTATTTTATTTCTTGTATGGAAATTACATTTGGAAACAATATTGTAGTGGTATTTACAATAAAAGAATTTTTGAAATTAGAAGTTTAATTACTTATTTCTTAGCGTTATAATGAAGTTTCAACAAGTATCTCCTTCGTCAATTAACTATTTGAAATTACATTTATTGGGGTTTTTGTCCAGGTATTGTAAAGGTGTACAAATTGGAAATATCTCCGGTCCTTAATCCCTTTATTACATATTCTCAATTAGTGGTATTATCGTTAAATTTATTTTAATGTGAACTTTATTGCGATCGCCTTAAAAATTTGTTAAGTATTAGTATTAACTATCTATGGGATTATTGGAAATTCCTGTTTCAAGTTTATTCATGAATACTGAGGGGATTAACTATAACAAAATCTTGAGTACAGCTATATAAACGGTGTTGAATTGAAAATAATTTTGTTTTTGCATATGTTTAGTAAATTACAATTTAATTTTAGTAATTGGGTATGTACAGTATGATTTTAAATGATTGAGGCTAGTTGCAATTTGCCACTATACTAAAATGTTGATATTTTGGCCACACTGCATAATATATTTCTGTTATTTTATGTCCAGTGGTGGCTCGTATTCAATGGCAACTGTTTTATTATTAGATGTGAAAAAAATAATTAAGAACATAGTTAATTCTAATACTAGAACTAATTTCATTAAAGAAAATATTAATATAAGAATTAGATTATAACAGGAAATAAAAGTTTAATTTTAGTTAAATTCGACTTAACAACATCGGAATAATACTGCTTCTTAAAAAATACTTCATAGTAAATGTTCGCAATGTCTACCATAAATAAACTCTTTTTTTTACGTTTTCAAATATTCGTTCGAGTGTTGGTCGATCAATGCTATATATTTTGTTTGCAATAGCTTCTTGTAGTTCTTCTAAGGTATGAAGTCGATTTTGAAAACTTTAGTTTTTAGATAACCAAATAGACAGTATCAAGTCAGGTGAATGTGACTGCTAACGACGCTTACTAATTAGTGTATTATCAAAATATCCTCGCAGATATTCTAAAGTATTATTAGAAACATGAGGTGGCGCTCCGTTTTGTTGGAAATATCCTCTTCGTAATTAATCGCTATGTAGTTGGCCTATAAAAATCTGTAATATATCAGTACGATATCGTTCTCCAGTGATGGTGTCATTAAAAGAGATTCGACCGATAATTCGACGTCATAACATTGCTACCGAAACACCAACTCAGTGGCTGCAAACTTTATTCTAAAAAAATTATGTTGATTTTCTGTTGCTCACATTCTGCAATTTTGGCTATGGTTAGGTGAAACCAAACCTCATCTTACATAAATGTAACATTTAGAATATCATTATTTAAGTTCTCGTTGAACCACTTACAGTATTAAACTCTTCTTTCATAATCAATATCCAATAATTGAATTACAGTAATTATTGGATATTGATTGGATTATTGGATATTGATTAATTGATATTGATTAACACAATTACTCTGTACGGATGCATACGTAAATTTTGAATCAAAGCTTTTCTGGTAAGCTAAACACAAGTGAATAAAATTTAGTAATGTTAATTAAATGTACATACCTGTTTGGTCAGCTAATTTTCGAATTGATTTGTTTGAACTTATTTCATACGTTGCCTAACATCATTCACATCGTTCGTTAAAACTGTCGGCTGCCTACTGGATTTACCCTTGCAAATACAATTTTTATCTTCAAATCGATGCACAGTCCGGTCACGATGTTGCCCAAGCACTTTGCACACGATACGATATTACCTGCATAATTTTCATTAAATTGTTCCAAACAGGATCGCAACGAATATAACCATTCACCGTTCTCCCCATGAATGCTACTGCTGTAATGCGCTTTTAAAATAAAAGCATCCTACTCACCCGCAAAAGGTATATGGCTTTCAAAATGGCGGCAATTGCTTTTCATGCAGTGATTGGGAGCCAATAATTAGTTATGGAATTACTGTTTGGAATTGTGTTTCTGCGTATTTAATAAATAGAGTTAGATCTATTCAAAATACAATTGTGAAACTTATATGTAGTGCAAATAATGAACTACTAGATACTAGATAACATACATATATGGATATTTGGAACTTTTACCTGTATAAATATATGCTAATTATCGGTAACAGCTCCATTAGTTCAAACATACCACGAATAAGGTCATAATTATGCAGCACTTTACGCTACAGATAATAAATTTCAATTAAATATTTATAATATCTATGGCGTAAGAATGTTAGATGTTTTATTTCCAAAACTGCTACGATCTTCAAATATTTAGCTAAATATGATTACAGTTACTGTTAGAAAGAATATTAAACAATGGTTTGTTAGAAGTAATAAAAAATATAATATATTGTGTATTCATGATTTTGACTTGCAATACGGACGCGGCTCGATAATTAATTTAGTTTTAAACGTGCCTTGGCTTAGTGGTTTTCTTTTTTTAAATAGAATTGACAGCTTCCTAAAAAAGAACGTTCCTTTCTTTTAGCAAATATATCGAATAATTTCTATTTTTACTCATTTTTGAGTGATTTACTGTATGGTAAACATGGGTGATTGCATTTTCGTCACCAAGGTAAGAAAAGTGATAATCGGATATGCATTTTCGTCACCGACCATTTTCTTATCTTATTAAGTAGGTACTTAGCAATTGAAAATGAAACGAAACAATTTATATAAAACAAGGTTGTTTATTCAAATATATATACATAGGTACAGAGCTATATAAAAAATATGTAAAACATCATTTTATGTAAAATAACAATGATATGAGAGACATTTAACTAGATGTAACCTGCTTATTTCATTGTTTTGGTATTGTGTAAGCATAGACTCAATAAATTGCTGCCTTTTTTTAACTTTACGATTGTGAATTTTTGTAGGCATATGCAAACTTTGTATTTTAATATAGGTATCTATTTGAAATTCCTTCAATTTTTCTATGAAAACAAATAAATTTGGATGATCCTTGTATAACGACTCGTTAAAATGTTTATGGAAGGATTCACACGCATTTGTTGTTCGAGTTAAGGTAGCTGAATGCTCTGCCCAGATTGAAGGCGGAAAAAGTGATTCGTCAGAGATATACGTATCAGCCAAATAATCAGCATATTTAACTAGTCGGTCGTCTTGTGGCATATTTGGTATTAAATCAAAGGCAAAGCAAGGGTGTGAGCTGTTGCTT
Organism: Melolontha melolontha; assembly: GCA_935421215.2. Classification (NCBI taxonomy): domain Eukaryota; kingdom Metazoa; phylum Arthropoda; class Insecta; order Coleoptera; family Scarabaeidae; genus Melolontha; species Melolontha melolontha. Next base: position 66,630 of record OW285243.1, read on the forward strand.
TGCACTGTCGATTGATACACTTCCAAAACTTTTCGTTAGTGGACTTAATAACTTTATTAAAATTAAATTTAAAATCTTTAATAACCAACATTTGTTTGCCACGATTGCTTAAAATCACTTTAGCTTCCATCACTGCAAAAATCTCAATACTTAATCAAAGAAATGATACTGTACTACTAACTACATAATATCTTTGCTCTGTAGGTATATACGTACATTAGATACCCCCATTCTCTCAATTACCTTAATAACCCTATTACACTAATCACTTTATATTTATAGTTCTAAGTTCTAATACATCGATAATATTACCTCTTACGTAGATAGATGTATATATACATATCTATTATATCTATGTAATAACCTGGGGAAACCCGGCCCTCCTAAGTACCTCGTAATAGCCCGTTGCTTAAAGGAGTAATCCGTAATTAAGCACTATGGTGACGAAAATGCATGTGTCATAAATGCCCCAACTATTGAATGAACTAATGAAATATCTCAAATAGTTGTTCTGAAAAGAACGGTCTTTGATATAAAACAGAACTAATAATAAAAAATGAATATAATTAAGGAGGTGACACAGTAACATTTTCTTGTTTAGCACTGGCAATTACCTTCAAAATATGAAATGTATTAAAACAGTTGGCGGTAGTTTTGAACTAGCTATGATCATTTAAAATCACTGTTATTATTTCCAACATATCCCCTAAATTATCGTGATTGTTTCTTCTAATAGTCTACTAGACAACAAGTTTTTAGCGGCGAGGAATTAATTTTTTGTTATTTGGTAATAGTAGTTTTTCTTGTTTTATTTTTTAAGTCATATGAGTTTTTTTTATAGTAAACTTAGTATTGAATTCAGACTGCTTAACTATTGAGGCTGCAATGTTTGAAATTAATTCTCGTTTAACTGAGCAAATACCTTTGTCAACCAAGATCAACGAATAAAGTTTTGGTGATTGAAGGTTCATTATTAACAGTTTTTTGGTGTCTTTTTCCTCATATATTGCCCAACAATTATCTTTTTTCTTGCCAATGATATGATTTTGTTGAATCTTTTTTACAACGAATTGTTTGAAGGAAGCAGCTGTATAAATGTAATTATATGACATGCACTTAATATTTGCGTCTGAAAGTGATACAAATACAGTAATCCCTTAACATTCGTGAGGGTTATGTTCCAGAAAAACTTCGCGAATGTTGAGTCCATCTTTTTGTGTAAATGGAGGGGTTACGGTCAATAATGGTTGATAAAGGAACAAAACATATGTGATTTGTTTTACGATTTAATAGTAATATGTATGTATGTTTTTTTCATTACACAACGTTTTCAAACTTATATTTTAATCTATATTTGTATGTAATTATAGTTTAGTTAATTATTGCTTGTTGAAGGCCGAAAATAACGAGTAATCTGGGATTGCTGAGCCTATTGCGTCTGTAACTTTTCAAGTTCGACGTAAGGGACCATCGCAGCCTCGATTTCTCTCTTAAACTTCGAACAAAGAACAGATAAAATTCAAGAACTTTTTCAACAAGTTTTAAAATTAAAATTTCTCTTAGGTGTTCCGACGAGAACTTCTTGCCTGGGGTAAAAAAGTTATGTTAAAAAAAAAAAACAAGAAATGAAATGTCGCAACGCTTGCCTGAGATTTTGTCCTCCTCCTTTTCGTTTTCACCTTCGAAGTTCTGTTGTTTGTCTTCCATCATCTCCAATAGTTCTTCTTCGGTTAGCTCATTTCCGTGAGATTCTATTAGATCATGAATTCCATCTTGCCTGATATCTTCAAATCGATCACCCCCGATTTGATGGGCATGTTGGCTCACATAGTATATTAAAGCAGAAGCTTCATAAGCCACCATTTTGTGGCACGAGTTCATGTTTAGAAAACTAGTCGCGATAGCGGCGTTTTCAAAAGAGTGCGGCAAAGGGTCTTATAATACGAGTTTTTTTATACCTTTTTTTTTGCATTTTGTACATTAATAAATTGAAATTATTTGATTTGAAAGTTCAGAATTTTTTTTATATATACAGTTGGTCATATTGACACTTAAATAATATAACAAATTATTATTTATTAATTTTTGTTAACATTAGTTGATATTTTATTTAAAAATGTAAACATTGGTGAAATGGAAACTATCTTGTACTCCACCCCAGTTACGTACTTAAATTCTTAAAATCAATTGACTGGAATAAGATATTTCTGTGTTCGAACAATGCCAACATTGAATAATGAAAAGCTATCAAAATGAAGTTCATTTCGATACTGTTTTATGATTCATAATGACTTCATTAAGAACACAAAATAGAAAAAGAATTAATTCCATAAGAGCATAGGGTATAATATCCAGGCGATTCTTTTTGTTCTTTTTTAAAATTTTTCGATATTTCAAAAAAGCATTTATTTTTTACGTTACTCTTATATATATTTATATACCGGGTGTATTATGAAAAACCTTTGGGGCTGTAGCTTCCTTATATTTTATCTGATTTTAATGAATGATATGTCAAACTAAATCGTTTTTTAAGCACTGTAACCTGTTTTTAAAAAAAAAAAATTGACATTTCGTTTTTGACAGACAGTAAGTAATTTTTTTTAAAAAAATTGTACTACATATTTTTTTTAACTTATTCTAATAAACATTTATTTCCTGAAGACACCTCCATTAAATTGAGTGACAAATTTATTATTATTAAAAAAAAAACTAACGAAATTTACAGAAATCAACCTATCATATATTTTAATGAATCAAATGTTCGAAATTGGCCCCATTTTGTTCCAGACACATTTGACACCTTCTATTAACTCCAACTGCTGCGTTTAATATAAGATTTGGTGGTATTTCATGACATACTTGTACTATCCTTACTAAATCATCTCTGGTATCAGGTGGAGTCAAATAGACATGATCTTGAATGTAAGACCACAGAAAGAAATCCAGTGGATTCAGATCTGGCGATCTAGCAGGCCATCGAATAGGTTCGTAAGTGCCCATCCATCTGACGCCAAAATAATTATTTAGAAAATCAGTATTCTTTCGTGCATTATGGGGTGTGGCACCGTCCTGTTGGAACACCACCCTGTTTAACTCAGCAAGTGGCAACTCATCTAAATAATCGCCTAATCATTGCGTAACAAATTATTATACTTTTCTTGGTTTAGATTACCCTCCACAAAAAAGGCCCTACTACTCTATCGCCTAAAATGCCACACAATACATTTACACTGAACCGATTTTGAAAATTGTGTTGCATCACAACATGGTTATTTTCAGTGCTCCAATGGCGATGATTATTTCTGTTGAATACACCATTTTTCCCAAAAGTGCATTCATCTGACCGCAACACACGACGATAAAAAATTGGATCTTCCCTTAGTTTATTCATGAAAACCGTGCAGAATTGAACCCTTCGTTGAGGTTCGTTTTCACCGAGAGCATGCACCTTCTGTGGTTTATAAGGAAAGAACTTGTGCTTCTTCAGAATGTACTGAACTGTAGAATGTGATACCTGCATGTAGTGAGCAATTTCTCGCGTAGACGTATTAGAGTTTTCTTCCACATAGAGCAAGACACTTAATTCTAAATTTTGATCTTGAATTACACGTGCGTTTATTTTCGGTTTTCTGAATGATCCAAATTTCGTAAATTTCGCACGAGCCTTCCAAACTTATCGGCACTTGGACGCAGTCTGTCAGGAAAACGATTTCCATAAAGTGGCAAAGCAGCGGCAGAATTTGTTCCGCATTCAAAATATGCTTGAATCGCATCCACACATTCGCCATTATCCATTTCAATAACAAAATTTAGAAATAAATCGTTGAAAATGTTATAATGAATGTGTGACTGACAGATGTCACAGCTCTCTTCGAAAATTTGGAATGCACTTTTATCGTTCAATATGACTGCTTGATTTTTAAATTTTTAAAATAAACACTGTAAATGTTGTTGACCCACCGCTCACTGATAACATTGGTTTGTAATCCTTTATGGGCTATATAGTATTCAATGTAAGTGATTTTAAAAGGTACACACATTTGCTGGTAATAAAATGAAATAGAGTATTTAAAATGCATTTAAGAAATCTCTGTGTTCGGAAAAACCAGAATAAATCGAACTAAAAAAAAAACCCTCAATTTCTCGATTTTTTTTCACACAAGGATATCGTTGTTTACAGTTTCATATTCAGAAAAAGTAATATATTTGAATAAGGAAAAAAAAAGTATAGTGCAATTTAAAAAAACACAGTTGCAGCTGTCTGTCAAAAACAAAGTGTAAAAAAAATTCAAAGCGGATCACGTTACAGTGTTTTTAAAACGATTTAGTTCGACGTATAATTTATTACATTCGGATCAAAAATAAAAAAGTTACAGCACGAAAGGTTTTTCATAATACACCCGGTATAAATCTTATATGATTTCCTTTTTTTATTTTTTGCCTCTCTAAAGTTGTTCTTGGTCGTACCTCATTTTAGAATTACGATTATTTTCGTTTTAAATTTCTTTGATGTAAGAACGTGTGTTCTATTTATTTAAACATAGATTTTGTCCTAAGAAGTGAATAATTGTCGATTTGAAGTTAACTTCAAATCAAATAAAAATGTTTTCTATTTAAAATAATTTTTCGATGCTTCAAAAACGCATTTCTTATTTAATTTAATCTTATATTTTCTGATTGGTTTTTTAAAACTTTTTGCCTCTCTAAAGATGGTCTTGGAGATGATAAGGCGCATTTTCCATTACTATAACACAATTCGCCTCAAGAGAAGGTAATATATTTTGCATCCATGCGATGAACACCTATTGATATCTTCCTGATTATCTGTAGTTTTCCTGGATTCAAATAATAACAAACCACTATTCGCAAAACCAGTTTCGCTGCCAATGTGAACTGTAATTAGTTGCTTTCCTTTACCAGAAGGATCTTTTAAACCAGTAGAAAGACCTACAACAAATGCTTGCCTTGCATTAAGTACAGTTGTATCTTTCCATATTTTTGCTTTTGTGTAACTTGCATTCACCTATGTTTCATCTAAATAATAGATTGGTCTGCCTTCTGTACGAAACTTTCCTATATTTGTTAAATAACGACGTCTTTATAAGAAAATATAGTTACGTTCAATTAATATGTTGTTTCATGTGCGTTTTTCCCACTTGAATCTTAAGATTCTTTAGTATTTTCCAACGTGACGTTTTTATAGGAGGTAAACTGGCATCTCCTCTAATAACCTCATATATTTTTTCACAAGTTGGTAACTCATTTTTGAAGAAAAATACACGTGTATTTTGCAATTGCAGTGCAATTTATTTTAAACATCTTGGTAACTTCGTTTTCTTAAAGGAGAATGTAAAACACCATCAATTTCATTGATTATGTGAAATAGTATTCTTGCTTATACTCACTTCCCTTAATGTTTAACGAACTGCGGTTGTTTTGGACATATTAGCTTTATGCTTAAAATACGCATAGACCAGCTGTCTCTGTCCACTTTTTACATGTTTTCTTTTAAGATTTTTTGATGGACCTGTTAAAGCTGCGTCATAAATGCGTTAAAACGTTTGCGATTATGAATATGGAAGATATCTTCGGAAGACGAGTACTTCACTTTACGATCTCTATATTGAACTATCTTTAATGAATATTAATAATAAATAACACAATAAATAACTAATACAACACGCAATTCAATGGAACTGACAGTAGTAGAAAATTTCACTGAACAAAATAAATTTGATTTTGCCTGCCTAAATTCTCTCTCTCTTTTAACCAATCACAGCCGTTTATTTTAAGCCCTGTCATTTCCAACGCTCCTTTCTTAAATTGAATGAACTATAAATGCCTATTTTTATTTTGTTTTTCTTATTTTCAGTTAGGTATTAACTTTTCTTGACACTGTATTTTTTTTTCTAACCCTTCATGTATTCTGCGTAAATTCGCCCTCTCTTTGAACGAATCACAAGCGTTTATTTTCAGCCCAATCTTTTTCAACGCTTCTTTCTTAGATTAAATGAACTATAGATGCCACTTTTTAATCTTGTTTTTTTCCTATTTTTAATTAGGTATGCCTATTTTTATTTTGTTTTTCTTATTTTCAGTTAGGTATTAACTTTTCTCGACACTGTACTTTTTTCTAACCCTTCATGTATCCTGCGTAAATTCACCCTCTCTTTTAACGAATCACAAGCGTTTATTTTCAGCCCAATCTTTTTCAACCCTTCTTTCTTAGATTAAATGAACTAACTATAGATGCCACTTTTTATCTTCTTTTTTTCCTATTTTTAATTAGGTATTAACTTTTCTTGACACTTTGTATTTTTTTTTGTCTAGGTCATGTGTTCTGGAATCGAAAGTGAACTTTTGGGAGGCTTAGTTTATGATCAGGAAGAAAAGAATCATGCGAACGCCAATTACAAGCTAAGGTGATTAAAGTTTTGTTTCAATACAGCTTAATTAATGTTAATGTTTTACGTATTTATTTATTTGTTATATGTGACAGCATTTACTAAAAAAAAAGAAATGAATTATTAATTTTGGTCCATTTGCAATCATCGCATATAAAAAAATATGTGATCGTTTTGTTAGAGCCTTACTTGTCGCTTAAATTGGACTTTTCGAAATAAAAATCCTATTTTTAACATTTATTTCAAAGAAAAACACTTGAATACTTTGTAACGCACCACATCCTCTAGAAATTCAAATTTGTATTGCAAATCAGTTAAATTTTGTGTTTTAGAAATACTCGTATTTTATGATTTGGTTTCCAAACAATTCATATATAATAAGCCGCCAGTGAGTTTATTTAGTAAATCTGTTTGTGTACTATAAATATAGAAATGATTTCAATAGCCCCAAAGGATGCATCACCTGTGTAATAACCCCTTGCTTTGAATTAATTAAAAATAACAATTATTACTTTTCTGGTATTCATGCCCATGTTATAATCACTGTTCGCTTTTCTCAAGACCCTCACCGTAGGGTGGCTAATTAAAGTACCCACAGCAGAAAACTATTTTCTTGTTATTTAAGCTTAAATTGTTCCATCCTAAAATTAAATTTAATTTATTATATATTTTCTTTGAATAAATCTTAAAAAAAAGTTATTCAAGTCCCACAGCATCTGAAGAAATACAAAACTAAAAACTATTCTAGTAGTTGATCAATCAATAAAATGGTCGAAAAGAAAAATAAAACACAATAATCGCATGCTATCAACTTTGCCAATGCCTTGTGCAAAGAAATTACCTCAAAATTTCAAATTTTTTGGTTGGTTCGTTCTATTCGCCTAATCAAGCACAAACATAAAATATTAAGATAAAATAAAACAAATTTTATGAATTTCACTTTTTAATTATCACTGTAACGAGTCGTTTCGCACCAACCTGGGCTTCGTCAGACATATAACTAACTTATTTACAAAATATTTTTTATATTAAACACAAGTAAACAGTAACAAGCAAAAACACATGTTTTATTTTAAAAAATAGTCAGAGGGATGGGTGCTTTTTATTACGGGATGTCTATACAAAACTTTCGCTACGGTTTATAAAAAAAAAAAAAAATTTACTGTTCTTAAGTAATAAAACTAAAGGTTTACATTATATTACAGGGATAAAGAATTCTATGGAAAAATACAAAAATACTATACACTATGTAACTGTCTGCAAATCAAATAAATAGATTAAGTAAGGGTGAATTATTTGTTTCTAATTGATCATTTAAGATCTTGTCAGTTTTCTTTATTTTATTGATTTCCAGTGACTCTAATAAATTAAGTTTTTTGCCCTTATTTTCTATATGTAATATTTTAAATTCTTTGTTAAAAATGTGGTTCGTTGAATTGATATGAGACGCATATGAAGAGTCACTTTTATTATTTCTAAATGAAGAAAAATGTTCTTTGACGCGTACTTCAAACGATCTGCCTGTCTGTCCGATATAAGTCATAGGGCAACTACCGCAGGTTAACTCATAGACCCCTGACTTTTTATTGTTGTTTGTTAAATCCTTATTGTTTTTTATAAATTTGGATAAATTGTTATTAGTTTTAAACGCTGTATTAATGTCAAACTTTCTTAAATATTTACAAATTTTTGTGATTGAAGAGCCTATAAACGTGATCATTTTAAATTTTTGGGTGTTATTATTTAATATTGGGTAAACTTGTGATATGGCTTTTGTACGGAGTTTTTTATTTAAAATGTTATCTATTATATTACTTTTATATCCATTGTTGATAGCTATTTGTCTAATTAAATTTAACTCTTTCTCGAAATTTGTTTGGTTCAACGGAGTATTTATTAATCTATGTATAAGACTGTGATAAGCCGCTAATTTGTGTTGTATCGGATGGCAAGAAGTGTTATGTATAGTAATATCTGTAGTTGACGGTTTGTGGTAAATAGCAAAGTTACATTTATTGTTAATTCTAGTAATCGTTAAATCGAGAAAGTTAATACTATTATTTGTTTCCTGTTCCATTGTAAACTTAATATTTTCATGCAATGTATTTATATAATCAAATAAGAAATTTAATTGTCTATTTGTTCCTATGAAACCTAGTAATATGTCATCTACGTATCTATACCAAAATAATACATTTTGAAAAAGACGATTTTTTGAAATAGAATTATTAAATAATAACACCCAAAAATTTAAAATGATCACGTTTATAGGCTCTTCAAGCACAAAAATTTGTAAATATTTAAGAAAGTTTGACATTAATACAGCGTTTAAAACTAATAACAATTTATCCAAATTTATAAAAAACAATAAGGATTTAACAAACAACAATAAAAAGTCAGGGGTCTACGAGTTAACCTGCGGTAGTTGCCCTATGACTTATATCGGACAGACAGGCAGATCGTTTGAAGTACGCGTCAAAGAACATTTTTCTTCATTTAGAAATAATAAAAGTGACTCTTCATATGCGTCTCATATCAATTCAACGAACCACATTTTTAACAAAGAATTTAAAATATTACATATAGAAAATAAGGGCAAAAAACTTAATTTATTAGAGTCACTGGAAATCAATAAAATAAAGAAAACTGACAAGATCTTAAATGATCAATTAGAAACAAATAATTCACCCTTACTTAATCTATTTATTTGATTTGCAGACAGTTACATAGTGTATAGTATTTTTGTATTTTTCCATAGAATTCCTTATCCCTGTAATATAATGTAAACCTTTAGTTTTATTACTTAAGAACAGTACATTTTTTTTTTATAAACCGTAGCGAAAGTTTTGTATAGACATCCCGTAATAAAAAGCACCTATCCCTCTGACTATTTTTTAAAATAAAACATGTGTTTTTGCTTGTTACTGTTTACTTGTGTTTAATATAAAAAATATTTTGTAAATAAGTTAGTTATATGTCTGACGAAGCCCAGGTTGGTGCGAAACGACTCGTTACAGTGATAATTAAAAAGTGAAATTCATAAAATTTGTTTTATTTTATCTTAATAGTTATAATGGAATTTCATCAAGTAAAGGCCGAAACAATCATATACAAACATAAACATTTTTTCTCGTGTATTTCATTTCTTATATGGGAATTACTTTTATTGCGATCTTTGTCCAGGTATTGTAGAATTGTAGAGGTAGAGGCCTTAATCTCTTTATTACATCCTCTCAATTAGGGGTACTATAGTTAAATTTATTTTATTATGAAGTTTATTGGGATCCCTTTAAAGATTTGTTGTGTAAATTAGTTTTAATTATGTATGGGATTATTGGAAATTCATGTTTCAAGTTTATTCATGAATACTCAGAGGATTAACTATAACAAAACCTTCAGTACCTACAGTTGTATAAATGGTGTTGAATTGAAAATAATTTTGTCTTTGCATATGTCTAGTAAATTTAGATTTTTATTTTTAATAATTGGATATGTACAGTGTGATTTCAAATAATTGAAGGTAGCTCAAGTTTGCCGCCATACTAAATTCTTGAAATGTTAGCTGCACTACGCATATGTTTCTGTTATTCTGTTTTCACTAGTGACTCGTATTCAATGGCAACTATTTTAATATTAGCTATGAAAAATATTTTATACTATAGTCTATTTTTAAACTAAGAGTAAATGGAAAAGCCACATTTACACTGTAAAAGTTACCAAATCAATGACATTCTGAATGTTTTTTTAAATTTTCGTATTTTATTAGTTTTTCTTTATTCATTGAGCTCAAAGGCAACATTTAATTTAGCGTTATTTCCCGCTTAATTTTGAATATAAACTCTACATCAATAAAGTCACAACGTAATTAAACATTTATTAAAAATTATTTACATTAAACACAAAAATAACATAAATAAAGGATTTAAAGAAATCAAAAGCTCCGTTAACTACTTGTTACTTGCAAAAATTAAACAAAATGATCTATTCTAAATCTGAACTGCCTGAGAAAGTATCACTGTCACTATCAGCACCAATAGAAATAATAAACGATTCGATTAGATCATCTACGATGCCATCTAGTGTGGCCATTTTTATTTCTTCCTTAATTATATGCTCAACACAACTTTTCCAATTAACATTTTGAACATTTTCGATAGCTTGCAATAACAGCCCCCTCACTTCTGTCAATTTAAATGTGATGTTCTTCGATGCTACTTCATTCTTTATTTTTGCCCATATCAACTCTATTGGATTGAGTTCACAATGGTACGGTGGCAACCTTAATAGAACTTTATTATTACGTTTTGCCATTTCATCAATCACATACAAATTATATTGTTCTTTATTTATTTTGATTAAATTCAGAAGTTCAGCTCGTACCATCTCTTCTCTGAATTCAATCTGCTTATTTCGCAACCACTCTTGCATATCTTTTTCCTTTGATCCTGCTGTAGGAATTTTCTCCATTCTACGGCTGTGGTAAGACGCGTTGTCCATGACGATAACAACGTTGTCAGGTAATTTTGATAACACATTATTAAACCATGTCTCAAAAACGGCTGCATTCATTTCTTCATGATAATCTCCTGTTTTCTTACCTTCGAAAAGCAATAACCCTCCATCAACAAAGCCATGTTCGGATCCAATATGTAACACAATAAGCCTCCTCCCTTTTCCTGACGGGTTTTTTAGTCCTGTAGACAGCCCTTCGATGAATGTTTGACGCCGATCTCTTATACTGTTATCTATCCATACTTTTTCTTTTGTATGACCTTCATTAACCCACGTCTCATCTAAATAATTAATTGGTCTACCTTCTCTCCTAAATTCCTTCATTTTAAGTAAGTATTTTCTTCTCCATGTAATGATATCATCCCGTTCGATAAGAATACTTTTACGGTTTCTTTTCATGTACTTGAAGTTAATTTGCTTCATAAATTTGTACAATGACGAACGGGACATTTGTGGTAAATCTGGACGTTTCTTTATTTCCATCAAAATTTTGTCCAACGTAGGTAATTCGTTTTTATAAAAGAAAGCATGCACTATTTGCCGCACAGACTGTTTAACTACTTCATCGTATGCAGCAACATTACCAGGTCGTCCTCCATAGTGTTTAGATGCAGTAACTGTACCAGTCTCATTATACTCTTTTATAGTGCGATATACTGTCGACTGTGCAACGCCTAAAAGCAGAACATTATCAAATTGGTTACATTATTCAATCCATGAAAACTTACCAACGGTGTTACTAATTTTAGAAACAATAACAGTTTTTTTAAGAGTCGGTTCATCAGTTCGCAACTGTTTATACATATTTAAAACACATTGCTTTTCAGCAACAGATAAATGCCCTATATCTAAACGTTTGCGTTTTGTCGGAGGTGAAAATGATGCTGAACTTGTTACAACAGCATCCATATTTATATGAATATTGAATAATTATCGATAACTACAGAAGGGTATCTTAAAGGTTTCGCAAATTCTAAAAAGAACGGATTTATTTACGTTAATACAACAATACAACTGAATAGAACAACGAGAACACAACAGAAAACGAAATTTGACAAGCGTTTGACATCGATAGGTCAACACGCAATTTTTGCATAACGTAATCCTACCTCTGAAGCAACCAATCACGCATAGTAATTTTGGCGCGATTAATTTAAAACGCTCCTCTTAGTTTAAAAATAGACTATAGGACTAATTTCATTTTAAAAAAATGCCATTTAATAATAATAAGGGAAATAAAATTTTAATTTCAGTTAATTAAAGCAGTTACATAATCAAAAAATATTTCACAGTACCTAAATGTTCGAGGTGTCCACCATTGGCATCTAAACATAAATTAATCTGTTTTCTTTCACATTTTCAAATATTCGTTAGCGTTGGTCGATCAATGCTATCTATTTCATTTGTGATAGCTTCTTGTAGTTCTTCTAAACTATGAAATCGATTTTGAAAAATTTTTGTTTTTAGATAACCAAATTGACGTAAAATCTAATTGTAACGTGGGCCGTTGGGCAGCCACCCAGATTAGCAGGTAGGGCGACTTATCGTTGTAAATGATACACTCGAAGTTCGGGTAACATCTTATAATTTAATCAACACTTAGAAATTGGTTAACAAACTATGTACATTATAAATAGATACAATTCTGACTTATTACTATTACAGATATTGTCTGTCTAGTTCTCTATCAGATACTGAATCATTCTGAATTCCTTTTACTTATCCTACAGTCTATATATATAATAGAGAAGTCCTCGGAGAGTTAATTAGGCCATAACAAACCCTGGCCTACCGCAGTATGTATACATAATATATACATGCTTGAGGTCGTGTTTATTAAACACTTGTTTTGTATTAAAGGGAACGAGGATATAACCTCGTCCGAGAGTATTTGCATATACATGCATATTGCGTTATCACACCACCCTCCTTAGGGTTTAAAGAAAACCAACACTAAGGTGTTTGCTTTTCTTTAAAACCTTTCTCTCCGGTTACCTTCCCTATTCCTATTCTAAAATATGGTGAATCATTAAAAAAATATATAAATGTGCTATGTATTATTATCCTTAAAATTAGTTGTTTACTCATTATATGCGTACAAGTTTATTATTTCTTACTAACGTATTTACACTTAATCTAACCATAGTATTAACTAACCTATCTGTACTTATTTCTAGGAATGATAATGTTTAAGGCGGTTTTTGTGTACTTCAGTACTTTTACCGTCTATGAAAATTGTTATGTTTGGCGGCTTGTTGGTTTCGGTTATTACAAAGGGGCCGTTGTACAGTCACTCAAGTTTATTCCCTGCTTCGTTTTTTAATAAAACCTGATCGCCGACACAGAAGTGTGTGGGCCTGCGATTCCTATTTAACTTTTCCTGTCTCTTAACTTTAGATAGAATTAAATTATGTTTCGCATCGTGCAGGGCTGTCTGGAGTCTGTATTTCATTTCTGCGGCGTAATTTTCAAAATTGAATAGCGGTTCTATCGCGTTCGTTATCGATGAAGGTAGCGGATTGTGTTTACCGAAAACTAACTCGTGAGGTGTATATTTGGTTTCAGTATGCACTGTGTTATTAAATGCAAAACACCAGTAAGGTATCCAGGTAGACCAATTGTCTTTATGGTTATTTAACTGGATTCGTAGATACGCTCCGAGATTCTTATGTGTATTCTCTAATGCGCCTAACGTTTCGTGGTGGTAAGCCGTTGATCTCAATTGCTGTATTCCTAGCAGTGAGCAAGTTTCCTTAAAAACTGCAGCCATAAACTCTGTTCCTTGGTCGGAAGCTATCTGTTCGGGAATGGCGTATCTTAATATAAAATTCTCGACAAGGGCTCTGGCTACTGTGGCAGCTTCTTTGCTCTGGATAGGATATGCCTCCACGAATTTCGTTAGTTCGCATTGGAGTGTCAAGATGTACTTATTTTCCTCGTGGTCTTGGTTTAATGGACCTACTAGATCTACAAAAATCTTTTGGAAAGCGTATGACGATGTGGTCGTTACCTTGATTGGTTCCTTGCTGGGTATTGAGTGCTTGTGTTTCTGGCAATCACTACATCGTTTCACGAATGATACGATGTCGTGCTTTAGTTTTGGCCAATAATAAAACCTTTTGATCTGGTTAAATGTTCGGTTTATGCCTCCGTGTCCTCCTGTACGTAGCATATGATGATCGTTTATGATTAGTTGTTGCGTTTCGTAGTCTTCAATTCTTACTACTCCTCCTATTACATTTATTTTTAAATCGCTTGGCTCTCTTTTCTTCCATGGAATAAAATTTCTCAGGAAGTCGCTGTTCCTGGAATTGTCTTTGACTATACATATTTCCTGTATGTCGTGTCCTGCGCAGAACTCCTGGAGTGTAGTCAATAAGCGCATGTGCTGCTGAGGACTCATTGTAACTACAGTCTCCTTCATAAAAATTGTGAGAGCATCTTCGTCGTATAGGAATACTTCCTTGGAACGCATGCTTGTTCCGTTACGACGTTGGAGGGAATTGAAGCTCGCCTTGTCTATCACTCGAAGTTCGATAGATCCCGTTGGCCTTTTCAACAGTTCCACAACCCCGGGGTGGCCTACCCTGGAGCCGGTGGATTCCGTGATTGCTGGGTTCGTAATGGTATGATCGGCAGCTACCTGTCTTGACTGAGCTCTAGTCGTAACAAAAATGCTGTCATTAATCCCATTACTAACCTCCTTCAAGTCGTTGGAATCTATCTCTATGCGTGATAAAGCGTCTGCAACTACATTTTCTGAACCCTTAACATAGTTAATGATGAAGTCATATTCTTCTAACACTAACCTGAATTTCGTAAGACGGCTAGACGGGTTGGTCATTCCAAACAAATATACTAACGGCCTATGATCTGTAAAGATCTTAAATTTCCGGCCGTATAGGTAAGGCCTGAAATGCTTCACTGCCCAAACCACGGCTAATAACTCTTTCTCGATTGTGCAGTAGTTCCTTTCAGCTTTGTTTAAGGATCGACTGGCATAAGCGATTGGCCTGTCGTTGCCGTTGGATAGCACTGCACCAATAGAGTAGCCGGATGCATCTGTTTTTAAAGTGAACATGTTATCTGCATCGAAATTTGGATATTGTAGAACTGGTGGTGTCTGAAGGGCTAGCTTGAGCTTTTCAAATGCCTTTTGTTCCACATCGGACCATGTAAAAATAACATTTTTCCTTGTAAGGTTGTTCAAAGGATTCACGATGTTGGCAAAATTTGGAATGAAACGCCTATAATAATTGGCGAATGCGACAAATCGCTTTACGTCTTTTGCGTTCTTAGGAACTGTATATTCCATTAAGGCTTTTACGTTGGAAGGGTCTGGTGAGACTCCTTCAGCCGAAATGACGTGTCCCAAATATAAAATTTCTTTTCTTAAAAAGTCGCATTTGCCTGGGTTTAGTTTAAGATTAACTTTTCTTAGCCGTTCTAGTACTCTAACTAAATTCAGATTGTGTTGTCGGAGATTGTTGCCGAAAACTATGAGATCGTCTAAATATATAAAACATTGTTCGTAATTAAGGCCTGACATAGCTATTGTCATGGCTCTGGAAAAAGCGCTACTACTCGTTTTTAGTCCCATGGGAAGCCGACACATTTGATATTGATCTTCTCCGGTCGTAAATGCTGTGTAGGGACGGCTTTTGGGTTCTAATTCTATCTGGTGATAGCCTTGTGCCAAATCTAAATGAGAAAAATAGACTGCGCCTGAAAGCGAGTCTAATATCTCGTTGATTGATGGCAGTGGGAATTTGTCGTCGACTATCTGCTTATTTAACAGCCGGTAGTCGATCACTATCCTCCACTTTTGGTTTCCGTCCTTATCCTTCTTCTTGGGAACTAATAGTAATGGAGATGACCATGGTGATTTTGCCTTTTCTACAATGCCATCGGACAATAGTTTCTCTACTTGCCTGTCGATCTCATGTTTCTGCGAATGTGGCAATCGATAGGGTTTAGAATATATTGGATTTACCTGCGGGTTAACCTGTATGTCTCCCCTGTATATGCTTGTGTGCGTAAGTTTGTCTGAATCGAGGAAAAAAACGTCGCAATACTTAGCGATAATTTTCTGCATCGTAATGTTTTCTTCTTTATTGAGATGTGACGTATTTACTGTTTGTAAAACCTTGTCGACGCGGTTGACTGATTTGGGGCCACTATACTTGAAAGTGCGAACGTCGTATTTACCGAGGTCGGTCACCGTAGGAACAAAATTTTTCAATGTCGCGTCGCTATCTCTTGTATTAAGTATACGGACGGGCACTAACCCATTCTTTGTGCTAACAATAGATCCCCCTATGAATATACCTGGGGCGGCTTCCTTTTGGGAAACCACGCAGTCGCCAGATGCATTTATTTTAAAATATTTGATTACTTCGCAACGCGGCGGAATGTTAACAATCGTGTTCTCATTGGAATGCAAAGGTAATGTAATTTGCTGACCTTCAATCGAAAACGTAATACTATATTTCTCGTAGTCTATTATCGCGTTGTATTTAGCGAGTATGTCAGAACCGATGATGCCTATAAATTTGTTATTATTTACGTTGTCTAGTACTGCAAACTCGTGCTTAATCTTGGCCTCACCTAACCTTAATGTAATGAAAGCTGATCCGCGTGTTTTCGTTTCGCCGTTTATGCCGACTATGTTTACCTTTCTTGTTTTATCAACAATTTTGTTTGTGTAATTACCATTTAAAAATATAACACTTATCGAAGCACCTGTGTCAACCAGAAATAGATTGTCGTTATTATTGAAATATGCATTAATATATGTTAAACCGTCGAGGTTAAAAAAATAATGCCTGGAATCTGTTTTTAGTTGACTACTCTTCGAAAAAATTGATTGTCTTTGTTATCGTCGGACTGGGTCGCGTTTGCTGATACAGTGAACACTCTTTCGCGGTTATCGCGTTTGTCGCGTCTAAAATATTTTTTCCTATAACCATGATTATAATTGCTAGGCGTGTAATCATGTTGGAAATTTCTTCTTTTATTCCCGTTATTTGTATGCCTATATTTCCGGTACCGATTGTCTTTAGCTTGCGAATGATTAAACGCGGCTTTTGAATTGTTAAACGTAGCTTTTCTTGAGAAATGATAAATCATATTGTTATTGCTTGCGGGGTTGAGTATGTGCTCGTTCGAAGCCTCTTGAATCGCGTCGCTTAGTGTGCTAGGGTTGCGTGCTTTTATTAGAAGCTTTATATGTGGATCGCGAAGTCCGTTAGTGAATGTATTTACAGCAACCTGTTCATTAGCCATGCGGAACTTATCTATAAGCGTGTCGTCGTCGCCAGCTTGCGTGATGGACAGTTGTGCTAGCAGTTCTTCAACCGTCTCGCCGTACTCGTTTATTGATTTCGCGCCCTGTTTAACGTTGTGTAATTGTGAAGTTAGAGCTGTGACCGATTTTTTCGCAATGAAATAGCGTTTTAAGTCTGTAATTAAAGCGGCATTGTTAGGGTATGTTTTGAGTAATCTTAATTTTGCTTTGGGGGATAACCGTGTTTTCAGAACATATTTCGTTAGACTCTCCTTTCCTGCGTTATTTAACAATGCGTCATATAATTCAATTGAATCTATTAATTGCAAGGTGACTTCTTCTTTACCGTTCATAACAGGTAATAAACTTGAGGCCGTTCGTAAATCGAAATTTTCAGCCATGTTGCCAATTGTTACATTTAAATTACTTAACCTATTACTTAGAATTTCGGTAGCCTCATCTAATGTCGCGGTAATGTCTTTTATACAATTCTTAGTTGCCTCCCGGGTACTTAAACTATGAGCTATCTTATTAAAATTGTCCCTTATTTCACACAATCTAAGATTAAAATTGTCTATTAGCGCTTGTTTGCGCTTAATTACATTTATATCACTCTTATTGCTAACATTGTCTTTCCTTAAATTACTAAAAAATACCTTTACTTCGTCATGTATCTGTACGAATTGGTCTGGTGCGGACATGGGTGTTAGCCTAGACCTTCTCCTGACTCCGGTGGAACTCCATTTGGACCTGAGCGGATAGGGCCTTCGTCATCCTCTTATTCACGTGCCGGTATGCACCGTAGCAGCAGCAGGACGTTAATATAATCATAACTCCTACAAACGCCACTATGCCGAGAATGTCGATGGTGTCCACGTTGTTCCTTATGTTAGCGTCATTGCCTGCGATGATTACCTCTTCCTTTGTCGCGTAGTTGCCCATTTCTTGCTTCGACCTGCCAAACTGTAGGTTTCCTTTCTTCTCTGGTTCGTTCCAGCTTCCTACATGTTCCTTGCAGTCTTACACGACTGGCAGAATGGTCCTGAACCGTAGGTAGGCAGAGATCGCCATGTAACGTGTCAAATCAGGTGAACGTAACGGTCAACGATCCCTACTAAATAGTCTATAATCAAAATATCCTCGGAGATATTCTAAAGTGTTATTATAACATGAAGTGGTGCTCCTTCTTGTTGGAAATATCCCCTTTGTAATTCATCGTCATGTAATTGATCTATAAAAATCTGCAAAATATCAGTGCGATATCGTTCTCCAGGTGTTATTAAAAAATATTAAACCGATAATTTGACGTCTTAAAATTGCTACCCAAACACAAACTTTCAGTGGATGCAAACTGGATTCTACAAAATTATGTGAATTTGCACTTGCGAACCTTCAGTAATTTTGGCTATAACTGTAGCCCGCTAAATGAAACCAAGTCTCATCTGACATACAAGTAATATTTAGAATATTATTATTCAAGCTTTCGTTGGACAATTGACAATATTGAACTCTTCATTGATAATCGATAACCAACAATTATTTTGTACGGATGCATTTTTTTGGGAGAGCTGTAAAATAAACCTAAAAAATGAATCAAATTTGTTATGAAAATAGTAATGTTAATTAAATGTACACTAGCTTGGAACAACATTTATACCTAATTTTTGTGTTTCTTCTATGAATTAATTCTTTTAAAATATATTGACAGATATTTTGTCAGAGAACATGTGCTTGTTGTATGTCTCATATGCAGTCATTTGTAAATAAATAGACATCTAATATTTTTTTATTAACAAAATGACATTTACTATGACAGTCGAGAATATAAAATGTCGGTTGAAAACACTATTTACGTTGAAACATTTTAGGTGTACTCGTGTTCTATACATGCGAGTGTACTGTTTGGGCAGCTAATTTTTGAATTTGATTTATTGGGACTTGTTTCAAGTCGCCTAACAGCTTCAGCATTTTTGCCCTTGCAAATACAATTTTTTAATCTTCAAATCGATATACAATCCGGTTAAGATGATGTCCAAACACGTTTGATACGATATTGCCGGCATTATTTTCATTAAATTGCTCCAAACAGGATCGCAACGAATATAATCTTTCACGGTAATGCGATTTTAAAACAATAGCATCCTGCTCATCCGTAAGAGGCATATTGCCTTAACAAAGGCTTTTCTTGCGTTGATTGAGTCTATAATTACCTATTGAATTACTGTATGCAGTTGTGCACCAGCATATCTAATAAATAGAGTAAAGTCTATTCAAAATAGAATTGTAATACTTATTCGTGTTTGCGGTTTGCGTACGGCATTAAGAAATATGAACATATTTCGCACACATTGTCTTCCTGTAAGTGGTTGAATATGAGAAATCGAGCTGTACTACGGGCTGCCTGTCTGTATCACACAATTATTATAAGCAGGGTTCCATCATACCTTTATAATAAAATAATTTTCCGAACGGAGGTGCATATTAACATTAGATCGCAGGGGATTGATTACGCCACCATTGCAGAAAACATCACTATTCGAGCGCTCGTTTACATTTAATATATATAAAATATATAACGCTTTACCTCGCATCCTGAAGGAGTTGCCATGTTCTACATTTAAAAATGAGTCGTTGAATTTTATTTTGTGGTCGAAGATTGCCTCCATTTCCACTCCATTGTATCGTATCTCCCAGGGTTGTGATGGATTTGAGTCTGATTAGTAATCGTGCGTTGTTGTGTTTTTTGTGCGGTCATGTGTTTTGTATGTGCAGTCTATGCGTCAGTTGCGTTTTTGCGTTTAAGTCATGTGTGTTTGTTTGTTGGTCATCACATTTTTTTTGCGTTTCAGTTGTGTGTGTGTTTAATGTGTTTTATTGTAAAGTGTTATTATTGTCTGTGTTTGTTTTACAAAGTATTGTATTTGTTCGTTTGTTGCGTTTGTCGAGCGTAATGTTATTAGCATATTGCCTAAGGCAAGTGCTAATTCGTCAACTGTGTTAAGTGTTGTTTTGTTTTGTCTTTGAGTCCAGGAATTAGTTGTTGGGGGTGGTGTTGGTATGTACTTAGGTTTGGGTGTGGTTTTGTTTGTTGGGTTGTTTGGATTGTTTGGAGAATTGATGAATGTGGATAAGTGTGGGCCACCGCAGTTTGCACACTTTGGTAGGGTTGTTTTTGTCTTGGTACATAAGTGTGTCGAATGTCCGTCTCCGCATTTCATGCATTTGTAGTTAACGTTGCAGTTTCTTTGGTGATGTCCGAAAGTCTGGCACTTGTGGCATTGTATAATGTCTGTCCGTTTGTTTAGTTGTTCGATTTTTATTGTGAGTCCGCAGCAGTCGTGTATGTTGTGTATAGATTTGTACTGTCTCGTTAGTTCGATTAATACTAGTGGTGCCGGTATGCCTTGTTTGCCGTTCATCCTTTTAATTTTGATTGTCGGGTAGCCTTTGTCCGTCAAGTCGTCTGTAATATCAGTTTCGGTGATAAAGGTAGGAATGCCACGCATAACTATCTTTATCACTACTAAAATTGAATTTGTTCGTTGTCAAGTATGTGTTTAAGTTTTCGGTAGTCTTCGTCAGTTGTCGGTTCGATATGTATTCCTGGTTTTACGATTTTGCTTTGTACTGTGTTAATGCTGTGTGTTTTGAGTATGTTTCGTATGTGTGACCATTTGTATTTTTCGGTTATGATAATTGGTGCGATTTTGTGTTTTTTTTTGGTTCAGTTTTTGTGTTTTGTGTAGTGTATGTCTTATCACTTACCCTGGGAGTGCTGTTGTATGAAGTTGACGGTTGTGGAGTGATTTCGGTTTCTTCTTCCATTTTTTCCTTGGTGATTGTTTTTTCGAGGACACTGTATGCGTTTTTTGTTTCGATAGGTGTATTTGCGTGATCTGTTTTTTGTTTTTTTGCCGTTTTCTTCGCCATTTTAAAAACGTTTTGGAGTTGGACGTTGATTATGTGATCCGAGTTGTTGTCGGGCGGGTTTGCCGGGCTTGTATCTTCTTCTTCTTAATTTCCTCGGGCGATACTAATAATTCTATTTTACACGTTGGCTGGTCGGGATCGACGATGAATATCTGCGGTTGCCTTTGTAGAAGGTTTTGGATATCTTCTTCGTCGGTTGTTTGGCTAATGATAATTTCTGCGTCTTGTCGTTGCTGCGGCGTACATCTTCTTTTGAAGTTATTCTTCAGAGTTAGATTCGTTATGGTTTTGGTGATATATCTTCCGGCCATTTCTTCCGGGTTCGTATTGACGTTTTATCGTCGTAAATGCACTCAACTGCGATGTTGCGAGAACAGATATCGCCAGTGTTGCCAACCCGCTTTGAAAAAAATTCCCTTTAGTATGAGTAAAATTTCCCTTTTTTCCCATTTAAAGTTTGAAATTTCCCATGAAAATTCCCACGTAGTAATTCGAAATATATATAATATATATATACAGTGTGAACGCAAGGAACGCGGACTAGTAGAGCCTTCTACAACTCGTACAATTCTCCCAATTATAACGGATATTAAAATATCATTGATTAATATTTATCTAATTAAGGAAATATGCTTATAAAAAACAATGAATGTAAGAATATATTATTTTTTATTATAAACATTTACATTAAACAAAGACAAATGATTTTTATTGATTTTATAATCTACACAAGTTTTACTTTCGTTTTGTAAAGCGCTCCGAAATACACAAATAGCATTTAAAGCGTCACTTCCTATTCTATTTCGTTTTCGATTCTTTACATCATTAGCAATCGAAAAAATACGCTCTGCTTCTGCGTTAGAATGTGGAAGTGTTAAAATAAATTTAGCCAATGCAGAAATATGTTTGAACGTAAAGGTATCATCACACGATTTTATCTTTTCAATTTCGAACCACATTTCCTCTATCGGCAATTGTTTAAATTCATTGATTTTTTCAAAATCAAAAGATACAATTAATTTTCTGTATTCTGCCTCACATAAACTACGCTCAATATTAGCCACTATAGAGAGGTGTTCAAAGTTAACAGAACGACTTTTTAAAGTAAAAATTATGCTTGCATCAAAAGATGCCATTTCTTTAAATATATCGTTATTCAATGGCAAGCGTGTCTGGATTTCCGTTGCAGCAGTAATATAAAAGTTTAAACATTTTAGTCGAACTTCTTTGGCAGTATTTTCGGGCATATTATTTAGAAGTGTTTCACATTCACTACCTACGTAAATTTCATTTAATTGCAAGAAATATGTAGGATTTTTTATATTTAAATTTGTGAAATTTGTACTTAGTACTATGTCTAGCTTAATAAAATTCTGGCAAAGCTCCTTGAATAGAGTATTAGATTTCATATATAAATTATGGATTTGTGGTGCCCTAGATTGAAACAGAGCATTAAATCTGTTAAAAACATTAAGTACGTATTTCAAAAAGTGAAGATAAGCTTTGTTACTTGTATTATTTAATAGAGATAAAATATTTTCTGCTGCTAACAATTTATCTTCGGCGGCACTTAATTGAAAGTAGTGCTTTAGTACTTCATAATTGTCTAACAAACGAACCACACATGTATGTCGCGAGAGCCATCTCGTAGCAGACAATTTTAGAATTTTGTTTTGTTCAATTTTAAAATATGCTTGAATTTCTTGAAGAATGGTACAAGGTTTAGCGCTGCCAGACACATAGTTATAAATTAATCTGAAAATAATACTTTAAAACTAGATAGGTATTTTATTATATTTAGAGTCACCTTAATAATTCTTCTGGCGATCTTGGTAATTCCTCACAAGCACGCGCAGCAACAATAGCCGCAGAGTGGCAAATACACGATATAAGAATTAAGTTAGGAACATCGTTTCGTAAACGAGAATAAAACGAGTTTTTTCTTCCTGTCATCAAATTGCATCCATCTGAAGCCATGCCAATAATATTTTGCACTGGAATTCCATGAGATTGCAAACAAGATTTAAATGCGCTATACAGATTTTCAGCAGATCCTTCAGAAGCATTTAGCTTTAGCAATTCCAATAATTTTGTGACAACATAACCATTATTTTCGTTAATATATCTGACAAGTATACAAAAATTTTTGTGGTCAGTTATATCAGTACTCTCATCAACCATTATCGAAAATTTCGTTTTTTTTAAATCACTAACTAAGTTACATGTCTCAGTCTTCGCTAGAACATTTTTCATGAGGGCTGTACATTTAGATCGTTTTAAATCAATTCCAGCAGCAATCTTTGAGTCAGGAAATATACTTTTAAGTAGCGGTGTCAAATGGTCCACTGTGTAAACATTGTGTTCGGCAATAAAACATGTTAATTTTAATTCTGCAGTTTTTACGTTTTCCTCGTGAGGATCGACTACTTTCGTAAAGGCAATGGATTTCTGATATTTTAATCCTCTAATTTTTTCCATATGTTTTTTTCCATTTGCATGTTTAATTAATTCACTTTTTCCAACGTTCATAATTTTGTTACATAGCTTGCACCTGGAAAAAAATATTTCATTTATAACAGCTTTTATAATGAAAATGATTTCAATTTACATTGCTTTTGTATTATCCAAATCGACCTTTACAAGAAATGGTTTAAGCAAGGCATTATCGAGCCAAGATTCTTGAAATACCTTTACTGATGACGACGATAGATATCTTTTCTTTTCTGGGGCATTATCACTATCACTAGTATCACTCATTATAAAATAAAATAATTTTATTATTCGTAAATATGAACTCAAACCTTAAATATAAAATATACCGTTAACCGTTAATATAGAACTCGTGTACGCGATTTTTTTACATCTCTATGAATCGAGGCTATTTTCGCGGTAAAAATCAGCTGATATTAAGAATTCCTGTTGGTAAAGTTGCGCAGAAAGTCGTATTATCGGCCGATTTTCACCACGAATTTTATTATTTTGATTTAATAATAAAATATAAAAAAATATTATAAATTATCCTTATCACCAATAACTTCACCAAGTAAATAATGTTTAAAGAAATTTACAACAATTTTTCCCATAAATCTAACTGTTTTGGTAAATTTTTCCCTTTTACCCTTTGCGCTTAAAATGACACTAAATTTCCCATGAAAAGGGAAATTTCCCACAATCTGGCAACACTGGATATCGCAGTGAGAATGATATTTAAAAAGCACTTGCGCCAGTATTTATTTGATCATCAGCAACTAGGGATTGTCCTTCTCTGAACGTGCGTTGCGCCAGCTTGCAGTGATTTCTATATTTTAATTTTTGTTTTATTTTTCCGCCATCACAGAATTTTAGAATTAAATTAGATTAGGCATGCAACTATGTTGTAAGTTTACTTGTATTACAAGGTTAAGTGGAGGAATGGTTGTGATGTTTTACACTCAAAGCCAAACTTAACCTTGCGGTTTTTTTTCTCTACTTTTTTTTTCTATTAGCTGTGAATTTGTTTTTTTTATTATTTAATTTTTTTATCGTTTATTCTCGTTGTATTATGGATGTAAAGGAAAAAAAGAAAAAAACTTTTTTATTATTATTATTATTATTATTATTATTATTATTATTATATGTAGCGCAAATAATAAACCACTAGATTATCATAATAATATATATGGATTTTTTTACTTTTACCTGTATAAAATATGTTAATTATCGGTAACAGCTCCATTATTTCAAACTTACCAAGAATAGGTCATAATAATGTAACACTTTACCCCAGTGAGAATAGATTTCAATTAAATATTTATAATAACTATAAAGGATTGTTTCGGTTTTTACTTGATGAAATTCCATTATTACTATTATCGGCATAAAATAAAACAAATTTTAATGTATGAATTTAACTACTTTTTACTTTATACGGTAACGATCGTTTGCTCCACAGGGGCTTCGTCAGACCCTTAACTAACTTCTTATGGCCATATCTTTACATAAATATACCGTAACAAACAGATGTTTTGAATAATTGAAGGAATAGGTAGTTTTTTTATGACTTAAATGTCTATGAATATGATTTTGTGAAAGTTTTTGTTCATAGACATTTAAGTAATAAAAACTACCCATTCCTTCAACTATTCAAAACATGTGTTTGTTACGGTACATTTATGTAAAGATATGTCCATAAGTTAGTTATGTATATGTCTGATAAAGCTGCTGTGGTGCGAAACGATCGTTACTGTCTAAAGTAAAAAGTAGTGAAATTCATTAAAATTTGTCTTATTTTATCCCGATAATATAGTTCATGAAGTATGTTTTCAGTTCAAGGCCAAATTCAAAGCATGTGATTCAAAATCAGTACTGCAGAGTCAAATGAAGTCAATCGCGGAATAACTGTTTGTCATCATAAAATATAAATGTCACGTTTTACAATATTGTCAAAATTTTAGTATGTTAGGTACATGCAATATAACCAAAGAAAGCGTACACCTAACCTACATGTCAAAATAATAATGAGTAAAGTAGGAACATGAATAATTCGAAAGTATTGCTTCTTTTCTAGTATTGTATAAATATATTCTATCCAAGAAAACTATGTGGAAATTATTACTTTAATATTCGAACAAAGTACCAGGCATCTAAGAAATATTCTGTAAAATAAATAGGTTAGAAATATCAAAGTGATAATCAAACAATTCCGTACTTATTGCCACTAATTTATATTACTATTTATATCAGTATTGTTCTCAAAAGAATAGATTTTGTAATTTTTGATGGCAAACTAAATATTGAAATTAGAAGAATGCTTAACCTAGAAGTCGGAATACCGAAAACAAAATCAATAAACAGTATTGAAATAATTTGACAGCAAGCCGAATATCATAAGACTATCTCCTGGATAACTTATCCTTTTTATTTAACATAATATTTCAAAGACGGACGTCTTAACCTAAAATGACAAACGTGTGTAGTATTACAGCGCGTATTCATGTGTGTTAGAAAGAGATAAAGTACAATATGCGGTTCACACTTGGGCAGTACGTACTGAAAACTTATACTTTATGAACTGTAGTTATAATAACTATGGCTTAAGAATGTTAGAGCTGTACTTTCAAAACTGCTACGATCTATACCTTCGACTATTTACTCAAATATGACGACAGTTACTGCTAGGAAGAATATTAAACAATGGTTTATAAGAATTAATATAAAATATAATTTATTGCGGCGTATTCATGATTTTCACTTACAATACGGACGCGACTCGATAATTAATTTACTTTTGGACGTGCCACTGGGAAGTCTTGGCTTAGTGGCTTTCTTTTTTTAATAGAAATGACAGCTTACAAAAAATCATTTGTTTCTTTTGGTTTATATATTGAATAGTTTGTATTTTTGACTCACTTTTGAATAACTTATTCTATGATAAACAGTGTACTACGTGATTTGTAACTTTATTCGCTCACTTCAATAAACATTATTTGAGATTTTTATGGAACTTGCCTAAACAATAATGCAATTCCTTTAAATAGTCGTTCTGAAAAGAACAGTTTTTTATATAAAACGGAACCAATAATAAAAACAAAAACGAAGAAATGTCAAATGTCATTTGCTTGTTAAGCACTGGCAGCTTCCTTCGAAATATGAAATGCACTAAAAGAGTCTGCGGGAGTTAAGAACCGCCCTCACAGTGCCACATAGTCAAACTATAATAAAACTGATTAATTTTTTTTATTACTTGCCGGAAGTGTCAGCTGTTGCGGTTTCATCTTTAAGCTTGTTATTTTTTATAATTGATATAAAAATAATTTATCAAAACTTCCAAATAAATAAAAAAAATTGGAAATTTCATAAGAGCATATTGTATAATTTCCAGGCGTTTTTTTTTTCTTTTTAAAACGATTTATCTATTCAAAGTAATTTTTCGATGTTTCAGAAGCATTTATTTTTTACTTTACTCTTATATTTTATGATATCCTTTTTTTTATTTTTTGCTTCTCTAAAGGTGCTCTTGGTCGCACGGCATTTTCAGATTACAGTTATTATCGTTTTAGACATCTGTTATATTTATTTAAACATAGATTTAGCTCTAATAGGATTTTATTGTTACAATCATTTGAATTAATCGAGTTGGATAATTGTCGATTTGAAGTATGTTAACCCATTTTTATAGAAACTTACATGATTTATTCAAGAAGACATTGTTGAAATTCCGATTTTGTTAAGCTTTGGACGTTGAATGTTCCTTATTCTATTAAGTAGGTTTTAAACTCCTTTTCTAGAGTAATGGTACGTTTACATCTGACACTTGTATCTTGACATTTGTGTCCAGCGTTTGCTGGGACCGTTTACATTAAGTGAAAAAGAAGCTAGAAATTGCGCGATATAAATGTCTCCCATAACCGTCTGATACCTCGCGATTGAAATAAATTACACATAGACCAGTGGTTTATGTAGCTATACATACGAGGATGTATTGAAAAATTCTTAGCCTACTATAGAAGCAAACAAAATTTGAAAGTCAAAATATTTTATTATTCAACATACTCTCCTCCTAATTTAATACACTTAATACAGCGATCCTACAACGCCTCAAGACTTTTCAAAAAGAAATTTTTATCTTTCTCTGCAAACCAGGTCTCCATAGCTTCTATCTCCTCTTCGTTGGAAGAAAATTTACGACCTTTTAAACTTTTTTTCAGTTGAGGAAAGACGATAGTCGAACGGAGTCAGATCTGGTGAATAAGGCGAGAGTCCGAGTAATTCGAACCTTAAATGACGAATTGTTTGCATGACAACATGCGATTTGTGTACAGGGGCATTATCCTGCAAAAACACCTTTGGATAATTTTTCGCGTCTTCTCTCCATAATTTTTTCTCGTAGAGTGGTCAGTAACGTCGAATAATTATTCTCAGTTATTGTTCTACTCATATCCAAAAAATCAATCATGATCACTCCATGGCAATCCCATAAAAACTGAAGCAAGACTTTTCCAGCAGATTTTTGAGCGCGAAACTTCTTAGGCCTTGGAGAACCATTCCATCGATTGTTTCTGGGTCTTAGAAATGTACCCAAGTTTCATCCATAGTAACAAGCTATGGCTTAACAAGTCTGTATCACTTTCAAACCGAGCACAGATTGAAAGCGATGCTTCCACCCTTGCACGCTTCTGGTCAAAATTCAGACATTTGGGGATCCATTTTGCAGAAATTTTTTGTCATGTCCAAATCGACGTAAACTATATGAAACATATGAAATATTCAGTGCCTCAGATATTTGTTTTAGCTTCGACGGTCTGACAAAATCATGTCATGAACTGCATCAACATTTTCGGGGACGGACACAGAAACTGGCTTTCCCGATCGGTGTTCATCTTCAATGGAAAATTTACCCCTTTTGAAGCTTGCAATCCAATTTTTCACGGTCGCATTCGAAGGACATTGGTCGTTAAGAGTATTAAGCATATCTTCGTAAATCTGCTTACTTCTTAACCCCTTCAAAAACGGGTACTTGATGATGGCCCGATACTCCAATTTTTCGATTTTTACAATTTCGATGCACATCCTTTTTTCAAATTTTATTGCGCAACTTTGGTTTGACTTTTTGACGTGATAATTTACACAGACACTTCGAATATGTTATTTTTCGTTGTTATGGTATCGCAATACATTTTTTTATCCACGGAACCGGTCTAGACTAACTATATATCAATACCCCCTCGTATCACTCCTCTCAGAATGTACGTTTTATTTAACAAGTGTATTTAGTAGCGTATACCCAGTTAATATCTGAACTCGTAATTGAAAATCTAGTACAATTTACAAATTTTAAAATTGGTTTCTCAAATTATGAATTTTTCTCGAAATTTTATTTATTGAAGTCGCAAATTTCTCCGCCGTCTCAACCAAGCATCTCTTTTTTTTTACTATATCCCTGTAGACTCTATCCTTTACAACCCACAATACAGGCTTATTGTGGTACAAGTCAAGTAGTTCGTCTACTTCGGATTTCAACCACTCTTTTTGTTCAGCAATTAACAAATAGAGATATAAAATAATAACACCAAAAATAAAAATATGTAATTATGCACATTCGTACTTATTACTCGACACTAGACCCAAATGTAGACCGATAGTCAACTTCAACAAGTTCTCGCCGACATTTCTGTGTCTGCAAAAACACGCGTTTGCACCTAGACCTATAGAAGTGTCGAAAGATATTGCAGAGGCGTTACAATTGTGTCGGACAGAAATTTTACTTCGTTTATATTATGCTAGAATTACTGTCTGACATAAATATCATGTAATAAGTGTTAGATGTAAACGTACCATTTTATTTGCCATTTTTATGTCATTTGTATTTCCTATTTTTAATTTTCAACTTTCCTTGACATTTTGTTTTTTCTGTAGCCCTTTCTGTATTCTGGTATCGAAACTGAATTTCTGGGAGTCGTAATTCATAATAAGGAAGAAGAGCTCTGGCAAGCTGAAATATCTATCTAAAGCATGTGTGGAATGCGCCCTAAACGGAAGATATAATTAAGTATGGGGAAACATTTCGGTTTTCCAGGCTGAATTGCTTGCAGTTGCAGCCTGCGCCGAGGAAATTCGGGACGCTGGCCTGATAGTCCGGCGGCTATTAAAACCATTTTGAATCCATCTACCAGGTCTAAACTGGTGAAACATTGTAAACAGATCCTCAATAAATTGGCACAAGATAATACTGTGTCACTCATATGGATGCCATGACACGAGGCGATTAAAGGTAATGAGATAGCCGAACTGGCCAAGGAGGGTTCTAAGAGAAACTTCATAGGATCAGAACCTGTATGTGAAATCGCCAAGGATTCCGCTAGAATGGAAATCTGCTTATGGCTAGAAAGAAAACAATAAATAAATGAAAGCTAACGGAATGTCAACTCTATACTACAGACACTACTAGAACCTAATTTTTAGTAATAAAAAAGAAATTAAAACTACTAAGTGGACACTGTCCTTTAAGAAAGCATCTGTATATATATATATATATATATATATATATATATATATATATATATATATATATATATACAAATGCTTTCTTAAAGGACAGTGTCCACTTAATAGTTTTAATTTCTTTTTTATTACTAAAAATTACTAATTTTTAGTAATAAAAAAGAAATTAAAACTATTAAGTGGACACTGTCCTTTAAGAAAGCATCTGTATATATATATATATATATATATATAATAATAACTTCGTGACCTTGGTATAATATGGTAAACCCAATCAGTAGGCGATTAAAGGTCTGTATATTACTTCAAAATATGTGTATTTAAAAAACTCTACATGTTTCGGCTGTACGCCTTTATCAAGAGAATACAAAATATAAATGACAGGATATAAATGTCAAGTAATTAAGTTGCTATGGTTTAAATTATTCAATGATACATTCTAGTAATAATAATATATATATATATATATATATATATATATATATATATATATATATATAATTGAAAAGAAATGATCGACCGTGATATATTATCAAAAATTTATTTAAATTCGGGTAAGCGGTCAATTAAAAAACTCCTTTATTAAATTACCCTATATTTCGCAACACTTTGTCGCTTCTTCTGGGGTAACTACAAGATTAATGAGAAAAATAACAAAAAATAAAGAAGAGTATAAAACAGTAGTAAAAATACTTACAAAATGTAGAGTTAAAAAATAATAAAATTGACGTACAAAAAAATATAAAAATTATTAGATATTAAAAATAAAGTAACTATAGAAACAAGCCTTAAGAACTTTTAAAAAACATATATATGAAAAGTTAAAACATGAAAAATAAAAAATATAATGCAATATAAATTAAAACAGCATATGGACCAAATAACAAAACGATTTAAGAATGTCAACTAACCAGTCAAACCCAGTATATTAAAATAAATTATACTAAGACCATTAGTATCAGATCTATAATTTATGTTATTTGTCTCCCTGTTGATGTGGACCATTTCTAAAAAGGTTCTTTTTTTATGGTTAGTTTCAGCGTCTAAGATTTTAACGTCAACAAAATTGAAAGTATGGTCACGATCAAGTGCATGGTCCACCAATGCACAAGATCTCTTACCAATACGGACATCACTTTTATGTTGAGTAATGCGCTGTTTTAGCCAATGTGATGTCTGACCTATATAAACGCCACAACAATCAGAACATGCTATCCTGTAGACAACGTGACTATTTAGAAAGAAAGGTGTTATGTCTTTTATCTTACTATACAACTTATTCAAGGTATGGGTGTTGTATTTAGCAATTTCAATGTTATTAAATTGTTTAAAATGTGATACAATTGTATGAGTAAGACCGCCAATGTATGGGATTTTTTTGTAAATCACACTGTCTGCAGGAATGTCTTCAGTAGGGCCATCAAAAAAGTTTGAGCTAAATATTAATTTATTAAGAATATGCTTAGGATAGCCATTGTTGACGAAGATGTTGAAAAGTTCTTTAAGATTGTCATTTAAAAAGGTTTCATGACAAATATGTGATATTCGGTTTCTCATACCTATAATGGTGTTATACTTCTGATTGAGAGGATGATGAGAGTGATAATTAATGAACCGATCAGATGAAGTTGGTTTTCTATACCAATTCAAAATGATACAATTATTAACGTCACGAATTACTAAAACGTCCAAGAAGGGCACGCTATTGTTATTTTCTTTTTCTACAGTAAATTGTAAGTGTTTGTTGTAGCTATTAAAAATTTTTAATGTTAGATCTATTTTTTCTTGTGGAACAGAGCAAACAATGTCATCAACATACTTGTACAAGAACGGTAATGGAAATGGTAACTTAGCTATCACACTCTCCAACAACTGATCCATAACTATCTGCGCTAAAATTGGACTGATGGGCGAACCCATAGGAGTTCCAAATATTTGACTATAGAATTTCCCATTAAACGAAAAATATGTGTTGTTAAATATAAAAGAGATTAACGACAAAAAATTTGATTTAGATAAGTCAGTGTGTGGATCGATTATGTGCCACTTACTAGTTATGACATCTGTCATTAGTTGTAAAGGTATATTCGTAAAAAGCGATATAACATCAAACGAAATCAACACATAATTGTTGGGAAGTGTGAGACCTTGTATCTGATTAACAAATGAAAACGTGTCTTTGATATTGTATGTATTGTCTGTATCAAACGCGATCGTTAAAATTTTGCTAAGAAATTTTGAAAGGTTATATGTTATAGAATTTATGGAACAAATGATTGGTCGAACTGGAATGTCAGGTTTATGAATTTTCGGTAGTGAGTAAAGTTTCGGATGGGTCGCGTTGTAAATTGTCAAAGATTTAGTTAAGTCACTTGACAATTGTCCACTAGAATGTATCCTTTTTAACAGTTCATTGTATGATTTTTGTATGCTAACAGTGGGATCTTTGTGTAGGGGTTTATAAATAAAATTGTCTTTAAGTAAATTTTCTGTTTTAGTTAAATATTCTGTCTTATCCATAGCTACTGTGCAATTACCTTTATCAGCTTGTAATATGTATAAATTAGGATTGGATCTTAGGAAGGATTTAGTTCTATTAAATAAGTTTCTGAAAGGTGAATGAACTCGAATGTGTGAATTATGTATGAAATTTGTGACATTGTTAGCGATTTTACACCTTATTGAATTTCTTGACGTCTCAGGTACGGCATCTAATACATCCTCAACATCAGCAATGAAACGTTTAATATCAACATCCTGCCCAACAACGGGAATCGCAAACTTAGGCCCCAGTGACAGAAAGTCAGAAATATCTGTCGGAATGACAACAGCTGACACATTCTTAAACCATTTTTTGTTATCAACACTTTACTCACTACCGAAAATTCATAAACCTGACATTCCAGTTCGACCAATCATTTGTTCCATAAATTCTATAACATATAACCTTTCAAAATTTCTTAGCAAAATTTTAACGATCGCGTTTGATACAGACAATACATACAATATCAAAGACACGTTTTTATTTGTTAATCAGATACAAGGTCTCACACTTCCCAACAATTATGTGTTGATTTCGTTTGATGTTATATCGCTTTTTACGAATATACCTTTACAACTAATGACAGATGTCATAACTAGTAAGTGGCACATAATCGATCCACACACTGACTTATCTAAATCAAATTTTTTGTCGTTAATCTCTTTTATATTTAACAACACATATTTTTCGTTTAATGGGAAATTCTATAGTCAAATATTTGGAACTCCTATGGGTTCGCCCATCAGTCCAATTTTAGCGCAGATAGTTATGGATCAGTTGTTGGAGAGTGTGATAGCTAAGTTACCATTTCCATTACCGTTCTTGTACAAGTATGTTGATGACATTGTTTGCTCTGTTCCACAAGAAAAAATAGATCTAACATTAAAAATTTTTAATAGCTACAACAAACACTTACAATTTACTGTAGAAAAAGAAAATAACAATAGCGTGCCCTTCTTGGACGTTTTAGTAATTCGTGACGTTAATAATTGTATCATTTTGAATTGGTATAGAAAACCAACTTCATCTGATCGGTTCATTAATTATCACTCATCATCCTCTCAATCAGAAGTATAACACCATTATAGGTATGAGAAACCGAATATCACATATTTGTCATGAAACCTTTTTAAATGACAATCTTAAAGAACTTTTCAACATCTTCGTCAACAATGGCTATCCTAAGCATATTCTTAATAAATTAATATTTAGCTCAAACTTTTTTGATGGCCCTACTGAAGACATTCCTGCAGACAGTGTGATTTACAAAAAAATCCCATACATTGGCGGTCTTACTCATACAATTGTATCACATTTTAAACAATTTAATAACATTAAAATTGCTAAATACAACACCCATACCTTGAATAAGTTGTATAGTAAGATAAAAGACATAACACCTTTCTTTCTAAATAGTCACGTTGTCTACAGGATAGCATGTTCTGATTGTTGTGGCGTTTATATAGGTCAGACATCACAGTGGCTAAAACAGCGCATTACTCAACATAAAAGTGATGTCCGTATTGGTAAGAGATCTTGTGCATTGGTGGACCATGCACTTGATCGTGACCATACTTTCAATTTTGTTGACGTTAAAATCTTAGACGCTGAAACTAACCATAAAAAAAGAACCTTTTTAGAAATGGTCCACATCAACAGGGAGACAAATAACATAAATTATAGATCTGATACTAATGGTCTTAGTATAATTTATTTTAATATACTGGGTTTGACTGGTTAGTTGACGATCTTAAATCGTTTTGTTATTTGGTCCATATGCTGTTTTAATTTATATTGCATTATATATATTTTTTTTTTTTTTTTTCATGTTTTAACTTTTCATATATATTGTAATGTTTGTCTTTACGGGTTCTTAAATAAAACTAACATTAACTTTAAACACACACACTATATTAATATTTAAAACGTATAACAATATAAAACTAACTATTAACAACAATAAGTACATTTATGTATTCTATATTTATGTAACTATATTTATGTGTACTTCGCGAGACTGTAGGATTCAATGAATGTTCATCCCTTCTTCGACGCGGCTTTTATATCGGTGAATACTCCTTCTAGAGCCTTCACGTAGGCCTCGCGAAAACATCCAGAGGGATGACGCATCTCGCGTCAGCGGATGAGTCATTACATTGCCCCCTTCTTAAAAATGAAGTTTCGTCCCGAAACATGTCATGCTTTGGTCTCCTCAAACGATGACGAAATCGACAGGTAGGGCCTTTGTTACATTGCGACGTCATATCGAAATAACAGTCCACGGTCTTATCTTGCCTGGATGGACAGGAATATTCAAGCTGGTAACTGCATACCAGAATTTCCATACCAGTATGTCGGAAGATTACTTCCAACATGCTCCTTACAATTCTCCAGTCCAGGCGGTCCAATCCACAACCCAATTTTGGAACTGCTAATTTCAGAATGTCTTGCTGTAACATTTGTTCGCGTAAGTGGGTCAGGGCCTCCCATAAGGCTCGATAGGTTGGCTTTAGGCTCGACAGTTCTTTCGTGACCAAATAAAATATGGGCTGTCCTTCATTTATTATTTGGAGACTCTTCCCAATTGCTGGTCCCTGCTGCCTTAGCCTTTCGATTCTGCCAAATCTCTCTTTAAATTCCCAGGCAATTCCTTTGGCCATTCGTAGATCTCGGGCTACGCAATGAGCAAGCGCGTAGTCTGGCGGCACCGTGAACAAATCCTGCTGTTTCTCGATGGTTACCCCAAATCGAGCTTTTCTCGAACCAGAATACTCTTGCATAAAGTCTTCGAAGGTTAGTTCATGGTATTGGCTATCCAATCGGCGCAAGTCAACGGTTTCGTCATTGTCTCCAGAGTATGGGGCTAATCGATTAAAATGTACGACTCTTGGCTTAGTGTGAGGTGTTCGCCTGATGCGGTATATTACATCGTTGATCCGCTTCAACACCTCGTATGGCCCCTCCCAATTCTTTTGAAGTTTTGGAGATAGGCCCCGTCGACGTTGTGGATTATACAACCAAACCCGATCGCCTTCATGGTAACCACTCTTCTCGGCGTTGATGTCATAGCTCTCTTTCATTCTGTCACTAGCATCTTGGATATTATGTCTGACTTGTTCATGGATATTATCTAGTCGTCGTCTGAGCGTGCTGACATAATCTTCTCCGGCAAGATCATCACCAGGCTTGCTCCCAAACTTTAAATCACAGGGCAATCGGAGTTCCCTCCCGAATAGCACGTTGGCTGGTGATTGGCCTGTTGTCTCTTGAACGGAGGCCCGATACGCCATTAGAAATAATGGTAAATGTTCGTCCCAATCTCTCTGGTGTTCGGAGACCACTTTGGATAAGTGTCTGATCATGGTCTTGTTCATTCGCTCTACCATCCCATCTGATTGTGGATGCAAGGGAGTTGTTCTCGTCTTCCGTATGCCCAAAAGTCCACACATCTTTTCGAATAGACTGGACTCAAAATTTCGCCCTTGATCGGAATGAAGTTCCAAGGGTACACCAAAACGGCTGACGAACTCCTTCACAATCACGTCTGCTACAGTTCCAGCTTCTTGATTTGGTAGAGCATATGCTTCAACCCATTTGGTAAAGTAATCCATGACCACTATTATGTATTTATTTCCTTTGCTGCTTTCTGGAAAAGGACCGGCAGCGTCTATGGCGATCCTTTCAAATGGGCTTCCTACATTGTATTGGCGCATGGGTGCACGTCGACGCCTCTGGGGACCATTGCTTCCGGCGCAATTAGCACACTTTCGGCACCATTCTTTCACATCTCGTGAACAATTCACCCAGTAAAATCTCTGGCGAACCTTCTCCAGTGTTTTATGGACTCCAAAATGTCCCCCAGAAGCACCATTATGGAGTTCTCGCAATACCTCTGGTATTCTTAAATTGCAAGAGCCACTTTAAGGCGGCATGATCAGTGCGGATCAGGAACTTCTGCCCATACAGGTACTTGTAAAAGTTCTCAATGGTCTTAACTACTGCCAATAGTTCTCTCCTGGTTACGCAGTAGTTCCTCTCTGGTTTGGACAGGGTCTTGCTGAAGTATCCAATGACCTCTTCTTGTCCATCTTGGATTTGAGAGAGCACGCCACCAATCCCGACGTTACTGGCATCCGTATCCAAAACAAACCTCCCAGATGGCAGCGGATAGTTCAAAACGGGTGCACTGATCAACGTACCTTTTAACAACTCAAAAGCCGCTTGGCATTCGTTGTTCCAAATGAATGCTCGATTTTCTGTTAGGCGAGTAAGTGGTTTTGCAATGTTGGAGAATCCAGGAACGTAGCGTCGATAATATGTGCATAATCCCAAAAAGCTTCTTAGCTGATGTTTGTCTTTGGGTACCGGCCATTTTTCCACAGCTTTTACTTTTTCTGGATCCACAGCAATTCCTTTTCCGGAAACCACATGTCCAAGGTAATTTACCTCCTTGCGGAAAAGGTGACACTTCTTTGGACTTAATCTCAGGTTGGCATCTCGCAACCTCTGGAATACTACTTCCAAATTTTTCATGTGATCTTCAAAGGTCTTCCCTACCACAATCACATCATCGAGATATACCAGGCAGGTATTCCAAGACAATCCCCTCAGTACAGTGTCCATGAGTCGCTCAAAAGTAGCTGGGGCGTTACACAGTCCAAATGGCATGACTGTAAATTGCCAGAGTCCTGTACCTAAACTGAAGGCAGTCTTCTCTTTGTCATTGGGATCCATTCCCACTTGCCAATAACCGCTCTTTAAGTCGAGAGTGGAGAACCATTTTGCTCCTGCCAAGGTGTCTAGCGTATCGTCTATTCTTGGGAGAGGATAGCTGTCCTTTTTGGTCACACTATTCAAACGACGATAGTCCACACAGAATCTGGTAGATCCATCCTTCTTCCTGACAAGGACCACTGGTGAAGCCCATGGACTATTCGATGGTTCAATTACTCCTTGGCCTTCCATATCTTGTATAATTTGCTTGGCTTCCTCACGTTTTGCCAGAGGTAACCTCCTTGGTCCTTGTCGAATTGGACTTGCATCGCTGGTATTTATTTTGTGCATTACAATATTGGTTCTTCCCTTCGTACCTGTTTCAGTTTCAAAGACGTCTTCATAATGTTTGATTAGGTCTTTAACTTGACTTTGTTCCTTCTTGCTCAATCCTTGACAGGCGGAGTCGATTATCTTGGACAATTTCTCAGGAACCTGCACGAATCCATTCTTCTTCGCCTCTATGCGATGAACGACGGCCGACACTGGCGAACACCACCCCAGAATAGTACCCTTCTTCAATGAAACAGGGTAATGGTTCACATTCATTACCCTTATCGGTACAGTCTTCTGAGTCTTAACCAGCATTTTGGCAACTACTATTCCTCGGCCCACCTCGTCATCATCAGCCTTTGGTTCCAACATTGTAACATTTCCGTCCAAATAATCACCTTCCATACACGCCGTCAAAAATGTCTCACTTCTTGCATCCAGAACAACATTCTCTGCTGTAATTACTTGTACACTCCCACAATTTTTTCCATGAAGAAACAATTCCTCATTATTTATTTTTAAAGTGCCTTCTTTCATGTTTAACTGGAAGCCGTAGGTGTTCATGATGTCTAATCCCAAGATTATCTGTTCTTCTATGTCGGCTACGAGAACACGATGTCGGATTGATGTTGGTCCTATGACAAAATTGACATCTACTTCACCTTCCACAGAAGCTGCTTCTCCAGTAGCTGTCCTTAGTCTCCATTTGCTAGAAAGTAATTCTTTATTCCAGGATATTAAATCGGGTCGTACAATGGTTTTCGTCGATCCAGTATCTAGCAAGCAAGCATAGGTTCTTCTTTCCATAATAGCATCCACATACAGGCCATTGGTTTGATTTTGCAAGGATGCGATTTGGGCAGTCCTTGGGACTTTCGGATTCTCAGCGGATTCTTTCTTGGTCCTTTTATCACATTTATTCTGGATATGACCGTTTCTTCTACAATTCCCGCATGGCCGCGCACTTTTATTTGATTTGATCTGATTTAGGACTTGACTAACCACCTGCTCCATGAACTCCTCATTTTCCTGTTCGTCGACAGAACAGCCACGAGCATTGTTCCGAGAGGCTTGTTTAGCAGTCTCAAACCCAAGCGCGTGCGCCAAAGCATCGATCAAGGTTTTCGGTCTTGCCAACCTTAATGCTTGCTGCGTATCAATATCCCGGAGACCATCTATGAACGTCTGGACTGCTAGGTGTTCCATGAAATTATCTGGCGCCATCGGATATGCAAGTCGAACTAAACGAGCAATATCTGCCTCAAATTCCTGAAGATTCTCGCCTTTCTTCTGTGATCGATTCTTCAGTTGGCTATGGTATACTTGCTCCAAATGCGCATGGCCATATCTCATCTCCAAGCGTTTAATGAGTTGAGAATAATCTTTACGTTCCTCAGGAGGCAATGTCTGCAAAATATCACTAGCATCACCCCTCAATGCTATGACTAAAGCAGTCGCCTTCTCGGCAGAAGACCATGCGTTTGCTTCTGCGGCCGCTTCGAATTGCGTCAGGTAAGTTGCCCATGACGTCTTTCCATCAAAAGTTGGTGGCTTGATTCTGGTCCTTGAAATAGCCACAAGTTCTTGTTTTATTTCGATGGGCCGCGGTATGACTTCTTCGTTGACCTGCCTGGGATCAGAATGACTCATGGCAGCGGGTAATTTCATCTCAATCATTATTGCCTCTAAAAGTCTAGAATGTTCTCCA
Source organism: Melolontha melolontha (assembly GCA_935421215.2). NCBI lineage: Eukaryota > Metazoa > Arthropoda > Insecta > Coleoptera > Scarabaeidae > Melolontha > Melolontha melolontha. Next base: position 106,037 of record OW285243.1, read on the forward strand.
ATTTTCTCTTCTACTGCTGTGAAAACCTCTTCTTTTAACGCTTCTGATTTTTCCGCTAGTCGCTGTTCTAGAACTTTTTCGAAGTTTCTAGAATTTTCTAGTAATTTCTTTTCCAGATTTTTCTCGAGAATTCTAGCGGTTTCTAGGTTTCTTTCTTCCATCTGTGCTTGCGAATCTATTAGACGCTGTTCCAAAGTTTGCGAATTGTCTATCAATCGTTGTTCCAAACTTTTCACACTGTCCAGATTCTTCTGTTCCATTTGTTCTAGAGTTTTCGCTAAGTTTCCAGAAGTTTCCAGGTTCTTCTGCTCCATTTGTTGCATTTGAGTTTGTGACTCTATTAGACGCTGTTCCAAGGTTTGCGAATTATCTATTAGTCTTTGTTCCATATTTTTAGCACTATCCAGATTCTTCTGTTCCATTTGTTCTAGAGTTTTCGCTAAGTTTCCAGAAGTTTCCAGGTTCTTCTGCTCCATTTGTTGCATTTGAGTTTGTGAATCTATTAGACGCTGTTCCAAGGTTTGCGAATTATCTATTAGTCTTTGTTCTAGTTTCATAAACAGCGAATTCACGTCAGCATCTCCGCCTGGAACTTGAAAGACATCCTTCTCTGGATCCTCGCCTTCTTGGATCAACACATTGCGAAGCCGTTGCTGGAGGATCGACTTTTTGCCAGTTGTATCCTCATCCCTCTCTTCTAAATCTCGTTTTAACTCGGACACTTTTAATTCCGCCAGTTTCATTCTGTTGGCCATCACGATATTTAAAATAACGTCTTTCCGCACTGTATATTTATTTAAACGAATACTTAATTAACACTTAATTGTCTACTTAGTTTATTATTTATTAATTAGTCCACACCTGAATACCACTGTAATGTTTGTCTTTACGGGTTCTTAAATAAAACTAACAATAACTTTAAACACACACACTATATTAATATTTAAAACGTATAACAATATAAAACTAACTATTAACAACAATAAGTACATTTATGTATTCTATATTTATGTAACTATATTTATGTGTACTTCGCGAGACTGTAGGATTCAATGAATGTTCATCCCTTCTTCGACGCGGCTTTTATATCGGTGAATACTCCTTCTAGAGCCTTCACGTAGGCCTCGCGAAAACATCCAGAGGGATGACGCATCTCGCGTCAGCGGATGAGTCATTACAATATGTTTTTTAAAAGTTCTTAAGGCTTGTTTCTATAGTTACTTTATTTTTAATATCTAATCATTTTTATATTTTTTTGTACGTCAATTTTATTATTTTTTAACTCTACATTTTGTAAGTATTTTTACTACTGTTTTATACTCTTCTTTATTTTTTGTTATTTTTCTCATTAATCTTGTAGTTACCCCAGAAGAAGCGACAAAGTGTTGCGAAATATAGGGTAATTTAATAAAGGAGTTTTTTAATTGACCGCTTACCCGAATTTAAATAAATTTTTGATATATATATATATATATATATATATATATATATATATATATATATATATATATATATATAGTCAACCTAATCAGTAGGCGATTAAAGGTCTGTATATTACTTCAAAATATATGTATTTAAAAAACTACATGTTTCGGCAGTACGCCTTTATCAAGAGAATACAAAATATAGATGACAGAATATAAATGTGAATATAACATTTATATTCTGTCATCTATATTTTGTATTCTCTTGATAAAGGCGTACTGCCGAAACATGTAGAGTTTTTTAAATACATATATTTTGAAGTAATATACAGACCTTTAATCGCCTACTGATTAGGTTTACCATATCATACCAAGGTCACGAAGTTATTATATTTATATATATATATATATATATATATATATATATATATATATATACACATATACACATATAATATTTTCGTGACCTTGGTATGATATGGTAAACCCAATCAGTCGGCGATTAAAGGTCTGGTTTATTACTTCAAAGTACAAAGAATTCAAATAAATTTTACCTCAAAGTAGCCCTTGGAAATTATGATTATGTCTTAGCTTGTTACTAATTTTAATAGGAATTTTGTTGGTTATGAGATGAGATATTTGATTGAAATGACAAATGTCAAAATAATAAAACGAACATTTTTAAGTGAATGAAATATGTTTATTTCCAACAAACAAGCAAAATTTTATAAAAATTGTTCAAAGTGTCCACCACCTTGTTCGAAACATTTCTCACATCTTCTTCTAATAGAGGAAAAAGTGTTTTGTAGTATCGCATTGTCAATTCCATTAATTCTTTCAGCAATTCTGATTTGAAAGGTAGGGTAAAGATCAGGTATCTGTACTTGATAAATTGAGTTCTTTAAGAATGGCCATAAAAAGAAATCACATGGGGCAATGTCACAAGATCTTGGTGGAAATTCATGTTCAGTGTTTAAACTTATCAACCGATTTTGAAAAAATTGCTGCAGAATATTAATTGTTTCACCTGCTGTGTGTGCTCTAGCTCCGTCTTGTTGAAAGTAACCCTGTGTTATTTCTTCGTCGTCAAGCTGTTCGATAAATGGCATAATAATTTCTTGTCGATACCTTTCTCCTGTTAAGGTTCCGCTAAAAAAAATAGGGCCAATAATTCTCCTTCAACTAATCGCACACCATACACCAATTTTCTGCGGATGAAGTGCGGTTTCAACAAAAAAATTATGTGGTTTCTCATTAGTCCACATCCTCATATTTTGTGAGTTCACATATCCATTCAGATAAAACCATGACCCATCAGAAAAAAAGGTTTTGTCAAGAAGGTCATTATCAAAATTATTTAAGAACCACTGACTAAACGTTATTCTTCTGGGATAGTCGATTTCCTTGATTTCTTGATAACAGGTCATGTGATATGGAAATAAATGTAAGTCCTTTTTCAAAATTGTATGACATGTGCCAATTGACACACCCACTTGTTGTGATAATGCTCGTACGGAAGTTCTTGATGCATTATTTATAATTTCTCTTACATTATTAACTAGCTCTCCTGTACGCTTTTTCGCCCGACCTGCGCCTTCCTTCTGTTTAACACTCCCTGTTTCTCTGAAAACCATAACGGAATGTGTCACTGTGCGCCGAAATCTGTCATAATCAAAGATGACGTTAGGGAACTCATTTCTAAATTCTTCTAAACAATCTTGAAGAGAATACTGCCATTGTCCGTCAATCTTACGTCCGTTTCGAAAATAAGATTCTAGCATGAATGATTTGTGTTGTATAGTAAAAACCATGTTAAATCAATTTTAAATTACAAAGCAATTTTTGTCAACTATGCATCTGTCTAATTGACGACTAATGCAAATTTAAATTATCAATAATCATACGTTTTTAAAGGAATGGCCTACTAGAGGCTAAGCTTATTTGAACGCTTTTTATATATATTTAAAATAACCCTACATGTTTCGGCAATAAGGAGCCTTTATCAAGGATACAAAAAATATAAATGACAGAATATAAATGTCAAGTAATTGAGTTGCTATGGTTTAAGTTATTCAAAGATACATTCTAATAGTAATAATAAATCATGCCTTAGTATTCCAAAAAATAGATAGCAAGGTGTGAATATATGTGTTGTTCGCTGCTAGCAACTTGTGTCTCTTTCTGGGTATGAACTTGTGTGTAGGTTGCTGCTGGCAGCTTGCGTCTCTCTCTGGGTGCGAGCTTAACTCTGTTGTAGTTGCTTTTCTTACTTGGCGAGCGTTCGAGTTTCGAAAATCGTCTCTTACTCTAGTTGTAAGCTATTCTCTGTTTTGCACGGGAGACGTATATACCTCATTTTTTTATTTGACCTCATATATAAAAATCAAGGGGAATCAGATCGGGAGATCTAGGTAGCCAGAACCAAGGTCCATTGCGGCCAATCCATCTATCCTCAAAGATATTGGTTAATTCCCGATACACCTCATGTGAAGAGTGAGCAGGTGCTCCATCCAATTGAAACCAACATTGCCGTATCAGATTGTACAATTGTAGATGTTACGCTTGTTAAATTCTCGTTATAAATTTCGTTTTTAACGTGGTTATGTATAATTATTGCAAAAACATTAGAGCTAAAAATGTCTTGAAAATTTGCTTCTCTAATCGCATGTGTTGTGCCCAATGATGACAATTTCTTCTATAAAAAATCCTTTCAAGGTTAAATTTCGATTCATCTGTACAGATAATTTTAGATAAAAAATTGGGATCTTGTGATTTAGTTATAATAAAATCGCCAAACTGAATTCTTCTATCTTGATCTCCTGGACGAAAGGCCTAAACTGATTGGAAAGAATAAGGGCGTTTTTTATTTTTCTTTAAAATTCTTTGATGTACATGAAATTCCTACATCTGCAGGTGCCGCTGGTATAGAACTGATTGGATGCGCATGAAAATAACCCACAACAACGATTTCATTAGCTTAGTCGCTCGTAATCGGTTCGGAACTGTCTTCTTGACTTTAATACCAAAGCGAATGAAATTTGACTCTATTCGCATGAATTTAGCTTTATTCATTGCTGACAAATGTGGGTATCTTTCATTAAAAAGTTGACATGTTCTTTCGATAATTTGAGGAAATTCACCATGAATATAGAATAAACTTAAAATATCTCTATTAGAATAAATATTTAATTCATCTTGCATATTTGTAAAACCAGTTGGACACGAAATAAACTTTGTGACAATTTGGACAGATAGATTTTCTTTTCAAGGCTTACTACTACAATTTTTCTTGATAATGCTCAATTTAGAAAATAATCATTAATATAACTTACACGATGCAAAATTTTGAACACCCTGTAAGAGATTTCTTAAATGTTTAAGTATTACTCGGAATCTTATACTTTTCGCTGTTTCCAGTGGAAATATGACGTAGTTCAGATCAAACACTCCTGAGATATGTAGTTTTAAAAAGTACATTGAAAAAACAAAAAGTTTCACAAAAATCATTTAAAAACGGTTAATTTTTTCGAGAGAAACCTTAATATAAAGTGTTATAGTACTTTACAAGGAATCTAAAAAAACAATAAAAGTATAACATCCTATTTAAAATATCAAAGTTGGCTATGACTTCCTGTATAATCGAAAGTGGTTCATGAGTGTAAATATTTTATTTTAACACATCAAGTATCAAGATTACGTGCCACAAATTTTCAAAAGTATCATAAGGCGTTAACTTCTGGGCTACGGGGAACGGGTTACGTGAAAAACGCTGTATAAATAAAGAAATCTGAACGTTTTGTTATAGCCTTAGTTGTAGCTTAAGTTTGGTATTTCGAAATAAAAATTCGTTTTTTAACATTTATTTAAAAGAAAAGCACTTGAATATTTTGTAACGCACCACATCTTCTGGAAATACTAATTTACATTGCAAATCAGTTAAATTTTGTGATTTACAATTATTTACCGATTTAGTTTTCAAACAATTTATATATATATATATATAGCAATTCTCCTTCTCCTTTATTTAGTAAATCTGATTATGTAATATAAATATAAAAATGATTTCAACAGTTCCAAAGGACGTATTCCTTGCTTTGAAATATTTAAAAATAACAATACTTTTATGGTTTCCGTGTCAATATTATAATGACTGTTTGAATTTCTCTAGACCCTTATCATCGCAGGGTGTTTAATTAAAGTTTTCTTATTTGAAATGGACTGTACCATCTCAAAGTTGAACTTAATCTACTTTATATACTATTTTCCTTGAATAAATATATTTTTTTAATTATTAGGTCGCAAACACCTGAGGAAATACAAAACTAGGAAAGTAGTTTATTAATAAAGTGATTGAAAAGAAAAATAAAACAATCGCATTTAATCAACATTGTCAATATCTAGTTTAAAGACATTGCCACAAAATTTACAATTTTTTTGTTAATTCATTCGATTTCCATAATTAAGCACATCATCAAATTTTTTTTTTGTATTTTGTTTCTTGTGTGGAAATTACTTTTATTGCGATCTTTGTCCAAGTATTGTAGAATTGTAGAGATATATACTGTATGACATGGAAACTGCAACACCAAGAAGGGGTGCGAATTTTTTGACCAAACTTGGTAGAATCGTATAACTATTCAAAGGCAATAATTGATTAAAATTTCAAAGAAAAAAAACAAAAGACTAACACAATTTAACATAATTTTTATTAATAATGTGTCGAGCCGCCCCTATTAGTTACACACTCCCTCACTCTTCGTGGCATTGATTCGACTAGGTGGTCGATATCCTCTTGGGGTATGGAGTCCCAAGCAACCTGTAATTCATGCCGGAGAGCTATTAGTGTCTGCGGGGATTGGCTAAATTCATAAGTTTTCGTCCCATAATGTCCCACACATGTTCTATTGGCGAGAGGTCGGGGGATTTGGGTGGCCATGGCAAGATATTGACATGAGCCTCTTCGAAGCGATTTATAGAAATTCTCGCTACGTGGGGAGGGGCATTATCCTGCTGGAAAAGTGGGTCTTCGAGCATTTGAAGATATGGAAGAATATGGGGTTCTACCACCTCATCAATGTAACGCTGGGCGTTCATGGTGCCTTGGATGAACACCAACTGAAACCAACTCCCATATGCTATAGCACCTCATACCATAATACCCACTGCTCGATGCACATGCCTTTCATCGGAAAACTGAATATCACTACGTTCCCCACGTCTTCGTCTGACCCTCATACGGCCATCATGCATCGCTAGACAAAATCGAGATTCATCACTAAACACCACCTTATGCCACTCCACGATCCAATGCATTCGCAATCTACACCACTCCAAACGTTGCTGTCGGTGTTGAGCCGTAAGTGGTAACACAAGATGTGGACGATAAGATTGTAAGCCGAAACCCCTAATTCGGCGATAAACGGTTCGAAGGGTTACTGGACGACCTTGATTACCTAACCACACGTCAGCAATTGATCTGGTACTTGAGAACCTGTCTCTTAGTGCCATTAGGCGAAGTCGGCGGTCCTGTATCCCATTAGTTCTTCTTCGGCCTCCGGTTCCTCTTCGGCGTCTTTCCCGACCCTCCCTAGTCCATGACTGATAACAGCGCATAATGGTGGATTGGTTCCGGTTAAGGCGATTTGCAATTTCCCTGTATGAAAACCACCTTCTCGCAAACCTACAATTCGACCTCTGTCGAATTCGCTTAATTGGCGATAATTTCCACGTTGCCGCACTCTAGGCATAATAAAACTCTCTAAACACGTTAAACAAAGGTATAATAAGACAAAACCGTTGAAATAAATTTGAAACAAACAATAAATACACCACACACTAATGTCAGCGAAAACTGAATGAAGTGTCAGAAGTGCCATGACCACTTGATATATCGCAACAAAATTTTAATCAATTATTACGTTTGACTAGTTATACGTTTCTACCAAGTTTGGTCAAACAATTCGCACCACTTCTTTGTGTTGCAGTTTCCATGTCATTGAGCATATAAGTTGTAAATGTGGTCGGTCCTTTAGCTTTTTATTACATCCTCTCAACTAGGGGTACTATAGTTAAATTTATTTTATTATGAAGTTTATTGCGATCCCTTTAAAGATTTGTTGTGTAAATTAGTTTTAATTATGTATGGGATTATTGGAAAATCCTGTTTCAAGTTTATTCATGAATACTGAGGGGATTAACTATATCAAAATCTTGAGTATAGCTGTATAAATAGTGCTGAATTGAAAATAATTTTGTTTTTGCATATACATATTTAGTAAATTAAAATTTCATTTTTAATAATTGCCTATGTACCATGTGATTTTAAATGACAGGCTAGTTCAAATTTGTCACTAACTGATACTAAAATGTGGAAATGTTGGTCACATTACACATATTGCTATGAATTGTGGTTTATATATTTACTACACCACCATCCACAACTAATCTACCCAACTAGGATACTCAGCCGGTTGTTTTCCAAAAATGGGACTTCTTTCTTCTCAGGGTTCCAATCGGAAAATCGTGAAACTGTTAAACATGAATTGATCTCACAAGTTTTATATTATTGACTATTATAGACTTGAATTCATCCCCACTGTTAAATCTGTTCACTCATTGAAATCTTGTTTCTTAGTTGCTTATGTTATATAATTAAACTTAAACCTCACATAAGTAGGACATGGTATAGTTTTCAAAAAGCAAAATATAAATGTAATAGTTCCTAGAATTTTAACTTGGGTCAACAACCTGATTTAACGCTGTATATTGTATGTATCTTTAGTCTTAAGTTGAATTTGAAGAAGCTACTGTGTTAGCGAAACAGCTGTCATTATTTTATTAATAAAGTGTAAATCTAAAACATCTTATGTGTGTTTTATTTATTTGTGATATGGATTTACATCAAGCAAAGGTCGAAACAATCAAAGAATTATATTTTATAAGTTACTTATTTGTAATTAAACAGCGGTAAAGATATCAGCACAAAATCAAAAACAGAATAAAATTTAAATGAATATTTAATACAAAAAAATCAAAAAAGAAAAAAAATATACTTCAAAGTAAAAATATCCACTTTATATTGACAGCTAAGTGGATTAAAAACTTCCTCAAATGACTTCCGAACAACCTATCTAAAAATAATAAAGATTATTTTTAATTTCTCCCCAGAGAACCACACTGTATAAAATATAAAACACGAATAAAAGCTAAGATATGCGCGATAACATGTAACAAAAAAATACCCTTGACTTCCCAACGTGCAAAATTTTCAGTTATAATTTTTTTATATTACTTAGAAATTTTAAAAATATTCTTTATTATTTATCACTACTAATTAAGACTCTTAACTAATTATATTAACACAATGGAAATACAATTTTCAAAGCTTTTCTAATTAAGACGTATTAAGCATGTAAATTTACTTACATAAAACTTATTGGAGACACATTTACACGACAACGTTGTTTAATCAATTACAAAAACAAAATTACGAGAAAACCAAACTCGTATAATGATCGGGAATAAATATGAACTACCATAACTATGGTCACACTAAAAAAACAACCCGTACTAATTAAATATTAAATATATCAATCACTACAACGTTCCCGGATAAATTCAGATGTTAATCTCCTAGAATTTTTACGCTAGGCCCCTCAAATATGAGATCGATAACCAAAAAACACAAGTTTTTATCTCACATGTGAGATATAAAACACATCGGATATACACAGATATCCATGAATTATGTACATTCATATATAATTAAATTTTTAAATATAAATTAGGGAAAAATTCATAACAATATGTTTCTGTTATTTCTGTTTATTCTGTTATGTTGAGTGATGGCGCGTATTCAATGGCAACTGTTTTAATTAGATGTGAAAGAATATTTTATGTTCTTAATTCTAATCTCTAATAAATAAGACACACATAAGATGTTTTAGATTTACACTTTATTAATAAAATAATGACAGCTGTTTCGCTAACACAGTAGCTTCTTCAAATTCAACTTAAGACTAAAGATACATACAAGATACAGCGTTAATCAGGTAGTTGACCCAAGTTAAAATTCTAGGAACTATTACATTTATATTTTGCTTTTTGAAAACTAACCATGTCCTACTTGTGTGAGGTTTAAGTATAAAAATATAGTATAAGCAACTAAGAAACAATATTTCAATGGGTGAACAGATTTAACAGTGGGGATGAATTCAAGTCTAATTTATCGTTTAGTAACATTTCTGAGTTTTTAAGTCTATTAATTTCTAAAGATTCTAAACAGTTTAGTTTAGTTTAGAGAAAAGAAAATCCCAAAAATAGTGTCAAAAAACTAATAGTAAAGACTAGTGAAAATAAAGATGATGACCCGGACAAGAAAAAGGATATGATAAAGGAAAATAAACAAAATAATGATCAGTATGATAATGATGATACACAAAAAATAAAAAAGATAGAGAAAAGTAAGGATAAAGAAAGTGAAACATGGAAAATTGGTACTTGGAATATAAAGAGCATAACAGGAAAAGAAAAGGAATTAGAAAAGGAGTTTGAAGAGTTAGGAGTGGATGTATTAGCAATTACGGAAACAAAGAAAAAGGCACAGGGAGTTATTAAGACGGACAATGGTCATATTATGATGTATAGTGGTGTAGGAAAAGAAAAAAGAGCAGCTGCAGGAGTGGGATGCATTATACACAAGAAATTAGAAAACCAAATTTATAGATGGAATGCCTGGTCAGAAAGAATATTACTAATAGAGATGAAGGAAAGAAACAGAACGAAAACAATAATAGTGGTGTACGGGCCAAACGAAGATGATACATCAGAAAATAAGAATAAATTTTGGGAAGAACTAACATTAGTGGTGGAAGACGCGAAAGGTATAATGTTTGTAGTAGGAGATTTCAACAGTAGAGTTGGCATAAGAGACGATGAATATAGTGAAGTATTGGGAACAAACGGGGAGACTGAAATAACAATGGAAAAAGAATGCTGGACTTCTGCATTGTACACAACTTGGTAATAACTAACACTCTTTTCCAACACAAAGATATACACAGATATACTAGAGAAGTCAAGAGTAGGGGGGAGAGGTCCATAATTGACTACATATTAGTTGACAAAAATAACAGAAGAATTGTGAGCGACACGAAAGTAAGAAGAGGGCCGGAAATAGGAAGCGATCACTTTGTGGTTATATCAAGAATAAAAGAAAAAGTTCAAAACAAGGAAAAGCAATATATATATACACAGAAACAAGACCAAATAGAATCACTTAGAATATACAAATTAAGAAGTGAAGTCATTGCTGAAAAATTCCAGAAAAGGATAGCCGAAAGAGTAGAAAATATAGAAATTAATGGAACTATCGAAGAAATTTGGAATAGGTTTAAAGAAATAATAATAACTACAACGAAAGAGATATGTGGGGTAAGGAAAAATAAAAAGAAAAAACAAACAAAATGGTGGACAAATGAAATAAGACATCAAATTAAGATAAAGAAAAAAGCATGGAAAACATACTTAGCAGAACAAACAGTGGAAAAATACGATATATACAAAGAAGAAAGAAAAAAAGTGAAACATTTAGTAGTACAAGCAAAAAAGGAGACATGGAAAGAATTTGGGGAAAAGATGGAAAAAAACAGTAAAGAGAACCAAAAACTATTTTACAGAGTCTTGAAATCAGTAAGGAATGAAGAAAGGTCACAATCTACACATTATATACAAAATAAGAAGGGAGAGATCCTAAGCGATAGAATGAAGATTATAGAAAGGTGGAAAGAATACTTTCAGGAATTGTTAAGCGGAGGAGTGGAAAACGAGAATGCTAGTGAACAACAAATAATAGGAGAAGAAGAGACAGAAGAAATAATTACCATGGACGAACTGGAAGAAGCAATACAAAAACAGAAAAATGGAAAAGCGCCAGGCTGTGACAAAATAACAGCAGAAATGATAAAAAATATAGGACAAAGAGGAAGAGAATTAATGTTGAAAATATATAACAGAATATGGAGAGAAGAGGAAATACCAAACGATTGGAAGAAGTCATTGATAGTACCAATATACAAGAATAAAGGAAATAAGAAAGAATGCAATAATTACAGAGGAATATCCCTTCTAAGTACTGCAATGAAGATTCTCGAGCAAATAATAGATAAAAGACTAAGAACAAAACTCGAAAATACGTTACATGAGTCACAAAGTGGGTTTAGAAGAGGAAGGAGCACACAAGACCAAATATTCTCTGTGAAACAAATAATACAAAAAGCCTCTAGAGAACAGAAGAAAGTGTTCTTAGCATTTATAGACTTGGAAAAAGCCTTCGATAAAGTACCAAGAGAAAGATTGTGGAATGTATTAAGAGAAAGAGGTGTCAATGGCAAAATAAGACGATTAATACAGAAAATATATAACCACAATACTAATGCTGTAATAGCTAACAATTTAGAATCTGAGATATTTAAAACAAACGAGGGACTGCGCCAAGGGGGAAGTCTGAGCCCAATGCTGTTCATTGTTTATATGGATGACATTATCAAACAGTGTGCATGTAAAAGTTCAGGGTTGGACACCTTAACTTGAATGCAGTCGAAGTTTCGGAAGGGGCATTCGCAGACGACATAGTAGTTATAGCCGACAATGAGGAAGATCTGAAACGTAATTTAACAACATGGAATATGACACTAAAGGACAGTGGAATGACGATGAGTAAGAGCAAAACTAAAGTAATGGTAGTGGGAGATGAACAGGTAGATACGAAAATCGTAATAGAAGGAACTGAAATAGAACAAGTGAGAACATTCCAGTACTTGGGAGTACGAATTGATGGAAGAGGGACCCAGGACGCTGAGATTAATCAAAGAATAGAAAAAACAACAAAGCTGTACCACAGCATGAGGAATAATTTCATTAACAAAAAAGAGATATCCCGAGAAACAAAACTAAAAGTATATAAGGCAATTTACCGACCGATATTAACATATGGCTGTGAATCCTGGATATTAAATAGAAGACAAAAGAATAAATTACAGGCAGTAGAAATGAAGTATTTAAGAAGAGTTAGAGGAGTTACAAGGATGGACAGAATAAGAAACTTGGAAATACGAAAAGATTTGAAAATGCAGTCAGTGTTAGAATACATTGAACAAAGACAGCTAGGATGGTGGGGACATTTATATAGAATGGAAAATACAAGACAAACAAGAAGGATATGGGAAGCAAGGATAATGAAAAATAAAAGAAGAGGAAGGCCAAGGACAACATGGAATGATGTCATAGCAGAAATACTGGGAAGGAAAGGCAAAACATGGACAGAAGCGAAGAACATGACAAGGAATAGAAATGAATGGAAAACGTTTATAAAAAGCTAGAAGATAAACGCCCTACACCATTGTTATGGTAATAGGGATTTTTGGATTATATATATAAATACAATTTTTATCTTCAAATCCATCCACAAGCGGGCCACGATGTTGTCCAAACACTTTGTATGATATGATATTGCCTGGATAATTTTCATTAATGCTGCAAACAGTATCGCAATGAATATAAACATTCACCGTTCTTCCCACGAATGCCTCTGCGGTTTTAAAATATTGTTTTGAAAACATCGATGTATCGATCGTCAAATATCGATGTTTTAAGATTGATGCTTTCTGATCAAAATATCGATAATATCGATGTTTTAGAGAAAACATCGCGTTACGCCTTAATTTCCCTTTTTAATATCGATTAATGGTCTTCACTATTTATTGACGACTCTTGGTATCTTATATTGCTTGCGAATCCTTAAATACGTTCATTCGGATACCTTATCGCGCTCTGTGTTTAAACTTTGGTAACTATACCACCCCTTCCGCTTACACGTGGGTGAGATTCGAGGATTAGCAGACAGACTTTGGTAGTGTAAAGTCGTTTACAAAATTACGAGTGTACATCTTAATGGAAGTTATTTCACGCATCTTTGACCTTTAGTTAATTCATCGATCATAAACGGAAACCAAACCAGGTCATGTATTGAAAACACATCTCCTTCAAGGTACGACCGCGGTCTTGTTTCGATTGAATACAAACACGACCTCGGTGCGTCCAAACACGACCTCGGTATGTTACAATCTTTCACCACTTTGTTGATCTTGTAACTAGGCCACTAGGCTAAAGGAGGACACGCTCGGATATATAATCAGATCCTGCTAGATCTCTAGACAGAGACACACAGAGCCCGACAGGGACCGAGAGAGTCCGAGTCCGAGAGAGCGTATCATAGAAATCCTCCTTAAGACTAGTGTCTCATCTTTATCATGTTATATTATTATTGTTATATCTTTGTTATGGTGTTAATTAATTATATATCGTTATCCAAACGCTGACCGTCTATTATTTATTATATTGGTGAACCTGCGTACTAACGCAGCGATGTGCCCTCCGGGACCAGGTCACATCACAAAATGCTATACTGACTGACATTTATGTTATGGCATAATAATGACAGAAACCGCAACTATAAAGTTACGCACGAAATTTAAATTTAAAAAGTGAAAAAGTGAAATTGACACTGTTTATACATCTTTGCCCGCAAAATTAATTAGCAACCAGCTCTCTTTTAATATTGGTTGTATCGATGAAAATTATGTATGTGCAGTGCCTCAAAACTAAAACCCGACATGACTTCCGGTGATGATGGTGTCCCGAGTCTCTTGGTGCGCGATTGTGCATCTGTACTATCTTATCCACTATATGTTCTGTTTAGTGTCCCAGACATCGACCTTCCCACAGGCGTGGAAAATTAGTAAGCTTGTGCCAATATTTAAAAAGGTGACAAGTAAAATATTACGAACTACAGGCCAATAAGTATTCGAATGCATACTTTATTGTAGAATATATAATATTGTACGGCCCTTCCTATCTGTCAATCAGCATGATTTCATTTCTGGAAGGTCCGCAGTCACAAATATAACAGGAATCGCGCAATACCTCGCTAATGCTATTGACTGTTTTAAATAAATTATGTATTTTTCAATAAAATGTATTTAATTTAAGATTTAAGTATGAATGAAAAACAGAAATATTTCACAATTTGAAAAATGTTACTGGTGTATAAGTGGTTGCCTACTATGCCACCACCATAAATTTATGCCTATGTGTAAGGGTAAATGAAAAAGTCAATGCATTATATCTCTGTGTAATGACAAAAGAAAAACCGGTATATTGCTTGTTATGAAATTAACAAATTTAGAGTTCAAGAAAACGCTGCGAATTTATGCAATACGAAAGAAATGTTTTATATTCCTTTATTTTTTTAAGAATATCATGAAGAATATTATTTAAATAATATAAATTTAGTTTTCCATGTTTTTTTAAATTTGTTTAACACTTAAACGATTCAATCGTTTATTTGTGTAATTGTGATATTTAAACATTAGCACTTAATATAAAATTAAGATCGTAAATGTAATTTTTATGCAATATTTGTATTTTTTTTTTTTTTTTTTACAAAATTTTTAACATTTTATGTACATTTAAAGGATTTTAATAATAATATATATCTATATATATAATAAAAACTAGGACTAATATTGGTGAAATTTTATTTATTAATATTAAGCAACGATAGTTTAGCATATTTTAGTGTAGAGCAGGTCTAGATAATAAATATTAAGCATCTAGAATATTAAATTTTGTTTTACTATAGATTGTATTTGGCAATTTTTGCTAGTGGAAATTAAATAAATCGTTAGAGGATGAACAAAAATAAAGTGTTACAGAAACAGAATTAAATCAACCCTTAAAACGTCAGCTTCTAGCCTTGTTTACTCAGTAGCTGAATACTGCGTCCTAGCCTGGTTAAACAGCTGTCACGCAAAGATAATTGACATCAAACTCAATGAGGCCAATAATTAACGGTTGTTTCAAAGTACACCGCTACCGTGGCTCCCCGTTCCTAAGCAACATTACACTTCTCATCATACGGAGACAGGAAAGCCTGGTTAGAGAATATATGTAATAAAATAAAATCGATTCCCCATCTCTCATTACATAGTGATCTCTCTGATGCCTGCCTGTCGAGGCTGAAGGCTAGACCTCCTCTACTGGTGCTAGCAGAACAAATCGCGGCAAATTTCAACCCAAATGATAGATGGGGGGAGTATTGGAAAGCCTTGAAACCCGCTTAAGCGGCCCATATCATAGATCCTATAATATCCTTATTTGGAATGGAGCTGTCTCGCCACGAATGGAAGACACTTAATAGAATAAGAATATCCCACGGCATCTGTCGTAAGTTTATTGTATAAATGGGGACTGACTGAGACACCGATTTAGGGATACGGAGAATTCGGCCAGACTATTCACCATGTTACAGCTGAGTGTCCACTTACAGCATATGAAGGTGAGGTGAGTGACTTCTTTGAACCCACTGACTCCGTGTCGGGCTGGATCAATGGCCTTGATTTAATAATTTAACTTTTGTGTAGATGTATGTTTTCAATCCATGAAAATCATACGCCAAATAAATAAACCAAAGAGGTCGTTTATAATGTCTTCATTTGTATATTGAATTGATGCATAAATTTTTAGCGTTTTTATCAAATTCAAAATTGATTTAACAAGAAACTGTTAGTAGGTGAACCTACAAATCACTAGGAAAGGATAATATGGCAGAAGAAGGCAGAGCAATCGTAACTAATTTATAGAAGACAATGGTTTTTATAATTCCTACCCCAACCAATCCCGAATACAGCAATTTGTTTATTCATATGTACTTTAATGTAGGAAAAAAATCGGTTATACAACGTGTTTCAATAAGAATTACATCTAGTTGTCCATGAATTTCTCCTATAAATTATGATGTTCTGCATTCTTGAAATGCGGATATAGATTAAATGATATGAAGGTTTTTTTATCTGTCACTGTCAAAATTTATATTCGAGAGATATGGTAACGAAATTAATAACAAATACAATTAGATTATTAATTCATTTAATAAGAAAACTTTAAGGATGGGATATTAATCAAACAACCGGTAAATAACTAATTTGTAGAAATTTTAATTATTATAATTTATAACAAGTGTTCAAAATGGTCACCATTCTGTTGAATGCATAATGCAATACGACGTTTACGAAAATATTCTGCAATATATTTGGTGTTATTTAATTATACATAATTGTAATTGTATTCATCAAGTCATTTAAGTTATTCATTCTTGTCTTATATACTTTATTTTGTAGCAATCCGAAAATGGAGAAATCTAACTCAGTAAAATCTGCTGACCTTGTTGGCCAAATACCTCTGCTTATAACTCGATGAGGAAAGTAATATTCTAAAAGTGCCAAATTTTTACGAGTTGTATGTGCAGTAGTCCCATCTTGCTGGAAGTAACCCCCATTGAATTCATCTTATAGCACTTGAGCTAAAAATGGTGTTAATAAATGTTCTCGGTATTGTTGGCTATTAATGTTATTGTGAAAAATTATTGGCCCTATTTTTCTATGACGAGATATAGGTAACCATACTTTAACTTTAATAGGATGTAAAAGAACTTCTATGTAATACAAAGGTATTTTTAATAATATAAAATATTACTAAAAATCTGGTGTGAAGAACACAAATGCAGGTTCACTATTAATATTTTCTGTGAACGTGTCCGAATATATCCTATTCCCAGAGACGTATTTCGCTTTTCTACAAGCTCATCGGTACGCCCCTGCTGGAGAAAGGATATTTCCAGACACATTCACAGAAAAGAACCACCTCGCCCTATCACCGTAATTATCCAGACCGAGCGCAGAAGTAAATTCGGCGCTACCTGTTGTCAGACAGCCGAAGTACCTCGCATATCGTCCACATAATTAATGTGAAGTAACGACGTCTGGATAATTACGGTGATAGGGCGAGGTGGTTCTTTTCTGTGAATGTGTCTGGAAATATCTTTTCTCCAGCAGGGGCGTACCGATGAGCTTGTAGAAAAGCGAAATACGTATCTACGTCTCTGGGGATAGGATATATTCGGACACGTTCACAGAAAATATTAATAGTGAACCTGCATTTGTGTTCTTCACACCAGATTTTTAGTAATATTTTATATTATTAAAAATACCTTTGTATTATACAAAACTGGTGGGGTTTACCTACTCATGTATGTTTCAATTATTCTGATACATTACACATGCGGTTAAGCCGTAGTATGAGTGAAGGCACAAACAAAATGCAGTTTTCTAGAGAGATTGGCTGTGCCAACCTTTGGAAGGGCGTCGTTACTTCACATTAATTATGTGGACGGTATGCGAGGTACTTCGGCTGTCTGACAACAGGCGGCGCCGAATTTACTTCTGCGCTCGGTCTGGATAATTACGGTGATAGGGCGAGGTGGTTCTTTTCTGTGAATGTGTCTGGAAATATCCTTTCTCCAGCAGGGGCGTACCGACGAGCTTGTAGAAAAGCGAAATACGTATCTACGTTTCTGGGGATAGGATATATTCGGACACGTTCACAGAAAATATTAATAGTGAACCTGCATTTGTGTTCTTCACACCAGATTTTTAGTAATATTTTATATTATTAAAAATACCTTTGTATTATACAAAACTGGTGGGGTTTACCTACTCATGTATGTTTCAATTATTCTGAACTTCTATGTGATTGTTTGGACTGTTTATAGACATGTTCTGTAATTTTGTTTATTTAAAATTAAAAACCCGCTTAATGAAACCATACTTCATCAGCAAAAAACTCGAACAAGAATTTCGTCATTATTTAAATTTTCTTGAAAGAAGTTGCAATAATTAAGCCTACTAGCGTGATCTCTAGGTAAGAAATGTTGAACAATTGATACTTTGTGAGAATACATATATACGACGCTTCAAAATTCTATGAACGGTATCAGAAGGTACGTTCGTTTGAACTGATAAATGACGAACTGATGTATGTGGGTTTTCTCCAACAAGATTTTCTACGTGTTCAACAATATTTTACTGTGTACGTGGTCTACCAGAACTTTTAACACAGATCCTATAGCTTGAAACTTCTCCACGACTAGACGAATGTGATGATTTAAAGCGGTATTATGCACAACTCTATTAGGAAACTGCAAGTGAACCTGTCGCTTACATTCCGCGTAGATATATTGTGTAAATTGTGTACTTCGAAAATATTATTTAGTAATATTGTTAATAAAAAAAATATATATTTGTGAGAAAAAGTTATATTGCTAGTCATAAAATTACATTAAATAAATAAATAGTTCGTTATAAATAAAAGGCAAGTGGCTTATAATCATTTGCAAGTACTAGTTACTCAGTGCCTACTGAGATTATGTTCTTTTTGAAGAACGTTGTATAAGAAACAGGTAATTAAAATATCATCTACAAATACCTACAAAAGTTTTCCAATTAGCTATTTAGACTATTAAACACCAAATTCATAATAAACGTAAATAATACATTGGGATTAAATAATTTCATAATCAAAAATCAATTAATAGAATCATTATTTGATATACATTTCTATACTTTCCGTTCTCTTTTAATTTTCCCTGAAGCTAACAAACTAATTAGTTTATTAACTGTAAAAGACAATATTGGAAAATCGGGCTTAAGAATATTCCACCTCAATGCGCTCCTGCTGTATCTACTACTGCTATTTAAAGATTCCATTCGGATAATTATTACAATCTCATTACCTGTATACATGTCATTTTAAATTATCTTGACGAGAACTATACGATGGAGTAGCTGTGGAGGGAGGTCTATCCAAAAGAATCGTTCTTTAATTATCTTATTGTTTAATACAAGAAAAATATACATATTAATTAATAAATATATAGAATCATAAATTTTTAAATATACGTCAGCCATAATATAGACTAACATTTACAAATGTTAATAAGTATCAAATGGTGGATTTCCGTAAGTGTTGTATATATTATCCCAAAATTGAACATCCTCTTGGTGTGGATTCACAGACGGTACTAATTTAGATCCTATGTCCAGATAATCTACATCACCACTGTTTGGATTCATTGGTAACCATATTTGATTGTCCAATAGTTCTTCTGCATTTGGTGTTGGGTTGCTATTTAACAGATTTCTTATTTGTATGAGTATATCTATTTAAAGTAATCATTATAATGATGAAAGAGGGCAGTATTATTTATTTGTTCCTGTTAAAATTTGCGTTTATTTCGATCGTAATTTGAGTAGAAAGTGAACTGTTTTAAGCTTGTTCTAAAATGTGAGAAATGATCAATTCTTGTTGTTGAAGAACAAAAACTGAAATCAATACTGAGCTGAAGTCTTTACCAATCTCCATCAATTGCGACCATAAAACCTTGGACAGCTGAATTTAAACGTGTCCGGACTAGTGTATTTGATGAACAATACAGCAAACGGCCAGACGATGTGTGTTTTGTAGATGACCTATTAGACGCTAGATGTCGGATAAAAGTGCGCAAAATAGCAGAAATTTTACACATCTCATCTGGAGCAATGGTTTCTATTTTGCATAATGAATTGAGTATGAGGGAATGATGTGCAAGATGGATGCCGCATTTATTGCGTGTGCGCCACAAATATGAACGAGCATGAATTTCAGTATTCAATTTAATGAAGTAAGACATGACCCGAGGGACTTTTGGCATCAAATAATAACGGTTGGGTTGGGTTGGGTAACCATTATTCATCCAAAATTAAGCAACAATCGAAGCGATGGAGTCTGGCACAAGTGCTTTGAAGAAGGCATAGAGCATACGCTCGCCTGGAAAGGTTGTGGTTACTGTATTTTGGTACTGCAGTGGAATTCTTCTCATCCATGATCTTCGAAAAGGTAAAGCCATAACAGGCGAATAATTCCTTTAAGGTCCAACTGCACAATACAATACAACGTAAAAGGCCATTTAAAGAAAAAGCGAGTAGTTTTCCTTCAGGTTAATACACGTGTTTATTCTTTGACTGTTTTAGTGACAAATATTCTTTCCCGTCCAATTTATTCACGAGATTTGACCTCAGACATTTTCCCAACTTGAAAGTTTAGTTCGGTAGAAAAAGAAGGAGGTCGTCACTTTAATTAACTGAAATAATTCTTACCATTGTGTAGCTTAAATCTTGGATACATTCTTCGACAATTAAGTTATTGTCAGCAGTAGAAAAAAGTATTACACTCGGTGCACTAGCACACACTCTACACAAGCAAAGTCAGTGGCGTTAGTGATGAAACCGAATAGGCATCAGAGGGAAGCACAAGGTGAATGCATAGGTCCACCATCTGTATCCGGAACGTCTACGGAAAATCAAAGTGGCGAGCAACAGGAAAAGATGTTGGAAGAGTAAGATATTCATTACTTTAATAGGACGAATATTAAATTTTTATTCAGAGGTCAGATCGGAAGGGAAAAACCAATAGCCACGAAAAAGGGTGGTGGTGAAGAAGGTAGAGAGGCTGAAGCATCCCCCAGCACCAATCTCTTTTTCTCTTTTTCTACCGAGCCAAATTTTTAAATTTGAAGAATGTCTGTGGAGGCCAAATCTAGTGAATAAATTGGACGAGAAATAATATTTGTCATTGAAACAGTCGAAGTGTGAACAGGTGCATTATCCATTAGTTTCTTTTTTTTAGCTGACCTTTTACATTGTATTGTATTATGCAGTTGGATATAAAAGAAATACATAGTATTCGCCTGTTATCGTGGCAGCTTAGTTGTAGAAGCACATATTCAGGATTAGCTACATTGTAATAAGGGATTTCCAATTAACCTTTGTAGTTAACTTAGATAATTCTTTCACACTTGAAATGCTTTATTATATTATTACCTATATTTGGCGAAATTACTCCATAGTTTAACCAGTTTTTTTCTAATTTGTTTGTCTTCCTGTGAAATTTCACTATGGTTTTTGTTGTGGAATAAATACGCTACTTCTTCTCCGTGGTCAACGCCTAGAATTTATTATGCGTTAAGAAAGCCAAGTTCCAACTTTTATGTAATTTAACTAACCTTTTATTTGTCTATTAGCTTTTCCCAAATTACCTTCATATGAAAAATGGTATAAATACGTTGTAATGTGTTGAGAAACTAGATTGACATCTTTTAGTATAGGTCTAACAAACTGGTCGTCACTACCAAACTGTAAAAAGAGCGGCTTAAACAGAAGAATTTAGAAATACGAAAGTGATTTTATGGGAGAGTGATTTTCTAAAAGGTGACAACACTAGCCATGATGAGTATATTGCTTTACAAAAGTTTAAAATAAACTACGAGTGGGGTTTTTATGTTATCTACCTAGCTATGAAAACAATATGCTATCGGGACAATTTTCTTACGTCAAGTTTCTGTGCCATTTTATAGTGTCATCTCCAAGTTAAGTTCGAATCGCTTAACATTTGTTACTTTTACATTGTTTAAAGAAGATAAAATGAGTGATTTGAAACTTGGATACAGAAGAGTCATGAAATTTTTATCAAAGAATGCAGTAGTCTGAAGAATATTCATGAGAATGATAGCAGTGTATGGAGAAAATTGCCCAACCTATTTCTAAGTCAAATTTTGGTGTAAGCAATTCAAATGGGGTAGGGAATCCATTCATGATGACCAAAGTGTGGAAGACCTCTGGAAGCACGAACTGAAGAAATCAACAAAGTTGAAGATTTGGTGTAGACTGACCGCTGAGTAAAAGTTTCAGTTATTGCTAGGGAAGTAGGAATATTAGAAACCAGTGTTCTACACGAAGATTTGAAAATAAGCAAAGTGTCGGCACGATGGATTCCTAGGCTGCTCAGTCTCGAATAAAAATTGTGTAGACGACAAATTTGTGAATAGAATTTGACTGTTTTATCTCTAAATGAAGACTTTCTAAATAGAATTGTAACTGGAGATGAAACTTGGGTACACCACTGAGACCCTCCTACGAAATAAGAGTCCATACAATGGGTTCATAAGGGCTCTCCATCGCCACTGCGCAGTATGCATAAGGCACGAATTGTTCAAGCAGTAATCAATGAATGCGGCTTTTAGGAATTACAACATCCAACCTACAGTCCCGATTTCGCCCCCTGTGACTATTATCTCTTTCCAAAACCCAAGAAACACTTGAGCGGGCGTCAGTTTTTATCGAATGACGGCGTGGAGAATACTGGGGTCGTATTTTGCGGAATTAACAAAAGAATTCTTTTTCGAAGGCATAGTGTTCTTAAAGAAACGTTGGAATAAATGTGTTAGTGTTAATGGTTCTTACCTTGAAAAATATTTTTGTTTTGTTTTTTAACTTGTTTCTTTCATAACTAGGTAGATAATATAAAAAACTCACCTCACATTTGTTGTCATGTCAGTAGGGAGAAAAAATAATTTCGTATGTTAATTAAACATCTTTTTTATATAGAAAAAAACATTAAAGAAACTGAAGAAAAGTTACAATAAATATGATAATGAATCTGCTCCTTTCCATAAAATAATTTGGAAACAGTTCACTACTTTCAAAAGTGGTCATATGAGCACAAGCGATTTAATTGATATGTGTCTAGTAGAATATATCGCGTGCATATTCTGTTTCAAGTTATAGTGCAAATGGTAAGCTTCCACAGTTGCTTGAACACGACAGTTGGTATGCAATAAAAGTAGTCGATTTAAGAGAGACGCTACAGGCCCGTATTATCAATATTTGATCATAAATATTAAAAGTAAACGTGGATTATAATATGAATGTATATTTATACTAAATGCCACCTACTCTATGTGAAATGCAAGAATACATTTTGCAAGCTAATCTATTCTGTAAAGTGTACTAACATCCACACCTAGTGGAACACCTCTTAAAGTACCTGCCCACGGGCGTACTATTGAAAATTTGCATTTTTAAAGAGTTTAATTTTATTTATATAATTGGAAAACAAATGGCTGGTGATCTATAAAATACGAAATACATTTTTATTTTACAAATGAAACAGACATGCAATTTACACATCTGTAACTGCACACATGGACAATACACCTCGTATTTTCCAGCTTTTACTTCTGCTTAAGACACGTGTTTCTGCCATTTACTATTAGGCGTCATCAGTTAAGCTAGTGAAGTAATTAAAGCTTAAATCGCCTATAAGGTATAGCAAATTTTGTCCTATCAGGTAGCACCATATAATATAGTGACATCTGACGGACGAAAGAGACTATGCCGAAAATGGCAACCCTTCCCTTGACCGGCTATGCCGGTACAGAAGGGAAGAAAATACGTATATAGGTGTAAGTCCATTAACACGATGCCAGATGGTGTTACGCTACGCATATAAAAATATTTGAATTTATTTTTAAATAATCGAAATTTCGTCTTTAAATATTACGATTTTAAAATATTTTAACTTAAGACATTTTCTGTGTATTCGTGTACAAAGAGAAAGCATTTCTTTTGTATATCCTGACCGACGAAACCCTTAGTTTTCTACCTGACCCAACAACGTTACTGTGGAATTTCTTTCTAGATACAGTTCATTTTAAATTGTTTTAATTTAAATATACATCTTCTCTTATATATGGTGTTTCATATCATTAGGAAGCTTATGTCACAAGCGTTATTTTAATAATATTTATGCCATCGATAGAACACCTCTTCAGGTATGCCGGTACTTTTTTATTTGTTCAATTTGTAGTTCAAGTTGATTAAAGGAGTATTAATATTAACTAGCAATACTTTCTCAAGGTTCTCTCTTCTGTAAAATTTGTTCTCTTTGAATGAAATATAACTTTGTAGATAGAAAATGTCTTTTCTGCATCGCAACTGGATATAGGTGCATACTGGAAATATTCTTTTATTTCACCGTATTTAGCAGTTTGATTTTGAGGCATTGTCACCATACACAATTGCCGCATTGTTATTAAATCTGGATTTCTATTAAAA
The DNA here is from genome assembly GCA_935421215.2 of Melolontha melolontha. NCBI lineage: Eukaryota > Metazoa > Arthropoda > Insecta > Coleoptera > Scarabaeidae > Melolontha > Melolontha melolontha. The sequence goes on from OW285243.1 coordinate 130,344, forward strand.
ACTGCGTTTAACTTTTGCCGAAGGCCGCATCCGAAGTTACTTGGAATATTTCTCAATTTATTAATAGCCACATCTAATGTGGTTAATCCATCATTTAATTTGAGATTCTGATTTTAGAAATAAGTGTTTAGTTTTGGTAAATTTCCAAAGTGTTCCTGAAGAAACTACAACTAATTTTTAATATTTGGAATTTGTATTAGTTCCTTGCACTCAGAAATTCTTCGAGCATTGTCATTTAAACATGTAATGAAATTTTGTATACTATCGAAATTCTCTGCATAAAAACTAGTAGCTTCCAACCATGTACCCCATCTAGTTATTACTGGAGAGGGAGGCAGTGACAAAGATGTAAGTTTTTCTTTGAGCTACTCTCAATGGTGCTTTTCTGAAAACTTGTTTAAAAGCTGATACAAGTCTATCAACATCCGGAAAGGTGTCTGATATATTCACAGATTCTGTGGAGAGTGTGCGCTACACAAAGAATATGCAGCATATTAGGATATGTTTCCTTTAATAGTCTGCCTGTTTTTAACATATATGAAGCACTCTCACTGGCAAATAAAAGTATTTTTTCTTTGTACCTGTCGTCCGAATGAAGCATTTGGTGCATATTCTTGTAGATGGTTTTAGTTACTGTTTGCGCATCAACTGTATTTATACTTTTTATTATAGAATAGTTGGCTGTAGTACACCAGCTACAACATTTACCACACAGCGTCCTGATATATCGAAGTTTCGTCGGCACTTATCCATAGGTAGGTACTGATTTGAAAGATGACTTCTAATGCGTTCTACTGCTTTCGTGTAGCACTTTTTTGGAAGGGATTGTTAAGTTTATGTTAAGTAATGGAATATCTGTCACCCAGAGTTCTTCGTTAAAATTGTCAGATTCCAACGGGTCTAATTTCTGTGTATGTGTTTGCGATGTGATGTTTTACTTGCTATTTCTTGGAATGTTTTAACTATATTTTAAGACTTTGCAATAAATTTCGGAAGCACTGGCAATGGACATACAATCAGTTTGACCTTTAATCCAACTCGCTATTGTTTCACGATGCCATTCTCGACATTGTTCCATATCATATCTGAAAAAGTAACTTAAACAATGTTTTAGATCTAAATAAATGAAAATTAAAAATGAATGCGTAAGTTATTGAAACTTAACGAAATTCACGTCGAAATAATTGGGAGAAGTAGATTCGATGAAACGATATTAAACAGGATCTATTACAAAAATTACGAAGTAACTATGTAATTAACAGTTAAAATAATGAAAAAAAAGAAACTCACAGTACTTTATTTATCTTACGAAATATAAACTAATAAATAAAATAAATTATAAAAACTCCTCCCGCTTCTATTTACGCCCATGAAGAAAGGAATTTAACTGTAATATTGAAGTAATTGCATCACAATACACTGACAAAAATAAATGTGCGGTTAACCGAATGAATTAAACCGACTCCTTGTACAAAGCTCATCCAAATATTTTAATTTTTATAGAAAAGCTTAAAAAATTCAAAACAGAAACTTACGTTAAATTACAGAGTGTGGTGCATTTAACTGCTAAAATTCATAACAGCAATGTTGAAAATCGCACAAAATTCATCGCAAAAATGATCGAGTCTTACACGAAAAGCAAAATGCATTTTATTAAATGTATCGCTTTCCATTGTGATGTTAAAGATTAAAACCAGTTTTTTCTATTTTGCGTTCGAAATGAACTCATTATGACACCCAAAACAGTATCGAAATGAGCTTCATTTCGATACGCTTTTTTTCATTTTTCAATGTTGGCGTTGTTCGAACACAGAAATAAATATCATTGCTGTCATTTGATTTTAAGAATTTAAGTACATTTGACAGATATGATATATTTACATACTCTACACAAACAACGTATATTGTATACAATTGACAACAAGATATATTAGTTCCTATGTCACTCATGTTTATATTTTTAAATAAAATATTAAGTAATGTTAACGAAAATTAATAAATAATATGTATTATAATATACTTGGCGGATAGCAAGATTTAAATTTGAAAATGTCAAGTATCAATGTAACCAACTGCATGCTTTATATAAAAATAAATCACTTAACTTTCAAATTAAATAATTCCAATTTATTAATGTAACAAACGCAAAATAGAAAAAATAGTATAAAAAACTCGTTTCATAAGGCCTTTTGCTGCACTCGCTCTTTAGAAAACTCGCCGCTATCGCGGCTCGTTTTCTAAACTGATCTCGTGCGGCAAAATGATGCCTTATGAAACTTGTTTTTTAATATACTATTGTGGGAATTTAAGGTTTATGTTACATCTTACAACTTAAAATTAGGTATTTTCTTTTAGTTTGTATTCTACATTTTTTTTCAATAAACTCAAAATTTTAATTAACCATTTTTATTTGATTATTTATCAGCCGGGACCCAATTTACACATATACGAGGGGCATGCTACAATTAATGAGAATAGAAAGTTTCCAGAATTTTTATTTTAAATATGTTCAAATTAATTGCCATCAACAATAATACACTTAACCATTCTTTCCTTCCATAGTTCAAACGCGTTCAGCCCAGCTGTCTTTAGGGTTACTATTAAAAAACACTTAACGGCGATATCAATCTCTTCTTCTGGCTGGAACCTTTTCCTTCTCAAATGTTTTTCGAGCTCAAAAAATAGCCAGAAGTCACACATAGCCAAATCCGGTGAGTAAGGAGGATGTTCTATAACTTTGATTTTGTTTTCAGCTAAATACTGAACAGTTATCCCTGCTGTATGGTACGGCGCGTTATCATGATGTAACATAATTCCCTTTCTTGGCACTTTACTGAACATAGTAGTCAAACAATTTTTAACATACCATTTAGCGGTAACTGTCTTCTGATCTTCTAATAATTGCGGCCACCAAACCCGTACTTCTAAAAAATACTGCGCACATTACTTTTTTCATTGCTCGCTGTTCACCATCACCATCGTAGAGGTTTCCTTATCTTCGTGTACCCAGATTCGGCTTTCTTGGCGAGTGGGAACTTCAAATAACGATATGTACGTTTCACCGCCAGTTACAATTTTAGAAAGAATTTGATGGCCTCCAGCATTCAACATATCTAAAGTTTGTTCACCAATTCTAACACGTTCTGCTTTTACTAAATCTGTCAGATGATGGGATACAAACCGAGCTACAACCTTTTTCAAATGTAAATGTTCGTGCAATATTGATCTCACTTGCGTGGATCCAATCTTCAGTTTGGACTCTTATCATTGCATAGGTAATTCGGTTGTCCTCTTCCACCATATTCTTCATTGCAGTAATATTTTTGGGATGAACAATAGTTGAAGGAGGGCCAGCTCCTTTTCTGTGTACAATCGAGTTACAACCTCGTTAAAATTCTTTATACCATCTATAAACAGTAGCCAATGATTGTGCGAGATACCTAAATGCCGATTTTAAAGTTTACACACACTCATATACGCTCAAGCTTTTCTTGAAATCATAGTAAATCATTATCCGAAAGTTCTCTCGTGATACTTACATTTTTTAGATAACAAAAGCGTATTCTATAGCTTATTTCTCAGACACCAACCGAATTGCACAAACTAAACTGCATTTGACAGATAAAATAATGCACTATTTTAATAAACAACAATTTGTTTTCATAAGTAACTAGATTTTTATATTCTCAATAATTGTAGCTTATCCCTTGTAAATCAGGCGCCTAGAAATTGTGGGAGGCAATTCACCTGTACCTCTAGTGATAATATATTTAAACTTACATTGCGCTAATTAAAAAATTCTTAGCAATATAATTTGCTAATGGGTACTTTATGTTCAAGATTTAAATCTTAATTAACAAAGTGATTAAATTTACAAATATAATTAAGGGAAAACCAAATAGAATAAAAATTTAGTTGTGACGCTAAATAAAGGAGAATTACCGAGTTCAGTTTGGTTATTAAAAGGTTCGTATTTGTATGTACTCAGGTGAATTTAATCCCTTTGTTAATTAAGGTTTAACTCTTGAAGGTAAAGTACTAATTATTCAATTATTTTCTTTCTTAGTTATAGCAATTCTATTAAGTTTAAATATATTAACACCCTTTAGGTTTAATTTGTAATACAACTCCATCTAAAGAATACACTGTGTCGAAAAAATTGTCATGGTATTTTACCAATAAAGTGGAAATTAAGTGAAAATGTTTTTTTAATTTTATTTCAACATTTTAATTTTGAGTTACAGTTCTTGTACTTACATGAATCATATTGGTTAGATTACTAATGAACGGTGCGCCATTTGTGTAATGTTGTTTAATCAATTGACCCGCAGACTCATTTCTAGTATTCATATTTACTGGTATATATCTTCTGATATTTTGATCGTAATTATTATAGAGTTTGGGAATAGCATTGAATTCTAAAAATTATTTAAATAATTTGTGCAAATATCTAGAAAGGCAAATGTATTACCGTCAACTATAAAAATGCCTTCAAACGAATTAATTCCAATCATACGAGGTACTTTGTTAAAATTGCCTTTCCTTAACTGCTCATGGGACATTTCGGTAAGCAGGGCATCTTTATTACTCTTGGGCTCCATTCCGGGAATGTAAAGTAAACCGTGAAATGTTCCCATGCCAAACGCGATCTGAAAATAGTTGATCTCGATTAATGGAATTACTGTACAAGCCTCATATACATGTATTTGGCGATGCAGGTGGAATAATGAAATGTTAAGTTGAATAATTAAGTTTCGAAACCGATATAACGAAAATGTTTATTTCTTACTCACTCGTAAACGTCATTAAATGTAAACAGAATATAAACAACGTAAAGTTACCTTTACGAGCTACTAACTTCTAAAACTTTTTCAGGCCAGTTGTCAGTTTTACAAGTTAGAGGAATACGACATTTGACTATTAAACTCTAATATTATTATTACTCTTATTTATATTGAAACTAATGGTAACTATGATTTCCCTAAATATTATATATCCCAGTCGACGGTATGGATTCACTTGTCACCAAACCATCTATAGATTGGGCTGAAGTTGAAGGTGTAGCATTTGTAAGTTTATTCTTGAGAAACATACTAGATTTTCATCCGCCCGCATGTTTCAATGTCTCCGCCAGCATTCGCAATCATCGCTGCTGCAAACCGACAAAAAGAGTGCCCGATATATAATTCAGGCTGTTCTACTTCTAGGTATTCACCTATGCTCTTCAGAACACCGCCAATGGTGTGGTGTCAAGCATTCAGTGAGACGCACTTGCCATTCTTCTCCTTCTGTTTTGGGTTGGACGCCAGCACGTCCAGGCACTTGAGCACATTGCTCTTTGTACTATCCCCAACAGATCTCTCCGTTCCACTCTGTTAGTCTTGTGTCCTCGATAAAAGCCACTATCCTCCTCAGGGGAAGTTTGAGTACACTCGAAGGATCCAATAGATCTCTCCCGAAATATTTCCGTCTAGCTCCCTGAGTAGTGTTTTGGTATGGAGTTGACCTTCCGTTAACCACCATTTATTTTTATGTTCTTTTTCTGGCCATAACCAGATCTCCCTTTTAGCGCAATCCTTAGTGATTCCACGTACAGGTTCTGGTTCTATGAAGTTCCTATTAGTACCTTCTTTGGCTAGTTCGTCGGCTATCTTATTGCCTTTAATTCCCTCATGTCCTGGCACCCATATCAGCAACACAGTATTGTCTTTTGCCAGTTTATTGAGGACCTGTTTACAATATTTCACTAGCTTAGACCTTGTAGACGGGTTCATAATGGCTTTAATAGCTGCCTGACTATCAGTCATTATGTTGATTTTTTTGTTTGCGCAGCCGGCTTCCCGAATTTCCTCGGCACTTGCCATTATGATACGTCAAAAACAAACGCAAACTTTCTGCCTGAAGAGGACGAAAGGCTACGTATTTTCTATATAAAACGCAAGGTAGTTTCACGCCTTGCGTATATTTTAATAAATCTTCTAAATCTTCTAGTTGTGTGATTCTTTGTATTTCTCAAAGAGACAACTCCAATTTTCCATATCCTTTATGTTCAGAGACAGAAGATCGTCGCACTGGCAAGTAAAAATTGTAATTACTTTAGCTAACAATCAATTGTTGTCGGGAGCTTCCACAAGAAATTGTTCAACTTGTCCTTTGGTTAATACCTTGGCCTTTTTCGGAGCATAGCTTTAGAAGTGCAATGACTTTATGAAATCTACAAATTGAAAAACGATATTTTTTTTTATAATCTCTACTGAAAGGCGAACTTCAATGTTTTCTTTTACTTCTAGGCAGCTCTTTACCATCGACCACTTTCACCTTAAGCTATTTGCACTAAATTTCATGGACAGTTGATTAATGTACAGCTGCGGCGACTATAAACTTAGACAGTGTGACAAATAATAAATGTTGGGTTTGTAATATGGTCTTAATATTGAAGTTTATAAAATGTCACCTAACTGGAAGAAAGACGTATAAAATAAAAAAAATTGGAAAATGGAAAAATGCAAATACAAATAACGTTTTTGTAACAATATATGCGTTTTAAAAATCAAAATGCAATCCAGTTTGTTTTTCTTGATGAAATCTGGGGTTTTCAAGATGGAAGCTCTCAAAAACCACGACAAGATAAGAATATTAAATCTGTAGAAGCAAAACAAGTAGGTGGCAAAAAGTATTAATTATTTAAAAAGTATTGACATGGGCAATATATCATTGACTTTTGTTATATAGATACATAGTTGTACATGCTGATAGCAATAATCGTTTTGTTTGTGTGTTTTGTTCCTGGAGCTGAATTAATCTTTGCAACAAATAGTAAAAACATGGTGACATGAATCGAGAAAATTTTTTGGAATGGTTCGAAAATCAGCTGTCTACAAATTTAGAAAACTCTTTAGTTGTTATTATGGATGATGCGAACTATCATACGACAATAATAAATAAATCACTTACTTCATCTTCACAAAATAGTAAATTCCGGAATGGTTAATAATAACTAACAATAAAATCAACTTTGACAAGACAGGTTAAATATATAGTTACTGGAATTTTTTTAGACTGTTAGTACATAAAATAATTACTAAATTATCGTCTTTTTTATCAACGTTTATTTCATTTGTGATGTGCCTAATGCTCATGCCGTCTTCAGCCTAGTTCTAATTATCGACTCTTACAGTTTGTTTAGTTAAGGCATTCTAAAAATTGTGTACGTTTCTGACAATAAACTGACACTAACATAACCATACAGGATAAAAGTCAAATTTACACATTACAATTTTCTTTTAATTGGGCAGAATGTGTCAAAAGTTGGTGTCTGAGTTTGTAGAGGCCGCAACTATAAGTCATAAAACATCCTCTGTCACATCGGTTATGCCGCTTTTGTCTTGCCAATTTTTGAAATTGTCATAATCTTCCTCGTATCTTGCCGCAGACTTTTGTGGCAGAAATTTCCAGCTTCGTTTATAATAGCGTCTTCTGGCACACTCATTGCAGTAAAAAAGCAAAATGCAATTTAACAATTTTAAAATAACGACCTATTGTGACCTTTAACGTCTACATCTACGCACACTTCCACGGATCATAAAATTATTAAAAAAGAGTCACATTTTGGTGTTATTGTTAGGAGTAGGACCAGGTTTTATAGATACAATTTGTTTTATTGTACAATTTTGTGTGTTGTTTACGAATGAATAAAAAATGAAAGTTATACATTATACGCAAGGTAACTGTTTCTACTGGCTCAAGAGGCGACAGACTCGTCCATTGGCTAGCCAGTCATTTCCCTATATCGCCAGTAAAAACAGGTTTATCTTACTAATAATGTAATAGTATATTATAGTACAAGTGAAGAAACTACTAGTTTCGCTCACGCGTGCGTCAGTTTGACACACGAGGCGTTAGCCGAGTGTGGCAAGACGCAAGTGAGTGAATACAGTTTCTTCACGAGTGCTGTATAGCGTTTTGTTCAATCATGCTCCTAAATTACCTATTTAAAGGTATCGAACATAAACAAATTTCAATTTGTCTGACAGTTATAAGGTATATCGCATTATTCATGTTAATATAAATAATATAGCATAGATAGCGGGTTTTATCATTTGTATTTTGACGTGGTTACGACAAAATAAAAACTAGCTATATTGTCAACAACATTTTATTTTTGCTTGATTTATAGTAAATGTGTCCTCAGTTTGAGTATTTATTAACAAAAATATGGAACAAGAAAGTAATTCAGCTGTACCAAGAGATATTTTGAATGAAGCGGATGCTGTTGTATTTAATTTATTGCCTTAGAAATCTAAAGAAAGGTATACAGGCTGTCCAGAAACTCTCCTGACAAACGAAGACCGGAGTTTCCTCAGATAATTTTAAGACAATTAAACCCAAATTCACCTAGTCCGAAAATGCTTCCTAAGGGAGCTAGAGTTCTTTGAAGATGGCGCCTTGTATTTATTTTTTTTTAAATTCCTCCAGAACGCTTCTATTTAGAAAATCGAAAACTGGTATGCTTATTTATCCTCCAGAGATGAATCGATTCCATCAATTGCGAATTTCTAGTACCGGTCATAGGCGTCCGTTTTTGGTAGGTCAACGGCTATTTTAAGGCATAACTTTTTTGTCTTTAACTTTTAAGCATTTGTGACACTAGATTATTAAATTTTCAGGTATTTCAGTACTAAAAGGTACTCTTACTTTAAGTCGGTAGGATACACCGTTTTCTAGAAAAATCGATTTGTAAATTTTTCGTTTTTTCTTCATTAAAGTTCAATTTTTTATTTTTTGCAATAGTTAGCTCTGAACTGCCAACAGAAGTAAAACCTACGTTTTTCATTGTCAAATTGTTGTCAGTTCGCGAAGTTTATCTTTTCATTTTTTACTTTGTGTTATTCAAACACAACGATTTCAATTTAAAAAAAAATGGTTTTTACTAATGAGAAATACGCCGATATGCATTTAGTTTATGGCGAAATGAGGTGTAACGCTCGAGCGGCGCAACGTAGATACGCTGAAAAATTTCCCAATCGTCAGCATCCCACTCACTCAACATTTACAGCTCTTCATCAACGATTAAGAGAAACAGGTTCAGTGGTCCCAAAAAAATAATGAAACAGGGAGACATAATGATGTAACAGCAGAACATGAAGATGTTATTTTAATGGAAGTTAGGAAAATCCAGAAATTAGCGTTCGAAGACTATCTGCCATGTACCCCACAATTTCAAAATCTTCCGTAGGAAATATCTTACACAAAGAAAATTTATATCCTTTTCATTTTACAAAGGTGCAAGCACTGCTAGAAGGAGATTTTCCTGCTCGCGTAGAATTCGCTAGATGGTTACAAAATCAGAAAAATCAAGATGAAGATTTCTTCAGGAACATTTTGTTTGGTGACGAAGCTACATTCTCAAAAAATGGAATTTTTAATGTACATAATGCACATTATTATTCGTACGTTGGTGACAATCCCCACGTTGTTCAAGAATTTAAGCATCAGCATAGGTTTAGCATAAACATCTGGATAGGAGTAGTTGACGATTATCTTGGACCTGTGGAATTACCTGCTCGTTTAAATGGTGCTGATTACTTACATTTCCTGCAAAATATTTTACCTGATTTGTTAGATGAGGTGCGTTTAAATATTCGGCAAAACTTATGGTTTCTACAGGACGGCTGTCCGGCCCACTTTAGCAGGAATGTACGAGACTTTCTAGATAATAACTACGAAGACCATTGGATTGGAAGAGGCGGTCCAGTTGCTTGGCCAGCAAGGTCGCCGGATTTGAATCCTTGCGATTATTGTGTTTGGGGATACATAAAAGCATTTGTTTATTCCGTTTCGATACAAAATCGCGCACAACTCTGGCTAAGGATACAAGATGCTTGCAACGAATTTAGAAATAACTTTGGAATTTTTGCAAGAATTCGGCGTTCTCTAAGCAAAAGGGTAAACTTATGCATAGAGACTAATGGTCATCAAATCGAGCAACTTTTGTAACAATCTACCTTTGATACTTGTTCTTTTTTTGTTAGTTTCGTTCCATTGTAATAAATAATTTGTTTTTAATTTATTAAATTAATTTTCATCCATGCCTTGATAGTCCAAGCCAACTTCGTCGCTAAAAATAAGTAGGTACATAATAAATTGAACTTTAATGAAGAAAAAACGAAAAATTTACAAATCGATTTTTCTAGAAAACGGTGTATCCTACCGACTTAAAGTAAGAGTACATTTTAGTACGGGAATACCTGAAAATTTAATAATCTAGTGTCACAAATGCTTAAAAGTTAAAGACAAAAAAGTTATGCCTTAAAATAACCGTTGACCTACCCAAAACGGACGCCTATGACCGGTACTAGAAATTCGCAATTGATGGAATCGATTCATCTCTGGAGGATAAATAAGCATACCAGTTTTTGTTTTTCTAAATAGAAGCGTTCTGGAGGAATAAAAAAAAAATTAATTCAAGGCGCCATCTTCAAAGAACTCTAGCTCCCTTAGGAAGCATTTTCGGACTAGGTGAATTTGGGTTTAATTGTCTTCAAATTATAAGAGGAATCTCCGTTCTTCGTTTGTCAGGAGAGTTTCTGGACACCCTATATAAATGAATTAATAACATTTCGTAGTTGGATAAATATCAAAAGTGTTACTGTTATAACGGAGAAAGTACTCTTAGCGTATTTTAACGAATTACTAGAGAAGTATGCACCGTCTTCTTTGTGGTACACATATTCTGTGTTGAAATCTACTTTATTTGTCTTAGAGAAGGTAGATATGAGTAAGTAAGTTCATAGTATAATATCTTAACTTGGATGTTTTGAATAAATTATACGAATACTATTTTAATTTACTTTTATTCAATTTTACTCTTGAATTTCTTATCTAAAAATATTGAAAATTAAATGTTAAATTTGTCTGATATATGAGTCGACGAAGATTGTTTACCTCACTCCGAGTGAGCAAAATAGACGGTTTCAGGCTTAGCACCCAGTGGAGAAACAACGTGTGTCTAAGGCAGAATTGAACAAAATACTAAACTACTACTCGTGTCATACAGGATGCCTTTTATTTTATTATTTAGATTACAAATCTCAAAGTAGGTAGAGTAGAATGACATTTCTGACTTATTTTTATACTAGAAATAGAAATTTGCAAATATTTGAAATTAATTGAACTTTAACTAAACTTAAGACTGTCATTTTCATTTTGTTATTGTACCCAATTTGCCAAATATTTCTTTTGAAGCTGGCAACTTTATAGCTTGCATGTTATTTACGTCTGTATGAGTTGTCAATGATACGCTTCTCAATATCTCTGCATCGGCTTTTCTCAAATTTTCTAAAATCACTGAGGAATCGGTAGTTTGCACTCCCATTCTAGTACTAAGAACATACGCTCCAACCCTGTGATAGCGTCCAAGACCAAAAGCACACAAACTTGATCCACTCTGTTGTATGATGCCATGAATTTTTCCTGAAAAATTATAAATTTATTTTACTTTGTTTTTTCATTAGAATTAGTTTTATGGATGAAGGTGTTAACTAAGGGCCGGTTATAGAGAAGACATTCAACGCTGAACGTAGTTCATCCATAGTTCAACACATGTTGAACTACCAATGAATTTAAGTTCAGCGTTGAACGCCTTTTGTACAACCGTAGGTTTATAAGTCTCGTAAGGACATTTAAAACACCATTCCTGTTCCGTCCATATATATTTAATTAGTATTTTAGTTTAAGTATAATCAAATAGATTTACTTGTATTTATTTTACGTATTAAATCATAGGTTTTAATTTTATATTAATTGTAAATGTTAAGTGTATAGAAAGGTCTTGCAGTTTCTCAAATATCTAATTTTGTTAATTTCGTATGTCTGGTCAGGTATTACATTGCTTTCTGCATTGGCTTGTTTTCTACGGCCATAAAACTCTTTACTCAATACAAGAAAATATATACAAAAAGGTTTAAGTATATCAATACGTTATGCACGTATTACGCATTTGTTACAAATGAAACAGACATGCAATATACATATCTGTAACTGTACACATGGACAATACACCTCGTATTTTCAGCATTTACTTCTGCTTAAGACACGTGTTTCTGCAATCTATAGGCGTCATCAGTCAAGCAGTGAAGCAATGTAATACAAATGATACAAATCTTTTTAAGAACAGATTTGTATCTGTATATACATTTACGCTGAAATCGCCTACAAGATATAGCAAATTTTGTCCTATAAGGTGGCACTATTTAATAAGTGACATCTGACGGACCAAAGAGATTATGACGAAAAAGGCGATCTTTCGCTTGACCAGCTATGCTGGTACATAAGCGAAAAAATACGTATAAGTGTAGTCCATTAACACGAGCCAGATGGCGGTAAATATACAAAAAGATTTAAGTATATCAATACGTTATGCACGTATTACGCATTTGTTACAAATGAAACAGACATGCAAAATACATATCTGTAACTGTACACATGGACAATACACCTCGTATTTTCAGCATTTACTTCTGCTTAAGACCTATAGACCTTAAGGCCTATAGATGGCAGAAACACGTGTCTTAAGCAGAAGTAAATGCTGAAAATACGAGGTGTATTGTCCATGTGTACAGTTACAGATATGTATATTGCATGTCTGTTTCATTTGTAACAAATGCGTAATACGTGCATAACGTATTGATATACTTAAACCTTTTTGTATATTTACCGCCATCTGGCTCGTGTTAATGGACTACACTTATACGTATTTTTTCGCTTATGTACCAGCATAGCTGGTCAAGCGAAAGGTCGCCTTTTCGTCATAGTCTCTTTCGTCCGTCAGATGTCACTTATTAAATAGTGCCACCTTATAGGACGAAATTTGCTATATCTTGTAGGCGATTTCAGCGTAAATGTATATACAGATACAAATCTGTTCTTAAAAAGATTTGTATCATTTGTATTACATTGCTTTACTAGCTTGACTGATGACGCCTATAGATGGCAGAAACACGTGTCTTAAGCAGAAGCAAATGCTGAAAATACGAGGTGTATTGTCCATGTGTACAGTTACAGATATGTATATTGCATGTCTGTTTCATTTGTAACAAGAAAATATATAAGTATTATCCAATTTTTGGTCATTATTATTAAGGCCAGATTCATACATTTATATTAAATTACTGTAACTGTATTAAATTACTGTAACTCCAAGATTCAATCAATGTATAGCAAACGCCAATTAAGTTGGCGCTAGGAGGGCTAAGTTCGCGCAGGATTAGAAGCAGTGGGGAGATTTGTATTTGGTTTTACATCAAATGTCAGATAATTCTAACCTCTGAGCGTGTATCACTTTATGATCCCCTAGCAAAGACATTATGTTCCGTCAAACGTCAATGACAAATGTATTCTGACAATTACTTGAGTAGTGGAGGTGGACATTTTTAAAAACGGCTTCTGCGCACTCCCTCCTTGCGCCAACTTAATTGGCGCTTGCTATACGTGCCCTAACAGTACATCATCACGTAAATACTGGAGATTCAAGTAAGGAATTTTCTCTGTCTGAAACGTCGGATAAAGATTAATTATATTTGGATACATAGATACCGCCTGATTATGAGCAAACGCAACGATCCGAACGTATAAATATTTCTCCCGCTTCGAATACAATTCCCCTGAACGCGGTTAGCCAATCACAAAGCAGTCTGTCGCGCAACCATTTAACAACTAATGTCACAAATTAGTGTCACCACTGTCACCCTATACGGAGTCTCTTAAGCGTTTGAATAGTGAAAATAAGAAAAGAAAATAGACATTACTGGTTCTGTACAAAATTTAAAACCATTATTCCCAAATCGCAGAGTTCCTAATGATACGTTCATTTTAGTATGCGCTGCAATAGAACTAAATTTAAATTTGACAGTTAGCGATATTTCCAACGATTTAGGCATATGCTGCTCTTCCGTTGACCGCATACTAAAATTAAATGGTTTTCGTAATTATAAAGATTCCAAATCATCAATTATTTTACGGTGATGAGTTTAAACGGATGAATTTCCGTTATTATATAATTAATTTCTCATTATGAACAATTTATTTTATTATCTGTAATAGTAAATTTTTCTTTACATTACTAGAATTTAATTTAGTTTTTATTTATTTCTGAAGTTTATTTAGTTTACTATGAACAGTTTTTGTGACCTTTATTATTAAAATTTAATTTATTAAATCTCTTGATGCCTTATTTGCAATTTTCTTAACCGCTTATTAATAATTTCATTACGCTTTGTAGAATAACGTATTGCAATTTACTCATTACCATAACACAGGACTAAACAATTTATAGTCCTTTAATAGTAATTTGGTAATCAGATAATTTTTCTTACGCGGCTCCATAATATGTAAGTATGTATGATATATGACATTGATGTTGACACGCCTACAGCATTCAGGGGAATTGTATTCGAAGCGGGAGAAATATTCATACATTCGGATCGTTGCGTTTGCTCAGAATTAGGCGGTATACATAATTATGTAATTTACTTGAATTTGATCAAATTCTTTTCTTTCTAATTTTTTTTTATAATTTTATTTTATGATATTAGTCATTATTTGTAAAAAATCTGAAGATGTTTAAAAAGTTTTTGGTATAGGTATTTGTAAAATCTGACAAAATACAATAATTGTGGTAGTATAATGTTATCCGAAATTGGTGGAGACTGTGGCTTGAAATCTGAAACAGAAATAAGAAAAACACTCTAACCACAATATATATCAATAAATACTATATACGTATTTCGGCAACTAAGAGCATATCTTCTCATGTTTACCTTAGCCAAAAACGCTGCGTTTAACATTTTTTTCAGTTTTAAGGTTATTCTACTGAAGATGCCAACTTAGTTGTCGAAATACGTATATAGTGTATTGATATATATTGTGGTTAGAGTGTTTTTCTTATTTCTGTTTCGTATAATGTTATATTTATTTGTAATACTATAATATTAATAAAATATGTCGGTTAAAAAAAAACATTTTTAATTTCTACTGGAATACATTCTTTAAACACTTTGTCATCTTTATTTATTTTTCTTTTTCAAAATTTGTATTTACATAATATATGATGTACAGTTAAGCTCACATAAATCTAGTATAAACCATTTTTGAATTTTTGTTTTGTTGTAATTCATTCTTGTAATGTTAAAATGACATTTGTTACTTTTTGATATCCAAAATGGCAAGAAAACTGCCTCCGACAGACAAAGTACAAATTTTGTTAAATTTTGAAAGTCGCACCATTAAACAAGTCGCAGAAGAATTTAATTTGAACAAATCTACGGTACTACAAGTTAAAAAAAAAGATGTGAAAATGAAGGCAGTATATGTCACAAACGAGGAACTGGTCTTAAAAGAATATCAACTGATGTAGAAGATCACAATTTGTTTGAATATTTGGGAGAAAATAAAAAAAATACAAATCAAAAATTCATAGATTTTGTATAAGAATTACTAATAAGGAACAACCATGGCAATCTATTGAAAATATCTAGGAAAACATTATTAAAAAAAAAAACATTATTCTAATTTTTTAAGAAGTCTCATTGATTCTGTACCTGGAAGGTTAAGGGCAGTAATTAATACGAATGGCGGATCAATTAAGTATTAGTTTATTTGTGTTTTCTAAATTGAATTAAAAATTACTTGACTTTTGGTTTGTTTTTCAAGAAAAGATGAATAAACACTAAGCAATATTAGAAAATTTTGACAAGTTAGGTTATTCTAGATTTAGGTGAGCTTAATTGTACAATTAGTTAGACACGATCAGTTAGACATGATCAACTCATAGAAAGATTGGTCAGGAGAAGGATAGACCTCAGAGACATAAGATTAATCTCAAACCTATACTATGGCCAAAAAGCAGCAGTACGAATAGAAGACACGACATCAGAGGAAATAGAAATACGAAGAGGTGTTCGTCAGGGGTGTATACTGTCGCCAATCCTCTTTAATCTGTACTCGGAGGACATAGTAAATAGAGCACTTGATGATCGGGACATGGGCATTAAGATTAACGGCATGACAATAAATAATCTGAGGTACGCTGACGATACAGTTATTTTAGCTGGAACACACGAGGACCTACAGACGTTAATTAACAGAATGGTCACAGCAAGCGAGGAGTATGGACTAACGCTGAACATAAGCAAAACAAAATATATGCTGATAACAAAAACAACTAAAGATAATCGTAAGATATATGTGAAGAACCAGCCTATTGAGAGAGTAAGACAATACAAATACCTGGGCACGATCATTAATGAGAACAATGACAGCTCCCAAGAAATACGAGTCAGAATAGAACAGGCGAGAAGCACCTTTACAAGGATGAATAGGCTTTTCTGCTGCCGAGATTTAAACCTTGACTTAAAAATACGATTGATGAGATGCTATGTGCTGTCTATACTATACTATGGGATGGAGGCCTGGACGCTGAAGGTAACCGACATGAGGAGACTGGAGGCATTTGAGATGTGGGTATACCGGAGAATATTGAAGATCTCATGGGTAGAGAGAAAAACCAACGTAGAAGTGATGAGACGTATGCATAAGGAGAGAGAAGTGATTCCGACAATTAAGAGAAGAAAACTGCTGTACATGGGACATGTCATGAGGGGAGAAAAATATCAAATACTACAAATAATTATGCAGGGAAAAATCCCGGGCAAGAGATCTATAGGAAGAAGACGGAATTCATGGCTGAAGAACCTTAGGGCCTGGTTTGGATGCAATAATAATGAACTGTTTAGAGCTGCGGTTTCAAAAGTAAGAATTGCTATGATAATTGCCAACCTTCGAAGCGGAGACGGCACCTAAAGAAGAAGAATTGTACAATTGCTAGCAATAAATTTTGGCCGTCAATGTCATTCTTTGACAAAATGTAAGTTGCTGTATTGTGAAGCAGTAGTAATGGTAATAAGTAGAGCTGAGGATGTTTGCGGTATAACCATGGTTATATCATGTAACCATAGTAATTTACTATGGTTACATGATATAACCATGGTTATACCGCAAACATCCTCAGCTCTAGTAATAAGTAAGACGGCAGACTATGTGCCCACACTGTCAAATTTAATAATAATATGTTTATATACTGAGAAGGATTGTTCGACGTTGAGAGATGTTATATTTGCATAGTTAAAGTGCTCTTTGTATCTGTACAATGGATCTTCAGAACTGGTAAAAAGTTGCCCTAATTTTGTAAAATCTACATTTTTATCTAATACACCTTATGTGTATTATTAAATTTAACAGTGTGGGGCACATAGTCTGCCGTCTTTAAGTAATAACCTACAATTTAATCTGTCATATGTTAGTAAAACTTACGGACCGTTTTGCAAGTCCTAGACGAGATGCTATCGTAGCTTCAGAGAGTCCAGTTTCTATTAAGGAAATAATTTCTACTTTGTTAAAATAGGATATTGAGACCATATTAAAAATAATTAAAAAACAATACTTTGACAAATTGCAAATTTATATTGACATTTCATTGATAACACAGGCCTACAAAAAAAAAATTTTTGGTGCATCTCTGTTTGTTTGAATTGTCGATAAAGTAGGTAATGTACAGTATATTGACATACGTCATTTTAACTCATCAGCTCTAGTTTACCTACTACCCTCATTGTGAATTGTTGTAGGTCTTGTTATGGTCTTGTTCGTAACTAGTCATTATTACAATATCATCGATAAAGTTTGTGTTACTATTTCATTATGGCTAGTACGTCCAGACGTTATGTTAACGATCCTGATATATTCTGTTATGTTTGTGGTGAATACATACTGAAAAATCAGCGTAAATCGATTACAAACACAGTGCGTCGTTTGTATTTTGCTTACTTCGGTATTGAAATTCTACACCAAGATAAAGTGTGGCTGCCTCATAGTGTTTGTAAAATATGCGTTGAACATTTGCGACAATGGGAGAGAGGGAAACGTAAGTCTTTGAAGTTTGGAGTGCCTATGATATGGCGAGAACAAAAAAATCATTATGACGACTGTTACTTTTGTATGATTGATATAGATAGTGGGCATCAACAAAAACAATCGCCATAAATGGAAATACCCCAATATTTCTTCAATACAAAGACCTGTTCCTCATTCAGAAAATGTTCCAATACCAACTTTACACCAGGTAGTGCAGCAATCTCAGGAGGATGAAGCTGAAATACCTATTTCTTCCCAAGTAGATGATGACTTTCAATACTGCGGAATAACATCAGATCCTAAGCCATTTTCGCAGAATGAGCTTAGTGACCTCATCAGAGACTTAGATCTTTCGAAGGAACGTGCTGAGTTACTAGCGTCAAGATTAAAAGAAAAAAATTGTCTTTCCTCAGATGTTCGAGTGTCTACATATCGCACGAGAGAGGGAAAGTTATTGAAGTTTTTTTCATCTGATGAAAATTTTGTGTATTGCTGTAATGTGAGTGGTTTGCTGGCTTTCATGGGTTTAACGATCTATCAGCCCAATGAATGGCGTCTCTTTATTGTCAGTAGTAAACGAAGTCAAAAAGCAGTTCTTCTACATAATGGAAATAAATATGCTCCCGTTTCAATTGCTCACTCAACATGTGTAAAAGAAGAATATGAGGTAATTTCAAATCTTTTACAAAAAATAAAATATATTGAACATAACTGGGTGATCTGCGTCGACTTGAAGATGGTTAATTTTTTATTGGGTCAACAAAGTGGTTATACTAAATACCTATGTTTTATTTGTCTCTGGGACAGTCGAGCTAAATCACGTCATTGGACTGCAAAAAAATGGCCTGTGAGAGATGCTCTTGTTGTTGGGGAAAGAAATGTTATAAATGAACCCTTAGTTTCAAGAGAAAAAATCATTCTACCGCCATTGCATATAAAATTAGGGCTAATGAAGCAATTTGTTAAGGCTCTCGATAGAAATGGTCAATGTTTCCAGTTTATTTCTCACAAATTTCCTGGTTTAAGTACTGAAAAACTAAAAGCAGGTATCTTTGTTGGACCTCAAATATGTAAATTGATGAAAGACACAACTAATGTTGAGACTTGTATGAATGATGTGGAGAGGCTTGCCTGGCAATCTTTTGTAGCAGTTACAAAAATTTACTCGGAAATCATAAGGCTGACAACTATGTAGAACTAGTAGAGGAAATGCTGGTACGATTCAAAGATTTAGGCTGTAATATGAGTATAAAATTACACTATCTCAATAGTCATCTACATCATTTCCAACACAATTTAGGAGATCTAAGCGAAGAACAAGGGGAACGTTTCCACCAAGACCTAAAAACAATGGAGAATAGATACCAAGGAAGGTGGGACAGTCATATGATGGCTGACTATTGCTGGGGAATCATGCGAGATTGCCCGAGTCAGTTTCATTCTAGAAAATCACTCAAAAGACAATTTCTTGATGTTGAATGTCAATAAAATATATATTTTTTCGTGAATTGTGTTTTTTTTTTCTCGGGAACTAGAGCTGACAGAAGAAAACGGGTAACATTTTTGATATCGCCATGTAAGACATAGTTAAAATCGGGTCTAAAATCTCCAGCACCAAAATGGTTGTAGGCCAGTGTAATGGATATAATCAATCAGGGCAAAAATCTACATTGTGGTAATTTCCTCAAATTTTACTATGACATGGACGACCAAAATTTATTGCTCGCAGCTGTAAGTACAAATGTTCAAAATATGTTTTTTTCATATAATTCTATACATTTTACAAAAGTATTTACTGTACTCGTATATTTTTATATATTTACGCGATAGATAATTAATACATATTATATAGACGTTTTTCTAAAACGTATGAAATTATATCAGAAATCAATTTTTAAAATGTTTCCAATATTTGCTTCGGAAAAGATAATTTTAATTATGCATTATTTCAAAGTATACAGTTTTCTGTTTATAATGTGAACAATATCACATAGATGTCGCTGATTCCGTTGCTGTTGTGTGAATATGGTCTGTTCCTTCTATTATTTACGTTACTCCCCGTCGTTTAAAAAAAACAGTATAGTTCGCCGTTCACGATTCGAAGACGTGCACATCATCAATGATGTCAAAACAATGTTGCAAAGTCCATTGGCAAAATCTTTGTTTACGTTTTAGGTTAGTGTAGTAAATGCTTATGTCAAACTTGCAATAGTTAGGTTATAACTTGCGAATAAAAATAGTGAATTATAATAAAAGTTGGGACTATAAAGTAAGTTTTTTATTGATAAAGACAGCGTTCTGCTTCAGTTCACCATCGCGGATGCAACAAGTAGCTTATATTGGCTGCAAAACGCTTTCGACGTTTCAAACCAAAAGTAAACAAACAGACGCAGAATAAGACAGAACGATAGGTGCCAACACTGAACATTCGCACCAACATAAATATGCATTCGCAGTTATGTTGATATAATATTATTTATACTTCGTTTGTTGTTTTTGTGTTGGTGATTCGAATCGTGATCGGCGTATAGTACGCAATGATAAAATAAAATGGCCGGATGTTATATCTGACATTTTTTAAGAACCAATTTTTGTAATTATTGTACTATCGAATTAAAAAAAAGTGGTACAGTAGTGAAGTTATATGTAAAGTGAATTTTTAAATTTAAAAAAAATTGGTACAGTAGTGAAGTTATATGTAAAGTCAATTTTTAAACATTTTTGTATTGTCACGTTGCTAACGTACTTAAAATCGTTGTAAAGTGGAAGTCATTTTTGACACTTATATGTTATTTGACACTTATATGTTATTCGAATATTTGAATTTGACGCCTACATTTAATATATACCTACATTCACGCAGCCTAATTTAAACCTATTAAAATATGACTGGATCACTTTTTTTTTAGTTCGATAGTACAGCAGACCGATTTTCATGTGGCCGGTGGGAGAATTTGTACGTGCGTCAAGTAAGGGTCAGTGTTAGATAGAGACAGTATTCGGAAAAATGAAATGCAAACTCTTTGTGCGAGTCGTGCATTGGGGCGTAGTAAGGGATAAATTCAGAAAATCACATTGTTGAACATGTTTATAATGGTTTGTATTTCACTAAATTAAGGCAAATAAAAGTAAAATAAAACGCATAGTTTCATGTAACATGTTTAATTAAAATGTCTTACCTTACCTACTAGCTAATAGCGTACTAACATCACATTAAGGGGATGACTGAATAAGATTGTTAGCTACACTTAACGGTAGAAAGGCTTAGGATTAAGTAAAACTAATTTGGATAATTAACTGAATTATTGACAAATAATGTTTATGCTAATCTCTTTCTCATTATAATCACATTGTAAACTTTCTATATGTACAAAAGAACAGTATATTCTTCAACGAGCGTAGGCGAGTGTTGTAATAACATTATTTAATAGTCTTGGAGAAAAGAATATTTTTAATACTAATATTATTGGAAATAACAATGAAAATAATAATTACAATAAGAAATAATACATAAATACTCAAAAATAATTATAGGAGAAAACAATAATGAACAATAACTAAGTTTCAAAAAAAATACGGTAAATTATACATATAATTATATAAAAAGTTATGCAGAATCACTATCACTGGCTTCCTCTCTCTCCTCCGCTCTCCGATTCAGAGTCTTCACCCAAATTAATAATGAACTGGTCTGTAACTTCGTCTATGAGAGGTTCCGCTTCAAAAAACTTTTGCTCCCACTTTATCGCGTGGTCACAACATTGATTCCATTCAGCAGCACTAAATTCATCAAAAAAGTTATCACATAACTGTTGAACATATCTAATAGTGAATGATACATTTTTTTGTGCCACATATTGTTTAAGAGATGCCCATACTAACTCAATCGGATTTAAATCTGGGTGGTATGGCGGTAATCGCAAAACACTATGGCCACGTTGTGTTAACATTTCATCTATCTCGAACGTTTTAAATGTTGGCTTATGTACTTTAATAATATTATATAAATCGGGCTTGAGCATGTTATTGTCGAAGTAAATATTTTTAGACCTTAACCAGTCTATCATAACTGATTTCCTGCTATTAGAATTCGGTGGTTTATCTTTTTGGACATTATGATAAGGAGCATTGTCAATTACTAGGACAGACATTGGAGGCAGGTTTGGAATTAATTTTTCTAACAACCATTTTTTGTAGTTGTCATAATTCATCTCGTGATGATAATCTACCGTTGTGGTTTTAGACTTAAAAATAAATTTAGCATTCGGAATGAATCACGTCACGCAGCCAGCATGAACAATAATTAGTCTTAGACCTTTTGATATAGGCCTTGCTAATCCTTCTTTGGAATTGTCACTCCAACAAGTAGCCACGGTATGAGAACTGTGGATGTAAGTTTCATCCATATATATAATCGGTCTTTTTTCATTTCTGTAGCTTTGAATGGTACGCAAATAAGACACTCTTAACTGGCGAATGTTGTGCTTTTCCATTAACAACTTTCTGTTGGTTTTTATTTTTCTCCAACGAAAGCCCATATCTTTTACTACTTTCCGAAGAGAATCTATTCCTCCAGTGTATCCTGTTTCTTTAAATTTTCTTAGAATGTTTGGCATTGTAGGCACAATTTTATCAACAGTAAAGGTATTTACATTTGTTCTACGCAGCACACCTTTATCTGCATCGTCTAAGACCTGCGTTTATTTCACTTTTTTCTTTAACAATCCGTCTATAAGTTCTCTCAGAAACACCCGTTGCGGCAATAACGCGTTCATATAACTGATCCAGTGGAATTTTGAGTACCCCTGAAGTTTTTTCTTCTTGCATATATTTAAATACATTTGAGATCACTTCACGAGTTTGACTGTGTAAAACACATTTATTTAATTTACTTTTAAACTGCATTACTCACTACCTTAATACGGCACTGCACTACTGTGTTTATCGCTTAAAACACTGAATGCCAGAGGTTCCCCTACCTATGAATTTCGTGCGCATCTCGAGGGCGGTACTTCTAACCGGCCACATGAAAATCGGTCTGCTGTATGTAGCTTGTACCTAAATTAGACTTTATGGACTTTGCCAAAATTATTGGCCTTGCTCGCTTGGCGAGCTCTGCCAATAAACTTTTGGCCGCGCCTATAAAGACCTAAATTATGTACTCGTTGCGTAAATAGCTCCTTTTCATCTGCTAAATTTCAAGAATCTTGAAATCTCTAGTAGTATTTAGCATATTTTTTTGGGAGGGCACATTTCCAACACTTTCTGTTTAAGATGTGTACAAAACTTAGTACAAAGATTCCTTTATTTAGAAAATTGATGAGATAGTTTTGAGTAACGGGTGTTTTTACTAATCCTAATAGTTCACCTATTAAAACCGAATTAGTGTGACAGTTTGATCATGAAATGGAATGTAGTAACTCCAGTTGCTGGTTAAGTTTAATAAAGTAATATTATTACAAAATGTAGGGAGTGTTTTTATGGTTAATGGAATGCAAACGTAATTAAATATAAATAATGTTGTAATAAAACTGTATGCGATAAATAATGATAAACTTAACAGTATGCTTTTACCTTTTAAGTGTGATATCATTCCCAAATAAGATGTGGATACTGCACCGGCACTTTGACCCATTAATGTAATTTTATTAGGATTTCCGCCGAATGAGGCGATATTTTCATGAACCCAATTGATTGCCATTACTTGATCTTTCAAGCCGTAATTTCCAGGTATTACGTCATCTTCCGTGCTTAAGAATCCTGAGTTTAGTAAGAAAAGAAATACATTCCTGGTTTGCCCAATTATATTTATATTTTCATTTTATTTAGTGTATTTTTAAAAAATCGTTTTAAGTATTGTTTGTTAATATAGAGAGGTTAAAATCGAAAAGTGGAGTAATAATATCAAAAATAATTTATTTACAGAAGTTCATTATAATATTGTATTAAAAAAAATCGCGTACAGCATTTAAATCAAGTAAACATTTTTTATTAATTTTTTTATCGTTTAAAAACGGACTTTTTGTCATTTAGACGAAAGTTATGTTTTTTTAAGATAATTTTATTTGAATATTACATTAATATTTAGTGATGGTACCGTTTGCATTAAAAACGGCATTGAGTCTACGTGGCATATATTGCACTAAATTCCTATCACAATTCGTTGTGATTTTCATATAAATTTTCCCAAGCCTGATGAATAATTTCTCATAACTAGAGTGGACCAATTCGGAGCGAAAGCAGAGGCGTATTTTGTATCGGCACCAGTGTCTCTATCTTTATGTCTTGCGCTATGCACGTGGCGTTGCAAATTTGATTTTGTTAAATGGTTTATATATATATAATTGATTACAATAATACTTATTACCTAGATAGTTCTGATTCAAATGATAACAAAATAATACAAATGTTTTTAAACTTTGATACATAATATAAGACAAAATATAAGATTCAACTTAAACAAAATAATATAAATAATGTTAATATACTACAATGATACACTATAAAGGAAATTTAAATATTTAAACCGTTACATATATTATAATGATTAGGCAACACATGTTACATAAATATTCTCTAGGCTTATAATTTACTTTTATTTTTCTTAAAAAAAAATTATATAAACAAAATAAAATAAACAGAGGATTAACTATAACAATTAATTTAAAAATAATTTATTACAATTCTTTCCACAAATTATTTTTTATGAGGGAGAGAAGGTAAATATATAAAAATGCTAATAAACTTATTGAAAACACTAGTTTTAATTTGTTACATTTCTGTTATTGGGATTTCTTAGAAGGTGGAAGTCTATTATATTTGTATTGTTTTCTTAATTTAGAGTGTCAAATCTATAATTCAATTTCAAAAGTATATGACTTTCTTACATTTACCAAAATTATAGAACTATGTAAAATTAGTTAATTTTGTATACTATTGTTAATGTTTGGTAATGTCAAAGGTTATGTGTGAAGGAAAATTTCATTGTAAACCAATATGTTCATAATATTAATCAAGGATCAAAATTGTAGTATAAATGTCAAATATTTTGGAAAATTATGTGTAACTAAAGCGACCAATGAGCTTAAAAAGAGAAAAAGCTGTTGGGTTGCCATAGTGAGTTATTGAAACAATTTGAGAGAAGAATTTTTGCACTTGAATGAATTGGATGTGTTTTTGGAAAAAACGAATTTAAAAAAAAATATATAAAAAAAACAAGTATAATTTATATTACCAAGATCTGAACTGTTTTCATCTTATACTCCGCTATCAATTAATGAGCCACAAAAGACATGTACCAGCTTTAGATAAATATTGGGAAACATTACAAGGCCTTATATTACCAGGATTATGACCGTAAATTAGAAAAGCAGAACTTAGAAATTTAGAAATATATATAAACCATTTAACAAAATCAAATTTGCAACGCCAAGCGCATAGCGCAAGACATAAAGATAGAGACACTGGTGCCGATACAAAATACGCCTCTGCTTTCGCTCCGAATTGGTCCACTCTACTCATAACTCATTTGCATTTATGGGCTTTGAAATTTCATTTATAAATGCCTTTTACTAATAAACCCCAAAGATTTTCTATAGGGTTAACATCAGGACTATAAGATGGCCAAGGTAATACTTCTATCTTATGACCTTGAAACCATTGTCTCACATCATTCGCAATAAATTCATAGTTCTTCATCTTGATGTATAAATTCGCTTCCGACCAGAGCCTATTTTCCTTTGGGTAGAATTTTCCTGTTCTCATCTTCTTTTAATTCTTAAAATTGTGCTCTTATTGATGGAAATGAAGTGCAACATCTCTAATTTACAACCTTCTTCAACTTTTGCTATAATAAAATATTTTATCGGAAACTTTTGGTATTTGCATTTTTGATTAACTTAATTGTCACAGTATGACGTTAATAAACGTCAGAAAAATACAAAATTAAACGGGCAAAAATAGATGTACGCGATTTTTTTGAATACAAGCGTCCTACATGCAGGAGGAAGAGCGGATTTCATACTAAATTGTAAAATAAAATAATTGTGGACACTTTGGACTCTTTGTATTTATTGTATGTTCTTACCAAACACGCCCATTCTGTAATGAACAGTGACAAAGATAACCTCCTCATTGATAAAGAAATCTGCACCATTTAAGGTATAATTTCCATAAATGAAGACAAAGGCACCACCATGTATCCACACTATGACTGGCAAAGACTTTTCTAGAGACTGATGAATTCAAAATTAATTCTATTTAAAAATTTATTGATATTTTTATTAATTTGTAGTACTTACCGGTGTATAAATGTTTAGATATAAACAGTCTTCATTTCCTCGTTTTTCGTACATTTCAATGCAGGTATTGGCAGGTTTCGTAGCATCTAAAACTCCAAACCATTTCTCGGCTGGCTCAGGGGGCTTATGAAATTAAACAATTTCAGCTATTCTTTTTTATAAAACTCTTAAAAAACTAGTTTTGTTCATACAGCCTTAAAAAATAGATATCTTTATATGTCAATGCCGTATGACCAATGGTTCTTTATAAATAAGAAACTAGTTGCCAATGTAGCTGTGATTGATTTCCAAGGTTCCAGTAGCATTGTCTTAGTTTTAAACCAAGTTGTTTTCTGTTATGAAGTTTACCAGCGATCAAGATACATACCTAAATATTATTTCCTATGATAGACATGTTGTGGACAATTTTCCTGTTTCATTGTGAAGGTGACTTGTACAGATTTATTACCATTCGCCTTCATTTTTTATTTTTTGAGCCAACCTTGTTTTTTGTTAGGGTTTGTCTGGACTGGTGTGATACTAGTAATTTCGAATCATCGGCGTAGGTTGCCACATGTCATAGTTTAATTGTTGGTATATCAGTTGTAAACAACAGGTATAAACCGATGTGTAAGAATGATTATATTTAATTTGAAAAAAGCGCTCATTTAGATTTAATTTCAAAAGTATATCCAATAGGTGTGGGAATTTTTTCTGAATTTAATAAAGTATGTTTTTGTATCATGTCCTATCGCAGGCTCGGCTTATAATTATAATAATAGTAATAATTGTTTATTGTCCAATAGCTTCCCATTTACAGGATAAAACTAAACAAAAAATATATATAGCAAGCGCCAAATAAGATGGCGAGCGGTGGGAGTAAGGTCGCGCAGCATTAGAAGTATTGGGGAGATTTGTATTTGGTTTTACATAAAATTGCAAGATACCATAGGTGGCGTAAACTACACATCTATCACTTAATAAATTAATAATTTATTAGAGCAAAATATATACAAACTTATTTTTTTAACAGTATAGATTTATTGTGAAATCAATTAGACGTTACAGAAACAATTAAACATATGTATAATGACATAAATGCATATACGTTCATTACCAAACGAAATATTACGCTTCCCACTAAAAAAAAAATGGGAAATTGACGTACACAGAAATTTGTGTATTATGTTTTTTTAATCTGTTTAATTATGGCTTTTTTCAAAGAGGTTAGAATTATCCGACATTACCATCCGAATGATTAATTAATTAGGCGTCGTAAAATAATATGCGGCAAGAAAATAAAGGTCATATTTTTATTTGGTAATTATTAACAGAAATATAATACTTTAGCATTTTGTTGCATTGCCATTATTTTCTATCACCAAATTAATCTTTCTAGGCATAGATCTAATTAGAGCTTCATAATATTATTCAGTTAAATTTTGTAAACACTCGTTTATGCCTTTAATCAATTCCTGTCCGTCTAAAATTATTACGATGCATTTTATTTCCATATGCCCCACAAATTTTCAATTGGATTAGGATTCGGGCTTTTGGCATGCTTAAAACTAAAAATTAAAACCAATAGTAACGTTTGACAACCCTTTGACACGAATGAAACTGACATAAGCTTACAATTAATAGCAAACGATAAAATTTTATCCCATTCCCATATTTCCCATATTTTTTGGTGTTGACAGTGATAATGAGATTGTAATGTATGAACAGGTTTTTAAGAATATTTTTAAACAGTATAAATTTACAGAGGAAGCAATTTGATGTTATAATTAATTAAACAATTTACATATGAATTGAGAGTTGTACAATGTACAATCAGATAGTTAAGAATATCGCAAAACACAAATCCATTTGCTTGCATACGTATAAAGAATATTTAATTTATAAATGGTTTATTCCGTTATTACTAACAGTACAATAGATTAAACAAATTAATCTTCTTCAGAACTAAAGTTGTCATCACTGTCACTCTCGTTATATACATTAATAAATAAAATTTCTGACGTTTTATTAACTAATATTTCTTATTCTACATATTTATATCACTTAATAGCGATGATGTACTTTTATATTTATAAAAATAATTGTAAACATTAAAAACAACTTCTCGCGTTTGAGCGCGTATCACTTTATGATCCGCTAGCAAAGATATTATGTTCTGTCACTGACAAATATATTCTGACAACTTGCTATACATACATATTAGAATAAAAAAACTAAATATCATTTATGCCGTTGTGGAAGATGTCCTCATGGTGGAGATTGCAAACCGGCACGTTGTAGCTATAGGTGATGCATGATGGATATTCGTTTTGGACAAGGATAAAGAGAAAATAAAAGATGAATGAGATAATAATGTAGGTACGCGAATGCTAAGGAAGGAAAGAACTAATGTGGTGTCAGTATATCCATGAGCCAATTGCCATATAAAGTTGACGCTATTACATTCCCGACGAAAAGTAAAGTCGTCATACCATGTCTATCCAGCAACGCAGTATAGTCGGTTCCTTGTTCCATGTAAATGCCATCCTTAAATGAAGGAAGCCCTATTAATTGAAGATAAATGGATTGGAGAGATCCAACCCATCCAAGTTTATTCCAGTTTGCTGATGACGAAGCTGCAGAATAATATTTTCAAGAGTCGATCACTTCCAAAATAATTTGTAGAGCGTATAATGAAGCCTAAGGGTTTCGATGCTGATAAACACAGATTTGTTATGTGAAGTGAGAAATTCAAGGTTGGATTAAAGAGCACTCCAAGATCCTTAACTAATCTGACTTTATTTAATGCACAGTTATTCATGCTGTAAACAGAAGGCGTCATTAGGAAAATATTTCTAGTAACGGTTTATTTTATGTTATTGTTTTGGTTCGTGCATGTGAAGAAATGTATTGATGTTAAAAGTAGAGTCATTCACTAAACTCTATGTTTTTTTACATCATTTCAAGAAATATACTCAGCTTATACTTACAGCAAATCTCAAATTTCCTAGTGGAGGTTTCGCATACGGAATACCTTGAAATGAGTAATATGATTTATTTTCATCAGCAGTTTTTCCTAGTTTACCCTTTATTTGCCCATTTTGAAATGCCAAGGTTATTTCCTTATTCTATAAATAAAAATTTATTTTGAATTACTTTCTTTTATGAAGGAAGAATGTTGAATATTTTTTACAAATACGAGTTACGACAATTTAATTTCTTGCACGATCGTATAGCAGGCGCGGCTCGTGATGACGTATTTGGGAGTGCAAGTACAATGATGCGAGTGCTTCGTGTATTCTCGTGTACTAACTGTAACGTTTTCTTAGTAAACACCGAAAACACACAAGGCACTCGCATCATTGTACTTGCACTCCCAAATACGTCATCACGAGCCGCGCCTGTCGTATAGTATTATTTGGGTCGTAATTAATCGAAATCATACGAGTATTCGGATCTTAACATATTTGAATTCATACATATGAAAATTTAAAGGTGATAGAGTAAATTGTTAGTTAGCTGTTGGACAGAAAATATGAACTTTGCCGTGAAAATAAGTAATGGAGATTTATAGTAACATTTTCATACTAAATGACAGGCGCGGCTCGTGATGACGTATTTGGGAGTGCATGTACAATGATGCGAGTGCTTCGTGTATTCTCGTGTTCTAACTGTAGCGTTTTCTTAGTAAACACCGAAAACACACGAGGCACTCGGATCATTGTACATGCACTCCCAAATACGTCATCACGAGCCGCGCCTGTTAAATGATATGTGAAAATACATATATTAAAATTTAGTATTGACAACAAACGTTCAACTAGTCTTTACGTCCTGGGCAGTCATGAATTTGTAATCGCATGTCGGTGCTTAAATTATTAATATAACCTATTAATCAACACACAGAAAATAGGCAATGTATGTTTTGACTTAAGTCAAGCTTCTGTCAAGTAAGTAGTAATTCATGACATTTATAAATTAGTAACGACATGCGTTTTACAATAGGTAATAGCTACCCCGGACGTAAAGAGGAATTGAACTCTCGTTATCAATATTAGTATTATCTAAAAATTTATCAAGGTTGTAAAAAGCTTTCTACACTAAATATTTTCGTAATTTTGAATGGAAGTAGCTTTATAATTTTAGTTTGACCCACCGCTCACGGGGCGTAACTTCCGTATAAGTATATGTATTTCTTGTTCTGTTGTGTTAAGAATGTGTATGTTATATACAGAATGTTTATAGTGTTACAAGATGATAGAATATATATCACTACCCTTACCCTTACCCTTACATAACTAAAATGTACCTATATGTTTGATGTCATTGTTGTGGAATTTTCCTACATTACTATTCTTAACATTGGTTATTGTTGCACGTAGGTAAATTACCTACGTGCAACAATAACCAATGTTTACGATAGTTTTAAAGATCTTACTAATAAATATAATATAATAATAATAATAGAATTCCTAATTACGTATTAATAGGGTGTCATAAATCTTCTTAATGTATTTCCACCTGTTCCCTTATAATAGATTTTTATGGTACATACATATTTGAAAATCGTGAGCCTATTATTTATGTGTAGACCTAGGTTGCCGGGTTGGAACTGCGTCGAGTTAGGCGTAATTGCCTAACACTCTAACAGTTGACGAAATATTTTGGTAATTACTAAAGACGGCAGACTATGTGTCCGAACAGTAGCGTGATGTGGAGGGATCGAGTAGAGGCGTACGACGATCAATTGAGTTGCCGTTGAGACGTTGTAAGCGATACATTGTTAACACAATCGTATTGAAAATGTCGGGAGTGCGTAGAAACAATGCATCGACTCGGTTGCATGCTAACGTAGTAAAGAAATTTTTACATTGGTTTCCCGATTTAATATATGACGGTACCGTAGTGAAATGTTTAGTTTGTGAAACAACTTTATTAACTTGGAAAGCAAGTCAGTGCCAAAGACATATAAATAGTAACAAACATAAATCGAATAATAGTGGACGCAGATTATATAATAAATTTGTGTGTGATTTAACAATGATGTTAATTGCGACCAATATACCAATGCAGAAAGTGGAACACCCAATGTTTCGTCAGTTTTGGAAGAAATACAATCCTACGTGGAAATTACCAGCAAGAAGTACGCTACGGAATTACGTACCGTCAGTGCGTGAGAGAATTGTAAATTGTACGGAAAATACGATAAAAAAAATTCCTGTGGTTAACAATAGACGAAACTACAGATATTAAAAAACAGTCCATCCTAGCCATTCTAGTACGGACGCTGACTCCGCAAGAACCTTCTCCTCCTTATTTACTAACCTGTAAACGAATGCAAGGGTGTACTGCCAGAGCGATATATGATGTATTAATAGAAACACTACACAAATTTGAGATTTTACCGAAGCAAGTGTTAATGTTAGTTACCGATGCTGCCAAGGTTATGTGTTCCACGGCAAACTTACTCAAAACGATTCAACCAAACCTGCTGCATGTCACATGTTTGCTTCACGCATTACACCTTGTAACAAACACTATACGTACAACTTATCCTGATGTGGATCAACTGATAGGACAAACGAAACCGGTTTTTCTTAAATCTCCGAAACAGATTCGGCTATTTCATTCGCTGTGTCCTGATATACCCGAGCCGCCGCAACCAATTCTTATACGATGGGGTACTTGGTTAGAAGCAGTATTTTATTATTATAAACATTTTGAAAAAAATTAAATCAGTGATTTTACAACTAGATGCCAAAGAAGCAGCTGCAATACGGTTCAGCCAGGTTCAATTTAACAATCCTCAAGTTGCAGCAAATTTAAAAATTATTTACGACAGTTACGTTCCAATACTGGACGCAATAAAAAATTTACAGAACACTGCGCTGTCCTTATCGGACTCATTAGCAATTATTGACCACGTAAAACTAGTGCTGCATATCCTTGAAGATGAAAAAAGTGATTGTGTCCGTGAAAAATTTAACAGTGTATTAGATAAAAATGTAGATTTTACAAAATTAGGGCAACTTTTTACCAATACTGAAGATCCGCTGTACAGATACAAAGAGCGCTTTAACTATGCAAATATAACATCTCTCAACGTCGAACAATCCTTCTCTGTATATAAACATATATATACGTCGCTACGTACGAACCTTTCCGAGACTAATACAGAAACATATATTATGGTGCAGTTTTTTCATCCCGCACATCGCGCACATCCGCATTTTTTTGCATCAATGTAAACATGTTGGGTAAGTTATTTATGTTTTTTCTTAACGTTTTGTATAGGGATTCGATATATTTATTTTTAAGTAAGCGCACTGTTATTCTGCTAAACTCTCCACGCAACGCCACTGCTGGGGCACATAGTCTGCCGTCTTTAGTAATTACATCTAACTTTAACTCGACGCGGTTCCAACCCGGAAACCGAGATTTACATTTAGAAAACGACCGCAGAAACCTACACCTGCGTCTATTATGTATATTAAATTAACAATAGGTGAGTGACCATATTAAGGGCCTATTGAAAGCTTTCACTAATTATTAGCGACCGGACACGAGAGAGCGATGACTCATCGCCCACGAGCGTACTATTGAAACTTTGTATTTTTAAATAGTATCTAATTTTATTTATATAATTGGAAAACAAACGGATGGTGATCCATAAAATACGAAATACATTTTTATTTGTTCATTTTGTAGTTCAAGTTGAGTAAGGGAATCTTCTGTAAAATTTTTTCTCTTTGAGTGAAATACATCCTTGTAGGTACAAAACGTACTTTCTACATCGCAATGGTTACAGGTGCATACTGGAAATATTCTTTTATTTCAGCGTATTTAGCAGTTATATTTTGAGGCATTGTCCCCATACACAATTGCCGCAATGATATTAAATCTGGATTTCTATTAAAAACTTTTGACGAAGGCCACATCCGAAATCATTTGGAATATTTTTCAAATTATTAATAGTCACGTCTAATGTGGGTAATCCATCATTTAATTTGAGATTTTGATTTTCAAAATAAGTGTTTAGTTTTGGCAAGTTTCCAAAGTGTTCCTGAAAAAAGTACTGATTTTTTAAATTTCGAATTTGTATTAGTTTTTTGCACTCAGAAATACTTCGAGCATCGCTATTTAAACGCGTAACGAAATTTTGTAAACTATCGCATTCTCTTCATAAAAACTAGTTAGTGGCTTCCAACCGTGTTCCCTATCTAGTTATGACTGGAGAGGGAGGCAGTGACAAAGATGGAAATTCCTTCTCAATGGTACTTTTCTAAAAACTTTCTTAAAACCGGATACAAGTCTATCAACTTTAGGAAGGGATATATTCACAGATTCTGTGGAGAGCATGTACTACACAAGTAATATTCAGCATATTGGGATATGTTTCCTTTAATAGTCTGCCTGTTTTTAACATATATGCAGCACTGTCACTGACAAATAAAAGTATTTTTTCTTTGTACCTGTCGTCTAAATGAAGCATTTGGTGCATATTCTCGTAAATGGTTTTAGCTACTGTTTACGTATCAACTGTATTTATAGCTTTTGTTGCTATTACATATGCGTTATATACCTAGAACGTGATGTAGTACACCAGCTACAACATTTACCACACAGCGTCCTAATATATCGACAGTTTCGTCGGCACTTATCCATAGTTACTGTGCTACGATCACTAGTCGTAGTTGCTACGATCAAATGTCGAGCTTAACAAAAGAAAAAAAAAAAAAAAGAAAACGCTCCCCGTAGCAGACCCAGTCTCGGTCGACTAAAACCGCCCCTGCCCGTTCTTGCCAACGTCCAACGGCCCACCCGGCTTCTGAGGCTGCCCCAGCTCAGGGGGTGGGGAGACCCAGAGGTAAGTGCCCCTGGATGTCGCAAACCCGGAAACTTGATAAAAGATATGCTATATACAAAAAAAAAGCAAGTTGCGTGGGCAGAAGGCCGGTTCCAAGACCGAGACTCGTTCCACTCTCGAGGTTCGAGAGACGAGGGAAAGAAAAAGAAAAAAAATTCGTCGCTTCAACTAAACAATAATTATTTATTAGCTGCAGTAAATTTGAAGAAAAATACACTGGTGACAAATCGTGAAATGCGAACTATGATTAAATTAGACCTTGTATAGTATAAATCTAAAGACAGTAAAAGAAAATTGACGTTGGAAATGGTGAATTTTATTTTGCGGCTGAAGGCCAGTCAAAATAAGAAAAAGTTTTAATTAAGAACAATGTTATGTAATTTCAAATAGATCGATAAATAAAATAATTACAGAGGGGCTGATGGCCTAGTACGCCAAAAAAAAAATACGTATTCATTCTTATTAGTTCACAAGATGTTACAAATTCAACAATACGTTGAAATAAACGATCTTTAGCTAGAATGTTTGGTTTTTTAAATTCACATAAGATTACGCAAAATAGGTACTTGCGTATAAAACGTATGCTAATCAATTAGCAAAATATGAGATATATAGACGATTTAAGTGTTCAAAAAAAAAAATTAACAAAATCTGCAAGGCATATAATGAAAGTATTCCGAAGTAGTAAGCAAAAAAGAAAAGGTAATGCCTATAATTGCAGTATTTAAATTAGCAGTATTAATTAGCAAAAATAATCTGTCAGCATAAGTTAAAATATTCAAAATTAATTAGCAAAATTACGTAGTGCCTATAATTACAGTATTTAAAATTAATTAGCAAAAATATAATATGATATACGAACAATTAAAGTGTTAAAAATAAATTTACGTTTAAACGCAAGGTTAAATTGAAACGACAACAAAAAGGCATAAGAAATGAGCTACAAAAAAGGAAGATCAGGCAACTCAGGTTTTTCGTATAGAAAACACCTGGAACTATTTGACGACGAACTATTAATTAATAATAATAAAATTTATACAGGGTGTCCAGAAACTCCTGACAAACGAAGACCAGAGATTCCTCTGATAATTTTAAGACAATTAAACCCAAATTCACTTAGTCCGAAAATGCGAGCTAGAGTTCTTTGAAGATGGCGTCTTGTATTTATTTTTTTTTAAATTCCTCCAGAACGCTTCTATTTAGAAAAACAAATACTGGTATGCTTATTTATCCTCCAGCGATGAATCGATTCCATCAATTGCGAATTTCTAGTACCGGTCATAGGCGTCCGTTTTGGGTAGGTCAACGGTTATTTTAAGGCATAACTTTTTTGTCTTTAACTTTTAAGCATTTGTGACACTAGATTATTAAATTTTCAGGTATTCCAGTACTAAAATGTACTCATACTTTAAGTTGGCAGGATACACCGTTTTCTAGAAAAATCGATTTGTAAATTTTTCGTTTTTTCTTCATTAAAGTTCAATTTATTATGTACCTACCTATTTTTAGCGACGAAGTTGGCTTGGACTATCAAGGCATGGATGAAAATTAATTTAATAAATTAAAAACAAATTATTTATTACAATGGAACGAAACTAACAAAAAAAGAACAAGTATCAAAGGTAGATTGTTACAAAGGTTGCTCGATGTGATGACCATTAGTCTCTATGCATAAGTTTACCCTTTTGCTTAGAGAACGCCGAATTCTTGCAAAAATTCCAAAGTTATTTCTAAATTCGTTGCAAGCATCTTGTATCCTTAGCCAGAGTTGTGCGCGATTTGTATCGGAACGGAATAAACAAATGCTTTTATGTATCCCCAAACACAATAATCGCAAGGATTCAAATCCGGCGACCTTGCTGGCCAAGCAACTGGACCGCCTCTTCCAATCTAATGGTCTTCGTAGTTATTATATAGAAAGTCTCGTACATTCCTGCTAAAGTGGGCCGGACAGCCGTCCTGTAGAAACCATAAGTTTTGCCGAATATTTAAACGCACCTCATCTAACAAATCAGGTAAAATATTTTGCAGGAAATGTAAGTAATCAGCACCATATAAACGAGCAGGTAATTCCACAGGTCCAAGTAGATAATCGTCCACTACTCCTATCCAGACGTTTATGCTAAACCTATGCTGATGCTTAAATTCTTGAACAACGTGGGGATTGTCACCAACGTACGAATAATAATGTGCATTATGTACATTAAAAATTCCATTTTTTGAGAATGTAGCTTCGTCACCAAACAAAATGTTCCTGAAGAAATCTTCATCTTGATTTTTCTGATTTTGTAACCATCTAGCGAATTCTACGCGAGCAGGAAAATCTCCTTCTAGCAGTGCTTGCACCTTTGTAAAATGAAAAGGATATAAATTTTCTTTGTGTAAGATATTTCCTACGGAAGATTTTGAAATTGTGGGATACATGGCAGATAGTATTCGAACGCTAATTTCTGCATTTTCCTCAACTTCCATTAAAATAACATCTTCATGTTCTGCTGTTACGTCATTATGTCTCCCTGTTTCATTATTTTTTGGGACCACTGAACCTGTTTCTCTTAATCGTTGATGAAGAGCTGTAAATGTTGAGTGAGTGGGATGCTGACGATTGGGAAATTTTTCAGCGTATCTACGTTGCGCCGCTCGAGCGTTACACCTCATTTCGCCATAAACTAAATGCATATCGGCGTATTCCTCATTAGTAAAAACCATTTTTTTTTGAATTGAAATCGTTGTGTTTGAATAACACAAAGTAAAAAATGAAAAGTTAAACTTCGCGAACTGACAACAATTTGACAATGAAAAACGTAGGTTTTACTTCTGTTGGCCGTTCAGAGCTAACTATTGCAAAAAATAAAAAATTGAACTTTAATGAAGAAAAAACGAAAAATTTACAAATCGATTTTTCTAGAAAACGGTGTATCGTACCGACTTAAAGTAAGAGTACCTTTTAGTACTGGAATACCTGAGAATTTAATAATCTAGTGTCACAAATGCTTAAAAGTTAAAGACAAAAAAGTTATGCCTTAAAATAACCGTTGACCACCCAAAACGGACGCCTATGACCGGTACTAGAAATTCGCAATTGATGGAATCGATTCATCTCTGGAGGATAAATAAGCATACCAGTTTTTGTTTTTCTAAATAGAAGCGTTCTGGAGGAATTTAAAAAAAACTAAATACAAGGCGCCATCTTCAAAGAACTCTAGCTCCCTTAGGAAGCATTTTCGGACTAGGTGAATTTGGGTTTAATTGTCTTAAAATTATCTGAGGAAACTCCGGTCTTCGTTTGTCAGGAGGGTTTCTGGACAGCCTGTATATGAAAGAAATAAGAATGTTACGAATGACAATAAAAAAAGGTAAAAGAAACTTAAATTAGCGAAAGTAGGGCTTATCTGATGGAATAGCGGCAATCCTGTCCTTCTTCCTCCAGGAAAAAAAAGAAGCGGCACTGGCGGGACAATCAGATGATGTTTTGGGATTGCTTACCCGTCGGCCACACCATCTAAATAAGGGAATACAACGGCAATAAGAGAAAAGCAAGTTACAGAGATTGTATTTATTTACTATACATACCAACTATTGATTAACGAGTTACAAGTGTATGTTTTTTTCCCAACACTTCAAATCCTCCCAAGGAGATATCACATTAAGCGAATAATTTTTTAGATATCTTAGATCGATTAATATCCCTACGGGGCCGTATTTACCATAATACAATACGGTTACATCGATCGATATTAAGGTTAGGTACAGTAAGTAACTTCGTTCAAAGATTGGTAACGAATAATCAAATGTAAAAGAGCGAGTCGTCGTACTTCTTTTAACAACGGAAAAAAAGCAAGCACTAAAGGTCAAGAGAAAAAAGGAAAAAAAGCTTAAAGACATTGAATATATATTTAAATAGCGAATAGCGATTCGTTGAAAATGAAACGAAATATATTAAAGAGATTATTAATTAAATCATGAAATGAAGCAATAAAACGTTGAACGTTACGGACACGTAACAACTGATTTGAAAGATGGCTTTTAATGCGTTCTACTATTTCTTCTAATATTTGCGTAAAGTGGATTCATCAGGAATATTTCGACCAATATATTTTTGGAGAAATGTTTTGAAGGTGGGATTGATAAATTTATTTAATGGAATATTTGCCGCCATTAAAGTTTCACAGAGTTTCACGGGTTTAATTTCTGTGTATGTGTTTGCGATGCTAAGTGATGTTTTATGTGCGATTTCTTGGAATTCATTAAATTTCGGAATCACTGGCAATGTACATACAATCAGTATGACCCTTAATCCAACTCGCCATTATTTCACGATGCCATTCTCGACTTTGTTCCATATCATCTGAAAAAGTAACTTAAACAATGGTCTAGATCTAAATAAATGAAAATTAAACATGCATGCGTAAGCTATTGAAACTTAACGAAATTCACTGGACACTTACGTCAGAATAATTGGGAGAAGTAGTTTCGATAAAACGATATTAAAGAGGATCTATTACAAAAATTACGAAATATGCAATTAACAGTTAAAACAATGAAAAAAGGAAGCTATCTCGCCGTACTTTATTTATCTTACGAAATATAAACTAATAAATAAAATAAATCATAAAAACTCCTCACGCTTCTATCGCCCATGAAGAAAGGAATTTAACTGTAACATTGAAGTAATTGTGTCACAATTCAACGTCAAAAAACAGATGTGCGGTTAACCGAATGAATAGTGCTATTCAATAACTGCGTGTTGTACTTAGCGATGTTATAGACTATTTATGTATATTGTTCATCGTAATTTTGGTCTGATATGTCCGGTCTCTACTTATTACAAGTGATGACACTCGCAATGTTGGTTGCATAGCTTTTCCATGCCGCGATGCATTTATTTTAAAACAACGTACCTAGATGTATTCATGTATTATGTTCAGCGATAGAAAAAAATTCACGGTATATTTACCTATGATGTATGATCTATCCAGTTATTTCAATTAGGTACTATTAAAAGAATTTACGGTTAGGTGCTTTTCTGAATTTCCTATTTAGAATGTCTTGTGTCGTCTAGCAACTGCTTGAATGCGGAAAAAGATCGTTCAACATCGACGGAAGTAATTGGAGTATTTTTTAAATTGCTTACAATGTAGGGTTCTAATTCAATGCCATCTATAATTTACCCTTTTAAAATATTATAAACTTTTGAAACAATCTTAATCTTTTGATTTTATTGTAATACTGAGTTTAGCTTTTTAAAAATTTCTCTCCAGCTCCTATAGTATTTGACAATGCGTTATGACATTTGTTTACTGAATTTCCAGATTAAGTCAAAACCAGTTCTCTTGCTTCTAATTTCAAAATTGTTTCCGCTCCAACCGGAAAATTTGTTACAATAAATGTCAAATGATTTGGTATTAAATTATTTTTTAAAAACTCATTTGCTTTTTTTTATAGTACACATCAGAGAACAGAGAGATAAAATTTTTAATATTTCGATAATTTTTTGAATAAAAAATTGAGACATTGTTTCGCACCTAGTAATTACTAATGTAACCCAAATATGCAAAATGCATCTTTCGCATATATTGCATATTATATGCATTTTTTTAAAATATTTACACATACCTTTAATAAATAGCATATTGTGCATAATTGAAAGAATTTTGAATGATGTAGATCTTTGGCATGTGTCTCAAGACTTCAAGATAAACAAGTTTATAAATCTTCCATTATGAAGTAATTTATTTTATTATGTTTGCAGTTCTCAAGAAAAAAAAATTACGAGGTACAAGAGTATGGGTATTTCCAGTGTTAAATTCCGAGAATTCAAAATAGGTCGCTTTAAACCATTAACAGGGGTTTTATTGTACCTATATTTACATAAGTAGTCAAATAATAAATCGATTTCCGAATTTTATTTCTGATTGTGCTTTTGAAGAGATAATCGATTTGTGTTTTGTAGTGTCGTGGTATTTTATATATTTTTATTAGTAAAATGCCCAAAGTCAGTAGAGCATGAGAATGTTTTAAGCCATACAAAGAACTACGTATAGATATTTATTCTGAGTGCGTTAAAACTGCAAGTAGAATTTTTGAATATTCAATATAGAGGCTGGTGCGAAATCGGTCGATATCTGTTATTTTTTGAGATACAAAAAAAAGTTATACATTCTTTTTGAGGGACATACACTATTAAAATACAGAAAAATGTACAGGGCGTTTCAGTTTTGCCCCAGTATTAACTTAAATTTTTATACAGAATCCTGGGTATATCGACCGATTTCTCGCCATTTGTTCCTCGGGTCGCTCTCGTTTAATATTTTGAACTTTTTTTGTTAGGGATTTAGATCTAAGTATTGATATTATTGCTTTTCAATTTGATATTTTAATTTTTGTTATTTTTTTCATTCCAGATACTAGCGATTAAAAATATCAAATAGACCAACACGTGAAAAACATCCGTTCATATTACTAAATTGGGTAAGATGAAATCTGGAGACGGATCACAAGCCACATTAACGCAATGTTTCCAACCAATGTCCAAAAAGCTAAACGAATAAAGCATCTTTAACCGAGACCTACATCATGCAATGATGACTTAAAATATTCCCTTGTCAAAGCTACGTAATCAAAACTTCACTTCTTTTCTCCAGAAGGATTGCAAATTCAATGTCCCAGGTGAAACAACACTACGAAGAAACGACGTAAGTTCCTTGTATTCGGAGGTAATTGAGGAAATTAAAGCTAAAATTCGAAACAAACATTTTTACATATGTATTGATGAAACCACCGATTCAAGAGGACGTTGTATTGCTCAATTATTGATCGGTGTTCTTAGCGACGAAATTCTGTCAAAATTTTACCTCATTGCTTCTAAAGAGTTAGAAAAAACAAATGCACTCACAGTGGCCAGATTTGTTCAAATGAAACTATCAATATTTTTTCTTCCTATGCCTGCTACTGGTGATAATTTGTTGCTTATTTTGTTAGATACAGCATCGTACATGACGGGCAAAATTTGAAAATCGTTTATCCAAACTTGATACATGTAACATGTCTTGAGGTGCTAGAGAGATTAGGAAATATTTTCCTCTTGTAAATAATTAAATTTCCAACATGGAAATAATCTTCCTTAAAGCCTATAAGGGTTCAGTTCTATAAAGAAAAACTACCAAACACTCCTCTTCCACCTCAACCTGTTATTTCAAGATGAGGCACTTGTTTGGAAACCGCTTTTTTATTGTGAGAATTTCTGTCAACTAAAAGATCTAATTTCAGAATTGTCTGACGAATCTTCGCAATCCCTCACTGATGTTAAGCAATTATTCGAAAATAAAGAAAACAACAACTTTCGTTTATAAAAAACACTTATAGCTTTATTTCTAAAACAATATCACAGATGGTGGCATCTAATTTGCCATTAACCCGAAGTGTAGAATTAGTAAAACAATCTGAGTCAGCTTTTCAAAATGTCGCAGGCAAATTGGCGGACAAAATTTTTCAAAAATTAAAAAATGTGGAAAAAAATTGTGGATTTTCGGTTTCCTAGCCAAGTAGCTAATATTCTAGAGCACTGGTTCCCAAAGTGGGCGATAACGCCCCCTTGTGGGCGCTGCAGGTCTAAAGGGGGGCGGGAAGGAGACTCTTAGACACCGAGTGAGCTCTCGACTCTCGACGCGTCGAATGAGATAAACGAGTTTATGCATGTTTGTCTTATTCCTGTCGGTGCGTGCTGCTTATGCAATCCTATATAAACAACATAATATTTATTTTATTTTCATTTGCGGTTTCGCGCGTAATAGATAAGCAGTACTTAAGTTCAACACTTACTTACGTATTTCTCAAAACAAAACAATGTCGGAAGTAAAAAAGAAGAGACGGCAATACTGTGCGGAATATATTAAATTCGGATTCAATGAAAATCCTACAAACCCATCGTCGCCTTTGTGCCTTCTATGTCTAAAAACATTTTCGAATGAAGCAATGAAGCCTTCAAGACTGCAAGATCATTTGAATAAAATGCATCCAGATAAGAAAGACAAGAATGTAGCATATTTTCAAGACCTAGAGAAGAAGCATAATACTCAGCCAAGTGTAGCAAAACTCTTTTCGGCGGCTGGCTGCTAAGCAGGATGACGACGGACTTCGAGCTTCGTACAATATCTCTTTGTTAATTGTTCGAAAAGGCAAACCACACAACATCGGAGAAGAGTTAATTATGCCAGCAATAAAGGAAGTAATAACTACTGTGCTTCATAAACCGGCCGCAGATATTATCCGAAAAATTCCTTTGAGTAATAATTCTGTGCAAAGACGAATTGATGAAATGGCTGGAAACATGGAAGAATCATTGTGCAATCATCTAAGGACTAGTCAATTCTCAATTCAGCTCGATGAGTTCACTTTACCAACTAATGAAACATTGTTGCTGTCTTACGTGAGGTTTATTAAAGAAAATATGTGAAGAACTATTGTTTGCTAGAAATTTAGAGACCGATACAAAAGGCGAAACCATATTCAATACATTGGAAAAGTTTTGTGATGAGAATGAGATTCCCTTGAAAAATATTATATCAGTTGCTACGGATGGCGCTCCGGTTATGACAGGGTGCCATAAAGGCTTCATAGCGTACGTAAAAAATAAAATTCCAGATGTCCTTGCTGTACATTGCG
This sequence comes from Melolontha melolontha, assembly GCA_935421215.2. Lineage (NCBI taxonomy): Eukaryota > Metazoa > Arthropoda > Insecta > Coleoptera > Scarabaeidae > Melolontha > Melolontha melolontha. The sequence continues at coordinate 173,121 of OW285243.1, forward strand.
TTATTCATAGACAACATTTGGTTGCTAGAAATTTAAGTGAACGACTATTTCAATCACTGCAATATATCATCAAAGCAGTGAATAAAATCCGTAACTGCTCTTTGAATGATAGATTATTTCATCAGCTTTGTGTTACTAATGTCGAAGATTTCAACCGTTTGTTGTTTCATACCGAAGTTCGTTGGCTATCAAGCGGCAATTGTCTGACTCGATTTTAGAACCTGTTTGACTCTGTGATAGAGTTTTTGGAAACTAAAGATACAGAATTGCGCATCAAGCTCATTACATCAAAAAATGATATAGCTTACATGACAGACCTGTATAAATTGTTCAACAACATGAATCTTCAACTGCAAGGCGATGAACTAAATTTAATTAAAACAAAAAATGTCGTTGCTGCTTTCGCAGCCAAACTGCTTCTACACAAAAAGAATATGGGCAGACGTGAGTTTCACAATTTTCCGAATTTATCAGTATCCTGCAGTAACGACGACTTGTTTGCCTACTGCCAACATTTGGAAAACCTCCACATTGACTTCACCGAACGATACCAGGATATTTTGAACTTGGAAATACCAGACTGGGTATTGGATCCGTTTTCAAATGTCAACACAGCAATATCACCACATCTGGAAGAAGAACTTCTAGAATTGACAACGAACGAGGAAATAAAAATCAAGTTCAAAAATGGCTGCCAAGAATTTTGGCTACAAAACCGATCCCGCAATTGTATTCTGGATTGTGGTCAATCGTTCAACGATTCTTGATAGCATTCCCATCGCCATATTTGTGTGAACGTGGATTTAGTGCTGTGGCAACGCTGCTTACTAAAAAGAGAAATCGAGAGAATCGATTATGTTTGTTTTATTTTGAATTTTGAATAAAAGATACTTTGTCTGAATACTATAAAGTTGCGTTTCAATAATCATTCTCATTGGCAGGTGTAGCCCGTAAAAGTTAACTTGAGCGCCGTTGTGTACTACCTACTACGCTCAGGTCTCAAGTTAACTCATTCATTCTAAACGAGACTTTTACTATAACAGTATAACACTATAACCCATAGTCAAAGTCTCGTTTAGAATGAATGTTTAATCTCCGCTAATATAGCTCACAATAATTAATTTAATTTGAAGTTATAGTGGTTTTTAAGTAGGTAAAAAAATGGGGGCGCTAAAAAATAATTTATTCTCGAAGTGGGCAGTAGACAAAATAAGTTTGGGAACCACTGTTCTAGAGGGAGAATTTACTGAATCCATAGATTTGGATCCTGTAATATTAAGCAATTTAAAAAACGCCCCTATTACATCGGTTGATGTGGAAAGGAGTTTTTCCATTTATAAATTTTTATATTCAAGACTGGAGACAAAATTTTTAAATTGAGAACTTCGAGAAACAGTTATTGATTTGCTGTTTTTACAACTAACGACAGCCTGCTTTGTGTAATAAATGCATATTTAGGTTTAGTTCAGTATTTAGAAAAATAAAACGTGTGTTAATTTTTAAGTGAATGAATAAATTTACGTATTATAAGTATTTTTTTATTTGCATATTTTCAACATTTTTGTGCATATTTTGACTAAATGATTTGCACATTTATGCGCATATTTTTAGGTTTTCCACTTGCATATTTGGGTTTCCCTAGTGATAACAGTTTGTGAGGGTAATGGTAAATCGGTAAATGATTGACAACTGAACCCGGAATGACGATTTTCATTAGAAATTAATTCATTCACAAGAGGAAATTGATTTAAATTTCTGATTTTTTCGTTAACTCTATTAATGCTATGAGTCGGACAAATAGTATGAACTAAATTAGGAAACATATCTTTAAATTAACTGAGACTATAATCCTTTTATTATGGTTTTGTATTGTTAAGTTCTGGACACAATTGAACTGATGTATTGTAAAACATAGTATTTTATGTGGAAGCATTATTACCAGAGAGCGGACTGGCGCGATTGAATGACCAATTGTCCCGATAAAACGTTGTGGCGGTATCATGTTATAACTGCCCCACTATTTGCTTGCTCGATTGCATTCGTCGAGCAGATGTTATTTTCGTCATTATTGTGTCTATTCATTCTTAAAATTCTATTTTACAGTGGCGTGTTTCTGGTTTCTTTCAATGTTGTGTGATGTTAGCCTGGTCCTGAGGGCTACATCGGTGAGAGTCTTCACGAAGATATCGTTGTAGCGTTAAATAATACACAAGTATGTTAGGTTTAACATAGTTTAATAAACCAACACTTATAACTATTTAACAAGATGGTAATTACATAATTAACAATGTAGACGATAGTCGAAAAGAGACTCTAACTGTGTCTCTACTGACTCTGTCTTGACTCTGCTATTCACTCTGATTGACTCTGATAAGACTCCGGATGGGATGTCTTATATATCGTTAGAGTGATCTACTTTTCGACTATATGTCCTTACTCTAAATAAACAAGTGTTGAAAGTGTGTAACGTACCTTGCGAATGCTTGTGTATGTACTTTATCTCGGGCGAGGTCATGTTTGGACATAACATGCATTACACACGAGCCCGCGCCTTGACTTAGATAAACGGTACACTGCATTGCTTAATTAGGTTATCACACCTTCCAACGGGAGAAAAAAAGAAAACAAACACGATTTGTTTGCTTTTCTTTTGTTAGAAATTCCTATATCTATTTCTACATCTATCTATATCTCATATACATGTGATAGTTTTACTTTAACATTTTACATAGATAATATAACATGGTAAATGGTGCCTCTTAAATTCTAACTGTTAAAATAAAAAATTTACATTTTAACCGTTAAATAACTGGTTTAAATTCTAACTGGTTTAAATTTCAACTGGTTTAAATTTCAATTGGTTTAAATTCTAACTGGTTTAAATTTCAACTGGTTTGTTGTACGCTGTCTCAAGTTTGTTTAAATTCTTAAATTTGATTTCTATAACCTGTGTTCATATATATATATATATATATATATATATATATATATATATATATAATAGTTGACTTACTTCGTATTTGCAATTCTTGCTTCTAATTTTTAATCTTTCGCATTCGATTCTCTGTCTTGAATTCTTCATGTTCGCTTGTTTGTCTTAAACTCTTTGCTTTTATTGTTCGTTTTCGATTTCTTATACTTGATTGTTTGTCTTCAATTTTGTGCGCTCCCTTTTTTCATATCCATTTAAATATAATACAACTCTCACTCTTGCTCTATGGCAAAATTAATATTTTTGGAAATCACTCATTTGTGTATTTCCCTTGACAACACATATTTGGTGTATGTCATGTTCCGCGCAGAACTATTCTGTGAAGCTTATTCTGGACCACAGTAAGGGGGCTCGTACAGCGGAAATTCCCTTATCCTGTAATGTCCTTATCTTCAATACAGAAAATCTAGAGACCAGTTAACAAAACACACTTTTGTTAAACTGTATTCTCTAAAAAAAAATAAATTAAGAGAGTGTTTTCGTGGTGTTGGAACATTTCCTAACGACTTAGGGGCGAATTGAAGTTCTCTTGCCTTTCTTGTCGCTTAAATCTCGACTGGTTTGATTCGACTGGTTTTATTTCCGACAGTTCCATACCTCTAAGATGATCAGTCCTGGTGGTGGTGGAAACTGTAATTGCTGTTGGCTTCCGTAATGGTACAATCGATAGGTCTCTGTGGTCTATTGGGTACCTGACGTGATTAGGATGCTATCGGTCGTCCCATTACTTACCTTTTCCTCATTGGAATCAAACTTCTGTTAGTGATCAGGCATTTGTAAAAAAAAATTTGGAATTCTTGTAATATAAAATTAATATAATACTCCTCGTATATTGGATCTCTAATTTAATATTAATTCTCTTTTATTTGCGAACTTTTTGAATGCGTCGGCAATATTTTCTTCAATGTCAAGTATCGTCGTTTAGAAATAAATGATGTCTCTGCATTTTTATGAACTCGGCTTTGAGTATTACTAAACTATACATATTCTATTTTCATTTGATGTTTATTTATTCGCGACTAGTTTAAATATACATGCTATTGTTTATTTGTTCGTTTAATAAACAATATGAACTACAACATTCATGTGTGGCGCCTAGTAAAAAGTAAAACGCATGCATTTTTTTGTATATACTTTGAACGTAATTGAACTTATGAGAAAAAAAAAATATATAACAAATTTTTGCGTTTAGGCAGGCGGTTTATCTTAAAAAAAAAATGTATAAAATTCTACATTCTCGCGTATTTAACTAACAAACTTTCGACAGGTTTTAAACTTCTCGGCCATAATTAAATGCTTTTACAATTATACATACTAGTTTTCAAATAAGCTTGACCTTAAGCAACAAAATAACAATGTTACGCTCTTTACATTTTGTTAGCGTATGCAGAATTTATTAATACACATATTGTGTATATGCATTAAACTAATAATAAACATTTTAACACAGTTTATGTATGCGAAAGTCTTGCATTGTTCATTCACTTTTTACACTGTATATTTGTCTTTGTTTAAATTTATTTTAAAAGGAATACCTTTATTTCTTCTTTCGTTTCCTTTCGTTCTTTTGCTTGAGAGGAGCTTCTGCTTGCTCTTGGAGATGGAGATGACTTCTTCCATCGCGTAGTCCATTTTCTTTAATGGTTTACCAACTTTCCGTTTCCATGATTCGTTCCAGATTTCCACTTGGTCTTTTTTCAGCCTTAGATGGCTGGCAGGGCCATCTAGTGATGTGGATAGGTAGGATCGCCATGTGATGTTTGCCTTATGCCCTAAGGCAGAATCGCCTTAAGGCAGGATCGGCATGTGATGTTAGCCTGGTCCTGAGGGCTACATCGGTGAGAGTCTTCACGCAGATATCGTTGTAGCGTTAAATAATACACAAGTATGTTAGGTTTAACATAGTTTAATAAACCAACACTTATAACTATTTAACAAGATGGTAATTACATAATTAACATTGTAGACGATAGTCGAAAAGAGACTCTAACTGTGTCTCTACTGAGTCTGTCTTGACTCTGCTATTCACTCTGATTGACTCTGATAAGACTCCGGATGGGATGTCTTATATATCGTTAGAGTGATCTACTTTTCGACTATATGTCCTTACTCTAAATAAACAAGTGTTGAAAGTGTGTAACGTACCTTGCGAATGCTTGTGTATGTACTTTATCTCGGGCGAGGTCATGTTTGGACATAACATGCATTACACACGAGCCCGCGCCTTGACTTAGATAAACGGTACACTGCATTGCTTAATTAGGTTATCACATTTGATTACAACTTTTAGTACAAAAAAGGGATATTTATCAATACGTTTTGCACGTATTACGCAGTTGTTATACTGATTAAATTGGTGTCGCCTGATAGAACGAAACTGGTTATGGCTTGGAGACGATGTTAGCGTAAATGTAGATACAGATACAGATCCGTTGTTTAACAGATCTGTATTAATTTGTATATACATTGTTTCACTAGTTCAACCGATGAGGCCTAGATGGCTGAAACATATGTATTGAACAGAAGTAAATGCTAAAAATACGAGGTGTTTGTCCATGTTTACAGTTACGGATATGTATTTTGCATATCTGTTTCATTATATAACAACTTTTAGTATTTAAAAAAATCCGTTTATATTGTTATATTGTATATTTATCCTATAATTTTTTATAAATATTAAGTTTCATTTACTACCTTATTTGGGGTAGTTTTCGTTTCTTCTTTTTAGTCCATTTCTTTCTCGTAGCGCAACCATGGTAGGATGGATTAGAGGCCATACAGATTGGTTGCATATTTGTAGTGATATCGAGATATATTGCAGTGCCTGTTCATTAAGTTTAGGGTGTTCTAGATAACATATGGATGTCCACCTTCACCTGACACCTTTAACGAAGAACTGTGTGAAGCTTTCATGGCGACCAATATACCATTCCAAAAGCTTAACAATCCCGTCCTCAAGAGGTTTCTTACAAAATATACTGATCGTCATATTCCAGATGAATCTAGTTTACGTAAATACCACTTACCAAAATGTTATTTGAGAACCATTGAAAAAATACGAACCAACCTATCTGGTCATTATCTTTGGGTAAGAGCAGACGAAACAACGGATGTAATGGGACGATATGTGTTAAATGTAGTTGTTGGTATTTTTCATCCGACAACTTCATACAACCGTACTTAACTGCAACTAAAATATTCCTAGTCGTAAATGGTGAAACAGTTGCAGAAGTAATTGATCAATGTATTTATAATATTCTGTCATCGGATAACAACTATAAAGAGAAGATGCTATTATTTTTGACTGATGCGGCAGCTTATATGTTAAAAACAGGGAAGTTTTTAAGGAAATCTTATCCCAATATGCTACTCGTTACCTGTGCAGCACATGCACTTCACAGAGTATGTGAATACATCAGGGGTTAATTTCCAAATGTTGATAAGTTAGTTTCATCATTTAAAAGGATATTTCTCAAAGCTGAGACAAAAAATTGTTGCCATAATTAGCAGAAATCCAGATTTGAATATATTGTATCAATTCTGCACAGAGCCGATTGAAAAATCTATACGCTCGAAGTATGGCGAACTTTTACAACATTTTAATCACGCACCCATCACCAGTTGTGATGATTATTATTATTTTTTTTTTAAAGGTATATAACCCCTTACCACAATTATTAATCGTATCCTAAATACGTATTTCGACAACTAAGTTGTCATCATCAGTAGGTAAAACCACTAATCAAGGTGTCGCACATGGGGCACAGTAAAGCTAGAACACCGCTTACGCAACAACTACTTTACACGGCGTCCACGTATAGACTAATTTAAACATGCAAATGTATCTAACGAAAAGATCGACAAACTTACCTCTCTTAGGGAAACGGCATTCACATATGTTTATACTCCAATTTGAAATATATCGAACGAAAGATCTACAAAAATTACCTCTCTTAAGGAAACGGCACCCAACATGTGTTAATACTTCAATTTAAAACGTCGACGACCCTTTTGTGGTTCTAAGAATGAAAAGGGACAAGTGAAGGGGATCGGTGCTATATTACCGTTCATGGAGTGTTGTTTGTTTTTAGCGATATGAATGCTTTCGTAGGGGTCAAGATCGCGGGGGTTATTAATGCCCTTTACAAGCTTCAAACCTTTAATCGACACATTGTGTAGTGTACTTAAAGCAAGGTTGTCAACGTTAGATTTATCCGATCTATTGTATTTAATATGTGATATGTGTTCTTTAAACCGGGTTATTATTGGTCGTTTTGTTTGGCCTATATATTTCAAACTACAATCATCGCAACTAATTTCGAATATACCTGATTTCGAATTAAAATTAACTCTATCTTTAGTATTCCCTAGGAGATTTTTGATAGTATTTTCGGACCGAAAGGCAACTTGGAGACCTCTTTCTTTCACAACTTTATTAATGTTTTTCGTGATGGGGTGGTATGGTATACACATGTACTTTTTCTCCTGGTTACTTTGATATATCAAACTTGTGGATTCGCGGATTGTATTTTTTATTTTTGTTTTTCTAATTAATTTATTGATTATTTCTATGTCAAAGCCATTATATTTCGCGATATTTTTAATGAAATCCAGTTCTATTTCAAATCTCTCTTTTGTTAACGGAAAATTTAGTAACCGATTGACTAAGAAATTAAAGGAAACTGTCTTATGTTGATAACTATGATTTGAATCCGCGATGATGAATCTATTAACATTGGTTACTTTCCGGAAAATGTCGATTTCTATTTGATGTTTATTCCTAATCAGTAAAGTATCTAAAAATGGTATCCTACCATTGTGTTCCTTTCCCACCGTAAATTTAATCGTCGGAAATTTCAATTTTAATTCATTAACGAACATGTCTAATTCGCATTTCCGTGTATCAAAAATCGCGAGAATGTCATCTACGTACCTAATCCAGACTCTCGGGAAATATTTCGCGTTATTTTAAAATTTTACTTCAAATTGACTCATGAATAAATTGGCTATGAAAGGAGATAGGCAGTTACCCATTGTTGTGCCTTGTTTCTGTTCATAAAATTTTTCTCCTACTTGGAAACAATTTTGCGTCATGCACAGAGTTGTCAATCTCATGTATTCTTTTATTTTTGAAGGTTCAATGTTATTCTTGTGGAGCAAGCTTTCTAAATATTTCATAGTCTCTGGAATAGGTACCGAGGGGAATAGAGACGTTACATCGAATGAAACTAAAATTTCTCCGGTTTCCAGTTCACAATCTTTAATTAATTTAACAAATGCTAAGGAATTACTAACTGACAAATTTTCTGGTTTTACGGGTAAATTTTTAAATTCATTCAATAACCATTTGGAAATCAAGTAAGTCGGTGAGTTGATACCTGAAGCGATAGGTCTCATCGAGTTACCTGGTTTATGTATCTTCGGAAAACAATACATTCTTGGTACTAAAGGATTACTAACATTCAATTTATACTTTTGGGTAGAAGTTATTAAAATTGGACATTTCTTTAACGCGTCATTTGTGTCACTAATCATTTTAGGTAACGGGTTTCTCTTAATTTCTATATACGGACCTTCGGCAATTAAATTTTTGACTCTTTGAAAATAGTCGATTTTGTCCATAATTACTAACTTGTTCCCTTTATCTGCTTTTAGGTAAAAACAGTCATTCGATATAAGAGTTTTAATGATATTCCATTCTTTATTGACCGACTTCTGCTTGTGCTGCTGCAAATTCTTATCGATTTGGGTTTTACAAGCTTCTCGAATAAAGTTTTTTGGCCCTTGTTCAAAATACTTAATCGAAGTTTCGATACTTGCAATCACCTGTTCTATAGGAATCTGACGGCTTGGCAAACAGTATTTTAAACCTTTGTTTAACAAATCTATTTCTACATCACTAAAATTCTCGGATGATTGATTGATCACTAATGTTTCTTTTATAGGAATTCTATTAATATATTTTTTTGGTGGACATAAATTTCTGAATTTCTTATTAAGTTTTAAACATTTCCTTTTCAATTTATGGTCTTTAATTTCCATTATTTTCCTATAAAAGTTACACCACTCTTCAAATTCCTTATTGTTCATGCTTTTAGTTAATTTTAAATGCAAATTATATCATTCTAATTCTAATTTACTACTTTTACTGTACAGAAGAGTGAAGAGTGGTATAACTTTTATAGGAAAATAACGGAAATTAAACACCATAAATTGAAAAAGAAATGTTTAAAACTTAATAAGGAATTCAGAAATTTATGTCCACCAAAAAAGTATATTAATAGAATTCCTATAAAAGAAACACTAGTGACCAATCAATCAGTCGAGAATTTTAGTGATGTAGAAATAGATTTGTTAAACAAAGGTTTAAAATACTGTTTGCCAAGCCGTCAGATTCCTATATAGAACAGGTGATTGCAAGTATCGAAACTTCGATTAAGTATTTTGAACAAGGGCCAAAAAACTTTATTCGAGAAGCTTGTAAAACCCAAATCGATAAGAATTAGCAGCAGCACAAACAGAAGTCGGTCAATAAAGAATGGAATATCATTAAAACTCTTAGATCGAATGACTATTTTTACCTAAAAGCAGATAAAGGGAACAACTTAGTAATTATGGACAAAATCGACTATTTTCAAAGAGTCAAAAATTTAATTGCCGAAGGTCCGTATGTAGAAATTAAGAGATACCCGTTACCTAAAATGATTAGTGACACAAAAGACGCGTTAAAGAAATGTCCAATTTTAATAACTTCTACCCAAAAGTATAAATTGAATGTTAGTAATCCTTTAGTACCAAGAATGTATTGTTTGCCGAAGATACATAAACCAGGTGACTCGATGAAACCTATCGTTTCAGGTATCAACTCACCGACTTACTTGATTTCCAAATGGTTAGTGAATGAATTTAAAAATTTACCCGTAAAACCAGAAAATTTGTCAGTTAGTAATTCCTTAGAATTTGTTAAATTAATTAAAGATTGTGAACTGGAAGCCGAGGAAATTTTAGTTTCATTCGATGTAACGTCTTTATTCCCCTCGGTACCTATTCCAGAGACTATGAAATATTTAGAAAGCTTGCTCCACAAGAATAACATTGAACCTTCAAAAATAAAAGAATACATGAGATTGACAACTCTGTGCATGACGCAAAATTGTTTCCAAGTAGGAGAAAAATTTTAAGAACAGAAACAAGGCACAACAATGGGTAAAGTAGTAGTGAAGTAGAAAGTAGAAGTGAAGTAGAATTTAAAAATAACGCGAAATATTTCCCGAGAGTCTGGATTTGGTACGTAGATGACATTCTCGCGATTTTTAATACACGGAAATGCGAATTGGACATGTTCGTTAATCAATTAAAATTGAAATTTCCGACGATTAAATTTACGGTGGAAAAGGAACACAATGGCAGGATACCATTTTTAGATACTTTACTGATTAGGAATAAACATAAAATAGAAATAGACATTTTCCGGAAAGAAACCAATGTTAATAGATTCATCATCGCGGATTCAAATCATAGTTATCAACATAAGACAGTTTCCTTTAATTTCTTAGTCAATCGGTTACTAAATTTTCCGTTAACAAAAGAGAGATATGAAATAGAACTGGATTTCATTAAAAATATCGCGAAATATAATGGCTTTGACATAGAAATAATCAATAAATTAATTAGAAAAACAAAAATAAAAAATACAATCCGCGAATCCACAAGTTCGATATCTCAAAGTAACCAGGAGCAAAAGTACATGTGTATACCATACCACCCCATCACGAAAAACATTAATAAAGTTGTGAAAGAAAGAGGTCTCCAAGTTGCCTTTCGGTCCGAAAATACTATCAAAAATCTCCTAGGGAATACTAAAGATAGAGTTAATTTTAATTCGAAATCATGTATATACGAAATTAGTTGCGATGATTGTAGTTTGAAATATATAGGCCAAACAAAACGACCAATAATAACCCGGTTTAAAGAACACATATCACGTATTAAATACAATAGACCGGATAAATCTAGTGTTACCAACCATGCTTTAAGTACACTACACAATGTGTCAATTAAAGGTTTGAAGCTTGTAAAGGGCATTAATAACCCCCGCGATCTTGACGCATACGAAAGCATTCATATCGCTAAAAACAAACAACACTCCATGAACGGTAATATAGCACCGATCCCCTTCACTTGTCTCTTTTCATTCTTAGAACCATAAAAGGGTCGTCGATGTTTTAAATTGAAGTATTAACACATGTTGAGTGCCGTTTCCTTAAGAGAGGTAATTTTTGTCGATCTTTCGTTCGATATATTTCAAATTGGAGTATAAACATATGTGAATGCCGTTTCCCTAATAGAGGTAAGTTTGTCGATCTTTTCGTTAGATATATTTGCATGTTTAAATTAGTCTATACGTGGACGCCGTGTAAAGTAGTTGTTGCGTAAGCGGTGTTCTAGCTTTACTGTGCCCCATGTGCGACACCTTGATTAGTGGTTTTACCTACTGATGATGACAACTTAGTTGTCGAAATACGTATTTAGGGTACGATTAATAATTGTGGTAAGGGGTTATATACCTTTTTAAAGTTTTTACTTAACCACAGTCTCCAAAGAAAGACTTTTCATGGTTGTTATTACTTATTTTAAATTTATACGCCACAAAATGTCGCAAAGTTGTTTAACCGGCTTTCCCAAAACATTTGAAAATCAGGTAGTTATTAGCTAGTTATTTTTAAATTGTTATTTTTAAACATGCCGCCTACTGGAATTTTTAAAAGGAAATTTGTAATTTGAATATAATATCCACAAATACGCAGTATTACATGAAATATGCAAAATATCCAAAATGTTTTTTAATTGCCTTATTTTATTAAAAAAAAAAAATAAACAAACTAAGAAAGCACATAATTTTGTTGATATACCTTTTAACAACAAATATGCATTTTGCATATATTCCGAGCCTTAATTATCAAATATCTCTGATCTCAAGAACTAATAAATATGATTATTATAATTTTATAAAATGATTCTGTTTAAAATAAATACTTTAAAAAATGTACCTTATGTTTTTCTAGAGATGTGACACTAATAACAAATGAAAACACTAAATAAGCTATCACATACATTTTCTTAAACTTGATGTACCAAAGTCGCATCGGAAACTACCGCGGCTAATAATGTAAATGTTTGCCGTCATTAAGTTGCCATGTAACATATTATACTGTTATCTCGAGTGATTTGTATAATTCTGCGGTCGCGTAAAAGCGGAACTACTTACATATAGAGATATTCGCAAAATTGTTTGTTAACCTTTTAAATTCATATACGACGTGTCCACTTAAGTATGAGACAAATGGGAAATATTTTTATTTTTGATTTCACAGAAAACTTTATAGAAAAGAAAAGTTCGTGCATCCTAAGAAACTTGATATTTTGTATTCAGGGTTGCGTTGTATTACTTGGTTAGAGGAAAAATTAAAAAACATTGAAGTTGCCGTAAGAGTACGCTACACTTATTTTTAAAGATATCAAAAATATTCATTTAAAAATGTTGTTTCAAATTTCAAAATATGCTCAAATACGAATTGTTATTTAAAATTTCGAAAAAATAAAAATTAAATTATCGAGCAATAATAATAGCAAATACGCAATAGTTTTTAACATCCATCTATGTGACAGTAGTTCTATGGTTGTCATTTGTATTGTCACTTTAGTAATAAATTTTATGTGATTGTCAGATCCGCTGTCACTTTAATAATTAAGTAATTTTAAGACAATTCATTAAGTTATTAATTACCTACCAACTATGGCTGAACGGTTAACTATGCAAGAGCGAGCTGAATTAATTCTTATTTGAGGAGAACTACAAAACATGTAGAGACGCAGCTGATATTTTTAATGAAAGACATCCCAACAAATTTATTAGTTTCCAAAGCGTCTCAAGAATTTTAAATCAGTTTAAAGCAACTGGTAGTTTAGAAATGCGTTACAAAAAAAGTAGGGAAAAGCAAGTGAGACATTTCGAAAATTCTTTACGTGTTATGCAAAGTGTAATTGAAAATCCCAAAATTTCTGTCAGAAAAATTGCAAGCAATTTGGATATTAAAAAATCATCAGTAAGCAACATTTTGGTTAACAATAGATATCACCCCTATAAGCCAAGATATACCTATTCAAACTTTGCAGGAACGGGACTACAACAATAGATTTGAATTTTCTTTGGATATTCAAGGTATAGCAAACGCCAATTAAGTTGGCGCGAGGAGGGGGTGCGCAGAAAACGTTTTTAAAAACGTCTACCCCCACTACTCAAGTAATTGTCAGAATACATTTGTTATTGACGTTTGACGGAACATAATGTATTTGCTAGGGGATCATAAAGTGATATACGATCAGAGGTTAGAATTATCTGACATTTGATGTAAAACCAAATACAAATCTCCCCACTACTTCTAATCCTGCGCGAACTTACCCCTCCTCGCGCCAACTTAATTGGCGTTTGCTATACATTAGAAACGCAGAAAACGTTTTTCAAAAGCATTTTGTTTACTGATGAAGCAACCTTTACTACTAATGGTGTTGTGTGTGCACAAAATTGTCGTTGGTGGTCGTCTGACAACCCACATTTTAGAATTCCCTGCGAGAATCAATATTCGCAAAAGGTAAACGTTTGGTGTGGAATTTTAAACAGAAAATTTTTGGTCTGTATTTTTTTCAATCGTCATTAAATTCACAACGATATTTGGAATTTCTACAAACATACCTCGATAACGAATTAGACGAATTGCCACTAAATATTATAAGAACCCTTTGGTTTATGCATGATGGAGCACCTGCACATAGTGCACGAATAGTTGTAGACTATTTAAATGAAAAATTTGGAGAAATATGGATGGGACGAAATGGACCTTTTCCATGGCCAGCGCGCTCGCCCGACTTAAACCCCATGGATTACTTTATCTGGGGACGGCTAAAGAATAAAGTATATTCAGAAAGGCCGTTTCAGAATTTAGAAGAATTGAAAAACAAAATAGGAGATGCGGTACTGTTCTTAAGAAATAATCCTATTGTGTTACAACATGCATGCGAGGATTTCAACAGGCGTACAAACATATGCATTCAACGAGAGGGGCATCATTTTGAATAGCTTTTTTTTTTGTTTGTATTTCTGAATTTGTTGTTTTTGTTAATTTCATATTTATTTTGTAATATAAAAATGTATTTTCATAAAGTTATATGCAAATGATTTTTGTTTCATTCTATTGCATTTCAGCGATAAAAAATTGATATCGAATGTAAATGATTTCACGTGCAATTACATAAAATTTATTATTAACGTAACAATACAAATGACAACCATAGAACTACTGTCACATAGATGGATGTTAAAAACTATTGCGTATTTGCTATTATTATTGCTCGATAATTTAATTTTTATTTTTTCGAAATTTTAAATAACAATTCGTATTTGAGCATATTTTGAAATTTGAAACAACATTTTTAAATGAATATTTTTGATATCTTTAAAAATAAGTGTAGCGTACTCTTACGGCAACTTCAATGTTTTTTAATTTTTCCTCTAACCAAGTAATACAACGCAACCCTGAATACAAAATATCAAGTTTCTTAGGATGCACGAACTTTTCTTTTCTATAAAGTTTTCTGTGAAATCAAAAATAAAAATATTTCCCATTTGTCTCATACTTAAGTGGACACGTTGTATATATATGATATGAGCTAGCGAAAGTGTGCAATTTCGTCATTGCAATTACACAAAATAGTGTTTGTATTTTCTGTTCTAATCGCCTTGTCAATAAATGGTTTATTTAATACATTACATATATTAAACCATAAACTAAAATATTATAAAAATGTATGCTACGTTTTGTAAAGAAATAAAATGGCCAATCTACTTTGATTATAGTGATAGTACAACGTGTTTCAAAAAGAATTACATGAATTTCTCCTATAAATTATGATCTTCTGCATTCTTGAAATGCGGATATAGATTAAATGGTATGAAGGTTATCTACTTGTCACTGTCAAAATTTATCATCGAAAGATATGGTGATGAAATTGATAACAAGTACAATTAGATTATTAATTTATTTAATAAGAAGACCTTAAAGATGGGATATCAATTAAACAATCAAGGTAAATAACTAATTGGTGGAAATTTTAATTATTATTTATAATAAGTGTTCACCATTCTGTTGGATGCATTATACAATATGACGTTTCATGTTGTCAAAAATATTTTGCAATACATTTGATGTTATTATTACATTTAATTGTAATTGTGTTCATCAAGTCATTTAAATTATTCATTCTTGTCTTATATACTTCATTTTTTAGCAATCCGAAAATAGAAAAATCTAACGTAGGATCTGGCGACCTTGCTGGCCAAACACCTCTGCTTATATCTCGAAGGAATTAATATTCTAAAAGCGCTAAATTTTCACGAGTTGTATGAGCAGTAGTTTCATCTTGTTGGAAGTAACCCCTATTGAGTTCGTCTCGTTGCACTTGAGTTAAATAGTGTCAATAACTGTTCTTGGTATCGTTGGCTATTAATGTTATTGTGACGACGAGATACAGTTAACCATACTCCAACTTTAACAGAATGTAGAGGAACTACGATGTGATTCTTTAAATTGTTTATAGACCATGTTCTGTAATTTTGTTTATTTACAAACTCGCTTAAATGAAACGATGCTTTATCAATAAAAAAACCTTGATCAAGAATTTTGTCATTATTTAAATTTTCTTGAAAGAAATAATAATAGGCAATAATTAAGCCTACTAGCGTGATCTCTAGGTAAGATCTGTTGAACAATCGATACTTTGTATGGATACATATTGCTGTGTACTTTGATTTTCAAAATGGGCGCCAATAATTAAATATGAATCGTCAATTTTTAAACATGAATCATCATACACACATATTTTTTTAGTTTAGACTTTTAAAATTGATCTCAGGGTTTTTGTTTTACAAAAGGGTTCCTTGCAACTAGGCCTAGCATCCAATGGAGAGAAATAATATAATAGCATGTTAAGTTTAATACATTTATTATTCACGCTTAGCAAAAATATATATTAATTTTCAAATGTGTTAAATATCAACAATTATATTTTTATTGCACAATAAAACATGGTATGTAAATCTTTATTTCGAGTCAGAATATATTCATATCTATATATCAAAAAAATATGAATTTGAAGATCTTTCTTAGGTTTCAATAAATCTTCCTAAATACAGCTGTGTGTTACTTTAGACCAGGGGTCGGCAACCTGCGGCCCGCGGGCCGCATGCGGCCCTTTGCAACTTTTTGCGCGGCCCGCCAAAGCACCAATATAATTTTAGGAAAAATCAACAAACTTAGAGTGTGAGCGTGTCGAAATGTGGCCGGTGACAAAAATGCGCCCTAACAGAAGCATAGGGGGAAAACCTATTTTACTGCGTAAGTTTAATTCCCACTCCCCAGCGAATACGACGGCTCGCTTAGCAAGTGTAGCATTTTTTCATTTTGCCAGTTTGCTACTGTATGTTCATATGTGCATTTTGCACATAAACACGTTCATATTGACAACCGTATGACGTTTCACTACAATAGGTAATGAGAAATACATGTTATTTTTAATTTATTGGTAAAATAATTCATGTTTTATCGTAGGAAAAATGAATAAAATACCAAAGAAAAGAAAAATTAATGAGGAAAACCGCGAATTTAATGAAAAGTGGACTTTTGATTATTTCTTTATTAATAATTACAATAAAGCACTATGCTTAATTTGCAAAGAATCTATAAGCGTATTCAAAGAATTTAATTTGCGTCGCCACTACGAGACGAAACACAAAAGTGAATATGATAAATTTGAATCTCAATTTAGACAAAATAAAATTGATTCTTTACAAAAATCATTAGAAGCACAACAAAACGTTTTTAAAAAATGTAAGGAACAAAGTTCAGCATTGGTCAAAACGTCCTTACATAATTCGAAATTAATTGCTGAACATAACAAACCATTTACGGATGGAGAGTTCATTAAAAAATGTATTTTGGCTGCTGTTAACGAAATTTGTCCGGAAAAAATTAAAAAATTTGAAGATATTAGTTTGTCTGCACGTAGAGTAGTTCGACGAATTGAAAATATATCAACTAATATGTTTGATAAATTAAAAGAAAATTCTTCACAATTTGAGTATTTTTCAGTAGCACTTGATGAAAGCAACGATATAACTAGCACCGCTCAATTGTTGATTTTTATCCGTGGAATTGATAAACAATTTTGTGTAACAGAAGAACTTGCTTCATTAAAAAGCCTCCATGGGAATACAAGAGGTGAAGATATATTTTTGCAACTATTAGATGTTTTCAATATGTACGATCTCAAGTGGGAAAAATTAAAAAATATGACAACTGACGGTGCAAAGAACATGACAGGACACAATACTGGTTTGGTAGGCATGATTAATAAAAAATTGAAAGAATTAAATATTACACAGCCTCCTCTACAACTTCATTGTATTATCCATCAACATGCACTTTGCGCAAAAGTTGTAAATTTTAAAAATGTTATGAATATTGTAGTAAAGTCCATCAACTATATTCGCAAAAACGGTATTAACCATCGAACATTCCGGAATTTCTTAAATGAAATTGACGCAGAATATGAAGATATCATTTATTTTTCTGAAGTAAGATGGCTCAGCCGTGGGAAAGTTTTAAAAAGATTTTTCGAGTTGATAGACGAGATGGAAATGTTTTTGACAGAAAAAGAAAATAATATACCAGAATTATCGAATTTTAAATGGATAAGCGAGTTAGCTTTTCTTGTGGACATTACAACTTACCTCAATAAATTAAATATAACACTACAAGGCAAAGGAAAGTTAATCAACGAGCTATTTACAGAAATCAAAAGTTTCCAGCTTAAAATAAAATTGTTTATTTCTCAACTTGAAAAGAATAATTATTGTCATTTTCCTACTTTGCAATCGTTTTTAACCAAAAACGACAAACAGTGTCCTTCGAATATTTTTATTGAGTCACTAAAAGTACTAGATGAAAATTTTCGTCATCGGTTTCAAGATTTTTATGCAAAAGAAATGGACATATTAATATTTGAAAATCCTTTAAAATTTGATATTGTAAAAGCACCAGACAATTTACAACTAGAGTTAATTGATTTGCAAAATAACAATGTATATAAATATAATTTTGATGAAAATAATTTAATTGCATTTTATTCAAATCTACCAGAAAATAAATTTCCCAATTTAAGAAATTTTGCAAAATCAATGATTTGTATTTTTTCAAGCACCTATTTATGCGAACAAACATTTTCAAGAATTAATTTCATAAAATCAAAATATAGAACGAGGTTGACGGATGAAAATTTACAAAACTTGTTGAGGATCTCAGTATCCCAAACACAACCGGACTTAAATGAATTATCAAACAATATTCAAGAACAAAAAGCGCATTGAATTTTAATGAATGAATAAAATGAAAGATAAACTATTTTCTTTAATATTTTATATATTTTATATTTACATATTTATATATTTTGTATCTACATATTTATACATATGTAATTGGAATTGTATTTTCATTTTTTTCCCTTTTAAGAATTGTAAAATTTTTGTTCTCTGACATTATTGTTATTATAGCATGTCAATAAAAAATAAATTTTTTCTATATTTATTTTTAATAATATTTATACTCGTATATGATATAAAAGCACTATTTAAGTTACATTTGAATGTTCGGCCCGCATAAAAAATTTTATTTTGAAAATGGCCCGCCGTCCGAAAAAGGTCGCCGACCCCTGCTTTAGACCAATGAGTCTTATACTCTACAAAATACTAAAGTATGACAGAGTATTTTTATTTAAAATTGATAAATTGTAAAGTTGATTTATAATGTGATAATTTTACAAAAGAGAATTGTGTTATTTCATATTCACGTGGCGAAACTTTACCCTGTCACATAAAATAGTCAATAACACAATTTATTGTAATAAATATTTCAAATATTTAATGATACTTTTAATAACGTGTTCAATAACCAGATATCCTTTAAATGTTCGTGAGATCTTACTCTACTTACAATATAAAAGATATCTGTGTTATATCTTCTGTTTTAATACAGAAATTGACATTTATGTACGATAAAATAATATGGACATTTATTTGATCGTGTATAAATTTCAATAAAACAAATAATCGTATAAATTTATTTTAATGAACTTCAAAGTTTTGAATACCTTCATTACATTATTGACCCGTCGAATTCATTATTATATGATACAAAGTAAAATAATAATTCTCTTTAAATATAGATTAAATTAAATAGATGAATTAGATTCAATATGATTTACAATGCAAATTTTTATTCGTAACCACCGCTTTAAGACGATCTTTCGGTAAGTGTTCTCTTCTTGAGAAATTTTCTATATATACGACCTGTGACGTCAATCCCTTTTTCAAATACATTTTGTAAGTTATAATATTCTTCTAAATGATACTCCATATCTAAAAACTTTTGTTCTTATATTGGTTTACGTTTTCTTAATATTTCTTTCTAATATAATAGTTTTATATTTATAGTATAATATATTTATGGTATAATAATTTTCTAACAGTGTTTAATGTCTTAAATGTGTTTTTGTTTTAATTTTCAAGTGTTTCGTTTTTCTTCAGAATCGCATGCTATCTACTTTCTTTTCATTTATTCTTCCCTACTCTAACGTCCGACGCTATGTGTTCTTTACTATTCACGCCTCCATATTATAGACCCATACGTCATATCTTTCTTCTCTTATCGATTAATTGACTATGCTTTCTTATCTTCCGACTGACGTATTTTTTTTTTCATCGTAACTTGAATCATATCTAACCTCTATTTCTGAATTCTATATTGACAGCTGCATTGTTTGCAATATTTAAACAATATATTTATCTCTAATGAATGGACAAATATTATATTGGACTCTATTCTTTATAATAAAAAAATTTGAATTGCTTTGATGGATTAATAATACACATTTTAGAAATGAATGGTATGCTTGTTCTTATAGATAAGTATTACAAAATGTCAATTTTAAAATGCCCATTCTATCATGTATAGTTTATTACAAAAATGTTATTGTCTTTTAGGTTATTCGGATTTGTGGTGTATATCAAATAACAATATATATATATATATATATATATATATATATATATATATATATATAATAGGGTGGTCTTTAGATGTATGGAAGAAAATTTTTTTGAAGTTATAGATCGTAACTCCCTCTAGAAATGTTTGTTTTTGTGTAAAAATACGGTCTATAAAAAATTATGCGTATCGAACAAAGGGAAGGCGTGGCGCACCGCCTCTCAATGTGACCCCTGTTGGCAAAATGAACAGAAATATAATTTTGTTTATGTATTTATATTTTTTAGTATACAATATACCTATAACTTTATTATTATAACTTAATTAAATTTGCGGTAACTGCCATGATTTGTAACAAGAATTTGATTATAAAAATTTAATTGGAATCAAATTTCAAAAATTGCGGCGGCAACTAAATTATTTACATATCCTGATAATAGCTTACAAGCATAGATATTTTTTTAAGCCAACGAGTTCGAAATATAGCTTTTTATCCCTTTTTTCGAATACTCTTACGCGTTTTTGTTAAGAAAAGTTGGCATCACTGTGGTGCAGCATTTAAGAAAATTAAAAAGGGACTTCCCGTATAAAATGACAATTGATTAAAATTCACTAGGGTGGTAAAATTTTGCCATCGTTAATAGTAAAAGAATCTATTGATCGGATTCCAGTAGTTATATCATACAATGGCAAGGAACAATTACTTGGAATCCCAGCAATATCATCTGGAACGGGAAAGCAATAAGCGGAAGTAGTGTATGACCTATTGCAAGAATGGAACCTAATTAAAAAAGTAGAAGCTTTATGTTGCGATACCACAGCTTCTAACTTAGGCCGACTTCAAAGCTCTTGTGTGCTTTTAGAGCAAGCGATCGGAAAAGATCTTTTATATTTACCATGCCGTCATCACATCTATGAAATAATTTTAAGAAGTGTTTTCGATTAAAAAATGCAAAAATCTTTAGGCCCTAACGTACAAATATTTAGCAGATTTAGAGACGCATGGATCAATATTGACAAAATTAACTTTATGAGTGGTGTTGAAGATCAGATTGTGAAGGATGCAGTTGGGAGTGTATCCGAGATTATAAAATTTGCATCTCAAAATCTTGAAGTAAAGCAACCACGTGATGATTGTAAAGAGCTTCTTTAATTAAGTATAGTTTTTCTTGGTGGTACAGTTCCGGAATTTACCTTCAAAAAGCCTGGAGCATTTCATCACGCCCGTTGGATGTCGAAAGCTATTTATTGCCTTAAATTATATTTATTTCGAAATGCATTTAAAATGACACAATTGGAGATAACTAGTATTCGTGACATTTGCATCTTTGTTGTAAGGGTGTACTTAAAAAATTGGATACAAGCAACAATTGCAGCAGAAGCCCCTCCTATGCAGGATTTAAGATTGCTAAAAGGTTTACATGCCTATAAAATTGTTGATGAGAAGATTAGTCGTGCGTCACTAAACAAATTAAGTAATCATTTGTGGTATTTAACCCCAGAAACAGCAGCGTTGTCTTTTTATGGTCCAACAAACATGAGTCGAAGAATCTTATGGTGTAAGCTCTGGATAACTCTACTGATTGCAAATTAAGTATAAAAAAATTAATCGTAACTCCTTATACTATAAGCCAATATCTTAATAAGAACATTGAATATTTTATAACCCAAAAATCACGTAATTTTTTAAAATATAAAAATTTATTAGATTCTTATATTTTTTATTCCTTGATAAAGGCATCATTTGCCGAAACATGTAGGTTTGTTTTAAATATATATATTTTAAAGTAAAACCAGACTTTAAATCTCCAACAAATTGAATTTACCATAACATACAAAGGTCACGAAATAATTATTTATATATATATATATATATATATATATAGATAAAATAAATTAAAAATTAAAAAACTCCTTTATTAAATAACCCTATATCTCGCAACAAATTTGTTGCTTCTTCTGGGGATACTACAAGATTAATGAGAAAAAATAACATAAAATAAATAAGAGTATAAAGCAGTAGTAAAAATACTTACAAAATGTAGAGTTGAAAAATAATAAAATTGACGTACAATAAAAAATAAAAATGATTAAATTTAAAACGTGAAAAATAAAAAATATAATGCAATATAAATTTAACAATATATGGACCAAATAACAAAACAATTATTTTTTTAAGGTTATTTTCAACGTCTAAGATCTTAACGTCAACAAAATTGAAAGTATGGTCACGATCAAGTGCATGTTCACCAATGCACAGGATCTCTTTCCAATACGGACATCACTTTTATGCTGAGTGATGCGCTGTTTTAGCCACTGTGACGTCTGACCTATATAAACGCCACAGCAATCCGAACATGCTATCCTGTAGACAACATGACTATTTACAAAGAAAGGTGTTATGTCTTTGATCTTACTATACAACTTCTTCAAGGTATAGGTGTTGTATTTAGCTATTTTAATGTTATTAAATTGTTTGAAA
This sequence comes from Melolontha melolontha, assembly GCA_935421215.2. Taxonomy (NCBI): domain Eukaryota; kingdom Metazoa; phylum Arthropoda; class Insecta; order Coleoptera; family Scarabaeidae; genus Melolontha; species Melolontha melolontha. The sequence goes on from OW285243.1 coordinate 195,751, forward strand.
TGTGATACATGTGGTCACTTGATCGTGACCATACTTTCAATTTTGTTGACGTTAAGATCTTAGACGTTGGAAATAACCTTAAAAAAAGAACCTTTTTAGAAATGGTCCACATTAACAGAGACACAAATAACATAAATTATATATCTGATACTAATGGACTAAGTATAATTTATTTTAATGTACTCGGTTTGACGGTTAGTTGACCATCTTAGAATTGTTTTGTTATTTGGTCCATATATTGTTAAATTTATATTGCATTATATTTTTTATTTTTCATGTTTTAACTTTTACATATACATGTTTTTTAAAGGTTTTAAAGGCTTGTTTCTATAGTTACTTTAAGTTTTAAATCTAATCATTTTTATTTTTTATTGTACGTCAATTTTATTATTTTTCAACTCTACATTTTGTAAGTATTTTTACTACTGCTTTATACTCTTATTTATTTTCTGTTATTTTTTCTCTTAATCTTGTAGTATCCCCAGAAGAAGCAACAAATTTGTTGAGAAATATAGGGTTATTTAATAAAGGAGTTTTTTAATTGACAAACCGCTTACCCGATTTTAATTTATTTTATCCTTATATTACGGTCGATAATTTCGTTTAAATTATATATATATATATATATATATATATGTATTTGGTACTTTAAGACCTTAATGGATGTTTGAAATTTCACGTACATCGTCACAGTTACAACAAAATATTTTGCTAAGATTTTTGGACAGGTTTTATATACCACAGTTTATGGAAATATTAGTCAGTTCTTATCCCTAAACCAGCATAACTTTCTTCCTGGCCGTTCCACATTGACTAATTTCTGTAGTGTGTCTCATGTATTGGGTGAGGTATTGGATAGGCGTGGCCAGGTAGATGTTATTTATACAGACTTTTCGCATGCATTTTACACTATAAGTACACAACATTCGATCACTGGCACTCAGTCGTGTGCCAGTCTTTGAGACGAACACACGCATTATCTTTACGTTGAAACTAGCTCCGCTAGTTCTGACAAATATCATCATTTTCTGATATTAATTGAATTTATTCGATTGATTTCTGGAAGTTCTTCAAGTGCTACGCCGTTTTGGACGTTTTTGTGCAGTGATCCTACAGTGCGCCGGTTTGTTCGGAGATTAACCGAGTTTACTCGATTGGTTTCTGGATTTCCGAAACTTTTCTTGATCTTGCTTGAATTTTCCGGAATCCTCTGGAATTTTCTTGAATCTTGGGGAGGGTTTAGTGCTGTGAAACTGTGAAGTGTTTTCAACATAAGTGCTAGCTGTGTTGTTAATTAATTAAATCAGCCAGAGTTATACTCGGTTGATTTTCTAATTAAATAGACCGCCTGTACGCTATCACAGTGGGCGAATTGTTGGACTGAAACCAGCTCGCTGACAATTCCTCTGCGTGAAAACGTATAGACGCTTCGTTTATTAAACTCCTACGCCGTCAAGACGTTATAATTAATATTACTGTGCCGTGTTAACATAAGTGTAGCTGCGTCGGTGATTAACAAAGTCAACCAGAGTTATACTCGGTTGATTTCTTAATCACAGTCAACTGTACGCTATTATTGCGGACGAATTGTTGAGCTGAAAGCAGCTCGCCGACAATTCCTCTGCTTAAAAGCGTATAAGCGCTCCACTTATAAAATCCCTTACGCCTTCGGGACGTTTTTCATATTTATTTTCAGTGTTTTTTTGCGCCGCCAAACGTGTTGTGACGATTGTGTGCGCGATGTTAGTGCGATACTTTGCGGTAGTGCAGTGTCAGTGCTAGTGTTCGACTGTGCATCCTCATCACACGCCCGCCCCACCAAGACGTCATGAGTGCTCGTCCCACCACGCAGCCCCACACCATCCGGATTGAGGAGGAGTCAGGACCAAGCACGGCCAATCCCGTGCTGCCCTCACCATTCATACTCAACCTGTCGCACGGTACGGAAGTACTGGTTGGTTCAGTGGTACAATTAATCACGACTGCGAATAATCTAATGGAGATGGACACATCGAGCAATTCTCGCTCCGCCCCGTCTTAAACCACCTCTACCACTTCTACCACCACGACTACTGAACAAACCAGCGAAGGGTCCGATGCGGAAGGCCCCTTCCAGACACAAAGAAACAAGAGGCACCGCCCAAATCCCCGCAACGAGCCAGCACCTCCCGTGCCAACCACGATATCAAACAGCTATCAGGCGTTAGAAAACCCCACCTCTAATGCCAAGCAAACCTGCGTCGCCCCTACCCCTCAGGCAAACATCGCCACAAAATCTAGAATCCCCCCAATTACATTAAAATGCAAGGGCAATTGGTTATCAGTTCGCATCATTCTCACTGCGTCGTCTGTGCGAGCAGTACACCAGCTGAGAGAACATACGATTTTATACCGTAAATACGAAGCCGGAAGCAATGGCCGGCCGAATTGTTACTTTAACAAAGTTAATTCTTAATCCGAACACCACGATCCTCTGGTCACAGGAATTAAAAGAAGAGACACTCGAGATAATCGACAGAACATTTAATGAACGAGATATCCAGCACATCCTACGGACATCGCCAAACATATTTATGGTAGATCCAAACCAGCCAAAAATACAAGTCAGGATTCCAGAAAAAAACACCGAACCGCTCAAAGAAGAAAAAAAACAACACCGAACACAGAACAAGATGCAAACTGAAATCATATCCGCAGAAGACTTCATCTACCCGAAATTCACGAAGAAACCAAAAATAGACGAAACAATCACACCGATCGAAACTAAAAATTCTTACGACGCCCTCGACAACAAAACCGACGAAAAGATGGAAGAAGAAACTGCCGAATCCACTCCGCAGCCTTCAACATCAGCCAGCTCGCCCAGGGTAAGTGACAAAACCACCACACATAACACAAAAACACAAAAAACACAAAATCGCACCAATTATCATAATCGAAAAAGACAAATGGACATACATACGACAATTACTTAAATCAAACAGCATTAACACAGTAGAAAACAAAATGGTGAAACCAGGAATACACATCGAACCGACAACCGACGAAGACTATCGAAAACTAAAACACACACTAGACAACGAACAAATTCAATATTACACATTTCAATTGAGAAGTGAAAAGACACTAAAGGTGGTGATGCGTGGCATTCCCACCTTTATAACAGACACCGACATCACAGACGACTTGACGGACCAAGGATACCCGACTTTAAAAATTAAACGCATGAACGGCAAACACGGAATACCAGCACCACTTGTACTAATCGAACTGACGAGACAATATAAGTCAATCTTCAACTTACGCGACTGCTGCGGACTTACAATCAAAATAGAACAACTCAACAAACGGACTGACATTATACAATGCCACAAGTGCCAGACTTTCGGACATCACCAACGGAATTGCAACATAAACTACAAATGTATGAAATGCGGAGACGGACATTCGACACATCTATGTACTAAGACAAAAACAACCCCACCAAAGTGTGCAAACTGCGGTGGTCCTCATCTATCCACTTTCATAAACTGTCCCAACAATCCGAACAATCCTACAAACAAAACCACACCTCAACCTAAATACATACCAGCACCACCCCCAACAACAAATCCATGGACACAAAGACAAAAAGACACGACACTTAACACAAATGACGAACTAGCACTTGCCTTAGGCAATATGATAATAACACTACACTCGACAAACGCCACAAAAGAACAAATACAATACTTCGTAACACAAACACAGACAATAATAACACTCTACAATAACAAACACTAAACACACACTCAACTGAAACGCAAAAAAAAAAAAAACGAACATATTTGACTTAAACGCAAAAAAAAAAAAAAAAGCGACTGACACACAGACTTTACACAAATACAACACACACAGGACCACACAAAAAACACAACATCCAACGATTACATCAGACTCAAACACGTCACAACCCTGGGAAATACGAAACAACGGAGTGGAAGTGGAGGCAACTTCGACCACAGAACAAAACTCAAAGACCCATGAAAAGGTTATCAGTTTATACAAGATTCAAAGCAAGAAACATAAATTTCTCTAAAGCCAGAAGCACGTACGATGGCATAAGAGTCAACCCCTCCACTGTAGAAGACTACAGAAAAATCGTCACATACGCTAATACAAATAACATCGAATACTTTACGTACCAACTCCCCGAAGAGCACTCGCTCAAAGTTGTCATTCGCGGTATCCCCTCAGCGATACCAACCGAAGATATTCTCGCCGATCTAATTGCGCAAGCGCACAACGTTCTAAAAGTCCACCGTATGAAGAACGTTCGCACTAAACTGCCGATGCCACTAGTTCTCGTTGAACTTCTAAAAACCAACGAGAGCAAGAAGATATTCCAATTAGTCGAAGTATTCCAACATCGAGTCATGGTTGAAGTTCCGAACAAGCGAACCGAAGTTACTCAGTGTTTCCGTTGCCAAAGACACGGACACAGCCAACGTATGTGCCACATGCATCCCAAATGCATGAAATGCGGGCAAGAGCACGCCACCTCTGATTGCAATAAGCCCCGGGAGGGCCCGGCCGCCTGCTGCAACTGCACCGGCGACCATACGGCTAATTACCGAGGATGCCCCCGCCACCCAATCAAGAGAACTACCAACATCTCCCAACCACCAAGACCCGCACAAACAAGAGCGCCGAGATTTAATTTCCACGAAGAACCAAGAACAAATCCCTCCCAAGCCAGACCAAATTTCCCTTCGCTTCGCCCTTCCCCCTGGACCAAACATCCACAAACTCCTGTAGCTCCCACTCCAGCACCAAACAGACAACCCACTACAACCCTACCCAGTCCCAAACCAACTCAACCTGAGCAATCCACAGCCCAGAACATCGATTTCAAAAATTTCGACATCGGCGCATTGATGACTTTGGTCTTTAAAATCGGCACCGGCTTCAGAGCAGTAAAATCTGTGGAAGAGGCTATCACGGTTGTAGTAAGTTTCGCTCAGGAAATAACCAATCTTTTCAATACTATTCATGGATAGACCTAACAAACCTTCATCGTTAAAGATTGGAGCATGGAACGCATGCTCCCTACTCCCAAAAATCTTGAGTCTCACAGAATTCGCCCAACGCCAACAACTTGGACGTTATTCTAGTGAACGAAACACACCTCCGAGCCGCAAACGCTCCATTCATTCCAGGCTACACTTTGTATAGAACTGATCGCCTCTTCGGGAGAGGAGGTGGTACGGCCATCTTTATTAAACGTTTCCTGCCACATCACGAATGCTTTTCCCCCATTCTTATGGGCATTGAGTCTACGAGTATCAAAATCCAAACAAGGCATGGAGATCATCTCCGCCTACAAACAGCCTCAAGCACCCCTTTTGCACGAAAAAGTAGATGCTCTTCTCGATGAAAATGTTCACCATCATTGCTGGAGATCTAAATTCCAAACACCCAGCGTGGAACTCCAGAGTCCGCAACCGCGTTGGAAATTCTCTCTTTTCATACATGGAAAGTAACAATGTCATCGTCGATGGTCCATTGAACCCACATACTACGGCCCAACTGGAGCACCTGATGTCCTAGACATCATGGTGGCCAAAGATCTCTTCTTTGACCACACCATCACAGCGCTCCCCGATCTCGACTCAAATCACGACCCAGTTATCATCGAACTGGGTCAAGAAATTCCCCCTTCTGAAAAATACAGAATTGTCATGTCCTAGCCAGCATTTTCTAAACACCTCCAGAATAATCTCGGTCTGATTCCCTTCATCAACAATACTCAAGAGTTGGAAGAAGAAGTCGAACGCTTCAACAACTCACTAACTGTCATTAAGGATCTGGGTGTGCTATTTGATTCTGAATTGTCTTTTAAGCAACAATTGCAAGCTGTGTGTTCTTCCTCCTGCAAAACTCTGGGCTTCATTATGTGAGGTTCTACTAATTTTAGTAACATAAACTTGCTTAAGGTGTTGTATTTCGCTTTTGTTGTCAGCAAAATGGATTATGCAGCTATTGTTTGTACCTCCCATAGATTAATTTTGGATAGGATACACCGGCGATTTTTAAAATTCATCTCCTTTAGGATTGATGGAGTGTATCCACATTGGAATAAGTCTGGAAGATTTGCTGCAGCGACACAATATGCCTTCGCTCTCGGACAGAAGGGATCGCCTGTATGTTACTTTCTTGCTGAAACTCTTAAATAATAAAACTGATTGCCCGTTTCTTTTGTCCAGGATTTTTCTGCACGTGCCGAGGCTTCACTCACGTTTTAACTCCGTCTTTCATGTGTCTACGGCGAGGACCAATGTGTTGCAGCGTTCGTCAGTTTACTTGATGAGCACTGCTGCCAATAAATATTTTGAAGATTATTTCTTTTTTAATTAGGCTGGTAAATGCGTGAGTAATATAACAAAAGAAAAAAAACGCATACATATATATACACGCACACACACACACATATATATATATATATATATATATATATATATATATATATATATAATAACTTCGTGACCTTGGTATGATATGGTAAACCTAATCAGTAGGCGATTAAAGGTCTGTATATTACTTCAAAATATATGTATTTAAAAAACTCTACATGTTTCGGCTATATACGCCTTTATCAAGAGAATACAAAATATGAATGACAGGATATAAATGTCAAGACTTGACATTTATATCCTGTCATTCATATTTTGTATTCTCTTGATAAAGGCGTATGTAGCCGAAACATGTAGAGTTTTTTAAATACATATATTTTGAAGTAATATACAGACCTTTAATCGCCTACTGATTAGGTTTACTATATATATATATATATATATATATATATATATATATATATATATATATATATATATATATATATTAAAATAATATGCTTTTTTTGGTTTAGCGACCTTTACTGAAAATTCAGTTTATTTAAATAACGACGTTTCGACTTTTTTTTGGTATAATAAAGTCTTTTTCAAGTGATTTAGAACTAAAAAAATTACAAAACGAAAGGTAAGAATTATATTTACATTACATGAAAGAGTTAAAACTTTCTTCTGTAGGATATTTATGCTTTTTACAGTATCTGTGATCAAATAATTCAAAAAATGACACATATAATAAAAAATGGATAACAAACCTAACCAATGACAATATACCCAATAATGTTATGAAAATATTAAGTCTAGGACCAAAATTCACAACACAATACCAAATTGACAATAAAAACCAAAGTGAATTCCCTATAGACTTAATAATTGCATACGTAGAAACTTCAATAGACAAAATCAAGGAAAATGACAAAAATCATATAAGGTCTAAAATCTGTAACAGCCTCTTAAATTACAAAGAATCAAGTAAAACAGTTAATAATAACGAAACAGACAAAGCATTAAATAAACACATTAAAGAAACTAAAACTTTCCTAAAAAACAACAGTCATTTAATAGTACTACAATCTGACAAATCTAATAAAACAGTAATAATGGAAAAAAGACAATATATACAAAACATGGAAAAACTCCTAAATGACAATAAAACGTATACTAAATTAAAGAATGACCCCACAACAAAATATCAAAAGATAAACAACACATTCATTAAAAAATGGGAAAATAAACAAATCATCTCACGAAAAACAGCCAACAAATTAAAAATACATAATGCACTACCACCCAAAATATATGGCTTACCAAAACTACATAAAAAAAATATCCCATTAAGATCGATCGTATCTTGCATTCAAAGCCCGTTTTATGAACTATCAAAATATCTAACAAAAACATTAACCAATGTCATAGGTCAAAATAAATATTATATTAAAAATACTTTCGAATTCAAACAATACATCGATAAAATCAAAACAAATAACAACGAAAAACTTGTTTCCTTGGATGTAGAATCAATGTACACCAATATACCTTTAACTCTAGCAAAAAAAGTCATTACAGAAAAATGGGACTCCATCAAGCGTTTCACAGACTTACCATTAACAGATTTTCTTGAAGCAATAGAATTAACTTTAACTTCCACATATTTTCAAATCGACAATAAATATTTCAAACAAATAGAAGGACTAGCAATGTGAGCACCTATATCGAGCGTAGTAGCCCAATTAGTATTAGAACACATCGAAGAAAATGTTATTAAATCCCTAAAAACCAAACCAACTTTTTTCAAAAGATATGTCGATGACTGCATAATGATGTTACCAGAAAAGGAAATAAGTAATGTACAAAATAGCTTCAACAACTTCCATCCAAATTTAAACTTTACCATTGAAATTGAAAAAAACAACTCCATAAACTACTTAGACTTAACACTAATAAAAACAAACAATAACATACAAACAAAATGTTACACTAAATCAATCACATCCGGCAGATACGTAAACTTTTATTCAAACCAACCCCTATCCCACAAAAAAAATGTTGTAACGGCGTTAGTGGACAGGGCTCTAAATCTCACCAATCAAGTTATCAGACCAACAGTACTGAATAAAGTAAAAACTATTTTAACAGAAAACAATTATCCACCACAATTTATACAAAACATTATAAAACAGAGACTTAATAAAATATATAACAAAACTAAGTGCCAAAATATAAATAAAACAACCAATGAATTAACATATATCCCTACACCCTATATAACTGGATTATCCGAAAAATTAAACAATATAGTTAAAACATTTAATTTTAAAATAGCACATCAAAGCGAAAAAAATCTAAAATTCCTACACACAAAACTAAAAACTCAACACCAACACTTAAACAATCACATACAATATATAACATACCCTGCAAAGACTGTTACAAAGTATACATAGGCCAAACAAAACAGTTACTACAGGAAAGATTAAAAGGACATAAATACGCAAAAAATCAGACAGCTTTAAAAAAACACCAGATAACATTAAAACACAATTTTGATTTAGAAAATACAAAAATAATAACCAAGCAAAAAATACAAAGGCTAGGGAGGTATTAGAAATGATTCACATTTTCAAGAATAACAAAACAATCAACGACCGTAACGAGGTTGATGGACTTTCAAAACTGTATTATCCACTCATTAAACAATAGAAGACAACCCCACCCACACAAAGAAACACAAAAAAAAATTTTCCCATTGTAAACATACTGAATTTTCCCAGAATACAAAATATGAATGAATTCATATTTTGTATTCTCTTGAAAAAGGCGTATACAGCCGAAACATGTAGAGTTTTTTAAATACATATATTTTGAAGTAATATACAGACCTTTAATCGCCTACTGATTAGGTTTACCATATCATACCAAGGTCACGAAGTTATTATATATATATATATATATATATATATATATATGTATATATAAATATAATATTTTCGTGACCTTGGTATGATATGGTAAATTCAATCAGTTGGCGATTGAACCCCATTTTTTTCAAAAGATATGTTGATGATATCATAACATGTATTCCGACTAACAAAATAAACTATCTTTTAAATAAATTCAACAATTTTCACAACAAATTAAAATTCACTATTGAAGAAGAAATTAATAACAGTATTAATTTTCTTGATATTTCTTTGAGCTATGATAGACAGGGTACTATTTATACAAATTGGTATAATAAACCCACAGCTTCTTTTCGATATATGAATTACCACTCAAATGCTCCTACAGTATTCAATAAAATGATTATAAATAATCTGACTGATAGGGCAGTAAAACTATCACATACTCAATACAGAAAAGATAACATCAAAAAAATTAAAACAATCTTAACTGATAATAATTATCCACCACAACTTATAGACCAAACTATTAAAAAAGAGTACACCAAATATACAACACTGCAGACACCAATAAAAATTTGAACAATGAGACAACATATATCACGATTCCATATGTTCCACAACTATCAGAAAAAATTAAATACACTTTAAAAAAATATGATATAGCTACAACATATAAACTTAGTAATACTAATAAACGTTTACTTTCAAAACTTAAACCTAAAATAGAAAAAAATCGAGAAACACATGTCATATATAAAATACAATGACGCGATTGCGATAGTTACTACATAGGCCAAACGAAACAATATTTATACAAAAGAATACAAGCCCACAAATACTCTAAAACAGACAAAACTGCTTTATCTACACACAAACTACAACGCGATCACCATTTCGATTTTGAAAACACACAGATAATTGATAAAGAACAACACACAATGAAAAGACAAATTAAAGAAATGATTAGTATTAAACAGTAAAAAAATTCAATTAACAACAGAAATGATATAAAAAATTTAAGCAGTATATACATACTATAACTTAATTGTGTAACGATCTGCAATTTACCATTATAATATATTTCTTTTTTGTTATAAAATTATATATCTTAAGTTATTTAAATATCAATTACATTTAAATATCATATACATTTGCTTATCATGCTGACTGTTCCGTGTTTTGATTCCTGTCTAGTTGTCGGAGTAGGTTTCTGTGGTTATCCTTCTCGTTTAAGGCGAATGCCGACAACTTTGCATCTTAAGACGCTCCACGGGCGCATACATAATAATAACTCATGTCTTGCTTTTCCCTGTTTTTGTTGTCTATCTGTTTTTGGAATACTAAGGCATGATTTATTATTATTCAATTGGAATGTATCTTTGAATAATTTTATCCATAGCAACTCAATTATATGACATTTGTATACTGTCATTTATATTTTATATCCTTGATAAAGGCATCATTGCCGAAACATGTAGGGTTGTTTTAAATATATATACTTTAAAGTAAAGCCAGACCTTAAATCGCCAACTGATTGAATTTACTATATATATATATATATATATATATATATATATATATATATATATATATATATATATATTGATATTAGTCGGTTGATCTATTAATTAAAGAATATTAGCAAGTAAATTGATTTGAATTTATAATTGGGCGCCTTTTAATATGAAAATATATTTAGATCAACGCTATCTATGTTCTTAATATAACAACTAGCAGTCGTGAGCAAGTAATAATAAAAATATGACTCTGCAGGATCTTCGTAGATAGAATGTGAATGTTTATTCCTTTGTATGGTGTTTAAATAAATAAATCTAATATAAAATATCTCTTACAACCAAACACTAGCAAATAAAAGAGTGAATTAAGTGATAAAAATAAATAATTTATTGAAATAAATAAGGAATCTGTAACTTGAACAAATAGATGTGTCTAGCGACAAATATAAATAACTACAAATAATAAGCACGTGTGTTGGATACTTAAAGGTTATGTGTAGTTAAGAAATATGATCTTATATTAAATTCCAACAGTTTATACAATAAATCAGGTAAGTACTACTATGTTTAAAATATTTATATGGGATAACTATAATGTGGTTGTCTAGGATGTAAATAAAAGTAAAATTCAGGATTTTATTAAATTGAATAATTTGTTTTAAATAATATTAACTTTTCGACTTTGTTGTAGAATATTGATAGAAGTGAACCTGTTTTCCAACGAACTCTGCGGTTATCCGGAATGAAAGCGTCGTGATCGGAAAAATACAAAGTGCGGGTCCTCCAATTTTGATGACGGCGTATGCGGCTTGAAAACGGCTTCGATTCTGCCTCCTCGACGGAACTCCAATATTAAAGATGCTTGTCACGAATTTTCTAATTTTCCAAGCGATTGACTTCAGGTTTGTTTTCAAAAGATGAGCCAATTATTAATATCTCGATTCAGCATAAATTTGTAATAATATCACTGGTATTTTAATTTTTATATAATTTTTTAAAGGAGTCGAACAAAATTACGGCCATGCGTTATTAGATTTTTAGGAAAAGACGCCGATAGCGGTTATTTATTTTCAAAGCCTAATTAATATCGTAAAATAGCCTCGAAGTTTTACTTTTACTAAATCCATAAACAAGAAAAATATGAGCAATATGATAATTTTGTCATAATACATAATTAAATTTATAAAATAATTTTCAAGTTGTCAAAACATGCATTCAAATATTGGGTTATGTTGTATTTGTGTGTAGAAAATAACATTTTCGCGGGTTAATTGCATTTTAAAAAGTGGGCGTGTCTAACTAGTATCGATACAAAATATTGATGTAGGTAAATTAGATATCTGTTATTTCGCGCTAAAGATTTGAATTATGAAATTGAAAATAAAAATATAAAAGTAAGTTTAGAAATAAAAATAGGTTAATTTAAAAATATTCAAAGATCGTTATATTAATTTATATACATTTCGATACTAATTTTTACAAATTAAATCCACCAATTTAACCCTTCTTCTATGAGTTTTATAATTGTTAATGCTGTTTTTCCCATTATAGATGCTGAAATAAGGCTGCTGTTTGCCCCATTACAATATATATATATATATATACAGGGTTATGATAAAGTAACGCACAAAATTCATAAAACGTACAATGTTCATTTTTGAAAAAAATGCAGAAACACTTCAAACAGTTTATTTTATTCCGCGTCTTTTAACATAAGTCCAAAAAATAAAACGTCAAATTTGTCAAAGTTATGACGTCATCAATATTTTTTTAAATATGAAGCTTGGTTTTCTTTTACTTTATTTGATAAAGCTTGTTTTTCTGCATTATAAAGAAATAATTGAAGTAGGGGTCACATAAGAAAAAACTGAGAGAATTAATAAAAAACAAAATAAACTAGTTTTTGAATTTATGAAAAGAAACTAAATATTAAAAGAATTAAAACTTAAAGTTACCTAGTAATAAAACAACTGTTTGTCAGTGTCAGTCTTACAATTAGTGTCATACCAATTTTATTATGATGGCTCCTTTAACGGAAAGAGAAAGGATAGAAATTCTAATGATGGTAGGTTACTGCGATAGACTTCGAAGTCATGAAGAAGCATGTGCTTTATTTAACGAAACACATTTTGAAAGACCTCCAATTGCTAGAAGCACAGTAAGCAGAATTATTGCAAAATTTAATGAAACAGGAAGCGTAAGTGATGCTCCAAAATCTGGAAGACCGGGAATAAACGACGATGCAAAGTTAGATATTTTGCTGTCATTAGAAGACAACCCTCACGCAAGTACAGCAGAAATTGCCTTACAACAAGATGTTAGTCACTCGTTTGTAGTAAAGTTTTTAAAAAAAGAAAAACTGCACCCATACAAAGTTCAACTTGTTCACGAACTCTCAGAAGATGATCCGGACAGACGTTTGGAATTTTGTGAAATCTTCATGAGGAATTGTGACGAAAATCCAAATTTGCTTAATAGTGTAGTATTTTCAGACGAGGCAACGTTTTATTTAAGTGGTACAGTAAATCGACACAATTGTCGCTACTGGGCTCGGGAAAATCCCAACTGGATTCAGACAAAACACACCCAGCGCCCCCAAGAAATTAATGTATGGGTAGGAATCGTCAGGGGAAAATTTATTGATACTTATTTCTTTCGTGGGAATTTAACAGCTGAGCGATATTTGGAACATCTTCGTATGGCAGTGCTTCCGGATCTAATTGCGGCACTTCCGGATCCAAATAATAGGGAAAACTTGGATCCCAGTATTTGGTTCCAACAAGATGGTGCACCACCACATTATGGTCTTAATGTTCGGAAGTTTCTGGATAACCAGTTCGAAGGAAGGTGGATTGGAAGACGTGGACCAATGGAGTGGCCACCTAGGTCACCTGATCTCACCCCCCTTGATTTTTTTTCTGTGGGGACATTTAAAAAGTCGGGTCTACGTTAACCGACCAGACAATTTAGAAGACTTAATGGAACGAATTAGACATGAAATGACTCGTATAACTCCGCAGATCATCGAAGACTCTGTAAATCAGGTCTACCATCGCCTTGGACTATGTCAGATAGTGAACGGGACACAGTTTGAACAATTCCTGTAAGAAATCGTTTTGGTTTAATGGACTGTTTAGTAATTTAAATGTTATTACTATAATAAAGTTTATTTTGTTTTTTATTAATTCTCTCAGTTTTTTCTTATGTGACCCCTACTTCAATTATTTCTTTATAATGCAGAAAAACAAGCTTTATCAAATAAAGTAAAAAAAAATCAAGCTTCATATTAAAAAAAAATATTGATGACGTCATAACTTTGACAAATTTGACGTTTTATTTTTTTGACTTATGTTAAAAGACGCGGAATAAAATAAACTGTTTGACGTGTTTTTGCATTTTTTTCAAAAATGAACATTGTACGTTTTATGAATTTTGTGCGTTACTTTATCATAACCCTGTATATAATTATATATATATATATATATATATATATATATATATATATATATATATATATATAATTTAAAGGAAATTGATTAATCAATTTTATTGTCCTTGTACGTCACTTTATTATTTTTTTCAACTCTACATTTTTATCTTCGGAAGAAGCAACAAAGTTGTTGCGAAATATAGGGATACTTAATAAATGAGTTTTTTAATTGACCGACCGCTTGCCCGCTTTTAATTTACTTTATTCAATATATTACGTTCGTTAATTTCATTTAACATGTTTCGGCAATGATGCCTTTGTCAAGGGAATAAAAAATATTTTTTATTCCCTTGACAAAGGCATCATTGCCGAAACATGTAGGGTTGTTTTAAATATATATACTTTGAAGTAAACCAGACCTTTAATCGCCGACTTATTAAGTTTACCTTATGATACCAAGGTCACGAAAATATTATATATATATATATATGTATATATATATATATATATATATATATATATGTGTGTGTGTGTGTGTGTGTGTGTGTGTATGTATGCGTGGCTCGCGCTCGACATGAATTAGTAAGACGCCGCAACCGCTACAGCCTTCACTACAGCTTCGGCCAGATACTAGAGCTGTTATATGTAGAGCGTGCTCTGTTCTAATTCGTACATTTAGGCTGCCGTAACTACTACTTTATTGTTGTACATTTGCACTAAAAATGTCGCAGTTACGTACTTCGCGAAAATGACCGATGTCAGGCACAGTTAAAACTTTTATTGCACATACGGCGGATTTAATTTATTATGGTCCCGAAATTCAATGTGTCGTTTGTAATTTGCAACTAATGTTGGTCCAAAAGGGATTGTCAATTTCACGTTAATAGTTCAGTGTTCTTATAAAAAAAGTGCCGGACGCTCCAATGAAACATTTCAATTTGATTTATGTGTTACCCTTGATATATTTAATCTACCGTTTACTTTACTAGACAACGAAGCATTTGTCTCCTTGTGAAATAAATACGCGTATTGTAAATTCCGAAGTCTGAAAACATTACGAAATTTACTGCCATCTGTTTGTCAACATATTCAAAAAATAATTAAATCTAAATTGAAAGATCAAAAGCCGTGGTTCTTTGTGGACGAAACGACAGATCTTAAGAAACAGATTTTGTGGTTAATATAATGGTACGTACAATGGAACCACATCAACCGTCATTTTCTATCTTACTTGCTTCCAAAAGAGTTGAAAATTGTACTGCCTACGAGATTTTAAAGGTAGTGTTGAACTCATTGGACAAATTTGAACTTTCGACAAAGCAACAGACTGCGTTTAAGACAACAAATATTTTGAGGAGGTAAAGATGGTACACTGCGCGACATATAAAACCAGTACAACTCTTATGAGCGTAAAACCAGAGTTTTTTAGTTGGGTAAAATATTTAAAAAAGGTATATAACCCCTTACCACAATTATTAGTCGTATCCTAAATACGTATTTCGACAACTAAGTTGTCATCATCAGTAGGTAAAAACTACTAATTAAAAGTCGCACATGGGGCACAGTAAAGTAAGAAAAACGCTTCCGCACAACTACTATACAATGCATCCCCGTAAAGACTCTAACCATTTGTAATTGAAAAATTTTTACACCCCTACCCAAAATAGATATTCTTACTCGTACTATATATATATATATTATATTTTTAGTTATATTTTTACATGTACTCGAAATAATACGTTTGAATAATAACTACTGATGTGTGCAATGCACATGAAATATACATATAGTTAAATATACTATTGTTTTGTGAAAATATAAGGTGTTTCATTTAAGTTTAATAGTGGGTCATCGTAGTTTTTAAAAATCGAATTTAGTGGCGCCTCCCTTAGAGATGAATGTCTGCCGTTCCTTTGTTCGACAATTTAACACATGTTTAGACCTTTTCTTTAAGAGGCAAGTGTTTGTCTCGTAGTTTAGATTGGCATGTTAAATTTAGTCTTTACGGGGATGCAGTGTATAGTAGTTGTGCGGAAGCGTTTTTCTTACTTTACTCGCCCCATGTGCGACTTTTAATTAGTAGTTTTTACCTACTGATGATGACACCTTAGTTGTCGAAATACGTATTTAGGATACGACTAATAATTGTGGTAAGGGGTTATATACCTTTTTTAAATTTTCATTTAACCACAGTTTCCATTGAAAGAATTTTCAGTCAATAGACTTAAATTTTTTAGATTTATTAAACTTATAAATTTAATAGTAGCCAATATACAGCTACTAATCATAAATTTGTGAAATATACGTTATTGATGACTAACATTTTTTTTCAAAAGCTAAACAAAAATTAATACTAATTTTATCGATTCTCCTAAAATGAAAATATAAATAATACCTTCCGATATTTACATACTAAATATATATATATATATACATATTGTTAAAAGGCTGACAAGGTGTAAATATAAATGCAAGTGCAAATTACGTTAAATGTAAATGGTAAATAATAAATTAGTTGATAGAATAATTTTTTTTAAATTATAAAAATGTATAGCAAATGCCAATTACGTTGGCGCGAGGAGGGGTAAGTTCGCGCAGGATTAAAAGTAGTTTGGAGATTTGTATTTGGTTTTACATTAAATGTCAGATAATTCTAACCTCTGAGCGTGTATCAATTTATGATCCCCTAGCAAAGACATTATTTTCCGTCAAACGTCAATGACAAACGTATTCTGACAATTACTTGAGTAGTGGGGGTGGACGTTTTTAAAAACGGCTTCTGCGCACCCCCTCCTCGCGCCAACTTAATTGGCGATTGCTATACACTAGTTATATATAACAAACGCTAAGTTGCCATGGCAACCAGGCATGAAAATTTTGTCCGCACTATACGGACACAGTGTCGCTAATTAATGATGAAATATGTCGAAAACACCAATATAATAACACTGTGTGCCCTTAAATAAATATAATTTCATTGTATAAGATTTTTTTTACGCACGATGGTACTATTTCACTTTTAACAAGTGCCCAATACTAACATAAATTGTCAAGTTTAGGGAAATGACAGAAGTCAAAAAATTAAACTTAGACAACTGTCACAATTACAAGGTAATACAAAATCGTATTATATTTGCAAGCAAAAATAAAATGATTGGGCACTAGAATCATATTTAGCATCCAAACATAAAATAGCTATAGAAGATTTTAATTGGCGAGAGAATATAATAACAAAGTTACAGGAACGAAATAAACTACAGACACCATTTCAATTCTTTAGTAAATATCAGTTACGTGGATTGGCGTATTTTAGAGAAGGAACTAATTTTCTTTACTTTATATACACTTTTAATTTGGCATTGCTTCTATTGCTTATCTTTCAGAATTAAAATGAATTAAAAAAAAGTGTTTGTTTATTAAAATTTAGTTAAACAAACACACTCGTGAGTCTTTACGGTTATGCAGTGTATAGTAGTTGTGCGGAAGCGTTTTTCTTACTTTACTGTGCCCCATGTGCGACTTTTAATTAGTAGCTTTTACCTACTGATGATGACAACTTAATTGTCGAAATACGTATTTAGGATACGACTAATAATTGTGGTAAGGGGTTATATACCTTTTTTAAATTTTTATTTAACCACAGTCTACATTGAAAGAATTTTGGGTAAAAGAGACAAATATATTCATACTGTCACTTATAGACTTCATAGGTTATACCGGATTTTTCTTTTGTCATTACACATAGGTATAATGCATTGACTGACTTATTTTCATTTCCAATTACACATAGGCATAAATGTATGCTGGCATATAGTGGGCAACCAGTTATCCACCAGAATCTACGTACAAACAATACATTAATTACTAAATAGATGAATTCCAAAACAAACAATGTTTAGTTACCAAAGAAAATCTGCAAGATTTTAATGTTGATTACAAAATTTTGCTACCATTATAATGTTCTAAATATCCTTTTAAGTTTTTGTACGTATAGCATGTTCTTAAATTCTAGATTTTAGTATTTATATGCTAACTCGTAAAGAAATAATAATATATATGACATTGAACATTGAATATGAACAAGTAGATATAGATGTGTTTTTCAAACAAGATCTGTTTTGTTACATCTTAAGCTTGTTATAGAAAATAATAAAAAATATGCCTATTCGTAGTAAACATAAAATTTGCTTTATCGATTCTCATACAGGGTGCATTCAAAATTGACCCATTTCAAATTTTTCATTGCTGTTTCAGCTCTATTTTATTTTCAATGCATCTTGTTTAGAAAGATACACAGCAATATGTAACCTGTTAGTGACTTCACGGAAGACTCTTAACACGGTAAGTGTTTGAGGAGATTTTATAATTTACTTCTTGCAATTTGTTTTATATGTCAACTTTTAAATGTCCGCCTCTGGCGCGTGTTACAATTTTCTTGCTCTAATGATAACTCCAAATTTTAACTAATTTCTTTATCAACATGGTAGCGTGTAGTAGAATAATAGATTAAACTAGTGAGTAGAATTAATCTAAGACATGACTCGCTTTTCTCATGGCTAACAGTAAGCATCAATATTTTTAACATAATAGTGTAAATTATTTTTAATAATAGGCGTAGATGTAGGTGTTTGTAGATACAGGTGAGACTGTGGAAGGTATACAATTAAACATATATAGTAAATATCTTAATATCTTTACTTGTATATTATTGTATTATGACAGTACGTGTATGTAAAATCTAAATAGTAAATTTCTTCAATGTGTTAGTAAGTATCAAATGGTCGGTTTCCGTAAGTATCGTATAGTTTGTTCCAAAATTCTACATCTTTCTGGTGTGGATTAATCGATGGTACTAATGTAGATCCTATGTCCAAGTAATTCATATCAAAACTTTTTGAATTTACTGGCAACCATATTTGATTATCTAGTAGTTCTTCTTTTTTTGGCGTTGGATTGCTATTTAATATTTAGAAAATTAAGTATATGCACACAAAAAGAAATATGCAGTATTTAAAATTTTAATAAGACCATAAGCTATATATGTATTTTATATTTAATTTTTGCTTTTTTCTTTAGGTGTACCTATCATATCAAGTTGATGCATTTTTGTTCTCTAGGGAAGGAATGCGTTGATAGGCATATGTCAAAGTTATTTTAATGTCGTTTTATTATTTAATTGAGTAGTTTTTGAATTCGCAAATTTATGCCAAGATTGCATTAATTATTCACAAAAGATAACAGAACGTCAAGTAGCAGAAAACTAGCATTTATGACGTATCTGTTTGTTCGACTTCAACTGAGCTGTTAACGCATCGTAAGCTGCTAGAACCATTTCGGCCGTTTACGGAGAAAGCGTAATTAGGAAGAGTAAGGAAATAGTTTCCCTAATTTAAAGAGGGCCATTTTGACATAAACAATTCTTAACAATTGTCTATATGCTTTAATCCATGATCATATTCCCCAATTAACTCGGAAATTGGTCATTACTAAAGCTCGGATTATATGCAAAATGCATATTTGTTGTTAAAGGTATATAAACAAAATTATGAGTTTTTTGGGTTTGAAAATAACGGACAGACAGTTACTGTAAATTCTAACAGGTACGCTGCAATGATCAATTAATATTTTGGCCCTGCCCTCCAAGAATTGGTTGATTTTAATTATCAGTAGTGGTTCCAGCAAGATGGGGCTACTAGCCATACATAAAATACCGCATTAAAAGGTGTAAGAGAATTGTTTTCAAATAAATTGATATCAAGAAGGGGCGACATCAACTGTCCAACATGAATCCTGGACTTGGCTCCAAACCAATTTTTTTTTCTGGGTTAAGTTTATAATAACGCCTAAGCAAATTTGATTCAGCTAAAAATCGTATCCAGGAAGAGATTGAAGCCATTACTCCTGATTTGTGCGTAGGAGTAATGAGAAATCTAAGGCATCGGCTGGGGGAGTGCCAGCGGCCTAATGATCAACATCTAGATGATATAATAATTTTTCGTACGCGAATTTCCAATAAATCTAATTTTAAGTTCTAAATACAGTTAATTAAGAAAACTGATGATAGTTGAGCAAAATGAGAAATACAACTGCAAAACTCTGAGACACGTGTACAAGATGGCCAATATATACCTAACTGATTTAAATAGCGCGCCATTGTTGATACACGCATTTACGCATTTGGCGCTGTTTTCGTTGCTTAAAGTTCATGTTCAAATTCATCACGGAACTTTACACGATCCAACAACGCGTCCGTATTGCTAAACCGTTTTATTTAAATAATTAGTCAATAATTACAACTATACGGTATCTAGGGTAGAAATAATGTGTCCATACTCCCTCCGTTGGAACTATTTGTGAAAGCAGTGACCATGGCTGCGATCCTGAGGCTGAAGGCCAATGGCGTGTGGTATTCTAATAAGGTTGTAGGGGGTCATACAGATACCACAACAACTATACTGGAAGAGCGAACATTACAAATGCCGAGGGGCAGTATGGTACCTGAAATTCTGTTTATAATACAAAAGTATATCTAATAAAATAAAATATTATTAAAAATCTGGTGTGAAGAACACAAATACAAGTTCAATATTAATATTTTTTGTGAACGTATCCTTATACAGAGACGCAGATACGTATTTCGTATTTCTACAGATTCCTCAGTACGCTCCTGCTGGAGAAGGATACCTTCTCAAAAAGAACGACTTTGCTATCTCACAGAAATTATTAAGACCGAGTAGAAGTACATTCACATACCGACTTACTACACCGACCAGCGAACAAACAAAAGCCCCTCGAGCGATTATGGTACCGGCACCTGGTACACGGATGGATCGTAATCCAATCGGGGCACAGGTGCAGGCATATGCGGAATGAGGCCCCAGAAGAAAGATTTCGTTAAGTCTTGGGAAACATCCAACGGCTTTCCAGGTTGAATTGATTGCAGTCGTAGCCTGCGCGGAGGAAATTCGGGAAGCCGGCTGCGCGAACCCAAAAAATCAACATAATGACTGATTGTCAGGCAGCTACTGAAACCATTATGAATCCATTTACCAGGTCTAAACTGGTGGAACATTGTAAACAGATCCTCAATAGACTGGCACAAGACAATACTGTGTTATTAATATGGATGTCAGGACATGAGAGAATTAAAGTTATGGCTAGAAAGAGAAGATAAAAAGAAATGGAGGCTAATAGAAGTTCAACTCCAGATTAAAACACTACTAAGGGAGCTGGACACTAGGTTTTGAGTGAACCTGATTCGTAGTAACAAAAAAGAAACTAAAATTATTACCAGGTTAATAACCGGGCATTGTCCTTTATTGGGCCTTTATTTGGCCCTGGTGTGGGAAATGTGAAAAACAGAAGGAAACTGGCCTTCGCGTAGTATGCATTGTGAAGGACTGAAGGGACTCAGATAGATACACTTCGGAAGAGATCTATTGGATTCTACGAGGGTACTCTAACTTCCCCTGAGGGAGATAATGGCTTTGATTGAGGACACAAGACTAATAAAGTTTAACTGAGACATCTATAGGGGGTGGTACATAGAGCACTTTGCTCAAGTACCTGGACGTGCTGGCGCCCAACCAATAAATTAGAAGAAGAAGAAGAATGTGTATCAACGCCATTCGTAAATTATTGCGGAAATTTAAACAAAGCGGTGAAGTTAAAGACTTGTCAAAGTCGGGTAGTTTTCGAACTGTTCGTACCCCGGAAGATGTTGAAAGAGTTCGTGAAAGTATAGAGGATAGCCCTGAGACCTCTACCAGATGTCGTTCTTATGAACTGGACATTCGTCGCCGCACGTCATTACGCACTATTTAAGAAAAGACTTGCATTTGCGGCTATACAAAATTCAGTTGACCAAAAGCTACCGCCTAGAGACCACGAAAGTCGTCGATAATAAAGTTACGCAATATTACAGCTTAACAACCAAACGAACGATTTTTGCCGAAAAATCATAATGAGTGACGGAGCCCACATCTGTATGAACGTATTTGTTAAGAAAGCAGAATTGTCATGTCTGGGCATTAGAAAACCCTAGTGTCATCCATTAACGACCACTTCATCCCCGCCGAGTCACAGTTTAGGTATGGAGGTGTCATCGGACCTTACTTTTTTGAAGATGCTGCAGGTATTTCTCTTACTGTCGCTGGCGAGCACTACCCCGATATGCTGTAAAACTTTCTGACTCGTCAAATTCAACAGCTTAACTTGCAAAACGTGTTGTTCCAGCAGAATGGCGCAACTTATCATACGACTAGGGAAACAATTAATCATTTGCGAACAATGTTTCCGGGGCCTTTACTCTCTTGATTCGGCAATATCATCTGGCCCCCAAGGTCACCCGATTTAACGGCTCCAGACTTCTTTCTATGGGAATTTCTAAAATATAATGTTTATGCAAGCAAACCAAACACTGAGCAGCTGAAGAACAATATTCGGGAAGCGATTCAAAATATTCCTCCCGAAACCTATCAAAAAGTGATGGCAAATGTAATTAAGAGGGCTCAGGTTTGTGCGGCTTCCATAGACGGACACTTGTTTGTTATTATTTTTCATATATAATTTCTAAATTTCAATAAAAGATTAAGATAAAAAATGGAGGTATTTTATTTTATTTTAAAAATATTTAAGAGACAAACCAGTCACTTATGTATTGGCCACCTTGTATTTCTCCATCCATTGCTTTTACTGAGTGTCTAATAGATCAAATATTAATGTGACGTTTGTGTTAATAAATCATTAAGTTTGTGTCAATAAATTAATAAAGGAGCATCTATTGTATATAAAAGAAAAATATTTTATTACCTATATTTGGCAAAATTACTCCAGAGTTTGACTAATTGTTTCCTAACTTCTTGATCCTTTTGCGAAATTTCACCATGATCTTTATTATGGAACAAATACTCAATCTCTTCTCCGTGATCAACGCCTGCAATTTATTATTGTGAGCCAAAAGAGCTATTCAAGCTTTTGGTACTAGTTCTCAACTTACCTCTTATTTGTCTGTTAGATCTACCCAAATTTCCTTCATATGAAAATCGATACAGATATGTTGTAGTATATTTAGAAACTAAACTAGCATCCTTTATCATAGGTCTTACAAATTGGTCATCACTAGCATACTGTGAAATAAGTATAATAGCTTAGTAAAAGCTTTTAACAATGAGGCATATGAACATTAATATTGCAACGCATGTGCAGTTCAAATCTCTCCACATTGTTGTCCCAACATTTTAACAACTAGATTGCGATCATCAGCGTTTATTAGATGGTTATACGAGGTATGTCTCAGAAGTAATGAGAATAATCATTTTATAGCATTTTATTGAATGTAGCTACAATTTAACATTACCCCCTTCAAAGTATGATCCTTGGGAATGCACACAGCGTTGCCAGCGATTTTTTCATTACTGGTAAGAATTCTGGAAGTTTTGTTTCTTTGGACTGTTTAGAACCTGTGTTGTGACTATTTGATTGTTGTCTAGTACTCCGTAATGGAAACCTTTCAACTTCCGCTTAAACGCTGGAAAAAGAAAACAATCACCTGGAGCGATGCCTGAACTGTAGGGTGGGCGTTAGAATACGAGAATGTTTTTCTCTGCCAAACATTCTCTAACCGACAATGAGGTTGTGATTGGGGACATTATCGTGATGCAAGGTCGCACAGGCAAAACACTTGCGCAAACGTTCAAGGACCTCACGATAGAAGGTTCGATTCAATGTGCGACCCTGCGCTACGAATTCTTTGTGGACAATTCCACGACAATCAAAAAAGACGTCAAGCATGAACTTGATTCAGGATTTGCTCATGCGAGTTTTCTTCGGCCGCGGTGATGATGGTGTTTGCCACTCCGCGCTTTGTTGTTTTGTTTCAAGATCGTATTCAAATATCAATTATTTGTCACCTGTTATTACTTTGTGCATGAAGTTAGGTTCAGCTGTCAAGCGATCTAACAATTCTTGGCCAATGGATAAGCGATTTTTTTTTGTTCATCAGACAAGTTCTTGGGGATCAGCTTTACACAAATTTTTCTCATACATAGTTCCTCTGTCAAAATTCGATGAACACTATCCTTACTTATGCTTACTTTATGTGTAATGGTCCTGACTATCAACCGTATGTCTCGTGCTAACACAGAACGCACCTTCGACACGCCTTTATCAGTTTTCGATGTGGACGGTAATTCGGAGCGATGTTAATCTTCTTCAATGTTTTTGCGGCTCTCTTTGAAAGCGTTGTGCCATCTGAAAACATGTGCTGAAGGCAAAGCATTATCTTCATATACCGGTCTTAACATTTGAAGTATCTCTAAAGCTGTTCTTTCCAGTTTAACGTAAAATTGAATTGTATATCGCTGCTCGATGTTTGCCTGCAGTTTTCGTGTGATGTGGAACACAACTTTAAACAACTAGCGTTCACACCGCTAACACTGAACTGAGTGGACTGCACCTTGTCTGGTTGCGTACCTACCATTTTCAATCACATGTGGTCCTCTCAGGCCTGATGTACTGTTGCCACATTTAGCGTAAAAAATAATTTTCATTACTTTTGAAACATTTCTCGTATGGTGTAACTTGAGTCAAGAATTGTTTATTGGTGGCCTGGTAATCATAATTGTCTATTACTTATTAACTTTGCTAAAAATATACAAAGCGAGATCTATTAGGATGGATAGTGAATTGTAATCATTATTGCTGGGATATGATCCTTCATATTGTCTTTATTATTTAAAGATACAGGCTTAGTGGAGCAGTTGCCATTCTAAATTAAGGGATAGGTGAATTATGTGATCAATTAGTTAACTACGGGTTAATTAATCAGTCACCTTAATAGGTGAAATATACGTATGCAATAATTTTAGGATGATCTATGATAATGGCGTTAGAATATGGGAGAATAGTTGATTGGTACTCATTTCTTCGTGGGTACTGCAAAAGGTAAAGTACATCTTAACATGTTTAACTCTGTTAATAGATTTTTTCACAATTATATCCTATTAATTAAATGACGCAACGTTCTTTTTTAAGTGAATGAAGTGTCTTCATACTATGGTGCATTAATTGCGCAAAATTAAATCAAAAAATTGGAATATTATGTCACCTCCGCCGTGTCCTTGATCGGTCGAATGGAAGAAGCAATAGTAGTACGCCGTTGCTGCCATACTGTAGACCACATGCGGTTTAGTTTTAATCCCTCATCCCCGTTGATGTTATCTGGATATTTACTATATCTTATACTTTCACGTTTTGGTGTTTAAATCGTTTAAATTTTCTTCTTCTGGTAATTTGATGGCTTTAGATAATATTCATTATATGAACAGGATATACTATACATACCCACCATTCTTAATGAATCTTATTTTATGTTTGTATAAATTTCAACCTCACCTCTGCTCTCAGTTCTTAGTTCCTCCTTATTCCGGGATTTACAATTCTGTTAATTATTAAATCAGGGAAGATCCTAAATTGGTGGAGACTGGGTTTGAAATCTGAAACAGACAGAAACAAGAAAAACCCTCACCACGTATTTCAGCAACTAAGTTGCTATTTTTAGTAGAACAAACTGAAAACGAAAAATAGTGCTAAACGTAGTGTCTTTAATATATCTTCAAGTGTTTTGCCTTAAGCCAAAGACGCTACGTTTAATACTATTTTTCGTTTTCAGCTTAAGGCTTAAGGTAAAATTTTTGAAGATATGTTCTTTACCAAATCGCCAGTGCGATAACACCGTTTTATCCCACTGGCGATTTGGTGAAGAGCATATCTTCAAAGGTTTTACCTTAAGCCAAAGACGCTACGTTTAGTACTATTTTTCGTTTTCAGTTTGTTCTACTGAAGATGGCAGCTTAGTTACCGAAATCGTATTTAGAATTTATTGATATATATTGTGGTTAGGGTTTTTTCTTGTTCTTGCCTGTTTTTTATCAGGGAAGAGATTACTGTAGACAAAATTAAATATTTTATATTTAATTTTTTCTTTTTATTTTTTGTTAGTTCCAATAACACTGATCAACAAATTTTAATTTTTTAAAATTTTTGTTTAGAAGTTTTATGCAATTTTCTTTTCGTTTATAGTTCTAACAAGAGTACACAAATGAAATAATATTAACTAGATATGTACTATTACATTTAATTTGCTTGATTTGAATGGCTTTTTAAGAGTAGATGGTAGGTACCTCGATTTGCTATTTACAGACCTGTCAGTGTCATATTCAGGTTTGTTAAAATATAAAGCTGATATGCCGCATTTGAATATTCAAACTAAAATTTAAATAATTACATTACTAGAAGTAGGTTGGTTAGTTAGAAGATTAGCGGATAGATTTGGGGTGGGGAAGAGTACTATTTCAGATATCAAAATTAAATGTCAACGTCGAGGATTTATTAATAGGCAACGAGGCTCCAATACATTTTGTCGGCTGTGTCCACATAGCAAGAAAACGGTTGAGACAAATTTCAAATTTGAGAAGTCGGGCGTCTGTGAAAAAAACATTTCTTAATGTGCAGAATTAAGAAGTAAGGACTGGTTTTGCGTTGGAATTTATGCCACATTATTTTAATTTTTGCGAAAATGTAATTTTCTTAAATGAAAGTCGTCTCAAAATGGCCGAATCAGTACTTATAGACCACCTAATTCACAATTTGACGAAAAATATATTCAAAAATCACAAACGCGGAAGATTCTCAGTAAACGTCTGGGCCTGGATTTGCGCACATGGGCCAGGTGTTTGTTGGATTATAGGGGAAAGATTTAATAGTAAAAATTATATTAATATTAGAAAATGTTTTTCCTTCGGCAGAAATATTATATATTCTGAAAGAAATGTCATCCTTCAACACGACAATTGTTCAGTCCACACGGCAAGAGTCGATTCTCAGTGGTTTAGAGATAATAATACAGATTGTTTGCCGTGGTGTTCTAGAAGTCCAAATCTAAACCTCATCGAGAACATGTGGTATATATATGTTTGTTAAGACGATGAGCAGGAGTAATTTTAGGCCAGCAAATGTCCAAGAATTATTTAACAAGATCGAGAATATTTGGAATGATCTGTCGCCAGAATTTATACATAATGTTATAACTAGAGAGCGGATGCAATTTCCATAAAACGCAATCGGCAATTGGAATTGTGTATAACGTCGCTCAGTACATCCCGGCGTAATTCAATGAAGTATTTGTTTGATTTACTCGACCACCTGGTCTCGCAGCGATAACAATGGACAACCCAGCTTTTGATTCGGAGAATATAGTGTTTTCAGTGGTGTCGTGTACGTAGATAAAATAAATAAGTTTATCGTATTTCGTAAGAGAAATAGCACGTACATTCCTTTTCTTTTCATTTAAGCAATATCTTCCAATTATTTTCACGTAAGTGTGCATAAAATTTCGTTATTTAATTTCGTTTATTTGGATCTAGAATATTCTTACATTTTCAGACAATGCAAGAGCGTCGAGAATGGCATCGTGAAACAATGGCGAGTTGGATTGAGGGCCATACTGATTGTATGTACATTGCCAGTGATTCCAAAATTTATTGTGAAGTGTCTGAAACGTTATTGAAAAATTGCAATAAATCAACCGTAAAATAGGATCGTAGGATCGTTAAAGCACAAAAAAAAATTGAACCCGTTGGAATCTGACAATTTTAACGAAGAACTCTGTGAAACTTTTATGGCAGCTAATATTCCATTATTTAAATTGAACAATCCAATTTTGAAGACATTTCTGAAAAAATATACAGGTCGAAATGTTCCTGATGAATCAACTTTACGCAAATATTATGTTTCTAGGTGCTATACGAGAACAGTAGTCGCATTAGAAGCCATCTTTTAAATCAATACATATGAATAAGCGCCGACGAAACGGTGGATATGTTAGGACGCTGTGTGGTAAATGTTGTAGCTGGTGTACTACATCCAACTATTCCTTATAACTCATATGTAATAGCAACAAGTGTTATAAATAGAGTTGATGCGGAAACAGTTGCTGAAATCATTAAGGAGAATATGCAAAAAATGCTTCATTCGGACGCCACGTACAAAGAAAAAATACTTTTATTTGTCAGTGATAATGCTGCGTATATGTTAAAAACAGTCAGACTATTGAAGAAAACATATCCTAATATGCTGCATATTACTTGTGTAGCACATGCTCTCCACATAATCTGTGAATATATCAGAGACACTTTTCCGGAAGTTGATAGACTTGTATCAGCTTTTAAAAAAGTTTTCAGAAAAGCACCATTGAGAGTAGCTCTTTTCAGGGAAAAATTTCCATCTCTGTCACTGCCTCCCACTCCTGTAATAACTAGATGGGGAACATTGCTGGAAGCTACTAGTTATTATGCTGAGAATATCGATAGTCTAAAACATTTCGTAACACTGCTAAAGGAGGATGCTAGAAGTATTGGTAAGTGCAAGGAGCTCACACAAATCCCAAATCTAAAAAATCAGTTGTACTTTCTTCACGAACACTTTGGAAAATTGCCAAAACTAATCACTTATTTTGAAAATCGAAATCTCAAATTAAATGACGGATTAACCACATTAGATGTGGCTGTTAATAATTTGAAAAGTATTCCAAGTGACTTCGGATGTGGCCTTCGGCAAAAGTTTGAAGCAATTCTTAATAGAAATCCAGATTTAATTACATTGCAGCAATTATGTATGGAGACAATTCCACAAAATCTAACGGCTAAATATGAAGAAATAAAAGAATATTTGAAGTATGCACCTATAACCAGTTGCGATGTAGAAAGGACGTTTTCTATTTATAAGGATGTACTTAATTCAAAGAGAACAAAATTGACAGAAGAAAACCTTGAGAAACTATTGCTAGTCAATATTAATACTCCTTTACTAAACTTGAACGACAAAATTAACAAATAAAAATGTTCTAATTATAGAAATAAAATTAAAAACTTTAAAAATGCAACTTTTCAACAAATAAATATGTATTTCGTAATTTTATAGATCACCCGTTCGTTTTCCAATTATATAAATAAAATTAAATATTTTAGAAATACAGCCTTTCGCCAGTACTGCACTGGGTTTTACGTCATGTGGTAAGCGTGTCCGTTCTCTAGTTATAACATCGATTCTTAGACGTTCGCAAGAGGTGCTAGACAGAAATGGTGCTGCAATAAAGTATTAAAAATTAAAACTACATATTTCTAATTCTCTGATTAATAAATTCTTCTTTTTTGTTTATTCACTAAATAACATAATTTTATAACATAATTTTGCGTGAAAGGTTACACATACTTCTCACTTTTGTCTCTACAGTTGGCCAACGTGATACCTACCAAGGTATTATATATCCGATACTTGCTTAATGCTGATGCCATCAATTTACAGTTTACATCTGATTGGTTCTGTGCTAATTACAATTTTTTTTTTGTTTTCTGGGTAGATAGAGATTATATGAGGTTCAGTATTTGCAGGTTATCTTCATTTTGCGCGACTAGTATTGCTTCGCTTACGTAGCAGAGTATTTTTATTTCGCTATTGCCAATTTAGTAGCCTCTGCCATTATCAACACTCCCGATAATTTCGTCCGTGATTAGGTTGAACAACAGAGGGTTCAGTGAGTCTTATCCCGTTGTCCATGTTTATTGGGTTTGTAGTCCGCCCATCTATTCTGACTACAATCGCGTTATTTTGGTAGATGTTCTCAATTCTTTTTATTTTATCCAAGAGAATTTCTTTGTTATATAAAAGATAAACTATGTCCCTAAGTCTTATTTTGTCAAAAGCTTTCCTTAAATGTATCAGACAGAGAAATGCTGGCTTATTGTGCTCTAGAGCCTTGTCTGTGATTTGTTTAATGACAAAAATCGCATCGTTGCACGATCTTCCTGTACGAAAACTCTGCCGCTCATCTGCTAAGTTTATCCTTTGTGTTATTTGTTCGTGCAAAATTTTGGTTGTGAGTTTCATAGTGGTATTTAATAGATTTATACCTCTGCAGTTCTCTGGTTGTTTTTTATCGCCTCTTTTAAACAGCAATATCAGTATGCTCGTTATACACTTTCCTGGTATTTTATTGTGTTTTATGATTTTGTTGATCAGTGTGGTCAGTTCCGCTATCGCTGCCTCACCATATTTCAGGAGATTATTAGAGATTCCATCCGTACCCGCGGTTCTTCTATTTTTTAATCTCCCTAGTTTTTCCTCCACTGTTTGCGTGCTTATATTAATCTCCTCGTCTGTGGTGATTTCTGGTGTATCTGGTTATGTCGTTGTCCGCTGTTCCTACTGCTCCTGCTTCTCTATGTGTGAGATATGGATTATACGAAATATTCAGTTCTCAAAATTGCCGCATTTGGAGCGATGAAAATCTTCACGTGATACACCATTATTATATATATATATATATATATATATATATATATATATCAAAAATTAATTAAAATTCGGGTAAGCGGTCAATTAAAAAACTCCTTTATTAAATTACCCTATATTTCGCGACAGACTTTGTCGCTTCTTCTGGGGTAAAAAATGTAGAGTTAAAAAATAATAAAATTTTATTATTTTTTAACTCTACATTTTTTACCCCAGAAGAAGCAACAAAGTCTGTCGCGAAATATAGGGTAATTTAATAAAGGAGTTTTTTAATTGACCGCTTACCCGAATTTTAATTAATTTTTGATAATATATCACGGTCGATAATTTCTTTTCAATTATATACATATATATATATATATATATATATATATATATATATATATATATATATATGATAAACGTAATGTTAATGAGAAATAGACACGACTTTCATTTCTATACTGCGTGTATATATACTAATTATGATAAACGTAATGTTAATGAGAATTAACAATCATTAAATTCTCACATTACTGCCAATGCCACTCTAATTCGTTGCATTGATTTCTACACCTGACAAAATCACATTTGCCTAAGAATGTAGCTGCAAGGCGTCGCGGCGCCAACTGACCGGGTTGTACGGGAAAATGAAAAAATGTGTGAAAGTCGTATCCACCCTGGAATGTGCAGACGCCAGCGTTTCATGGTTTTACCAATCATCGGTGCACCTACATCCAGAAATAGACACGACTCTCATTTCTATACTGCGTGTATATATACTAATTATGATAAACGTAATGTTAATGAGAATTAACAATCATTAAATTCTCACATTACTGCCAATGCCGCTCTAATTCGTTGCATTGATTTCTACACCTGACAAAATCACATTTGCCTAAGAATGTAGCTGCAACGCGTCGCGGCGCCAACTGACCGGGTTGTACGGGAAAATGAAAAAATGTGTGAAAGTCGTATCCACCCTGGAATGTGCAGACGCCAGCGTTTCATGGTTTTACCAATCATCGGTGCACCTACATCCAGAAATAGACACGACTTTCATTTCTATACTGCGTGTATATATACTAATTATGATAAACGCAATGTTAATGAGAATTAACAATCATTAAATTCTCACATTACTGCCAATGCCGCTCTAATTCGTTGCATTGATTTCTACACCTGACAAAATCACATTTGCCTAAGAATGTAGCTGCAACGCGTCGCGGCGCCAACTGACCGGGTTGTACGGGAAAATGAAGAGCGGCATTGGCAGTAATGTGAGAATTTAATGATTGTTAATTCTCATTAACATTACGTTTATCATTATTAGTATATATACACGCAGTATAGAAATGAAAGTCGTGTCTATTTCTGGGTAGATGCACCGATGATTGGTAAAACCATGAAACGCTGGCGTCTGCACATTCCAGGGTGGATACAACTTTCACACATTTTTTCATTTTCCCGTACAACCCGGTCAGTTGGCGCCGCGACGCCTTGCAGCTACATTCTTAGGCAAATGTGATTTTGTCAGGTGTAGAAATCAATGCAACGAATTAGAGCGGCATTGGCAGTAATGTGAGAATTTAATGATTGTTAATTCTCATTAACATTACGTTTATCATAATTAGTATATATACACGCAGTATAGAAATGAAAGTCGTGTCTATTTCTAGATGTAGGTGCACCGATGATTGGTAAAACCATGAAACGCTGGCGTCTGCACATTCCAGGGTGGATACGACTTTCACACATTTTTTCATTTTCCCGTACAACCCGGTCAGTTGGCGCCGCGACGCGTTGCAGCTACATTCTTAGGCAAATGTGATTTTGTCAGGTGTAGAAATCAATGCAACGAATTAGAGCGGCATTGGCAGTAATGTGAGAATTTAATGATTGTTAATTCTCATTAACATTACGTTTATCATAATTAGTATATATACGCGCAGTATAGAAATGAAAGTCGTGTCTATTTCTGGATGTAGGTGCACCGATGATTGGTAAAACCATGAAACGCTGGCGTCTGCACATTCCAGGGTGGATACGACTTTCACACATTTTTTCATATATATATATATATATATATATATATAGTAAACCTAATCAGTAGGCGATTAAAGGTCTGTATATTACTTCAAAATATATGTATATATATATGTATATTTTCACACCTTGTTATCTATTTTTTGGAATACTAAGGCATGATTTATTATTATTACTAGAATGTATCTTTGAATAATTTAAACCATAGCAACTTAATTACTTGACATTTATATCCTGTCATTCATATTTTGTATTCTCTTGAAAAAGGCGTATACAGCCGAAACATGTAGAGTTTTTTAAATACATATATTTTGAAGTAATATACAGACCTTTAATCGCCTACTGATTAGGTTTACCATATCATACCAAGGTCACGAAGTTATATATATATATATATATATATATATATATATATATATATATATATATATATATATGGTAAACCTAATCAGTAGGCGATTAAAGGTCTGTATATTACTTCAAAATATATGTATTTAAAAAACTCTACATGTTTCGGCTGTATACGCCTTTATCAAGAGAATACAAAATATGAATTCATATTTTGTATTCTCTTGATAAAGGCGTATACAGCCGAAACATGTAGAGTTTTTTAAATACATATATTTTGAAGTAATATACAGACCTTTAATCGCCTACTGATTAGGTTTACCATATCATACCAAGGTCACGAAGTTATTATATTTATATATATATATATATATATATATATATATATATATATATATATAACAATTGATAAATTATTGGAGTTTTTCGGCTTTTATATGAAATATTTACAAATATCAAATTAGAATGTATGTAATTGAAGGGTAAGTGGGGATGTAAACATTGCTGTCTACAAATTACAAAGCAAATCATACGAAATTTTTTTATTTGAAAAATATGGTCTACGTTGGGACATTTGGGTATATTTTTCAAATAAAAACATTTCGTATGATTTGCTTTGTAATTTGTAGGCAGCAATGTTTACATCCCCACTTACTCTGCAATTACATACATTCTAATTTGATATTTGTAAATATTTCATATAAAAGCCGAAAAACTCCAATAATTTATCAAATGTTATATTTAATAAACGGCTAAGAAATTATCTAAACACTTATATATATTATATATATATATATATATATATATATATATATATATACAGGCTGATTCATTTTCGGCGCTCACCATGGGGATCTCGCTTATTATTGGAGATAGAGTATAGGTTTAAATTTGGCAAAGTTGTTAAATTTTGTGTTTGTTATAAATCCGTAAAGAAAATAATAGACCTGTGACAAATGACTTTCGTTATTAAAAAAAAAAACGCGAAAACCCCATTTTCTTCTTTTACCTGTAGCACCGACATTTGGCCTTGTAGAGAAAATATAAAAACACATCCTTGTGGCCATTTCTAAATCTCTATCCAGTGGTGTACTCTAAATTTTTATACGACGTTTCGTTTCTTTCTGGCCATCATCAACTATCTAATTTGTTATAGGCGCCATATTGGATTTAGACATTTTCAGAAAGAGTTTTTTTCTCTGATTTCAACCATGTACCACATGCTGAGTATAATTTTTGACATTAGGTTTTATTTGAAGGAATAAATTATAAGATTAAATAAGGTAGCCTTTGGAATTTCAATCTGTCAAACATTTCATTTATTGTTCATTAATAATACAAAAATGTCATACACTAACGAAGAGAAACGAGATATGATAAGTATTTTTTATTCTTCGAAACGAAATTCAACAGTAGCGAGTACAAAATATCTACAATTATATCCAGAACGACAACAGCCTCATCGTACCATTTTTCTAGATCTCGATAGAAATTTGGTCGAGAATGGATCGTTTACTAAGCCGCGTAATGGTCAAGACAAATGGAATTTAAATGAAAATCGACAAGATATTTTACAAATGGTAAATTAAAAGCGCGTTTTAAAATTTCATGTTAATCTTGTATTTTTATAGATAAATAATAATCCATCAATTTCTACACGCGAAGTAGCGTCAGAATTAAATTTGTGCCAGTCCAGAGTTTGGAGAACTTTACATAAAAGTAGGTTTAAACCATACAGGATCCATGTTAGTCACGCTAGAATATTGTAATTGGGTAATGGGAAGGATAGAAAATGACGAAAATTTTTTAAGCAAAATCATCTGGTCAGATGAAACAAAATTTACAAATTCTGGAATGTTCAAGAGAAATACGGAGCACTATTGGGCAGTACAAAATCCCCGACAAAACAGGGCTAGAAGACCACAACATCGTTTTGGAACAAACGTTTGGATGGGTATTTTGGCAAATCGTCTCTTAGGACCAGTTATGTATGAAGAATATTTAAATGGAGAAAGATATTTAAACATTTTACGTACATACGTATCTGACTATCTTGACGACAATATCCCATTAAATCAATTACAATATTTATGGTGGCAACAAGATGGCGCATCAGCACACAATGCAGCTGTTGTTAGAAATTTCTTAAATCAAGAGTTTGCAAACCGTTGGATTGGAAATAGGGGAGTTGTTGAATGGCTTGCGAGATTACCTGATTTAAGTCCGCTAGATTTTTTTTATGGGGATATGTTAAAAATAATATTTATAAAGTAGATGCGCCACAAAACATTGAAGAATTACGAGACAGACTTCAGAATGCCTTCGATACAGTTCCTAGAAGAACTATACAAAGGGCAGTACAAAATGCCAGAAGGCGTGCCCAATTGTGCATTACCGAAGATGGCCAGATAATTGAACATTTACTGTAATTGTTTATTGTTTACTTTTCTATGTATTTTTATTAATGTTTTTGTTATCTTGTACTCGCTACTGTTGGATTTCGTTTCGAAGAATAAAAAATACTTATCATATCTCGTTTCTCTTCGTTAGTGTATGACATTTTTGTATTATTAATGAACAATAAATGAAATGTTTGACAGATTGAAATTCCAAAGGCTACCTTATTTAATCTTATAAATTATTCTTTCAAATAAAACCTAATGTCAAAAACTATAGTCAGCATGTGGTACATGGTTGAAATCAGAAAAAAAAACTCTTTCTGAAGATGTCTAAATCCAATATGGCGCCTATAAGAAATTAGATAGTTGATGATGGCCAGAAAGAAACGAAACGTCGTATAATAATTTAGAGTACACCACTGGATAGAGGTTTAGAAATGGCCACAAGGATATGATTTTATATATTCTCTACAAGGCCAAATGTCGGTGCTACAGGTAAAAGAAGAAAATGGGGTTTTCGCGTTTTTTTCTGAAATAACGAAGGTCATTTGTCACAGACTGAACTCAGTCTTTACAGGGTTGCAGTGTATAGTAGTTGTGCGGAAGCGTTCATCTTACTTTATTGTGCCCCGTGTGACTTTAATTAGTAGTTTTTACCTACTGATGATGACAACTTAGTTGTCGAAATACGTATTTAGGATACGACTAATAATTGTGGTAAGGGGTTATATACCTTTTTTAAATTATTATTTAACCACAGTCTCCATTGAAAGAATTTTTACATGTTAGGAAATTGGATCACCCATTACAATCAAACAGAGCTGTTAAATTCATCAAACTTTGTTAATGTAACTTCGTTACATCTCTGAATGTAGCATTATACTACTTATACTTACGTGAATCATATTAGTAATATTACTAGTAAAGGATGTATTGTTGGTATAATATTTCTTAATCAAGTGACCAACGTTCTCGTTTCGAGTATTCATATCTATTGGTATATAACTTTTAATATTTTGATCATAATTATCATAATATTCGAAAGAACTTCTGAATTCTAAAAGAATATTAAGTTAATATATATTATTAAAAGATTCTCAAAAATCTCTAAAGCCGTAATTGTATTACCATCAGCTGCATAAATGCATTCGAACGAATTTATTCCAATCATTCGAGGAATTTTATTGAAATCACCGTTTCTTAATTGCTCATACGGCATTTTTGTGAGCAATGGACTTTTATTATACTTGGATTCTAATCCAGGAATATAAAGCATTCCGTGGAAAGCTCCCATGCCATATGCTATCTGAAAAAAATGATAATCTGTAGAAATTATAAAAGAAATTTACAGAACATGTCACGATGATTTTGAGCCAAAAGTATTCATGGAAAACAAAAAGAAATAACTTGTAACGGGCAGATTTTGCGCCTTTACCGTTTTTCGTCCTTTGGTCTATTTATTATGAACGGATCTGTATATAGTAAAATTTTTCTTATATTTGGTAATTTCGATCTTTAAAAATTTGTATGTTTTTCTTTTGCGGATATTTATTCTATTGTTGTATTGAGATACGAGATATCGTTGTAGTAATTTTGAAGAATTATTTCAATTTAGTTAAATTGAAGATATATTAATAAGGATGTGTATGCAACATTGGTTACATCATAATTTGGATTTAGTATTTTTCATATGTTTTGCTGTGGATGGCGTTTGAAATTCCGATAAAGATGATAGAGTTTGTATTGTCAACCATTTAATTTGAGTAAATTGTAGCAAATCTAGTTCGAATCTATATTTTACATTATTTAGATTAGCTTATTGCTTTGTCTGTTGTGAATTTAATTAAAATTGTCATATGGTATTTCCCTTTTAATATCTCGTTTGTTGTATAAAGTGTCAGAGACATCTTGTCTCTACTTTCTGGACAATTGTCTTTTATTAAAATTCCTTAAATAAATGTATTTAATTAAAATTCTTTCGTAGTTGGGTTCCGTTTTTTATTGTCGTAATTTTAATGTAGCAAAATGTTTTTTCTAAGTACGTAATTCATTTGTATTTCTTCTTTTGAGATGGCTCAATATATTGGTTCGTTTTAGGACTATGAATCTTAGATATATAAGCATCGAGTTTGCGAAATCTAGCTCTCCATTCGTGTGCCAGTCTCTGAGACGAACACACGTATTATCTCTCCGTTGAAATTAGCTCCGCTATTTCCAACAAATATCATTATTTTCTGATTTTAGTTGAATTTATTTTATTAATTTCTGGAAATTCTTCAAGTTCTACGCCGTTTTGGACGTTTTTGTGCAGTGATCCTACAGTGCGCCGGTTTTTTCGGAGATTAACCGAGTTTACTCGATTAGTTTCTGGATTTCCGATACTTTTCTTGATTTTTCTTGAATTTTTCGGAGTTCTCTGGAATTTTCTTGATTTTTCGGGAGGGTTTAGTGCTGTGAAACTGTGAAGTGCTTTCACCATAAGTGTTAGCTGAGTTGTTAATTAATTAAATCAGCCAGAGTTGTACTCGGTTGATTTTCTAATTAAATAGACCGCCTATACGCTATCACAGTGGGCGAATTGTTGGGCTGAATCAGCTCGCTGACAATTCCTCTGCGTGAAAACGTATAGAAGCTTCGCTTATAAATTCCTACGCCGTTAAGACGTTATAATAATATTTCTGTGCCGTGATAACATAAGTGCAGCTGCGTCAGTGATTAACAAAGTTAACCAGAGTTATACTCGGTTAATTTTTTAATTACTAGTCAACTTGTACGCTATTATTGCGGGCGAATTGTTGAGCTGAAAGCAGCTCGCTGACAATTCCTCTGCGTAAAAGCGTATAAGCGCTCCATTTAAAAAATCCCTTACGCCTTCGGGACGTTTTTCATTTTTTATTTTTCAGTGTTTTTTTGCGCCGCTAAACGTGTTGTGTCGATTGTGTGTGCGCGATGTTAGTGCGATACTGTGCGGTAGTACAGTGTCAGTGTTAGTGTTCGTCTGCGCATTCTCAACACACGCTCGCCCCACCAAGACGTCATGAGTGCCCGCCCCACCACGCAGCCCCTCACCATCCAGATGGAGGAGGAGTCAGGACCAAGCACGGCCAATTACATGGTGGCCCCACCATTCACAACCAACCCGTCTCCCGGTACGGATGCACTGATTGGTTCAGTGGTACAATTAATGACAACTGCGACTAACCTAATGGAGATGGACACATCAAGTAATTCTGGCTCAGCCCCGTCTGAAACCACCTCTACCACTTCTTCCACCACCACGACTACTGAACAAATCAGCGAAGAGTCCGACGCGGAAGGCCCCTTCCAGGTTCAACGAAATAAGAAGCACCGCCCAAATCCCCTCAACGAGCCAGCTCCACCCGTGCCAACTACGACATCCAACAGATATCAGGCGTTAGAAAACCCCACCTCTAACGCCAAGAAAAACCCCGTCGCCCCTACCACTCAGGCAAATATCGCCGCAAAATCTCGTATCCCTCCAATTACACTAAAATGCAAGGACAATTGGTTATCTGTTTCTGCTACATTCAAAGCAAGATACATTAATTTCTCAAAGGCCAGAACCACCTACGATGGCATAAGAGTTAACCCCTCCTCTGTAGAAGACTACAGAAAAATCGTCTCATTCGCTAATATAAACAAAATTGAATATTTTACTTACCAACTCCCTGAAGAGCACTCGCTCAAAGTGGTCATTCGCGGTATCCCCTCAGCGATACCAACCGATGATATTCTTGCCGATCTAAAGGAGCAAGGGCACGACGTTCTTAAAGTCCACCGAATGAAGAACGTTCGTACCAAACTACCAATGCCACTAGTTCTCGTTGAACTTCTAAAAACCAACGAGAACAAAAAGATTTTCCAATTAGTTGAAGTATTCCAACTTCGAGTCACGGTTGAAGTCCCAAACAAGCGAACCGAAGTTACCCAATGTTTCCGTTGTCAAAGGTACGGACACAGCCAACGTATGTGCCACATGCATCCCAGATGCGTGAAATGCGGGCAAGAGCACGCCACCTCTGAGTGCAAGAAGCCCAGGGAGGACCCGGCCGCCTGCTGCAACTGCACCGGCGACCATACGGCTAATTACCGAGGATGCTCCCGTCACCCAGTCAAGAGAACCACCAACATCTCTCAACCATCAAGACCCGCACAAACAAGAGCGCCGAGATTTAATCTCCATGAAGAGCCAAGAACAAATCCCTCCCAACCCAGAACAGATTTCCCTTCGCTCCGACCTTCCCCCTGGACCAAACATCCACAAACTCCTGTAGCTCCCACTCCAGCACCAAACCAACAACCCACAACAACCCCACCCACTCCCAAACCAACTCAATCTGGGCAATCCACAGCCCAGAACATTGATTTCAAAAATTTCGACATCGCCTCATTGATGACCTTGGTCTTCAAAATCGGCGCCGGCCTCAGAGCAGTTAAATCTGTGGAAGAAGCTATCACGGTCATAGCAAGTTTCGCTCAGGAAATCACCAATCTTTTCAACACCATTAATGTATAGACAACCTAACAAACCAGCATCGTTAAAGATTGGAGCATGGAACGCATGCTCCCTACTCCCTAAAATCCTGAGTCTCACCGAATTCGCCCAACGCCACAACTTGGACGTTATTCTGGTGAATGAAACCCACCTTCGAGCTGCAAACGCTCCACACATTCCCGGCTATACTTTGTATAGAACTGACCGCCTCTTCGGGAGAGGAGGAGGTACGGCCATCTTCATTAAATGTTTCCTGCCACATCATGAATGCTTTTCCCCCGTTCTTATGGGCTTTGAATCCACAAGCATAAAAGTTCAAACAAGACATGGAGATCTCAAGATCATATCCGCTTACAAACGGCCTCAAGCACCCCTGCTGCACGAGGAACTAGACGCCCTCCTCGATGAAAACGTCCCCACCATCATCGCTGGAGATCTAAATTCCAAGCATCCAGCATGGAACTCTAGAGTCCGAAACCGCGCTGGAAATTCCCTGTTCTCGTACATGGAAAGGAACAACATTATCGTCGATGGTCCCGTTGAGCCCACACACTACGGCCCAACTGGAGCACCTGATGTTCTAGACATCATGGTGGCCAAAGATCTCTTCTTTGACCACTCCATCACAGCGCTCCGAGACCTCGACTCAAATCACGACCTAGTAATCATCGAACTGGGTCAAGAGCCTCCCCCTTCTGAGCGATTCAGAATTGTCATGTCCTGGCCAGCTTTTTCAAAACACCTTCAGAACAATCTCGGTCTGATTCCCTTCATCAATAATGCCCAGGAGTTGGATGAAGAAGTCGAACGCTTCACCAACTCTATCCACCATGCCATGGAATTCGCCTCAAACCGAATTCCCGTAAACAAACAAATCTCACCTCTTCCTCGAGATTTGGTCGAACTCATCAGACAGCGAAACCACTCCCGAAGAACGTACAGTCGCACCTTACACCCAGACGACAAACGAGAGTGGAACAGACTGTCTGTTGACGTTAGATATGCCCTATCCAACCACAGGAATCAGACATGGAGGGAAAACATGGAAGCTCTGGACGAAAACCCAAAGATGTGGCAGGTCAAACGAGCCCTGGGGAGGAAACATCAACAAACAGTCCCCCCAATCCATGGGCAAAACGGAGTCGTCTACTCCCAAGACGAGAAGGTAGAGGCGTTCGCTGATCATCTCGAACAAACTTTCAGCCCTACCTTCGACAACATCAACATCGAACATCTGGAGGAGGTAGATCGGGTCGTCAACAGGCAACTCGGGATTCCGCCTCAAGAAAACCTCCGCCCAGTCACTCCGTCAGAGCTAAAATCCATACTCAAGGATCTCCATGCAAAGAAAGCACCAGGACATGACAAGGTGAGCAACACCTGTCTGAAGGCACTCCCACGTAAAGGACAAATGTCGCTTCTCAACATTGTCAACTCGGCCCTCCGCCTCAGGCATTTTCCCACCGCCTGGAAAGAAGCCCGTATCATCATGATCAGGAAGAAGACGGAAAACTCGACTTTTCCGCAAAGCTACAGGCCCATAAGTCTACTTCCGAATATGGGCAAAGTCCTTGAGAAGATCATCCTCTCCCGACTCAAGGACGAAATTGAAGATCTGGACCTGATCCCAAATGAACAGTTTGGATTCAGGAAGAGACATTCCACGACCCACCAAATCCATCGAGTGGTACATCACATCACTACGGGCTTCAATCTACGAGAAGCGACGAGAGCAGTCCTCTTCGATGTGGCCAAAGCCTTCGACAGAGTCTGGCATGAAGGAATCATCTTTAAACTTATCCAGGTCAACATACCCACATCCCTGATCCACATCATCCAATCCTTCCTAAGTGATCGTACCTTCTCTGTTGTCCTCAAAAACTCCACCTCAGCCTCCCGGCCTATATTGGCTGGAGTCCCTCAAGGTGCTGTACTCTCCCCTCTCCTATTCAATCTATACACCCATGACATCCCTAGATTCCCCAACACTCACCTCGCCTTATACGCTGACGACACCCTCATTTTTTCCCGCTCCCGATCCCCCTGGATAATACAACGACGCCTTCAAGCAGCCATCGACGCCCTGGAGGAATGGTTCTCCAACTGGAGGATCTTCATTAACCCAGGGAAAAGCTCAGCAATTATCTTCGTCAGGCATACCAGGACCAGGCCAGACACAAACCTTTCAATGTACGACAGGGACATACCATGGGCAGCGAAGCTGAAGTATTTAGGGGTCATACTAGATACCAGGCTCACCTGGAAATTCCATATCGAAAAGGTCCAGAACCACGCTACGGGAGTGATCACGCAGCTATATCCCATGCTGCACGGTCACAACAAACTGGACCTTAACATGAAGATTCTCCTCCTCAAGGCCGTCATCAGACCAATACTGACATACGCAGCACCAGCGTGGGGACATGCTGCAAAGACCCACATTAATCGACTCCAAATAGTCATAAACAAAGTCTTGCGTATCATCACGCAAGCCCCATGGTATGTAAGAAACGACACCATCCGTCGAGATCTCGATTTCCCAACCATCCGGGAAACCATAGTAGAGATCGCAAGGAAGTATTTTGAAGATGTTCCACAGCATGAGAACCCGTTGATCTCCGAAATGGAAATACACCTCCATTTCGGTAATCATCGACGACCCCAAGACGTCCTACTTGACGACCCTCCTTGAAACAACCCTCCAACACCCATCACCTTACTCCATCTCTCACTCCAAAACTCCTACTGCCCAAATACCGGCTATTATTAACACCCATCTTCCGATTCAACAATTCACTGACCAAAACCCGAGAGGCCAAGAGCCGCAGCACACTGCATCTTGACCTAAACTCGGACAAAAATCATCCGCGTCACGAATCATACCATTAAAGAACCGAAACAAAGAACTAAGTTCATTTCGGAATATCTCCATTCCTAGAAGAAGAAGAAGAATCTAGCTCTCCTTTTCTGTCGAAATTTTCGGCCAATAACAAGGCTTACTGAACACGTTTTGAAGGAGGCAAGTTAAAAGTGAAAATGCAAGCACGTTGTTTGCTACGATAGTATTCGGTTCTAAGTCAATTTTAATACATAATAAAACGACAAATTTTGTTTTCCCTGGAGAGTCAGGGAACTGGTCGTTTTTGCGACGTTAGGGGATATTTGGTCTCTATCACCACGTTAGTAAGGTGAGTTTTCTTTTGCATTAAGATTCATTTTATGACATGCTAATTTTTCTCTAGACATTTTGTTATATATATTTTTTCTAAATTTAAAAGGGTACACGTGTTGTGTATAAATTCCCTAGTTGAGGCATAAAATTCACACGTGTGGAGAAATACAGTCATTTGGGTGAAAGTATGAAGTTATCATCCTTCCATGTAAATTGAATAATTCCTAGTAGTATCATAACTGGAGGTACACCATTTTACATTCGAGAGTCGTATACCATTTATATGAGAGAACACAGCTAAATAGGAATCCCAAGTAAAAAGATGCGGTTGCGTCAGCACGACAATTTTGTTAAGTTAAGGTAGGATCTACTTGCTTTATATTTTTCTGAAGACTACAGACATTTGATTTAAAACTCGCTATGAAGAATTTGTTGATGTTAAATGTAAAATATATATCTTAAGTTAGATAGACTCAGATTTTTCTTTTAGAGTAACTTAAAGTCAATCGATCACTCTAATTTTGCTTACACAGGGTATTCGAATTGACATTACTGTACTAGAGTCATGCTCAAATTTTGCATTGAATTATTGTTGCTAATGTAAGAACTATTTCTAAACCTTAAATATTAATTATAATTTTATGTAATAGTATAGACCGACGTATTGCTAAAATTTATATTATATTTTCACTGTTCAATTTTCCTTATTGCGATTTTAAATTGTATACTGATTTTTTTTAATATTTAATAATATACTGTTATACTGAGTGTATAAGAATCTTATTTTGAGATTTTTCGAAGGATCCTTGGATAAATTACCAACTGATTTATTGTCTAGATTA
The DNA here is from genome assembly GCA_935421215.2 of Melolontha melolontha. NCBI lineage: Eukaryota > Metazoa > Arthropoda > Insecta > Coleoptera > Scarabaeidae > Melolontha > Melolontha melolontha. Next base: position 239,642 of record OW285243.1, read on the forward strand.
TGCAACATACTTATTAATGGCTTAATGACTTAAATACTGAGATATTTTTTCTTGCTGCTGTCTTATAACTTTTATTTCAGTCTAAATTAATTAGTATAATTATACTGCAATTCAAACTCCAGTATGTTGTTGCTTTTCCTGTGCATATTAAATGTGCATTATTTTTTTACTATAAGTTACAAATTACTATACTAGGTAGTCAATAACTCCAATTTATTACCTTTTCGTTTATCTTAACTTGTATTACTTTTGTATTCATAAACAAGTTGGTAACTGATATTTTTAATTTTTTAATTAATTTTTAATTCATTATTAATTTAGTATTATTTGTGGCTCTTGAGCCTTATTCGCATCATAGCATTATTTTGCTATTATTTCTGAATAATATATTTCTCATGATTATTGCTGTTTGTGTTCAACATAGATGATATATATCGTCTGTCGTATAATAAATTACATCTTGTTGTTGTTATCATATTTGGTGTTTTATTGTTGTGATAGAATTTGCCCACGTATTACCTGGGATTTATTTAGCTTACTTTCAGCAGCGTCTTGTTCGCTGTACCGGTTTGAGATTATAAGCACGGTGGCGCCTATTATTAAAAAGAACCTCTCCCTAGCTCGCCTCTTAACTGAGTTAGCATCTCAACCTAACATTTCCGCTGCAATCGTGTTTGTTGGGTAAGTTAGTAAGTTAACTAAGTAGTAGGTTGGTTAGGAAGGCGCGTGTGCTGAGCAAACTAATGCCCGAAAACAATGAACTTTTCGAAAAACGAAAAGAGGTTTTACATATCTTGATAGAGGTCATCGATTTACAAATTACACACGAAACCATTTCTTTCTGAGTTAAATTTGATACAAAACGTCAAAACCAAAACTCCTAATTGTATCTCGCTTCCTAAATATTTTGAGTTAAAGCTCATCGTAACTTAGACTGCAATTTATTTACATTTGTAGCAGTGATGAAGGATGCATTTCTCAATTTCTCGGAATCTGCTTTTCTAAAATTTTCTAAAATTTCGGACGAATTTATTGTTTGTACTCCCATGCTGGTACTAAGAACATATGCTCCAACTCTATGATATCTTCCAACTGAAAATAATGCTAAACTTGTTCCGCTTTGTTGGATGATTCCATGAATTTTTCCTGAAAAAATAATAATATGTATAATAATAATAATAATTTTTATAGTAATTAGCTTTAATGTCTAAGAGAACAAGTTCCAATTACAGGACAAAGTAATAGATAATAATAATAGGTAGTGATGAACATAGGATATACAATTATATACAACAAAAAAAGAAAAAAATATTAAGAACTGAAAAATAGGCACAATATCAACCAAACCAAATGAACTAATCAAAATGTTCCACAATGCTTTGATTAACCGCTTAGAGGGATGTAAAGTTAATATTAGAATCTGAGGATATGCTATTAAAATTCTGGCACATAACATAAAGTGGTGACTTCAACAAAACGTTTGAACGAGAATAAGGTAAGTGAAATGTGTTCGACTGCAGCAGTAAAAAAGGCATAGTTCATGTAACGGGTGTTCAGAAACATTCGAAGTCAAAGTAGTCCTTGAAAATATGAAGTCATGTCTGAAATAGATTGATTTTTGACAGACAACAGTTGACATTTAATAATTATTACAAATCTATATTTATATTTATATATATCTTAAGTAAAGATATACGATTTTTTGTTCAGAGCCCACTTGACTTCGAATGTTTCTGAACACCCGTCATTTAGGCTAGCATATCATTAAGTAAACGAATATGTAAACCAGGTCACATTAACTAGGATAATAGCAGTAGAGATGTTATACCGTGATATCATAAAGTTTCTAGGACGAAGATGGCTTTGTAATATAAATTGCATGTCTGAACTTAAGTTAGGAACTATAACTCTGTTTTGTAAATTATTTTGACAGTGACATTATCTGTCATCCATTAATGTGTTAGAATTGCTGAAAGCAAGTTTGAACGTCGAGTTTGAAACATAGCACATTCGAGTAAATTCAAATATGGTTTACAATATAGTGCAAAAAGCGTACATGATTGAAGCCTATTTTCGGAGTGGAGTGCGAATTGATGGAATTTGGGTGTACAGTCAACGTGCATGTTTGGATGATTTTAGAGAGCACTTTCCAGAGTTAGCTGTAATTCCCAAAGATTTTTATAATTGCCTTTCCAATTGTGTTGGTGTGTTTCGTGAGACTGGTTCTGTGGGTCATAAATCACGTACTGGTAGACCAACTGTTCGTTCGGAACAAGTTATAAATGATGTTCGTCAACGTATGGTAAATGAACCCACAAAACCTTTGAAACGCCTTTCTCAAGAGATTGGACTTTCTTATGGAACATGTCAGAAAATTGTAAAGAAAAACTTACACATGCATCCGTATAAGATGCAATCACATCAGGCTATTTTGCCGGTAGACTACCCTAGACGTCGTGCGTACTGCCAGTGGTTTGCAAATAACTTAATAGAAGATGATGACCTGCTAAATTTGTCATTTTTCTCTGATGAAGCATGGTTTCATCTTTCGGGGTATGCCAATTCCCAAAATACTCGAATGTGGAGTAGTGAAAATCCTCATATTTTTATTGAATCGTTTCTCCATAATGCGAAACTTGGTGTTTGGCTAGCAGTTTCTCGCCGCAGAGTTGTTGGCCCTATTTTTTTTAATTTCACAATTAATGCTGAGAGGTATAGAAACATTCTGAATGAATTTATTGAACAGTTGCATGATGATGAATTGCAATATGGATACTTTCAACAAGATGGTGCAACGGCACACACAACACGAGAAAATATTGCTTTTCTTCGTGAGTTTTTTGACGATCGGATCATAAGTTTACATACGGAAGTTGAGTTTCCACCACGATCACCTTGTTTGACAATTATGGACTTTTTCGTGTTTCCTCACCTAAAGAATAGAATATTTAAAACTCCTGTTGCTAATTTGCAAGATATGCAACAAAGAATTATTGACGAATGTGCATTAATAACGCCTGCAATGCTGCAAAATGCCTTTAACAGCATGAAAAGGCGTGTCACATTGGGAATTGAAAATAACGGACAACAATTTCAACATTTGCTTTAATTTTGCCTTTTTTTTATTAATAAAATTTTGAATACAAGCTGAGCTTGTTGTTTTATTGTATCTTTATTAAATCAAATGACATATTTATTGATGTCACGATGACACTATCAAAATAATTTTCAAAAATTAAGGTTAAGTTACCAGTATGATAATATGGATAAAGTTCAGACATATATTTTCTATTTCAATGCCATCTTGGACCCAGAAACTTTATGATATCGCGGTATAAACTAAAGACTGAGAAGTCAGTAAGTACTGTGTATAAGATCATAATGTTGTTATATAATTGGCCATTGTAACTTGTAATTATATTGTTATTTAAACCCAGCCTCTAATGAGACCGCCACGGAAACGAAGCTACGACCAGGACCAGGGGACACACATGTATTTATTACATTATGAATGTCATATTGTTATTCCAAATAATTAAGATTATTAAAGTTTTTGAATGTTCTTGGTAATGAGATTATAAAATTTACAGACCATAAAAAAACACCTCTTCTGCCAAATAGAAAGTTCATGAGCACCAGGAACTAGATATATGTGTACAGTACGGGTGTTATACTCATTAATACTGTAACCCAAATATACAAAGCGCATATTATGCATATTATATGCATTTTTTAAAATATGTGCATATATCCTTAATAAATAGCACCTTGTGCATAATTGAAAGAATTTGAAATCATGTAGATCGTTGTAAGGCGTTTCAAGAGTTCAAGGTAAATAATTTTATAAATCTTCCATTATGAAATAATTTATTTTATTATGTTTGCAGTTCTCAACAAAAGAAAAATTGTGAGGTACAAGAGTATGGGTATTCCCAGTCTTAAATTCCGAAAATTCAAAATAGGTCCTTTTAAACCGTTAACGTTTTATTGTACCTATATTTACATAAGTCGGTAACTAATAAATCGATTTCTGAATTTTATTTGCGATTATGCTTTTGAAGAGATAATATCGATTTGTGTTTTGTAGTGTCGTGGCATTTTATTTATTTTTACTAGTAAAATGCCCAAAGTCAGTAGAGCGTCAGCGTGGGTTCAGCCATACAAAGAACTACGTATATATATATATATATATATATATATATATATATATATATATATTGTATTCTCTTGATAAAGGCGAACTGCCGAAACATGTAGAGTTTTTTAAATACATATATTTTGAAGTAATATACAGGCCTTTAATCGCCTACTGATTAGGTTTACTATATATGTATATATATATATATATATATGGGAAAATCTACTGTTCTGGGTGCGTTAAAATTGTAAGTATAATTTTTGAATATTCAATATAGAGGGTGTGGCGAAATCGGTCGATATCTGTTATTTTTTGAGATACAAAAAAAGTTACAAGCAAGTTACACTCTTTTTGAGCGACATACACAATGAAAATATAGAGAAATGTAGAAGACATTTCAGCTTTGCATTGTCAGTATTAACTTAATTGTTTATACGGAACCCTAGGTATATCGACCAATTTCGTACCATTTGAACACTCGGGGTGCTTTCGTTTAATATTTTAAACTTTTTTTGTTAGGGATTTAGATCTAAGTATTGATATTATTGCTTTTCAATTTGATATTTCAATTTTTGTTATTTTTTTCATTCCAGATACTAGTGATTAAAAATATCAAATAGACCAACACGTGAAAAACATCTGTTCATATTACTAAATTGGGTAGGATGAAATCTGGAGACGGATCACAAGCCTCATTAACGCAATGTTTCCAACCAATGTCCAAAAAGCTAAACGAACAAAGCATCTTTAACCGAGACCTATATCATGCAATGATGACTTAAAATATTCCCTTGTCAAAGCTACGTAATCAAAACTTCACTTCTTTTCTCCAGAAGTATTGCAAATTCAATATCCCAGATGAAGCAACACTACGACGAAACGACGTAAGTTCCTTGTATTCGGAGGTAATTGAGGAAATTCAAGCTAAGATTCGGAACAAACATTTTTACATATTTTTATGGTTTTTTCCCTATATTGTATTTAGAATTTATTAAAAATGTATGTACCATTATTTTTGAATTTGATTGTATATTTTATGTGCGAGAGCAAAAAAACTAGTATTTTTGAAGGACGGCTTTATGTGAAAGCGATCGGAGTGCCGATATTGAGAGACTACGTTAAACCTTTAGACAAGAACGTCCTTTTTATTTAAAAAATATAATTATAATATATATTTAAATAAATACGGGTTGTATTATTGTGTTAATCAGTTGTTGGTGGTTTATATTCAATTCCCGTATATTCTACGAGATTGTGTAATTTTTGATTATATTTGATTAAATAACGTTTTCTTGTCTACGTGTCTAATATTAATTTTTTATGTAAGTAAAAATATATATATTTTAAAAAGATATCTTATTAATTCAAAAGATTTGTATATTGTATTTCAATTGTATTAATATTGTTATTTAGAGATTTAGTCTTAATTAGTTGAGATAAATGACAAAGAATATTTTTAAAATTTCGACGTGAAAAAATATAAATGTAAAATTTTTACGTTGGGAAGTTCAAAGATATTTTTTTCATGTGTTTGATGTCTGCACATGCGTTAGATTTTTGATCGTGTTTTCAAGGTTGTTTATTTTATGTTGTTCTCTGGGGAGAAATTAAAAATAAACTTTGTTATTTAATTAAGTTGATCAGAAGTCATTAGAGGATGTTTGGGTTCGCTTAGCTGTCATATTCAGTGAATTCTTTTACCTCTGGTTGTAAATTTGATTACACAGTCTTTATACTTTATAAAGATCCATTTTTTTTTTTTGATTTTTTTTGTATTAAATATTCATTTAAATTTTATTCTGTCTTTGTTTTTATGCTACTACCTTTATTGTTGTTTAATTAATTAAAAAAAAGTAACTCAGAAAATATATAAACGTACTTAAAGTGAATTCTTTTACTGGCGCCTTAAAAATTTTGTAGAAGGCCACGTATTTCCGATTGGAACCCTGAGAAGAAAGAAGTCCCATTTTTTGGAAATGAACAGACCGAGTATCCTAGTTGGGTAGATTAGTTGTGGATGGTGGTGCAATAAATATAAAAACCACAATTCATAGCAATATGTATTAATGAAACCACCGATTCAAGAGGACGTTGTATTGTTCATTTATTGATTGGTGTTCTTGGCGACGAGATCGTACCAAAATCTTACTTCATTGCTTCTAAAGAGTTAGAAGAAACAAATGCACTCATAGTGGCCAGATTTGTTCAAGAGGAACTATCAACATTTTTTCTTGCTACGGCTGTTCCTAGAGATAATATTTTGCACATTTTGTAAGATGCAGCACCGTACATGATAAAGGTCGGGCAAAATTTGAAAATATTTCATCCGAATTTGATACATGTAACATGTCTTGCCCATGCTTTAAATAGGGTTGCTGAGGAGATCAGAAAACATTTTCTTCTTGTAAATAGTTTGATTTCCAACAAGAAAAAATCTCCGTTAAAGCGCATATAAGGTACAGTTCTATAAAGAAAAACTACCAAACATCCCTCTTCCATCTCAACTTGTTATTACAAGATGATGGGGTCGGGCCCTTGGTTTTTTTTTATTGTGAGTATTTCTGCCAACTAAAAGATCTAATTTAAAAATTGACGAATCTTCCTAATCCTTCACTAATGTTAAGCAATTATTCGAAAATAAAGAAATAAAGCAACAAGTTTCGTTTATAAAAACCAATTATAGCTTTGTTTCTAAAACAATAACACAAATGGAGGAATCTAATTTGCCATTAACCCGAAGTGTAGAACTCGTAAAACAATCTGAGCAGCTTTTCAAAATGTCGCAGACAAAATGGGGCACAAAATTTTTTAAAAATTAAAAAATGTGGAAAAAATAAAATTGTGGATATTCGGTTTCTTAACCAAGTAGCTAATATTTTATAGGGAGAATTTACTGAATCCATTGATTTGGATCCTGTAGTATTAAGCAGTTTAAGAAACGCCCCTATTACATCGGTTGATGTGGAAAGGAGTTTTTCCATTTATAAATTTTTATATTCAAGACAGGAGACAAAATTTTTTAATCGAGAACTTTAGAAATATTTATTGATTTGCTGTTTTTACAACTAACAGCCTGGTTTCTGTAATAAACGCATATTTAGGTTTAATTCAGTATGTAGAAAAATTAAAATGTCTTATTTTTAAGTTAATAAATACATTTATGTATTATAAATATTTTTTTATTTGTATATTTTCAAAATAAAATTTGTGCATATTTTTACACATATTTTTGGGTTTTCCACTTGCATATTTGGGTTTCCCTACTCATTAGTAATTCTCAGATTATATGCAAATTGCATATTTGTTGTTAAAAGGTATATCAACAAAATTATGAGTTTTCTGGGTTTATTTAATATTTTATGAATAAAATTAAATTAAATTAATAAAAAAAACATATTTTGCATAATTTTACTACTTGGTGCATATTTCATGTAATACTGCATATTTGTGGATATTTTATTGAAATTACAAATTTTCTTTTTAAAATTCCAGTATGCGGCAAGTTTAAAAATAACAATTCGATAATAACTGACCATAGGAATTATCATATTTGCAAATGTTCTTGAAAAGCCGGTTTAAACACTTTGCGACGTTTTGTGGCCTATAAAATTAAAATAAGTAATAATGCTTCCACAATAAATACAATGTTTTACAATACTTATGTCAGTACAGTTGTATCCAGAACTTAACAATACAGAACATTAATAAAAGGAATAAAGTGACTATAAGAAGGTACTTATGATTAGGTATAAATTGATAAATACGTAAATGGATTTAAAAACTATACAAATAAAAAATAAATATAGTGTTATATGCTATATTTTCTAAACTAAAATCATATTATTTATGTACCTACATATATCTCTAACAGTGCCAATAATACTTTTTTGTTTGTTGTATTTCCTAATTTTCCTAATAATTCATACTAATATATGATCAAAAAGTCTTGGGATCGCGATAGCCATGAAGTGTAAAAACCATCTACAGAATTATTTACTTCTGTACTTCGAAGTACACATAAGTCGCAAATAAAATATATTTTAGGTTATGGTAATTAGTTGCATTTTATGTATACCGCTTAATTCTGAGCAAACGCTACGATGCGAATGTATGAATATTTCTCCCGCACCAAATAGAATTCCCCTGAATGCTGTAGGCGTGTCAACAGTGATGTCATATGTCATACATGCTTACATATTATGGAGCCGCGTAAGAAAAATTATCTGATTACCAAATTACTATTAAAGGACTATAAATTGTTTAGTCCTGTGTTATTGTAATGATTTTATAAAAAATAAATTGCAATACGTTATACTGACGATGGTCACACAAAGCGTAATAAAATTATTAATAAGCGGTTAAGAAAATTGCAAATAAGGCATCAAGAGATTTAATAAATTAAATTTTAATAATAAAGGTAACAAAAACTATTCATAGTAAACTAAATAAACTTCAGAAATAAATAAAAACTAAATTAAATTCTAGTAATGTAAAGAAAAATTTACTCTTACAGATAATAAAATAAATTGTTCATAATGAGAAATTAATTATATAATAACGGAAATTCATCCGTTTAAACCCATCACCGTAAAATAATTGATGATGTTTGGAATATTTATAATTACGAAAACCATTTAATTTTAGTATGCGGTTAACGGAAGAGCAGCATATGCCTAAATCGTTGGAAATATCGCGATGTGTCAAATTTGTATTTAATTCTATTGCAGCGCATATAAAATGAACGTATCATTAGGAACTCCGGCAAATAAGTCACATATTCTTTGATAAGAATTATCAGCGTGGTACCATTTCATCATTTCGGCTTTCTCTTCTAGTGTATAACGCGGCATTATCACTATTCAAACGCTTAAGAGACTCCGTATAGGGTGACAGTGGTGACACTCATTTGTGACATTAATTGTCAAATCGTTGCGCGACAGACTGTTTTGTGATTGTCTAAAGGCGTTCAGGGGATTTGTATTCGAAGCGGGAGAAATATTCATACATTCGCATCGTTGCGTTTGCTCAGAATTAGGCGGTATTTTATAACTAGCTGACTTGAAAGTTGTCAAATAAATGTCAAAACTAATTGAAATAAATAACTTTATAGATATCTCGTAAATTCCACGGCAATACCGATCCAAAGACTTTTTGATCATACGATACTTGTCTGGTTCATGGCATTAATAGGGCTGCTGAAGAAATCAGAAATCAATTTCCTCTTGTGAATGGATAAATTTATATTGTGAAAAAAATCATTTTAAAATCGGCATTGCGGATTCAGTTGCACAACGAATCATTTTCCGGTTTACAATCACCTTCAAAACTAGTAATCACTAGATGAGGAACATAGCTAAATGCCGCTATTTTTTATTCAAAAACTGATCAAAATATTAAAAATACACTAGTCAAAAAATGAAAGTAACTTTTTTGAACTTCGATGTTTTTTTTTTAAATTTTGAGAGTTTTGGACGAAACTTGAAATATGTAATGATCCATTATTTGTAGATCTCGATTTCCGGGTTGAAACCGCGTCGAGTTAGGCGTAATTGTCAACGTTTCGTCCACTTTTACAAGGGACAACTGCAGCGCTGTACATAGATGTTTGTCGATTCGCAGTAGCTTGAAGAATGCTAGACAAAGTTGCCAGTTCAAGTGTTCTCTTTCAAATTCAAATCTTCTTCGATGATGTTTTCTAGTCAATTTAGGCAGCCTCTCTTAGCTTATTGCAGACGGTTTGGTCGCTAATTCTCGTTCCTCTTGCCCTCACTAGATCTTCTTGTAGATCATGCGCAATTTTTGTCCGATTTCAAAGGGCTTGCAATCGCAGAAAACGATCAACTGCCGTAATTTTCCTCTGCCGAACTGTACTTGTTCGTCTTGTTACGGTACATGTGTCTCGATATAGTTTCCAAAGCTTCCACACAGTTCCCTGGACAACCCCAAGCGGTCATGCTGCAACTCACATTGAAATAATATTAATTTCTTACGTGTACGGGGTAATTTAGTTTGTCGTTGCTAGTTGGGTATTCAGGAGAATGGACAAATATTTGTACATTTACTGTAGTCTCAATGTTGCCTTTATTACTATAAATGTTTACTATAAATGTTTACTATATATATATATATATATATATATATTACTATAAATGTTTACCATAAATGATTACTATAAATGTTTACTATAAATGTTTTTGGATGTCTTAAAATATGATTACTCATTAGCGTTCAAAGAGATCATTTAAAGCACATTATAACTTCTTAACAAAGAAAGATAGAACCGACATTCATACGAATATTTATTCAAGAAATTACCTATAGTTTTCATTGACTAATGATTAATATAGAGTAGAAACAGAGTAACGCCCGGGATATAATTCTGATACACCTATATTAACATTACCAGGAGTGGATTGGACATCCCGTATCACAACTATTTGCCTGGAGTTAGATAGATAAACTTGAAGCCAATTTTTGGTAAGACCATTTATACCAAATTGTAATCTTGGAATAGCTGCCCGAGAATGGTTGACAAACTTTTATAACAATATCTTAGATTCTGTAGACATCCCTAACAATACTAAAACCTGGTAAGTCCCCGGAAGATCCTGGAAAGCTACAGACCTATAGCACTCTTATCTGTTTGCTATAAACTTCTAGAACAGCTTATCTACAATAGAATAGCACTCACGGTCGGCGAGATTATTGAGAAATAGTAAGTCAGTTTCAGAGCCGGAAGGAACTGCTGTGGCATTAACAACGCAGCTTAAAACAGGTTTTCAGAAGGACCTGAAATCATCCGCTGCTTTTGTTGATCTCTCCAGCGCCTAAGACAGTTTGGAAGGCTGTGTCTACACTGAATTAAGAAAACTTATCCAGAATATGCTAAGCAATCGTCGAATCGCAGTCTGCCTAAACAATCTTACTACTAATGGCAAAACCTTGAAGAATAGCCTTCCTTACGGCTAGGTTCTAGCTCCTCTAATGTTTAATATTTACACCAACGATCTTCCACAAAATAACGAAAATATCTATATGCAAATGACCTGGGTTTATGTACCCAAACCAAGAATATAGGATGGAGAATTGCAACTTGCTGCAAGCTTTAAACGAATATTGTAAGGAATGGCGCTTACAACCAAAAGCTTCAAAATCCTAATCACGTGCCTTTCATTTGTGTAATAAGGAAGCCAACAGCGAGCTGAATGTTGAATTTGGTGGTAGTCGGATCAATCACAACCTTCACTCTAAATATCTAGGCGTAACATTAGACCGGTCTCTGACGTTCAAGCAGCACCTTTATAAAACTAGTCAAAAGGTGAAGACCCGTACTAACATTTACATAAACTTGCCAGCAATTCATGGAGAGATTTTGCGAACGGCAGGCATTGCACTGGCTTACTCTCCTGTTGAATACTGTGCTGCTATCTGGTATCGAAGTTCTTACACCAAGCTAGTAGATGTTCAACTTAATGATACAATGAGGATCATCACCGGTACTGTTAGATCCACTCCTAGTCTCTGGTTAACGATTCTTTGTAACATTGCTCGCCGGATATCAGACGTCTCGCTGCAGCACATAATAAATGGGGTAAGATTTTCAATAATATTGATCTTCTCATACACGATAATTTGGAGAGCGTTCTCAAAACCCGGTTGAAATCTAGGAGATCGATTTGGGTGGATACGGAAGTTCAACATTTCATCAAAGAGAATGATGGCTGGATATCTCGCTTTGAACAATACACTGAATTGAGAAATAGGATGTAGGTAATTATCTCACTCAAATAGGTTCCGCACAGGCCACGGAAGATGTAACTCAATGTTTTATAAATGGAAACTAGCAGAGACTAACTATTGCGACTGCGGATATGTGGAACAAACTAATACTCATATAGTAAACGATTGCCCCAGAAATAATTTTCCTGGTGATATCCACGAGTTGAGCAAGGCAACTCCTGCAGCTATCGACTGCTTAAAAAATTTAGATATTACTCGATAAATTAGTTTTATGACCCCTTTTTTGTCATAAAAGTAATTTACACTAATATCTAAATTTGGATTTCGTTTCTCATACGAAATAAATAACCAAATCGTTCAAGTTTACACAACAAAATTTAAGGTACCATATGATCATATATTTCTACCCTCTAGAAGGCAATGACATTTTTCTTTTTTAAACTTAAGTTGGTACCATAATTTAAGTTAACTTATTTTGCAGCGTGTGTGTGATATAGGTTATTTTATACTGATGGTGATGACAGATTAGGTTTTGTCATTTTGACAAATAATTACATACAAACGTTTCAGTTGAAAAAATAAAAAGTTTAATAATAAAAACAGCTACAATAAATGTTCAAAGTGAGCTCCTTCATTTTCTATGCATAGCGCAACTCTTCGTCTCATATTATTGAAGGCATTCCTTAAATTTTGTGGTGCAATTTCCTCACAGACATTTCGGATAGCATTAGTAAGTTCTTCAATTGTATGTGGACGATTCGTAAATACTCTATTTTTTCGATGTGGATAAATGAAATAGTCCATAATTGTTAAATCCGGAGATTGTGGTGGAAAGTCTACTATTCGATTATCAAAGAATTCATGCAATAATTCCATCGTTTCTCTTGTCTTATGGGCTGTTGCATTATCTTGCTGGAAATATCCCTCGCGGAGCTCATCATCATGTAATTGATTTACAAATGGTAGCAATAAATTATTACGATATCGTTCTGCATTTATCGTATTATTAAAGAATATTGGACCAATAATCCGTCTACGAGAAACAGCAAGCCAAACGCCTATTTTTTGTGAATTCAAGGGTGTTTCAAGAATTTCATGTGGATTTTCACTAGACCAAATGCGCATTGTTTGTTTATTTATATATCCTGATAAATGAAACCATGCTTCATCGGACCAGAAGGATTTGTCAAGAACGTCATCGTTATTAATCGTACCTAAGAACCACTGACAGTAATTAACTCTGGTTACATGATCGATTGGTAAAACCTCTTGCACGCTATGAAATTTGTATGGAAATTTTTGTAAGTCTTTTTTAAGGATTCTCTGGCAGGTCCCATATGACAGTTGTGTTTGTTGTGAAAGCTTACGAATCGATTTCTTAGGTGATTGATTTATTCGTCCATCAACATCTGCTATATTTTCAACTGTCCGCTTTAGTGGTCTACCAGCACCTGGTTTTCGAGACACAGACCCTGTTTCACGGAATTTAACCACTGACTTTTAAATTAATTGCCGCAAACTGTCATATGTTGTTGGAAAATTTGGAAATTCTGCCCGAAATTCTTCTATACAAGGCTGCAAGGAGTACGACCATTCTCCATTTTCTAATTTTACACCATTCCTAAAGTATGATTCGATCAGAAAAACTTTATGATTTATTGTAAACATTTTTAAGTGTCAATTAATAAATACATTAATGCCAGATGTGTTTTATTTATCAGAACATACACATAATGACAGATGTATTTTATTTGTCACTACCAACACGATATTTTCAAGAAATAATTTCATGGCTTGCTAGAGGGTAAATATAAATGATCATATTGTATATTACATTTAAGGAACATAGAAAGGATTTCTGGGTAAGTAAGTTCAAAACAGAAAAAAAAGCGCATCATAAGTGTCACAAAATTACATTTTACTACCTTTTAATTGAGGAATCATGCCCAAATAAGAAGTGGATGTAGCACCAGCACTTTGACCCATTACCGTTACTTTATTAGGGTTTCCACCAAATTTTACAATATTTTCGTTAATCCAATTGATTGCCATGACTTGATCTTTCAAGCCGAAGTTACCAGGAATTACGTCATCTTCGGTGCTTAGAAAACCTGTAATTAATAGTAGAAAGTAGTCTTTAATACTTTTCTATTCTTATTGCGTGTTACCGAAAACACCCAATCTATAATGAATAGTCACGAGGACAACTTCCTCGCTCATAAAGAAATCTGCACCATCAAGAGAATAATTTTTAAAAATGAAAACGAAACCACCGCCATGTATCCACATTAGAACTGGTAAAGACTTGTCTAAAGACTAATAAAATTAAAATTAATTTTTATCACAAAACGTGTTTGCTTTTTTTATCTAACTCACCGGCGTATAAATATTAAGATATAAACAATCCTCATTTCCTATGTTAGCGTATATTTCAATGCAGGTGTTAGCTGGCTTCGTAGCATCTAAAATTCCAGACCAGTTTTCGGGTGGTTGAGGTGGCTTGAAAAATTAAATAATTTATTAGTAAAACACCAATTTGTAGATCGATACTTCAGAGATGTATTAAAAACAATGCAAAATCAGGTCGTAGTAGGTAGAAATAATTGCTTAATTTTGTTGCCAGTATTATATTCGCGTTTAATTTTTTTACCTTAACCTCACTTTTGCTTTAAAAATGTGTAAAATATAGATAAAAATAGAAGACAGTCCAATCGTATAGTTGAGTGAAAATTCAAATAAACATATTCCTGTGTTTTCACTTTGATTGATGAAAATTAAATGGGTGAAATAGAACATGAATAGCAATGAAACGTATTTGAAACGGGCTGTGTTTTAAATGCACCCAGTATAATGATTGGTAGAGATTAAATCCCTGCCATTACGTAAAGAGATTTTTAATTATACTCTTATGATAAACTAAACGTAGAGAAATAGGCACAAAACATATTTAAATGAATTGTGTTTGGAATGCGTTCATATATCACGTATCTAATATATTTCATGTGTAACATAAATAGGTTATTTGTTATGTTACGATTTAGTAATATCTATAGCTTAAATTTACATGCGTACGTACCAAAATTAAATAAAAGGATATTAAAATCATTTCTGATATTTCAAAGATTCATATCCAAAGTACGATTAATAAGTTTTGCTCTAGAATAAGTATCTACTGTTTAATATAGTACTGCTAATACGATTGGTCTTTAAATGGTCAATTTACTAGCATGTAATGCAACCTGAAAGACAATAGACAATTGTATCTAGTGCAAACATTGTTTAAGATGTATTTTGATATCATTTGAATGTACTTACGTTCATAAATATCAAGCATTGTATCTAGCGCGTATGAAACTAGAAAAGCAGGTGCAATAAATAATCGATAATGGAATATTGATAAGCTTCGAAAAGGCACTACAATGTTTAAATAATTTTTTATATGGTATGTGACATATATAACGTGTGTATAAATTGTCGCAAAAGCTACACGCAGCGACGTTCTTCGTTTGGTTCTGAATAAAAAATCTTAATGTTAAAATGTCGTATCATGCTTCGTTTGTTTTCACGGGGTTCTTGAAGTTCAGACTTTTAGTGCGTAACTAACCTTTGCTCTTCGATATCTGTTAATAGAGATAGATGCAATTTAGTTTAAAGAAAAAAAAGTTACTAGTATTATTTCGTAAACGTTTTCTTTTTGATTTAAAAGCTTGCTTTAAACATTTATTCATTAACGTACTTTCACGAAAAACACATTTGGCAACGTTGTAGAACAATAAGTTTGTATTTCAAAGTGAGTTCAATCAAAATCATTACTGTCAAATTTTGACATTTACGAATTTACGAAGCATGATACGACATTTTAATATTAAGATTTTTATTCAGAACCGAACGAAGAATGTCGCTACGTGTAGCTTTTGCGACAATTTATACACACCTTGTATAAAGGAGATGTGTATTTATTGTCAACAGTATAAACACACCAAGATGACAGATTTAGTTGTATTTTGAGGTTAGAAAATTAAAATATATACAGTTAGGTAAAAACAAATAAGGAAGATGTATAAAACAACGCGTCAGAGAGAGAACGTCGTTAACCTACATTTAGATGTTCCAACTTTTAGTTTTTAAAATGCGCTAGTCGCATAAAGAAGATATTGAATATATAAAATACGAAATTTTTATTTAAAACATACGAGGCTCGAAAGCCAATGAAATATTCGCATTATGATATTTTGTTGTTAACCAAATTTAATTAGTTACAAGGTGTAATAAAACATTCAAAATCAATATAAGAACACATGTTTTTAGAGTGCAGGTGAAAAAGGGCATTATAGAAGATTTTTCTACGTTTGAAAAACTCTTAGCGTCCACGAGATTATATAGCAAGGAAAACGAAAAAGAAAGGGATTCTATTCTATTCGAGTGCGGGGTACGTTTCTGGTCCGACTAAAATTTACTTTATCGTAAAATTTGAATATAATTGTTAATTATTCAAACATTTCTAAGTTTAATTATCTGTAAGGTGTATGCATTTTTGTATTCTGTACTTTAAACGTTAATCTTTGTTACAAATTTAATTCATTCTATATTTTGAAATCGAATAAAATGTATCACGAAGAGTTTGATAATTTATATGAATATGATAATATTGAAGTTCGTAAATTTAGAACCAACATTTCAAGCGTATGTGGATAATTAATTTGTAATCAATTAATTATAATTTCTGTTTTGCAGCAAAGTAATAACGCAAGGTATCTTACGTGGGGATTTTGTTCCACAAATGATCTAATGATATCTATATTTCGAGTTTGTAATAAAGATTCATGATTTAAGAATCAGATTAAAAATGTATATAGTATGGAGATAGATATTTCATTGGGTAGGGATTATTTTCCAATAAATATACAGGGTGGGGCACAGCAATCGGATGTTTTTGAAATAACAATAAAATCGTCAGTTTTTGCTTTAAAAGAAATTTATTGGTAGGATTACATACGCAAGAATTTAGCATTTCATAATGTGCGTAAAATTACTTCAGGCATGTGATGTCCGTTTTCGTTTACGCAATGTTGTAGTCGTTCACGAAAATTGACTTCCACTCTTTCCAGCAGGTTTCTAGGAATTAGATTAACTTGTTGACGTATCGCTTCCTTCAGTTCTTGTAACGTACGAGGTCTACCCTCGTAAACACGAGACTTGAGGAACCCCCATTGAAAGAAATCACATGTGGACAAGTCGGGAGACCGAGGAGACCATAAAACATCACCAAATCTCGAAATGAGATGATTAGGAAACAGAGTATGAAAAACAGCAATACACGCTTTGGCGGTGTGTGCCGTGGCTCCATCTTGCTGAAACCATAATTGTAGAGGATCCAAACCTCTTCTTTGAAATTCTGGGATAAAATAGGTGTTCACCATATTAATGTAACGCGCCGATGTTACAGTGAACGGTAACATCATTTTGTTCAAAAAAATAGGGACCGATAATGCCAAACCTCCCCACTGCGCACCAAACTGTAACCTTAGGATTGTGCAGCGGTTTTTGATGAAGCTCTTGAGGATTTTCGGTAGCCCAATACCGACAATTTTGTCTATTGACAGCCCCATTAAGGTGGAAATGGGCTTCATCACTCATTACCACCAACATGTTTTCGTTCTGCTCATAAAGTGTAAGCATTTGTTGGGCAAAATTCACTCGTTGCTGGCAATCCCTTTCATTCAATTCCTGCACAACCGCTATTTTGTATGGATGCAAATGTAATTCACCATGTAAAATCCTTCTTACAGTACGATTACTGATTCGCAGTCCGGCCGAATGAGCCCGAGCAGAGCGGCGTGGGCTTCGCAGTATCGCTTGTCTAACCCTTTCAACGTTCTCTGGAGTGCGCACTGTACGTTGGGATCCGAGCGGTTTTATTTTGAGTATTGAGCCTCGTGTTCGAAGATTATGAACCCAACGTAGGATTGTGTTACGCGTGGGGACAGAGTCATTTCGATTAATATTGAATCTCCGACGAAATTCACGTTGAACCGTAGTCACTGATTCACCACTTCTAACGAAAGAATCATATGCAAATATGCGCTGTTACAGTAAAATGCTTTGAGTCAGGGAAGGTATCCCCACCTGTCAAATGCCCTTTCCTTTTCTAATGGTCGAATATTATGCATTCTAAAAACATCCGGTTCCTGTGCCCCACCCTGTATATGGAGTAATACGCTCTTTTTAATACAATAATATCAGTAAATTCAAAAGATCCACAAAGGTTATATTTTATTTTATTAAACAAAACACCTTGTGCCATAGTTTAGTGGTTTCGGTCCTCTAGACTAAGATAATAAGCAAGGGTGCTGATTGAAAGATTTATAAAATCTAAAGAGGACTTCAAAGTTATTTGTGTGCACTCCTAACAATCCTCGTAATTTCATCAGATGGTAATTTGATTTAGGTTAATAAATGACTTATATTTCATTGAATTCATGATTTATAAATATATATATTTATAAATATATTGAAAGCATAAGCATAAAGCATAAATAATAAATGAATTTTATTTAATATATTATTCTATTTTTTCATTGAGTTTACATTGGATGCTAGACCTAGTTACAAAGAACCTGAGACCTTTTTGCCTTTTTTCGAAGAGTCGAGTTCTTTTTTCTATGCATGTGTAACGATTTATATTTTAAATAATTGTAGTCCAACTTACTAGAATCAAACTACACAGCAATATGTGTTACTACATCAAAATAAATAAGAAAAAGTTTAAGAGAAGGGCATCTTTTCTACATAAATGTTTATATACCGGGTGTATTATGAAAAACCTATGGGGCTGTAGCTTCCTTATATTTTATCTGATTTTAATGAATGATATGTCAAACTAAATCGTTTTTAAAGCACTGTAACCTGCTTAAAAAAAATTTTTTTGACATTTAGTTTTTGACAGACAGTAGTAATTTTTTTTTTAAATTGTACTACATATTTTTTTTTACTTATTCTAATAAACATTTATTTCCTGAAGACACCTCCATTAAATTGAGTGACAAATTTATTATTATTAAAAAGAAACTACGAAATTTACAGAAATCAAGCTATCATATATTTTAATGAATCAAATGTTCGAAATTGGCCCCATTTTGTTCCAGACACATTTGACACCTTCTATTAACTCCAACTGCTGCGTTTAATATAAGATTTGGTGGTATTTCATGACATACTTGTACTATCCTTCTTACTAAATCCTCTCTGGTATCAGGTGGAGTCAAATAGACATGATCTTGAATGTAAGACCACAGAAAGAAATCCAGTGGATTCAGATCTGGCGATCTAGCAGGCCATCGAATAGGTCCGTAAGTGCCCATCCATCTGACGCCAAAATAATTATTTAGAAAATCAGTATTCATTCGTGCATTATGGGGTGTGGCACCGTCCTGTTGGAACACCACCCTGTTTAACTCAGCAAGTGGCAACTCATCTAAATAATCGCCTAATTCATTGCGTAACAAATTATTATACTTTTCTTGGTTTAGATTACCCTCCACAAAAAAGGCCCTACTACTCTATCGCCTAAAATGCCACACCATACATTTACACTGAACCGATTTTGAAAATTGTGTTGCATCACAACATGGTTATTTTCAGTGCTCCAATGGCGATCATTATTTCTGTTGAATACACCATTTTTCATTGCGTAACAAATTATTATACTTTTCTTGGTTTAGATTACCCTCCACAAAAAAGGCCCTACTACTCTATCGCCTAAAATGCCACACCATACATTTACACTGAACCGATTTTGAAAATTGTGTTGCATCACAACATGGTTATTTTCAGTGCTCCAATGGCGATCATTATTTCTGTTGAATACACCATTTTTCCCAAAAGTGCATTCATCTGACCACAACACACGACGATAAAAAATTGGATCTTCCCTTAGTTTATTCATGAAAACCGTGCAGAATTGAACCCTTCGTTGAGGGTCGTTTTCACCGAGAGCATGCACCTTCCGTGGTTTATAAGGAAAGAACTTGTGCTTCTTCAGAATGTATTGAACTGTAGAATGTGATACCTGCATGTAGTGAGCAATTTCTCGCGTAGACGTATTAGGGTTTTCTTCCACATAGAGCAAGACACTTAATTCTAAATTTTGATCTTGAATTACACGTGCGTTTATTTTCGATTTTTTGAATGATCCAAAATTTCGTAAATTTCGCACGAGCCTTCCAAACTTATCGGCACTTGTGAAAAATTGAATAAACAATTACACATACTTCTTTTTCTTTTGGAAGGCGCCTTAGCCAGTCGTGAGAAAGCGCTTTTACCGGCGAGTCTTTCTTGTCCGTCGGATGTCACGAGATATCTCTTATCAGCTAATGATATAAGATTGTGCTTATATTACTGGAGTGAATCTAAAGACGTCACTTCATAACGACACTGAGGAGATAGTTAGATCGAAACATATGTGTCTGCATGTTGAAGTGACCATTGGTTAAATATGTATACTTACTGCAAATCTTAAACTTCCCAATGGAGGCTTTGCATATGGTATACCTTGAAAGGAATAATAGGGTTTATCTTCATCCCCTGTTTTTCTTAGTTTGCCTTCTATTTGTCCATTCCGTAACGTTAAACGTACTCTCTTGTTCTGCAAAGAAAGAGTTAATTTAATTGGAAGTAAATATATATATATATATATATATATATATATATATATATATATATATATATATATATATGAGGCATGTTTTTTAAGTAAGTACCGTTTTGAAATTAAAAAAAGACGTGGAAAGATATCTCAATAATTTTATTTTTACATGAAAGCCTGTACCTTAATCTACTTTTCTACATAATTTCCTTCAATATTCAGGCACTTGTCATAACGTTGTGCCAGTTTATGAATACCCTCCTCATAGAAGTCTGCCGCCTGACTTGTTAACCACTGCATCACAACTGTTTTGACTTCGTCATCGTCTTGAAGACGCTGGCCGCCCAGGTGATTCTTCAGGTGCAGGAACAGATGGTAGTCACTGGGCGCCAGATCAGGGCTGTACGGAGGATGATCTAGAGTTTCCCATTTAAAAGATGTGATGAGATCTTTGCTCTGATTAGCCACATGCGGACGGGCATTGTCATGCAGCAAAACGATGCCCTTGCTCAACTTGCCTTGTCTTTTGTTCTGGATTGAACGGCGCAGATTTTTCAAGGTCTCACAATAAGGTGCTGCATTGATTGTCTCATTACGAGGCAGAAATTCCACAAGCAATACTCCTTTTCTGTCCCAAAAAACTGTGCACATGATTTTCCGGGCAGAAATTGTTTGCTTAAACTTCACTTTTCCGGGTGAATCTGAATGCCGCCATTCCATGGACTGTTGCTTTGATTCAGGTGTGACGTAGGCCACCCATGTTTCATCGCCCGTAACAATTTGGCTTAAGAAATCATCACCGTCGTTGCGGTACCGCTCAAGGAAAGTCAATGCACTGCCTAAACGTTTGGTTTTGTGCACATCCGTCAACATTTTCGGTACCCAACGTGAGCACAATTTTCGGTAATTCAAGCGCTCGCTCACAATGCCATACAAAACACTACGCGAAACATTAGGAAAGCCATCACACAATGAGGACATCGAAAAGCGTCTGTTTTCTCTCACCTTATTGTCCACTTCCTGCACCAAACTTTCATTAACGACCGAAGGGCGCCCACTCCGTTGTTCATCATGCACATTTGTGCGGCCATCTTAAAATGCTCTCACCCACTTTCTTACCATTCCATCACTCATAATGTTTTGTCCGTAAACTGCACAAATCTCACGATGGATATCGATCGGTTTTAGGTCTTTAGCACTAAGAAATCTTATAACAGCCCGTACTTCACAGTCGGCGGGACTCACGATTATCGGAGGCATTTTAAACACTCAGTAAACAACGTAAACAAGGTAGAATCAGACTGTAATGGCGTCAGTGCGTACGCAAGAAATGTAGGTCCCCGGTGCACATACGCAGAACGCCGACCGCAGCGCTGCGGTAGCGGTGTGGAAAAACGGTACTTACTTAAAGAACATGCCTCGTATATTGTTGTAGGGCAGTTAACCCTCATATCAAGTTCTTCTGCTTATAGATAACAGATCCGAGAATGTTATATCTGAAAAATAATGTATTGTGATTAATGTGATTATTGAATAGCTAAATTTTTGTATATTAATGTAAAACCATAGTTGGATTTAGAAATATTGATATCGATAAACATTGTAAATTATATTCAATCTATTTTTATTTCTCGCTCTTTATTTAAATATCTTTATATTTTTCCGCGAAGATCTAGGTTTTCTAAATCTGATTATAGTTATATTCTTTGTTATACATATATTTCTTTTAATATTGTAATATCTTTTATTGTTCCTTGGATATTATCATTTCTAAATTTGTAATTTGAAATACGTGAGTAGATTTTATCAGCATGACGTTTAGCTGTCAGAATTATTTTCATTACTAAATTATTTATTCTATTTACAAAAGGTAACATTCAAAACTATTATTTATTTGAATTGGTCATAGTTGTCTTTAATATAATTTTCGAGATCATTGTACAAATTCCTAAGAAAATCTGATTTATGGAAATACAAATTTGTCTTATGGGAGCCGGGACAACGAAAAACAATATTATTGATTGATAAGTTTTTTTGCATGCAGTTGAATAATTAAGTGTTATTTTGGAATTCCTCTACGAAATTATTCTCATAATAACTTATAACAACGTGTTAATTACCAAAAAGTGGATAATTTATTATTACTTGTCATATTTACCTTGCGAGAAGATTTTGTTCATGTGTGGAGATCAAGGGGATCTATTAATCTTCACTATTTTGATTCCTTTTATATATTAATCTATTATCGTTTATGCAGTTTTATTAAAGAAGCTACTGAATTTATCTTTTGGAAATTTTGGACAAGATACACTCATCTGGAAAACGTATATACACATAACCATGCTGTTTACTTCATGCAAGAGGACTATATGTGAGTCTACAACAAGATTATCTATCAGACGTTCGAGATAAGGATATTACATATTTTACAGTTGAGAAGACACGTGGTTTGACATTTCCATTTGTACTTAAAGTGACAGGTATTCTGTAAAGATTGTTTACCT
The DNA here is from genome assembly GCA_935421215.2 of Melolontha melolontha. NCBI lineage: Eukaryota > Metazoa > Arthropoda > Insecta > Coleoptera > Scarabaeidae > Melolontha > Melolontha melolontha. Next base: position 262,668 of record OW285243.1, read on the forward strand.
TAATTATATTAAAGATATAACTATTCTCGAGATCAAATACCTAATATTTAAAATTACTCACGACATTTCAAAATATCATATCATTCTGATCTTACATTTGTATTAGATTCTTTGATCAACCATTTTAATATCATATCTTGTTTTATAATTGAAAAGGGATATCAGTTAATTTCTAAAATATATTACTATTATTATTGACCTAATCGTTTTATTTTATGTATTCTTGTGTAGCTGTCTGTACGTCCGGAACCTACCTTTGACCCAGAGATAAGCAGTTTTCATCTCAGATTATCTTTTATATACATAATATTTGAGCTAGCATAATACAGGGTATTCTTTCTAAATTTATTTATATTTATTATTATTTAATTTTCTTATTTTCATATACCCCATCAGCATTATTACATTATTGTCACCACAACGTGGGGCAATTCTCCACGGTAGATGGTATTATTACATTATTGGCGCAGAACGTGGGGCTTTTCTCTGCTCAGCCACATAATATTATTACAATATATATATATATATATATATATATATATATATATATATATATAGTAAACCTAATCAGTAGGCGATTAAAGGTCTGTACATTACTTCAAAATATATGTATTTAAAAAACTCTACATGTTTCGGCTATATACGCCTTTTTCAAGAGAATACAAAATATGAATGACAGGATATAAATGTCAAGTAATTACTTGACATTTATATCCTGTCATTCATATTTTGTATTCTCTTGAAAAAGGCGTATATAGCCGAAACATGTAGAGTTTTTTAAATACATATATTTTGAAGTAATGTACAGACCTTTAATCGCCTACTGATTAGGTTTACCATATCATACCAAGGTCACGAAGTTATTATATTTATATATATATATATATATATATATATATGAACTTCATGTGTATGAGAATTAATAATCATTAAATCTCATTTTACATGCGATTGTCGCTATAATTTGTTGCATTATAGCGACAATCGCATGTAAAATGAGATTTAATGATTATTAATTCTCATACACATGAAGCTCATTACAGTTCGTATATATACACGTAGTATAGAAGTGAATATCATGTCTGTCTTCGGATAAGGTGCACTGATGATCTGTAAAAACAGTGAAATGTCGATATTTGCACATTCCGCGCAGATAAGTTTTTCACAAATTTTTCATATATATATATATATATATATATATATATATATATATATATATATATAATTGAAACGAAATTATCGACCGTGATATATTATAAAAAATTATTTAAATTAGGGTAAGCGGTCTGTCAATTAAAAAACTCCATTATTAAATAACCCTATATTTCGCAACAGAATTTGTTGCTTCTTCTGGGGAAAAAAATGTAGAGTTGAAAAATAATAAAATTGACGTACAAAAAATAAAAATGAACAACAAATTCTGTTGCGAAATATAGGGTTATTTAATAAAGGAGTTTTTTAATTGACAGACCGCTTACCCGAATTTAAATTAATTTTTTATATATATATATTTATATATATATATATATATAAATATAATATTTTCGTGACCTTGGTATGATAAGGTAAACTTAATAAGTCGGCGATTAAAGGTCTGGTTCATTACTTCAAAGTATATATATTTAAAACAACCCTACATGTTTCGGCAATGATGCCTTTTCCAAGGGAATAAAAAATATAAATCTATATTTTTTATTCCCACATATATATATATATATATATATATTGTTATACTTCTAAATTGCCCCACTAAGTTGGGATGCAAAATGTTCTATGTCCAAGGACGTTAATATTTAAAAATGTTTATTATAGTTATAAATGCCCCAAAACGTTGGGCTCTAAATGTTATATTACTGAATTTCACGTTGGGCTAGCAAATGTTATGTGTCAATGAATATTAATATATACGTGAATGTTAATATACAAATGTTAATATATAGATAAATGTAAAGTGAATGTCATAAAAGTTATATAAAATTCAAATCGGGCTCGTTCAATACTTATCTGTTTTTTGTTATTATCGTCGGCTAGCTTCTTTTATTTCTTCAGGGTTAAGGTAGGTTCACCTCTCTCCACTTTGACTTTATTTACGTAGTTTATTTAGTTGGGATCGGAACAATATCTCAAGTGTATTACAAAAAAACCAAAGTAAAATATTGACAATTAACTTTATTAAGGATAAAATATCTAGCAAAGTTTGAGAATTTATATTGACAATTTCGTGACACACATATAACAATAAGGGAGACACACTCAACGGTTGGTATTCTTATAGTATAACAATATGGTGTAAGACAAGTGCAATTAGGTGTTGTTTTATTAAAATAGTTTATAAAAGTGACATAGAATCAAGTTTTAAAATTACAAACAGTGGATACTAATATTTAAATAAGTTGAATAAAAATTACAGTGGTATAATATCGGTGAAAGCAATGTAAATAGTTAGTTATGGAATAAACAAAGAAAGTTCTAGAAATGTACATGAGCAAGTAAAAATGGCGCGTAAAATATTGTCAAAGTTAGCAAAAACCTGAATCTTCGGATATAACCTCTGTTGCTTCCTGCGCCTGTGTTCTGCTGGTTTTCACAACGGGAAACTGGAGAATATTTCTGCTACGGTCCCTCGGGATGACTTGAACTTTTTAGAAATCTCCAAGTCCGACGGCGGCTTGATCGGATGACCGGTCTCGAGCGTCCAAAGATGTTGGTCGTTGCACGGTGAAATTTATGGCGGGTAGTTTACGTATTGAAAACTTTAAAAATTCGTAATTCTTGAACTATTTGGTCGGCAGATGTTAAACTTGGTCTACAGGTAGATCGTAGGTATGTGTAACGTTTTGTAGACTTAAAAATCTCCAGCCCTTAATAATTTCGCCAATTTATTTTAATTACTTCGGAGCACAAAAAAACGTGACCTCTCACTGTAACGACTAATTACCGACGCTTACTTTTTTCACTTGTTTTTAATTGCATAACTTGCCGCAAATCGCTCCATTCTTTACTTGCATTATCTTTTTGAATATTATTCATTTAGACATTTTTACAGAGTAAAACAGTTAAAAAAATTACAATTTGATTTATAAAATAACTTTAGTTGGATATCATATGTTTATGTGTTTACAAACACTCTGTCAATATCGGTTTATTTTCGGGTTATTGCACCGTTAAAATTGTGGGCGGGGCTTAATCGTTCAAATGCATTTGAAAATAAATACGTTACATTTGTTTGAATAAAAACGCGTTAAATATTAATTTGAATTAAAAATGAATATAAACATTATAATAAAAAAATAGAAAAATAAGTTAATTATTTCAAAGCAAATTTGTCGTCAAAATAACGTATTTATACTTTGAATCAATCTTTCCCCTTCTTGGTATTAAAGTATATAGTAGATATAAATATTATGGTTACATGTATTCTTTGTTTCTTTCAGAGAAAAAAAACCCTTCTTGCAATGCCTCAATATATATATATATATATATATATATATATATATATATATATATATAGTAAATTCAAAATATATATATTTAAAACAATCCTACTTGTTTCGGCAAATGATGCCTTTTTCAAGGAATATAAAACATCAATGACAGTATATTAATGTCATACATTTGTAGTTGCATTTACCATAGCATACAAAGGTCACGAAATAATTATCTTTATATATATATATAAATTCAGCCTGCATATGTTTGCGCTCGCAAAACTCGAAAAGTAGTCAGTCGATTGACTTGAAATTTTGACACAATGTTGCATTCGAATACGTGAATGTTTGCAAGAGTAAGTCAAAGTTATTTTCCTTTTTATCGTTAAGATTTCATAACAATATGATAGCGTAAATAGAGTATATGATTAGCAAATATCAACTTGTAATAAAAAAAGGTACTACCAAATCAAGTATTTGAGAAATTGGTGCGCTACTTATATCTACGACCTTTGTCGCGTCGTGTTAAAAAAATCATTTTACACAAACATTCACGTATTCGAATGCAACATTCTGTCAAAATTTCAAGTCAATCGATCGACCGACTACTTTTCGAGTTTTGCGAGCGCAAACATATGCAGGCTGAATTTCTATATATATATATATATATATATATATATATATATATAAACATAATTAGTTCGTGACCTTTGCATGTTATGGTAAATGCAACTACAAATGTATGACATTAATATACTGTCATTTATGTTTTATATTCCTTGAAAAAGGCATCATTTGCCGAAACATGAAGGATTGTTTTAAATATATATATTTTGAATTTACTATATATATATATATATATATATATATATATATACATATTTGAAGGGCCATTTAAAAAATCAATCAAACGCTCAAAAAGAAAAGAATTTACATTTACATTTACAAACTAAATTTATAACATTTATATTTTGTATTCTCTTGATAAAGGCGAACTGCCGAAACATGTAGAGTTTTTTAAATACATATATTTTGAAGTAATATACAGACCTTTAATCGCCTACTGATTAGGTTTACCATATCATACCAAGGTCACGAAGTTATTATATATATATATATATATATATATAAATAAGTGTAGGGTTTTGTATGTTGGTGCGCTAGTGCGTGTGTTTAGTGACCGGTCGCGTAAATTTAGAGAGATCGGATAACCAGCCGTTGCGTAGGGCCGCCAACCCTTTCCCGGCAACTTCTTTACTTTTCCGTGCAGTACTTCGACGGTCCGACCCCCGCCCCAACGAGGCAAGGCGCAGACCAGCGAAGAGCACCCTGCACGGGGTTGCTCATCGCCAACCGAGGGAACACTCTTGGTGACTACCTCAGTCGACGACGGTCACACTTTGTGCCATCTTAACGATTTCCGCAAAAGCGGGGGCAATGCACACACGTCGAACGTGTGTGTGCTGTTAACAGCAGCCTAGCCAGGTTGCCGCCGAGGACCGGTCCTAGTGGTGTGTGCATTGCGCGGCGCCGTGATTTGCGCCGCGTAGCTTGGTTCCTCACTCCTGCTGGAAAGGCGGAATGGCACCTGACTGCCCATCGGGCAGACCCCCCTAGAGTTTGGTAGCGCATATGCTAGGCTACAACCCAGTAGAGGACCACATCACCACAAAACAGAAAACAGGGAAAAGCAAGACATGAGTTATTATTACGTATGCGCCCGTGGAGCGTCTTAAGATGCAAAGTTGTCGGCATTCGCCCAAAACGAGAAGGAAAACCACGAAAACCTGCTCGGACAACTAGACAGGAATCAAAATACGGAACAGTCAGCATGATAAGCAAAAGTATATGATATTTAAATGTAACTGATATTTAAATAACATAAGATATATAACAAAAAAAATATATTATGATAGTAAATTGTAGATCGTTACAAAATTAAGTTATAGTATGTACTGCTTAAATTTCTTTTAAGCAGTTTGTAAATGTAAATGTAAATTCTTTTCTTTTTGAGCGTTTGATTGATTTTTTAAATGGCCCTTCAAATATATATATATATATATATATATATATATATATATATATATATATATATTTGAAGGGCCATTTAAAATATATATATATATATATATATATATATATATATATATATATATATATATATATATATTTGAAGGGCCATTTAAAAAATCAATCAAACGCTCAAAAAGAAAAGAATTTACATTTACATTTACAAACTGCTTAAAAGAAATTTAAGCAGTACATACTATAACTTAATTTTGTAACGATCTACAATTTACTATCATAATATATTTTTTTTGTTATATATCTTATGTTATTTAAATATCAGTTACATTTAAATATCATATACTTTTGCTTATCATGCTGACTGTTCCGTATTTTGATTCCTGTCTAGTTGTCCGAGCAGGTTTTCGTGGTTTTCCTTCTCGTTTTGGGCGAATGCCGACAACTTTGCATCTTAAGACGCTCCACGGGCGCATACGTAATAATAACTCATGTCTTGCTTTTCCCTGTTTTCTGTTTTGTGGTGATGTGGTCCTCTACTGGGTTGTAGCCTAGCATATGCGCTACCAAACTCTAGGGGGGTCTGCCCGATGGGCAGTCAGGTGCCATTCCGCCTTTCCAGCAGGAGTGAGGAACCAAGCTACGCGGCGCAAATCACGGCGCCGCGCAATGCACACACCACTAGGACCGGTCCTCGGCGGCAACCTGGCTAGGCTGCTGTTAACAGCACACACACGTTCGACGTGTGTGCATTGCCCCCGCTTTTGCGGAAATCGTTAAGATGGCACAAAGTGTGACCGTCGTCGACTGAGGTAGCCACCAAGAGTGTTCCCTCGGTTGGCGATGAGCAACCCCGTGCAGGGTGCTCTTCGCTGGTCTGCGCCTTGCCTCGTTGGGGCGGGGGTCGGACCGTCGAAGTACTGCACGGAAAAGTAAAGAAGTTGCCGGGAAAGGGTTGGCGGCCCTACGCAACGGCTGGTTATCCGATCTCTCTAAATTTACGCGACCGGTCACTAAACACACGCACTAGCGCACCAACATACAAAACCCTACACTTATTTATATATATATATATATATATATATTTAGTGTTTATAGGAATTTTATTTTTCTTATTTATTTTATTGGCCGTGTCTTAATATTAAAAATAATAGACTTTTTATTGGTTTAGCGACCTTTTATTGAATTATGATGTTTTATTCTACGACGTTTCGACTTTTATTATTTTCAGTCTTTTTCAAGTATCTAGAAACAAGAATTAATACAATGAGAATATGAGAATTGTGTTTGCTTTTGTGAGATTGAATTAACAATTAAATTAACAATTAAAATTAAAATTAGATTAAAGACTGAATTACCAATTAGATTAACAATTAGAGTTAAAATTTAAAATTAGATTAATAATGAGTAAGGACAATTAAAGTGATTACATCTCTATAAATGAATAGAAAAATTTGAATTAAACTACAATACAGTAAGGTAAATAGAAACAAGAATTACTACACTGAAAACGTGAGAGTTGTGTTTGCTTTTGTGAGACTGAATTAACAATTACATTGACAATTAGAATTAAAATTAGATTAAAGACTGAATTACCGATTAAATTAACAATTAAAGTTAAAATTTAAAATTAGGTTAATAATGAGTAAGGATAAATTACAGTGGTTAAATCTGTATAAATGAATGAGATGTTAAACTTTTGATGTTAAACTACATTACATGAACAATTAATGACAAAACTCACCGTTTCTTTTGGTTTTCAAAATCACGCATTCTGTGTAACATGTGTGTCGGGTACCCGAGACCTTTTTTTGTAACGAACCGATCGCACTGGTTGGAGTATTGTAAGTGTTTGTGGCTTTGTTAAGAGAGGTTAATTTTTGTTCTGTTTTTGGAATTTAGCAAATTGATCAGGACCGTGTTTAGGGGTATGTAGTAATATATATATATATATATATATATATATATATATATATAATAACTTCGTGACCTTGGTATGATATGGTAAACCTAATCAGTAGGCGATTAAAGGTCTGTATATTACTTCAAAATATATGTATTTAAAAAACTCTACATGTTTCGGCAGTTCGCCTTTATCAAGAGAATACAAAATATAAATGTTATAAATTTATATTTTGTATTCTCTTGATAAAGGCGAACTGCCAAAACATGTAGAGTTTTTTAAATACATATATTTTGAAGTAATATACAGACCTTTAATCGCCTACTGATTAGGTTTACCATATATATATATATATATATATATAAAGTTGAATACCATTTATTTCGACCGACATCAAACGACGTCAATTCCCAATACGCCTCGCGTTCGCTATGACTATCAATAAAGCGCAAGGGCAATCTTTGAAAGTGCGATTTGAATTTAGAAAACGATTGCTTCTCTTGGGCAATTATACTTCGCATGTTCCAGAGTCGGTAAACCGTCTAATCTTTATGTTCATGCAGAAAACGGACAAACAAAAAATGTAGTCAATCCACTAGCTTTACAATAAAAAATAATACTCTGTGAAAAACATGTTTTTTCTTCCTTTCCTTTCATTCCACATCGCCACAGCAACGTAAGGCAGGGTATTGATTGAATTGAATAATGTGTTTTCTCGGTGAATCTATGTTCGCTACAATAATTTTATTTATATTCCCATTTATTTCATATCGGATTGAGACACAGCGAAGCGTGGCCGGGTTTACTAGTAATTTAATAAATTACACAGGTCTGCAAACAAATTCAGTTGCATGGGGATATTTTTTGGTAAATATGATGTTTTCTGGTCTGCTGAATCCAAAAATTATCTTAATTTCCCTCCATCACGTACAGTTTTTTTGCAAAATACAAATGCAAATTTATTCCCATTACGTAGCAAGACTGCCTTGATGCTTGTTTTTGACAAATCAAGAAATAGGCGCCATTTAAATGAATCATATTCTATTTCGAAACACTTCATTAGCCCTTGGACATCACTACAAAAAAAAACGAGATTTACCTCTTTGGAGAAAAATTTAGTGGATTCTCTCTCTCGTGTCTGTACCACGAAAACGAGATTCCGGGTGACAGCAGGTTTTTATTTTTTGGTTTTGACCGTAGCAATTCCGCAGCATCTTTTGAAAAGCCCAAATCTCTAACCAGGCTATTGAGGTCGCTCTGAGAAAAAAGTTGGGGTCCCTCATCAACAAAAAAATATGAACTAGATTCGTCGTGGGGAGGTAATGTGTTTCCCTCCTCAGAACTATTCAAGATATCATTCAAACTGGAAGGCGGTTGTAGAACTGAGATTTCAGGGTTATGAGGCACGGGACGAATAGCTGAATTAAGGTTTGAGAAAGATATATTTTTTTTAACGCTAAGAAATAAGTAATTAAACTTCTAGTTTCAAAAATTCTTTTATTGTAAACCACTACAATATTGTTTCGCCATACAATGGCTTCATCAGGTGGATGAATACTGAATATGTACAATGCAAGTTAGAATATTTATGTGAAAATTCTTGGGGAATGGTGGTGGAAAATTTGTTTACAATCTTAAATTTAGTAGAGGGAAGTTGTTTAAATCTAGTTGGTCATTTAAAGCTAATCCTAAACTATTGTATCTATTAATTTCTAAGTTTTCTAACTGGTTAAGTGTTTTACTTTTTCCTTGAATGTGTACAATTTTTAAATCTATATTAAATCTATGATTAATTTCTAAACAATGATTTGCGAAAGTTGAATCTGTTTTCTTTTCTTTATGGCTTCTCTCGCTTTCTTTCATCCTCATTTTGAATGTCCTCCCCGTTTGTCCTATGTATACCTTATTGCAATCTTCGCTTGTTAACTTATACATACCAGAGTTTGATTCTTTGTCTATTTTATCTTTGTTATTTTTAATAATGTTCTATATAGTATTGTCTGTTTTAAATGATATATGTTCGTTATTAACTTTTTTAATGAAAGTACCAATTTTTTCCGAAAGGACTCCCTCGATAATCATTCATTTATAAAACTTAAATCTGATCCTACTAACATATTTCAAAAACAGATTAAACAAACTATAGAAAAATCAGGGTCTCTTTTTAATAACACTCAAAAACATATATATATTAACCACTATGAATCCCCTACCTCACAAATTATACGGTTTAATTAAACTACATGAAGACAATACACCTATACGACCAGTAGTATCGTACGTAAAAGCACCTTGTAGAAATGTGTCTAAACACTAAATAGATTTAATACTTACACACACTAAATTCAAATCTAAGTTCTCCGTTAAAAATTCCCATGAATTAATTAAGAAAATTTCAAACTTGGAATTACCAAACAAATGTAAACTCATTGCTTTTGATGTCTCGAATTTGTTCACTAATATCCCACACCAGGAGGTAATAGATTTAATCACTTTACAACTAGAACGTAAAAACACGAACATTGTCACAGAGACCGAAATTTTACAGCTCTTAGAAACCTGCCTGGAACTAAATTATTTTCAATTTAAAAAGAAATTTTATTAACAAACAGAGGGTCTAGCAATGGGAAACCCACTAGGCCCTTTATTAGCAGAAATTTTTATGAATAATTTAGAAACTAAAATTAGCACACATCGCTTGTTTGGTAATTGGGTATATTGGATTAGGTATGTTGATGACATATTAATTTGCTTTAACGGTTCAGACAGACAATTAAAAACTTTACATAATTATATCAACACTATTCACCCCAAAATAAATTTTACTATAGAAACAGAAATAAATAAAAGCATTAATTTTCTAGATTTAACCATATCACACAAAACTAATAAACATGAGTTCGCTATATACCATAAACCAACACATACAGATACCACAATACACGCTAATTCTTTTCATCCTATAACACACAAATTGTCAGCATACAAATCAATGGTATATAGATTAATTCATGTACCTATGAGTAAAAGTAATTTCGACCTTTAACTAAATAGAATATATACAATAGCATTAAACAAGGGTTACTCTATAAATATTATCAATAACATCTTGAATAGCCAACAAAAATCTAAAACCCTTTCCTTAGTTTACCCAAAATTAAAACACAAGATAATTAATTCCTACAATTCAATCACTTACTTAGGAAAAATTTCGGAAAAAATTGGTACTTTCATTAAAAAAGTTAATAACGAACATATATCATTTAAAACAGACAATACTATACTGAACATTATTAAAAATAACAAAGATAAAATAGACAAAGAATCAAACTCTGGTGTGTATAAGTTAACATGCGAAGATTCCAATAAGGTATACATTGGACAAACGGGGAGGACATTCAAAATTAGGATGAAAGAACACGAGAGAAGCCATAAAGAAAAGAAAACAGATTCAACTTTGGCAAATCATTGTTTAGAAATTAATCATAGATTTAATATAGATTTCAAAGTTGTACACATTCAAGGAAAAAGTAATAAACTTAACCTGTTAGAAAACTTAGAAATTAATAGATACAATAGTTTAGGATTAGCTTTAAATGACCAACTAGATTTAAACAACTCCCCTCTACTAAATTTAAGATTGTAAAAAATTTTTACACCACCATTCCCCAATAATTTTCACATAAATATTCTTACTTGCATTGTACATATTCAGTATTCATCCACCTGATGAACCCATTGTATGGCGAAACAATATTGTAGTGATTTACAATAAAAGAATTTTTGAAACTAGAACTTTAATTACTTATTTCTTAGCGTTATAATGAAGTTTCAACAAGTATCTCTTTCGTCAATTAACTATTTATATTTTTTTTATTTATTATTTTTATTTTAAGTTATTTTATTAATTTATTATATTTTATTTTTTGTATTAAAGTCTTTTACATCTACCGAACAGAAATAGCAGTCTGTAGTGTGGTCTTGCTTTCACGTCACATCATAGGTATGCCAAAACGAAATTAGTGTTTTTTATCCTTAAACCACAAACGAACATCTTTCTCGCACCTTCTGTACACCTATACCTCCACACGAAATCACCAATGTTTCTTTGTCGACTTTTAACAAAGTATTCACCACAAATAAAACAAAAGTCGTTAGAATAAATAACACAATTTCTTGAAACCATAATATAAACGGTTATCAAATAAGTATTATATATTTTATAAACGTTATAGCGGTTAATTTAGCGGTTAATTTTTTTTATATTCCATTAAAATTGATATTTGTGTTCACTATTGATTGATAAATCAACATGAAAAGATACACAGTTGCACAGCGTTTAGAAATTGTTAAAATTAATTACAAAGTTAATTTATCAGAATTATTGAAACATACATGAGTAGGTAAACCCCACCAGTTTTGTATAATACAAAGGTATTTTTAATAATATAAAATATTATTAAATAATAAAATATTATAAATATTATTTGTGTTCTTCACACCAGATTTTTAATAATATTTTATATTATTAAAAATACCTTTGTATTATACAAAGTTAATTAATCTGTTCGGGATATGTTTCGCGCATTACGTGAAATTTGTGGTCAACATAATCGACTTACAGAGCTTACTATTCGTAATGTTATTAATAAATTGGAGACAAATGAAAGTGTTTGTGATATTAAGAATCCAACCCGTCAAAAATGTAAACGTACTGCTGAAAATATCGATGCTGTGCACCAAAGTGTGAATGAAAATCGAGAACAATTAAACGTCATTCTCAAGAACATGGATTTTCTTGACACCACACGGAATATTCTTCATAAGAATTTGCATTTAAAAGGCATATAGGTTTCAGTTGACACAATAACTTAAACCAAATGACAATGTATAGCATAGAAATTACGCAGATTTTATGGAAAGATCATATTCAGCGATGAAGTTTATTTCTGGTAAAATGGCTTCGGATATAAGCACAATTGTCGCATTTGGAGTGAAGAGAACATGCCGTTCATGAAACACGTTTACATCCATAAAAATTAACAGTTTGGCGTGGTTTATGGTCTGAAGGTGTAATTGGACCATATTTTTTTTAAAATGAATATGGCATCGCAGTTACCGTCAATGGAGAACGCTACAGACACATGAATGCATATTCTTTGTAGCATGAATTAGATGATTTCAACTTAAACAATATGTGGTTCCAACAGGATGACGCAACATGTTATGCATCTCATGACACAATCAATTTATTGAGAGAAAAGTTTAATGACCATGTAATTTCCAGAAATTCCGATGTGCCGTGGCCATCAAGTTCATGCGACATAACTACATTGGACTTTTTTCTTTGGGGTTATGTTAAATCATTTGGTTACTTCAATAAACCACAAGCACTCAATGATCTTAAAACCAATATTATTCGTGTTACTGCTGAAATTAGTGCAGATTTATGCGAAAGAGTGGCCAAAAATTAGTGTTCCAGGATCGAATTTATAAGAAATTCCAGAGGCGGCCATTTTCATGAAATCATTTTTAAATAAAAATGTCATATACCAATGTCTAAATAGTATATTAAAAAACGAGTTTCATAAGGCACCATTTTGCCGCACGAGATCAGTTTAGAAAACGAGCCGCTTGCGGCGAGTTTTCTAAAGAGCGAGTGCGGCAAAAGGCCTTATGAAACGAGTTTTTTATACTATTTTTTCTATTTTGCGTTTTTTACATTAATAAATTGCTTAAATTGGAATTATTTAATTTGAAAGTTCAGAGTTTAATTTTTATATAAAGCATGCAGTTGGTCACATTGATACTTGACATTTTCAAATTTAAATCTTGCTATCCGCGAAGTATATTATATTACATATTATTTATTAATTTTCGTTAACATTACTTGATATTTCATTTAAAAATATAAACATGAGTGACATAGAAACATATATATGTTGTTGTCAATTGTATACAACATACTGTCATGGATTTTTCCATGGAGAAGAAAGGAAAATAATAGAACTATATATTAAACTTTTTTGTGTAGTACATTTATTAAACTTATGTATTTCATTTTGATGTTTATTTTATTTCAGACGGGGATCATTATAAATATATTTAATTTTAAGTGATGAATTTTATTATGTTTGAAATTTTGATCCATCCTCGTATATTTAGGTTGGTCAGATGTTCAAAGCTGCCGCCATCCCGGATATTATATTGAAATAAGATGTATATTTTTCTGTATATTTTTGATTTTATAGTTGGTGGGGATATCCGTGCGGATGTTGGAACTTCATTTAGAGATTATTTGAAAGTCCTTGTGGATAGGTGTGTATAAGTATATTGGACACGACTTAATTTTGTCTAATATTAATGAAATTTTGAATAAATTCGTTTATAGTTTTTGGTGCGTCGTTTGTGATTTAAACGTAAATTTTCGTGAATTTACAAATCTTTTATATTTGTAATTTTATTTAAATGATACACCTATCTGGAGAAAGGAATCTCTCATGTTTAATTGTGACTTACTTTAATTAATGTAGGTATCTTTATAATTATTAATATATATTGATGAAAGCGCTATAATTAACTTGTAAAAATTTTGTTAAATTTTTTATATGTATTCAGAATAATATCTGGAAAATTTATTTGAAAAGATTTTTTGTGGAGGTCAGTTGTTTTTAGTCACTTTGAATATTTCAATACGTAGGAAGGTGGGGACGAGTTTGCAAGGTCATGTGATTGCATTCATGACAGTTCAGATTTGATTTCGCGCGCAGAGTAAACAATTCTTTACTTTGACGTTTTAGCTTTGGATATATTTTATTGTTGTTTAATAAATTTTCTTGTATATTAAAAAGTTATAATTTTGATCGTGGATAGTCAGATAGAGGTTTTTAATGATTTGTATCTTCATATGATATCCAAATCTTTTTGCCCTCAGTACTGTGCCTTTAGCAGTTCAACGTTACACTTGGTAAAGTTGATTTTTTTTTTATTTTTTTTTATTATACAAATGTAAAGGGAAAATGTGTGTATAATTTATCTGACACCTTGTGTTTTATTTTATGATATAACCTGAATCCGAGAGGAACGACCCGAGTGACATAAGCTCAAGGAAATCTACCAGACTGAACAGCCGGAAGCATAAGTTGTAGTGTGAAGAAAAAAATTAATAAGCAATCAAAAGCACATTCCACTGCAATACGTTGTTTGTGTAAAATACGAACATATATCATATCTGTCAAATGTACATAAATTCTTAAAATCATATGACAGCAATGATATTTATTTCTGTATTCGAACAACGCCAACATTGAAAAATGCAAAAAGTATATCGAAATAGAGCTCATTTCGATACTGTTTTTGGTTTCATAATGAGTTCATTTCGGACGCAAAATAGAAAAATAAATAAAAAACTATATTTATATCTTATACTGTTTTATCTTTATTACAAAATAAAAATTTCTAGCTCCTATTTGATCACCAGTTATAACTAAAAACACGAGTACATGCTTGATGGCAAAATGTAAACTGAGGGTGTGACTTATACAGCACTCGAGATCCTGAACTTATTTATCATGTTGAAACACAATCAAATCTGACAATACGCTTGTGTATACTCATTCCTAATACCTTGACAAACATGTATAAACATGCTCAACCCAGCCAGTAAAATTTCTCACTTTTCACTATAAACAAATTAAACCGGTTGGGACATGATCAATCTGAGCTTCCTCATACCGCCAACACTGCCCTTGCACTGTCACCCTTCCACTACCCCCTCCCCACATTTCGCTCATTTTCTTTTCGTATTTATTATATTATATTATTAGATTTCAGGTTAAACGGGCGTTTCACTCTAAATGAAACTAGAAACATGAGTTTTGCAAGAAAGCTTGACGATATGGAATTTTTTTAGTATTGTTTCCGGTTTTAGTGAGTCACATTCTGTAAGAAACAGTATAAAAATTTATTACAGTTTTTTGGTTTTAGACCTAATTAAATTTTATTTCTTAATTTAATAAATAACACTGGTATTTTTAATAATATAAAATATTATTAAAAATCTGGTGTGAAGAACACAAATGCAGGTTCACTATTAATATTTTCTGTGAACGTGTCCGACTGGGGATAGGATATATTCGGACAGGTTCACAGAAAATATTAATAGTGAACCTGCATTTGTGTTTTTCACACCAGATTTTGAATAATATTTTATATTATTAAAAATACCTGTGTATTATACAAAACTGGTGGGGTTTACCTACTCATGTATGTTTCAATTATTCTGATAAATAACACAGGGTAATAAATTTTAGTTTATTTGTTGTATCTTGTTCGAAAAGTGCATTTTTTTGTTAATTTTGGGGTGCTCAATACAAAAATGACAATGAAATTCAAAACTTGGTCGCGGTTTTCAAAAACGTTTTTTTATTTTATTTTTAACAAAATAATGAAAAATAGATACTTTTGCATTTTTAGAGTCACTAAATGCGCCGTTTTTTTTGCTATTCTTTTGTGAATCGTTCCTGGAGCATCTCTAACAAGAGTCCAACAGTAGTCAGCAAGCATAACCAATTTTTTCTTTTTGGATATAACTGTGTCTTGCCCAACACGAGATATCATACAGAAATAGCAATCCTTAATATGATTTGTAGGCTCTCTCCAGACCAGTGAAACAGCAAACCCCATAGATCGTTTTTCATGATTTAACCAGTTTCTCAGACTTGAAGCGCATGTATTATAGCAGATATGTGGCGCCAAATATTTGTCTGGATCCCCTATTTTGCAACCGAAATAAAGCTGATGTGCCTGTTTTATCAATGGAGCAATATATCGTTTCTAGGGCGCAAAAGTCACCTTACCACAAATATAACAGAAGTTATCTGGATTGTTTACGCACTTTCGAGATACCTTACAATGTCAACTATTCGATTCGACTCTCAAATTTCAACTGAATAACCTCTCGGCTTTGTAGCTGCTTATATACCCAAATACGGCTTCTAGATTTTTAGGGAATATTCTAGAATTTTCTATTCAACTCCATAATATTCGCGATAGTGTAGTAGTGTAGTAGGCGTTTGTCATTTGTTTGTATACAGGGGCTGTTTTGTACAAGGCAGACAGGAGGTTACAGTGTTAATATATAGGGACACATGACATCACGTATCTCTAAAACTTAAACTAATATTAAAAAGATAAGTATATTTTCGGTTTTAGCACACCAAAAATAGTAAGATTTAGTCGATTTTATTTTAAATACATTAAAGCCGAAATGCTAGAAGAAATTCGGAACTATAATAGTAATTTGCTAATTATATTTGCTTATAAAAAATTTTATGGCTTACAAGTCCTAACAGGTTTTAGCTAATACAAAAAAGTTTGGAAGTGTTAATTTGGTCAATATGGAAGCTGTTGTGCTATTTTTGCGTTGAAAAAGTTATGCAACGATTACATGATATTAATAGGCAAGACTGTATAATCTAAAAGTACTGTTTATCTTTAGAAGATTGATCGATTTAAAGTCGATAAAGACATTGCAGTAAACAACATTAATATCACAAAATAATTTGAAACATACATGAGTGGGTAACAACCACACCAATTTGTATAATACAAAAGTATTTTTAATAATATAAAATATTATTAAAAATGAGGTGTGAAGAACACAATACAAGTTATATATTTGTGAATGTATCTCCTCTCCAGAGACGCAGATACGTATTTCACCTTTCTACAGGATCGTCGGTACGCCCCTGCTGGAGAAGAGATACATTCAACCAAACATAACTACCTTGCTATCAACCAGAAATTATTAAGACAGAGCGTGAAAGAATATTCAGCGCTGTCTACATAATAACTGCCGAACTAAGCAACGTGTTTCTATAGACGGTAACAACCATATCTATAAAAAACTGTATTATCGTGTCTTCACTACTTCACTTTCACAAATATATAACTTGTATTGTGTTCTTCACACCCCATTTTTAATAATATTTTATATTATTAAAAATACTTTTGTATTATACAAATTGGTGTGGTTGTTACCCACTCATGTATGTTTCAAATTATTTTGTTATATACGCATTCGGTTCGCCCGACAAGTAGTGAAGACACGATAATACAGTTTTTTATAGATATGGTTGTTACCGTCTATAGAAACACGTTGCTTAGTTCGGCAGTTATTATGTAGACAGCGCTGAATATTCTTTCACGCTCTGTCTTAATAATTTCTGGTTGATAGCAAGGTAGTTATGTTTGGTTGAATGTATCTCTTCTCCAGCAGGGGCGTACCGACGATCCTGTAGAAAGGTGAAATACGTATCTGCGTCTCTGGAGAGGAGATACATTCACAAATATATAACTTGTATTGTGTTCTTCACACCCCATTTTTAATAATATTTTATATTATTAGAAATACTTTTGTATTATACAAATTGGTGTGGTTGTTACCCACTCATGTATGTTTCAAATTATTTTGTTATATACGCATTCGGTTCGCCCGACAAGTAGTGAAGACACGATAATACAGTTTTTTATAGATATGGTTGTTACCGTCTATAGAAACACGTTGCTTAGTTCGGCAGTTATTATGTAGACAGCGCTGAATATTCTTTCACGCTCTGTCTTAATAATTTCTGGTTTATAGCAAGGTAGTTATGTTTGGTTGAATGTATCTCTTCTCCAGCAGGGGCGTACCGACGATCCTGTGGAAAGGTGAAATACGTATCTGCGTCTCTGAAGAGGAGATACATTCACAAATATATAACTTGTATTGTGTTCTTCACACCCCGTTTTTAATAATATTTTATATTATTAAAAATACTTTTGTAACATTAATATCGTTGCTGGTGAAAACTTGTTGAAGAGCGACAGACGAATAATTATTCGTAAAGTTAGTGCAAGTATAGGCATAGGTATAGGAGAAGTTCTTGACGTTCTGCGCGATCATTTGGGAGAAAGTTAGGTTTTAGCTCGTGGGTTACCCTGGCTTTTAGATTACAGCTGAATCTTTATAGATCCGACACTGGTCAATTTCAAGAGGTAAAGTGTTATGGTTGATAAATAGACTGCGGAAACGACGCTATCTCGTATCGGTAGCGATTCATCGGTGCTGACAATGTACGACCGATGAACTTAACATGTATATATAAATGTTATAGCGCGATGGTATTGATAAAATTTATCTGTTTGTATGTCTATTAATACAAACAGACGGAGTTGTGAAATATATTTCGCCAAAGTCGTAATAAAGGCAATGAAATGTATATATGGAAATTTATTTTTACGAAAATAAATAAAATACAAAAGTTAAATGAATTTAAATTAACTTGAATTGAAATTAATTGCAGATATAGATATATACAAAATGCATTTACTTTATATAGTGAAAAAATTCAAAATATTGAAAAAGGATAAGGTTGAAATTAATTATATCATTTATAATTAAAGTGAATGCTTAGTCACACCACAGTAAACATTTTTTATTTACATGAATTATTACAATATATTCTAAACTTTATTCTGTAAAGTTTTAGTAGACAGTATATCTTTAAATATAGAAAAATTTCGCTCAACAACAGAGCTAGTGAGTGGCGCATAGAAATATTAATCTTTAAATTTAATATATTTCCGTATTTCAAACATTACTACAAAAGCCTTTCAGGACAATAAAATCAGGACTATGAGCGAATATTTCATTAATCTTATTATTTAAGCAAAACAGACACTGTCTCTGGGCTTGCATGACTCATTAGAGGATAGCGTCTGTTCCACAGTCTATTGATAAACTATGAAGTTTTTCCCATGTATTAATCCGGAAGCAAAAAGTCAATTTAAGCTGTGGTAAAAGTTTATCTTTGGAGACTGTGGTTAAGCAAAAACTTAAAGAAGGTTTAAATATATATAAGGTATACTCATATCCTTAATACTTTCTTTTTCATTTTGCACTTTACGAGACGTCCACGTATACTTTGATACGTGGACGCCGTGTAGAATGTTTCGCGCGATTCTTTGTGCTAGTTTTACTGTGCCCCATGTTCAACACTGTGATTATTAATTTTATCTATTGAGGATGACAACTTAGTTGTCGAATTACGTACTTAGGAGACGAATTGCGATACGAAATGTTATACCTTTTTTAAGTTTTTAAGAAGTTGGCGCAAATTGGAATGAAGGATCTCTGCTTAAAGCATGTTCACGCCCGTTTAGAGACTGGACAATGATTACTCTGCTTTGAGATTGCGATGGGATTACTTTGATGTATTACCTACCAAAGGAGACCACAATCAACGTATATTGTTCAAACATTTTATTGCGAATCATTTCGACAAACCCAAATCAAAAACTGATTTGGAGAGTTTTATAAGCGACCTTGCAATAGGATAACGCAAGACCACAAGCCCCTCGTCGAACTATGGAAGCGTTAAATAAACTGGACTAGAGACTATTCCTTCATCAACCTAATTTTTCTGATCCACCACCTGGTGCCTATCTTCTATTTCCAGAATTTAAAATAGTGCGGTAAGTGGCGTTTTATCTTCTTTTAAGTTTTGATTTAGCTAAGTCTCTAACGGAAGACTCTTTATCGTAAAAGCAGCTCTGAACTAGTAGTCAGAAGGGACCCCCAAAACGTTTTTTTGAGGCTTACCTAAGAAACTAGTTTTGCGCTGGGACAAATATGTGCATTTAAATGGAAGTTATATTAAAAAATTACTAACACAAATTAAAACTAATTAAAGAAAGAAATTATAGCAAAATTCTCAGAATCTTGAAAACATTGCTCGAACCGAACGAAAAATAGTATTTATCTACGACCATCCTATAATTAACAATTTATTTAATAAGTTTTTATGTGTAAAGAGCTACATTAAATAAATCGTGCGTAAATGAATTAAATCATGCGTAAAAACCCAATGTAAATTAAATGGGACTATAATTATTAAATGATTTCTGTTGACAACGACGCCAAGCGACAACAAACAAAACAAAAGTGATTTTGTCTATTGTGCAGTCTGTAAATTACAATTTTTCAGTCCTAACGGTGAGAAACAACTAATTTATTGCGAATTCAATGGTATTTAAACACACATTTTGATTATTTAGAGAGAATTCCCTAGCAAATAAAAAAGAAACATCGAGAAAAATCTTTGGAATAGGAAATCAACAACTTCAGCCATCGACATCTCAAACACACACTATTACAAGAGAAGTAGTAGTGCACCAAGAAAGAAAAGAAAATATTCCAAATGTAATAATTAGTAACATTAATAACTGTACAAATTTGACAATTAATGTAAATTTGAAAAAGTTGACTGAATAAATTTTTTTCTTAACTAGGTCGTAGATAAAATATTGTATGACACACGTGTGTGAAAGGCTTTTATGCACTCCTTGCGATTAAAACACTCGCCTTCGGCTCGTGTTTTAAACTTCGCAATTCGTGCATAAAAGCCTTACTTCACACACTTGTATCATAAATAGCTATTATTTAATGCAATAAATGATTTATATGATATTTATACAATTATTTGTGTTTCAAATAAATATTTGATCACCTCAATTTTATTTTTCAAGGGAGAACATTTTTGTAGTTTAAAATTTTTTTCTTCAAGCGTGTAACAATTTCGATATTATAATATTCGCAACCTTATATTGAAAGAGTTCATTTTTGTCCGGCGACAGTTTTACAGGTGGTAATACCACAAGAGCTTGTGTTTATCCGGACAAACTTTTGTTTTGAACGAAAGCTTTGTTGCTTGGTAACTGACGAGAACCAATAACATGGTAAAATCGCGGTACCGATGGTGGAGTGGTTTTACCTTTTGTTATTTGTTCGAGTCGTGTAACCTTTAAGTAACAAACTTTGAGTTTTATCAAAACGAAAGCTTGTTCCGGAAATAAACACAAGCTCGAATGGTATTTGGCAAGATAATTTAATGAATTATTTAATTAAATTTACTAAACACAAATATTTTTATTTAAACAACGCAAAAACACAACATTAGGTTTACATAGGTAAATAGTAGCTTAATTGTTAGTAAAACTACAGTTAGAAAATGTACAGTTATTATAAATTTTTTATTCGTGACCGACTGAATACTATTTAGTTTATTTTTGTTTATTAGATTTTTGTAACAATTTCGGGGTGATGATTTGGATAAAACTGGAGGTAAGATTTTAAAGATTTTGTATTTGAATGGCCGGTTATTTTAGTGATTTGCAGATAGCTTACTCCTGCTTTGGCTAATGTTGAAACAGCACTTGCTCGATTTTAATGATTGTTATATTTATTATCGGCATTAAGGTTAATTTTGATAGCTGAATCTCTGGTCCATTTAGAGAGTTCATTAGGACCAATACGCATATTTTTGTACCATCCCTTGCTGCCTTCTTTTTCATAATTCTGATTCACTGTCAAAAACAATCGATCAGTAAGAATGTTTGGTCTTCTTTTGCTTAAAATTTTGTAAAGCAGTCTAACAAGACATAAATCTGGATTCTTTAATTTTGCGTGAGTCACTTAGTATTGTTAAGTTTCTTATCTCCACCCTTGACTGTTTTCTAAAATATCGGAATTATATTCGAGCCTACCTGTAGATGTTCCGTCATTATTTTTTTCTGTTCTAAAATAATTAATTTTACACTGTACAACCTCTCCCTCCCAAACCAATTCAAAGGCAGAAATATGAAAAAATTTCTTCTGCAATCTATTTGATGTGTTCTCGTCCCATAAGTTCATCATTTTTATAATTTGTCCCTTAGTTAAAGGAGTCGCACTCTTTTTACTTTTATTGGCTTTGCTTTGTAGTTCTTTTCTTTTTGCGTTTTTTTAGTACTGCGAGCTGATTGAAAAATAATATCCTTAAACGAGTCAAAAATTGCGCCAATTCCATTTCTTGAATACATTTTGCAGTAGTCTTCCAGATAGTTTTGATAACGTATCAGAATAATTGAAACATACATGAGTAAGTAAACCCCACCAGTTTTGTATAATACAAAGGTATTTTTATTAATATAAAATATTACTAAAAATCTGGTGTGAAGAACACAAATGCAGGTTCACTATTAATATTTTCTGTGAACGTGTCCGAATATATCCTATCCCCAGAGACGTAGATACGTATTTCGCTTTTCTACAAGCTCATCGGTACGCACCTGCTGGAGAAAGGATATTTCCAGACACATTTACAGAAAAAAACCACCTCGCCCTATCACCGTAATTATCCAGACCGAGCGCAGAAGTAAATTCGGTGCTACCTGTTGTCAGACAGCCGAAGTACCTCGCATACCGTCCACGTAATTAATGTGAAGTAACGACGCCATTCCAAAGGTTAGCACAGCCAACTCTCTAGAAAACTGCATTTTGTTTGTGCCTTCACTCATACTACGGCTTAACCGCATGTGTAATGTATCAGAATAATTGAAACATACATGAGTAGGTAAACCCCACCAGTTTTGTATAATACAAAGGTATTTTTAATAATATAAAATATTACTAAAAATCTGGTGTGAAGAACACAAATGCAGGTTCACTATTACTTCGTTACTTCACATTAATTATGTGGACGGTATGCGAGGTACTTCGGCTGTCTGACAACAGGTAGCACCGAATTTACTTCTGCGCTCGGTCTGGATAATTACGGTGATAGGGCGAGGTGGTTTTTTTCTGTAAATGTGTCTGGAAATATCCTTTCTCCAGCAGGGGCGTACCGATGAGCTTGTAGAAAAGCGTATCTACGTCTCTAGGGATAGGATATATTCGGACACGTTCACAGAAAATATTAATAGTGAACCTGCATTTGTGTTCTTCACACCAGATTTTTAGTAATATTTTAAATTATTAAAAATAGTTTTGATAACGTATTCTTTGTAGTCTGTCCCATCTCTTTTTTCATATTATAGGCCCAGTCTTCTAGCATTCTAGCAATTACTTCAACTGGCGTATTGTCGTCCAAATTATAGTTTCTCTTTGAGTAAAATTGCATGAATTGCTTCCATATTGAGGCTTTCATTTTTACTATATTGTTGGGAACGGTATTTGATACCGATTCTTTTATTTTTCCTGTAGCTGCATTGACGAAACGATTCATTTTGAAAGAGAAAAATACAAAACCTTATGTATGACATTTATTAAAGCGTTACTGTCAGAATTGAACTTTCATTACCATGGGAAAATCTAAATGCTGTTTATCCACTTGCAAACACACTTACTAGAGAGTTTATCCGATGTCCAACTAACATAATGTGTATTAAAATATAATGTTTTTGACAGATGAGTTAAATTGTCAAGAGTAATACCATAAGAGCTTGTGTTTATTCGGACGAACTTTCGTTTTGAAGAAAAACTTTGTTGCTTGGTAACCGACGAGAACAAATAACACGGTAAAATTTACTTTCTGTTATTTATTCGAATCGTGTTATCTTTAAGCAACAAAGTTTGAGTTATGTTAAAACAAAAGTTTGTTCCGGAAATAAACACAAGCTCGAATGGTATTTGGTAAGGCAATTTAATGAATTATTTAACTAAAATTAAGAAGCAAAAATATTTTTTTCTATTTTGCGTACGAAATGAACTCATTATGAAACCCAAAACAGTATCGAAATGAGCTTGATTTCGATACGATTTTTTTCATTTTTCAATGTTGGCGTTGTTCGAATACAGAAATAAATATCATTGCTGTCATTTGATTTTAAGAATTTATGTACATTTGACAGATATGATATATGTCCGTATTTCGATGGTAAAGTGGATCGTCGGTACGCCCCTGCTGGAGAAGAGATACATTCAACCAAACATAACTACCTTGCTATCAACCAGAAATTATTAAGACAGAGCGTGAAAGAATATTCAGCGCTGTCTACATAATAACTGCCGAACTAAGCAACGTGTTTCTATAGACGGTAACAACCATATCTATAAAAAACTGTATTATCGTGTCTTCACTACTTCACTTTCACAAATATATAACTTGTATTGTGTTCTTCACACCCCATTTTTAATAATATTTTATATTATTAAAAATACTTTTGTATTATACAAATTGGTGTGGTTGTTACCCACTCATGTATGTTTCAAATTATTTTGTTATATACGCATTCGGTTCGCCCGACAAGTAGTGAAGACACGATAATACAGTTTTTTATAGATATGGTTGTTACCGTCTATAGAAACACGTTGCTTAGTTCGGCAGTTATTATGTAGACAGCGCTGAATATTCTTTCACGCTCTGTCTTAATAATTTCTGGTTGATAGCAAGGTAGTTATGTTTGGTTGAATGTATCTCTTCTCCAGCAGGGGCGTACCGACGATCCTGTAGAAAGGTGAAATACGTATCTGCGTCTCTGGAGAGGAGATACATTCACAAATATATAACTTGTATTGTGTTCTTCACACCCCATTTTTAATAATATTTTATATTATTAGAAATACTTTTGTATTATACAAATTGGTGTGGTTGTTACCCACTCATGTATGTTTCAAATTATTTTGTTATATACGCATTCGGTTCGCCCGACAAGTAGTGAAGACACGATAATACAGTTTTTTATAGATATGGTTGTTACCGTCTATAGAAACACGTTGCTTAGTTCGGCAGTTATTATGTAGACAGCGCTGAATATTCTTTCACGCTCTGTCTTAATAATTTCTGGTTTATAGCAAGGTAGTTATGTTTGGTTGAATGTATCTCTTCTCCAGCAGGGGCGTACCGACGATCCTGTGGAAAGGTGAAATACGTATCTGCGTCTCTGAAGAGGAGATACATTCACAAATATATAACTTGTATTGTGTTCTTCACACCCCGTTTTTAATAATATTTTATATTATTAAAAATACTTTTGTAACATTAATATCGTTGCTGGTGAAAACTTGTTGAAGAGCGACAGACGAATAATTATTCGTAAAGTTAGTGCAAGTATAGGCATAGGTATAGGAGAAGTTCTTGACGTTCTGCGCGATCATTTGGGAGAAAGTTAGGTTTTAGCTCGTGGGTTACCCTGGCTTTTAGATTACAGCTGAATCTTTATAGATCCGACACTGGTCAATTTCAAGAGGTAAAGTGTTATGGTTGATAAATAGACTGCGGAAACGACGCTATCTCGTATCGGTAGCGATTCATCGGTGCTGACAATGTACGACCGATGAACTTAACATGTATATATAAATGTTATAGCGCGATGGTATTGATAAAATTTATCTGTTTGTATGTCTATTAATACAAACAGACGGAGTTGTGAAATATATTTCGCCAAAGTCGTAATAAAGGCAATGAAATGTATATATGGAAATTTATTTTTACGAAAATAAATAAAATACAAAAGTTAAATGAATTTAAATTAACTTGAATTGAAATTAATTGCAGATATAGATATATACAAAATGCATTTACTTTATATAGTGAAAAAATTCAAAATATTGAAAAAGGATAAGGTTGAAATTAATTATATCATTTATAATTAAAGTGAATGCTTAGTCACACCACAGTAAACATTTTTTATTTACATGAATTATTACAATATATTCTAAACTTTATTCTGTAAAGTTTTAGTAGACAGTATATCTTTAAATATAGAAAAATTTCGCTCAACAACAGAGCTAGTGAGTGGCGCATAGAAATATTAATCTTTAAATTTAATATATTTCCGTATTTCAAACATTACTACAAAAGCCTTTCAGGACAATAAAATCAGGACTATGAGCGAATATTTCATTAATCTTATTATTTAAGCAAAACAGACACTGTCTCTGGGCTTGCATGACTCATTAGAGGATAGCGTCTGTTCCACAGTCTATTGATAAACTATGAAGTTTTTCCCATGTATTAATCCGGAAGCAAAAAGTCAATTTAAGCTGTGGTAAAAGTTTATCTTTGGAGACTGTGGTTAAGCAAAAACTTAAAGAAGGTTTAAATATATATAAGGTATACTCATATCCTTAATACTTTCTTTTTCATTTTGCACTTTACGAGACGTCCACGTATACTTTGATACGTGGACGCCGTGTAGAATGTTTCGCGCGATTCTTTGTGCTAGTTTTACTGTGCCCCATGTTCAACACTGTGATTATTAATTTTATCTATTGAGGATGACAACTTAGTTGTCGAATTACGTACTTAGGAGACGAATTGCGATACGAAATGTTATACCTTTTTTAAGTTTTTAAGAAGTTGGCGCAAATTGGAATGAAGGATCTCTGCTTAAAGCATGTTCACGCCCGTTTAGAGACTGGACAATGATTACTCTGCTTTGAGATTGCGATGGGATTACTTTGATGTATTACCTACCAAAGGAGACCACAATCAACGTATATTGTTCAAACATTTTATTGCGAATCATTTCGACAAACCCAAATCAAAAACTGATTTGGAGAGTTTTATAAGAGACCTTGCAATAGGATAACGCAAGACCACAAGCCCCTCGTCGAACTATGGAAGCGTTAAATAAACTGGACTAGAGACTATTCCTTCATCAACCTAATTTTTCTGATCCACCACCTGGTGCCTATCTTCTATTTCCAGAATTTAAAATAGTGCGGTAAGTGGCGTTTTATCTTCTTTTAAGTTTTGATTTAGCTAAGTCTCTAACGGAAGACTCTTTATCGTAAAAGCAGCTCTAAACTAGTAGTCAGAAGGGACCCCCAAAACGTTTTTTTGAGGCTTATGTAACAACCTGTGCCCTAAAGGGGCAGGCATGGATCGCCATGTAACGTGGGCCGTTGGCAGCCACACAGATTAGCAGGTAGTGCGACTTATCGTTGTAAATGATACACTAGAAGTTCGGGTAACATCTTATAATTTAATCAACACTTAGAAATTGGTTAACAAACTATGTACATTATAAATAGATACAATTCTGACTTATTACTATTACAGATATTGTCTATCTAGTTCTCTATCAGACACTGAATCATTCTGAATTACTCTGAATGTTCTGAATCACTCTGAATGTCTTTTACTTATCCTACAGTCTATATATATAATAGAGAAGTCCTCGGAGAGTTAATTAGGCCATAACAAACCCTGGCCTACCGCAGTATGTATACATAATATATACATGCTTAAGGTTGTGTTTATTAAACACTAGTTTTGTTTTAAAGGGAACGAGGATATAACCTCGTCCGAGAGTATTTGCTTATACATGCATGTTGCGTTATCACACCATCCTCCTTAGGGTTTAAAGAAAACCAACACTAGGGTGTTTGCTTTTCTTTAAAACCTTTCTCTCCGGTTACCTTCCCTATTCCTATTGTAACATCATACAATACAATACAATAATATAATACAATACAGTAATATAATACAATACAATAATACAATTTATACAATAACAATAAATATTTAGCGAATAAATATATAAATCGTAAGATGATAAATATCCTAATAGAAATTGTAATGATAAATATATGGCATAGATTGTAAAACTTTAAATAAATTTTCAATGTACTGCTAAATAGTACGTTTTACAAAAAAAATAATAACTATAATAATCGGGCCTTTGTACTTTGTACACTGTCTCAATCTTGTTAGTCTGTTCGCTTTTTATATTTTATGAGTTCGTATATCTCTAATAGTTGACTTACTTCGTATTTGCAATTCTTGCTTCTAATTTCTAATTTTTCGCATTCGATTCTCTGTCTTGAATTCTTCATGTTCGCTTGTTTGTCTTAAATTCTTTGCTTTGATTGTTCGTTTCCGATTCCTTATACTTGATTGTTTGTCTTCAATTTTGTGCATGATCGTTTGCTCCCAATTCTTATGCTCCCTTTCCAACCATACTTTAAAATAAATCGACTCTCCGTTTTTCTATCTATTTTCCTCCATGGAAAAAATTATATTGGAAATCACTTTTTCGTGTATTTCCCTGGACAGCACATATTTCGTGTCTGTCATGTTCCTGCGCAGAACTATCCTGTGAAGCTTATTCTGACTACAGTAAGGTGGCACGTGCTGCTGATCCCTTATGCTGTAAGCCTTTTCTTCAATCTAGAAAAACTTGAGACCAGTTAACAAAACACACTTTTGTTATAACTGTCTCTAAAAAAAAAAATTCTGAGAGCGTTTTTTGTCGTGCAGGATCACTTCCTGGAAGCGCATGCTTGCTTCGTCACGACCTAGGGGCGAATTGGAGTCTTTTTGCCTTTCTCCTACTTTGAAGTTCGTCTGATTCGGTTGGTTAACGTTTTCGCCAAGTCCACAACTCTAGGATGATCTGTCCTGTAGGTTGCACTGTTGTTGGTGTTGTAAAGGTACAATCGATAGGTCTCTGTTGTCTTATAGAGCTCCAGACTTGATTAGGATGCTATCGTATTGTCCCGTTACTAACCATTATGGCATTGGAATCAACTTCTAAGGCATTTGTGACAAAAATTTCGGAATCTTTACCAATAAAATTAATACACTACTCCTCGTATATTGGTTTTTATTTTATTAATTCGATATTCTCTTCTATTGCGAACTTTTGAATGCGTCGGCACTATATTCTTTTCAATGCCAAGTATCGTCGTTTAGAAATAAATGATGTGTTTGCATATAAGCGAACTTGACTCGAGTATTATTAAACTATACATATTCTATTTTGAATTCGAAGTTATTGTTTATTCGCGACTAGTTTAAATATACATGCTATTGTTTATTTGTTCGTTTAATAAACAATATCAACTGCAACATTCTTGTATGGCGCCTATTAAAACACGAAGACGCATGCATTTTTATGCACGTAATTGAACTTATGAAAAAGAAATATAACATATATCTTCATTGTTTCGTGTATAAATATATATATATATGCGTCCTCTTTAAAAAAAAAATATTTAAACTTTTGCATTACTAACAAAATTGCGAAGTGTACGGCCGAAATCTCTCTAAGTTACATAGTACATATTAATTTTTAAATGAACTTGACCTTTACATAAAGAATACATTACTACGCTACAATATGTTTGCGTAGCAGAAATAAATGATACACATATTGTGATATTGTGTATACAATTTAAACTAAACATTTTAACACAGTTTATGTCTATGAAAGTTTTGTACTGTTCATTCACTTTAATTTAAAAGGAATACCTGTGTTTCTTCTTTCTTGCTTGTGGAGCTTCTGTTCGCTCTTGTTGATGACTTCCTCCGTTCTTGTCGCGTATTTGCCCATTTCTTGCTTCGACCTGCCAAACTGTAGGTTTCCTTTCTTCCCTGGTTCGTTCCAGCTTCCTACATGTTCCTTGCAGTCTTACACGACTGGCAGAATGGTCCTGAGCCGTAGGTAGGCAGAGATCGCCATGTAACAACCTGTGCCCTAAAGGGGCAGGCATGGATCGCCATGTAACGTGGGCCGTTGGCAGCCACACAGATTAGCAGGTAGTGCGACTTATCGTTGTAAATGATACACTAGAAGTTCGGGTAACATCTTATAATTTAATCAACACTTAGAAATTGGTTAACAAACTATGTACATTATAAATAGATACAATTCTGACTTATTACTATTACAGATATTGTCTATCTAGTTCTCTATCAGACACTGAATCATTCTGAATTACTCTGAATGTTCTGAATCACTCTGAATGTCTTTTACTTATCCTACAGTCTATATATATAATAGAGAAGTCCTCGGAGAGTTAATTAGGCCATAACAAACCCTGGCCTACCGCAGTATGTATACATAATATATACATGCTTAAGGTTGTGTTTATTAAACACTAGTTTTGTTTTAAAGGGAACGAGGATATAACCTCGTCCGAGAGTATTTGCTTATACATGCATGTTGCGTTATCACACTTACCTAAGAAACTAGTTTTGCGCTGGGACAAATATGTGCATTTAAATGGAAGTTATATTAAAAAATTACTAACACAAATTAAAACTAATTAAAGAAAGAAATTATAGCAAAATTCTCAGAATCTTGAAAACATTGCTCGAACCGAACGAAAAATAGTATTTATCTACGACCATCCTATAATTAACAATTTATTTAATAAGTTTTTATGTGTAAAGAGCTACATTAAATAAATCGTGCGTAAATGAATTAAATCATGCGTAAAAACCCAATGTAAATTAAATGGGACTATCATTATTAAATGATTTCTGTTGACAACGACGCCAAGCGACAACAAACAAAACAAAAGTGATTTTGTCTATTGTGCAGTCTGTAAATTACAATTTTTCAGTCCTAACGGTGAGAAACAACTAATTTATTGCGAATTCAATGGTATTTAAACACACATTTTGATTATTTAGAGAGAATTCCCTAGCAAATAAAAAAGAAACATCGAGAAAAATCTTTGGAATAGGAAATCAACAACTTCAGCCATCGACATCTCAAACACACACTATTACAAGAGAAGTAGTAGTGCACCAAGAAAGAAAAGAAAATATTCCAAATGTAATAATTAGTAACATTAATAACTGTACAAATTTGACAATTAATGTAAATTTGAAAAAGTTGACTGAATAAATTTTTTTCTTAACTAGGTCGTAGATAAAATATTGTATGACACACGTGTGTGAAAGGCTTTTATGCACTCCTTGCGATTAAAACACTCGCCTTCGGCTCGTGCTTTAAACTTCGCAATTCGTGCATAAAAGCCTTACTTCACACACTTGTATCATAAATAGCTATTATTTAATGCAATAAATGATTTATATGATATTTATACAATTATTTGTGTTTCAAATAAATATTTGATCACGTCAATTTTATTTTTCAAGGGAGAACATTTTTGTAGTTTAAAATTTTTTTCTTCAAGCGTGTAACAATTTCGATATTATAATATTCGCAACCTTATATTGAAAGAGTTCATTTTTGTCCGGCGACAGTTTTACAGGTGGTAATACCACAAGAGCTTGTGTTTATCCGGACAAACTTTTGTTTTGAACGAAAGCTTTGTTGCTTGGTAACTGACGAGAACCAATAACATGGTAAAATCGCGGTACCGATGGTGGAGTGGTTTTACCTTTTGTTATTTGTTCGAGTCGTGTAACCTTTAAGTAACAAACTTTGAGTTTTATCAAAACGAAAGCTTGTTCCGGAAATAAACACAAGCTCGAATGGTATTTGGCAAGATAATTTAATGAATTATTTAATTAAATTTACTAAACACAAATATTTTTATTCAAACAACGCAAAAACACAACATTAGGTTTACATAGGTAAATAGTAGCTTAATTGTTAGTAAAACTACAGTTAGAAAATGTACAGTTATTATAAATTATTTTATTCGTGACCGACTGAATACTATTTAGTTTATTTTTGTTTATTAGATTTTTGTAACAATTTCGGGGTGATGATTTGGATAAAACTGGAGGTAAGATTTTAATGATTTTGTATTTGAATGGCCGGTTATTTTAGTGATTTGCAGATAGCTTACTCCTGCTTTGGCTAATGTTGAAACAGCACTTGCTCGATTTTAATGATTGTTATATTTATTATCGGCATTAAGGTTAATTTTGATAGCTGAATCTCTGGTCCATTTAGAGAGTTCATTAGGACCAATACGCATATTTTTGTACCATCCCTTGCTGCCTTCTTTTTCATAATTCTGATTCACTGTCAAAAACAATCGATCAGTAAGAATGTTTGGTCTTCTTTTGCTTAAAATTTTGTAAAGCAGTCTAACAAGACATAAATCTGGATTCTTTAATTTTGCGTGAGTCACTTAGTATTGTTAAGTTTCTTATCTCCACCCTTGACTGTTTTCTAAAATATCGGAATTATATTCGAGCCTACCTGTAGATGTTCCGTCATTATTTTTTTCTGTTCTAAAATAATTAATTTTACACTGTACAACCTCTCCCTCCCAAACCAATTCAAAGGCAGAAATATGAAAAAATTTCTTCTGCAATCTATTTGATGTGTTCTCGTCCCATAAGTTCATCATTTTTATAATTTGTCCCTTAGTTAAAGGAGTCGCACTCTTTTTACTTTTATTGGCTTTGCTTTGTAGTTCTTTTCTTTTTGCGTTTTTTTAGTACTGCGAGCTGATTGAAAAATAATATCCTTAAACGAGTCAAAAATTGCGCCAATTCCATTTCTTGAATACATTTTGCAGTAGTCTTCCAGATAGTTTTGATAACGTATCAGAATAATTGAAACATACATGAGTAAGTAAACCCCACCAGTTTTGTATAATACAAAGGTATTTTTAATAATATAAAATATTACTAAAAATCTGGTGTGAAGAACACAAATGCAGGTTCACTATTAATATTTTCTGTGAACGTGTCCGAATATATCCTATCCCCAGAGACGTAGATACGTATTTCGCTTTTCTACAAGCTCATCGGTACGCACCTGCTGGAGAAAGGATATTTCCAGACACATTTACAGAAAAAAACCACCTCGCCCTATCACCGTAATTATCCAGACCGAGCGCAGAAGTAAATTCGGTGCTACCTGTTGTCAGACAGCCGAAGTACCTCGCATACCGTCCACGTAATTAATGTGAAGTAACGACGCCATTCCAAAGGTTAGCACAGCCAACTCTCTAGAAAACTGCATTTTGTTTGTGCCTTCACTCATACTACGGCTTAACCGCATGTGTAATGTATCAGAATAATTGAAACATACATGAGTAGGTAAACCCCACCAGTTTTGTATAATACAAAGGTATTTTTAATAATATAAAATATTACTAAAAATCTGGTGTGAAGAACACAAATGCAGGTTCACTATTACTTCGTTACTTCACATTAATTATGTGGACGGTATGCGAGGTACTTCGGCTGTCTGACAACAGGTAGCACCGAATTTACTTCTGCGCTCGGTCTGGATAATTACGGTGATAGGGCGAGGTGGTTTTTTTCTGTAAATGTGTCTGGAAATATCCTTTCTCCAGCAGGGGCGTACCGATGAGCTTGTAGAAAAGCGTATCTACGTCTCTAGGGATAGGATATATTCGGACACGTTCACAGAAAATATTAATAGTGAACCTGCATTTGTGTTCTTCACACCAGATTTTTAGTAATATTTTATATTATTAAAAATAGTTTTGATAACGTATTCTTTGTAGTCTGTCCCATCTCTTTTTTCATATTATAGGCCCAGTCTTCTAGCATTCTAGCAATTACTTCAACTGGCGTATTGTCGTCCAAATTATAGTTTCTCTTTGAGTAAAATTGCATGAATTGCTTCCATATTGAGGCTTTCATTTTTACTATATTGTTGGGAACGGTATTTGATACCGATTCTTTTATTTTTCCTGTAGCTGCATTGACGAAACGATTCATTTTGAAAGAGAAAAATACAAAACCTTATGTATGACATTTATTAAAGCGTTACTGTCAGAATTGAACTTTCATTACCATGGGAAAATCTAAATGCTGTTTATCCACTTGCAAACACACTTACTAGAGAGTTTATCCGATGTCCAACTAACATAACGTGTATTAAAATATAATGTTTTTGACAGATGAGTTAAATTGTCAAGAGTAATACCATAAGAGCTTGTGTTTATTCGGACAAACTTTCGTTTTGAAGAAAAACTTTGTTGCTTGGTAACCGACGAGAACAAATAACACGGTAAAATTTACTTTCTGTTATTTATTCGAATCGTGTTATCTTTAAGCAACAAAGTTTGAGTTATGTTAAAACAAAAGTTTGTTCCGGAAATAAACACAAGCTCGAATGGTATTTGGTAAGGCAATTTAATGAATTATTTAACTAAAATTAAGAAGCAAAAATATTTTTTTCTATTTTGCGTACGAAATGAACTCATTATGAAACCCAAAACAGTATCGAAATGAGCTTGATTTCGATACGATTTTTTTCATTTTTCAATGTTGGCGTTGTTCGAATACAGAAATAAATATCATTGCTGTCATTTGATTTTAAGAATTTATGTACATTTGACAGATATGATATATGTCCGTATTTCGATGGTAAAGTGGATCGTCGGTACGCCCCTGCTGGAGAAGAGATACATTCAACCAAACATAACTACCTTGCTATCAACCAGAAATTATTAAGACAGAGCGTGAAAGAATATTCAGCGCTGTCTACATAATAACTGCCGAACTAAGCAACGTGTTTCTATAGACGGTAACAACCATATCTATAAAAAACTGTATTATCGTGTCTTCACTACTTCACTTTCACAAATATATAACTTGTATTGTGTTCTTCACACCCCATTTTTAATAATATTTTATATTATTAAAAATACTTTTGTATTATACAAATTGGTGTGGTTGTTACCCACTCATGTATGTTTCAAATTATTTTGTTATATACGCATTCGGTTCGCCCGACAAGTAGTGAAGACACGATAATACAGTTTTTTATAGATATGGTTGTTACCGTCTATAGAAACACGTTGCTTAGTTCGGCAGTTATTATGTAGACAGCGCTGAATATTCTTTCACGCTCTGTCTTAATAATTTCTGGTTGATAGCAAGGTAGTTATGTTTGGTTGAATGTATCTCTTCTCCAGCAGGGGCGTACCGACGATCCTGTAGAAAGGTGAAATACGTATCTGCGTCTCTGGAGAGGAGATACATTCACAAATATATAACTTGTATTGTGTTCTTCACACCCCATTTTTAATAATATTTTATATTATTAGAAATACTTTTGTATTATACAAATTGGTGTGGTTGTTACCCACTCATGTATGTTTCAAATTATTTTGTTATATACGCATTCGGTTCGCCCGACAAGTAGTGAAGACACGATAATACAGTTTTTTATAGATATGGTTGTTACCGTCTATAGAAACACGTTGCTTAGTTCGGCAGTTATTATGTAGACAGCGCTGAATATTCTTTCACGCTCTGTCTTAATAATTTCTGGTTTATAGCAAGGTAGTTATGTTTGGTTGAATGTATCTCTTCTCCAGCAGGGGCGTACCGACGATCCTGTGGAAAGGTGAAATACGTATCTGCGTCTCTGAAGAGGAGATACATTCACAAATATATAACTTGTATTGTGTTCTTCACACCCCGTTTTTAATAATATTTTATATTATTAAAAATACTTTTGTAACATTAATATCGTTGCTGGTGAAAACTTGTTGAAGAGCGACAGACGAATAATTATTCGTAAAGTTAGTGCAAGTATAGGCATAGGTATAGGAGAAGTTCTTGACGTTCTGCGCGATCATTTGGGAGAAAGTTAGGTTTTAGCTCGTGGGTTACCCTGGCTTTTAGATTACAGCTGAATCTTTATAGATCCGACACTGGTCAATTTCAAGAGGTAAAGTGTTATGCTTGATAAATAGACTGCGGAAACGACGCTATCTCGTATCGGTAGCGATTCATCGGTGCTGACAATGTACGACCGATGAACTTAACATGTATATATAAATGTTATAGCGCGATGGTATTGATAAAATTTATCTGTTTGTATGTCTATTAATACAAACAGACGGAGTTGTGAAATATATTTCGCCAAAGTCGTAATAAAGGCAATGAAATGTATATATGGAAATTTATTTTTACGAAAATAAATAAAATACAAAAGTTAAATGAATTTAAATTAACTTGAATTGAAATTAATTGCAGATATAGATATATACAAAATGCATTTACTTTATATAGTGAAAAAATTCAAAATATTGAAAAAGGATAAGGTTGAAATTAATTATATCATTTATAATTAAAGTGAATGCTTAGTCACACCACAGTAAACATTTTTTATTTACATGAATTATTACAATATATTCTAAACTTTATTCTGTAAAGTTTTAGTAGACAGTATATCTTTAAATATAGAAAAATTTCGCTCAACAACAGAGCTAGTGAGTGGCGCATAGAAATATTAATCTTTAAATTTAATATATTTCCGTATTTCAAACATTACTACAAAAGCCTTTCAGGACAATAAAATCAGGACTATGAGCGAATATTTCATTAATCTTATTATTTAAGCAAAACAGACACTGTCTCTGGGCTTGCATGACTCATTAGAGGATAGCGTCTGTTCCACAGTCTATTGATAAACTATGAAGTTTTTCCCATGTATTAATCCGGAAGCAAAAAGTCAATTTAAGCTGTGGTAAAAGTTTATCTTTGGAGACTGTGGTTAAGCAAAAACTTAAAGAAGGTTTAAATATATATAAGGTATACTCATATCCTTAATACTTTCTTTTTCATTTTGCACTTTACGAGACGTCCACGTATACTTTGATACGTGGACGCCGTGTAGAATGTTTCGCGCGATTCTTTGTGCTAGTTTTACTGTGCCCCATGTTCAACACTGTGATTATTAATTTTATCTATTGAGGATGACAACTTAGTTGTCGAATTACGTACTTAGGAGACGAATTGCGATACGAAATGTTATACCTTTTTTAAGTTTTTAAGAAGTTGGCGCAAATTGGAATGAAGGATCTCTGCTTAAAGCATGTTCACGCCCGTTTAGAGACTGGACAATGATTACTCTGCTTTGAGATTGCGATGGGATTACTTTGATGTATTACCTACCAAAGGAGACCACAATCAACGTATATTGTTCAAACATTTTATTGCGAATCATTTCGACAAACCCAAATCAAAAACTGATTTGGAGAGTTTTATAAGAGACCTTGCAATAGGATAACGCAAGACCACAAGCCCCTCGTCGAACTATGGAAGCGTTAAATAAACTGGACTAGAGACTATTCCTTCATCAACCTAATTTTTCTGATCCACCACCTGGTGCCTATCTTCTATTTCCAGAATTTAAAATAGTGCGGTAAGTGGCGTTTTATCTTCTTTTAAGTTTTGATTTAGCTAAGTCTCTAACGGAAGACTCTTTATCGTAAAAGCAGCTCTAAACTAGTAGTCAGAAGGGACCCCCAAAACGTTTTTTTGAGGCTTACCTAAGAAACTAGTTTTGCGCTGGGACAAATATGTGCATTTAAATGGAAGTTATATTAAAAAATTACTAACACAAATTAAAACTAATTAAAGAAAGAAATTATAGCAAAATTCTCAGAATCTTGAAAACATTGCTCGAACCGAACGAAAAATAGTATTTATCTACGACCATCCTATAATTAACAATTTATTTAATAAGTTTTTATGTGTAAAGAGCTACATTAAATAAATCGTGCGTAAATGAATTAAATCATGCGTAAAAACCCAATGTAAATTAAATGGGACTATCATTATTAAATGATTTCTGTTGACAACGACGCCAAGCGACAACAAACAAAACAAAAGTGATTTTGTCTATTGTGCAGTCTGTAAATTACAATTTTTCAGTCCTAACGGTGAGAAACAACTAATTTATTGCGAATTCAATGGTATTTAAACACACATTTTGATTATTTAGAGAGAATTCCCTAGCAAATAAAAAAGAAACATCGAGAAAAATCTTTGGAATAGGAAATCAACAACTTCAGCCATCGACATCTCAAACACACACTATTACAAGAGAAGTAGTAGTGCACCAAGAAAGAAAAGAAAATATTCCAAATGTAATAATTAGTAACATTAATAATTGTACAAATTTGACAATTAATGTAAATTTGAAAAAGTTGACTGAATAAATTTTTTTCTTAACTAGGTCGTAGATAAAATATTGTATGACACACGTGTGTGAAAGGCTTTTATGCACTCCTTGCGATTAAAACACTCGCCTTCGGCTCGTGCTTTAAACTTCGCAATTCGTGCATAAAAGCCTTACTTCACACACTTGTATCATAAATAGCTATTATTTAATGCAATAAATGATTTATATGATATTTATACAATTATTTGTGTTTCAAATAAATATTTGATCACGTCAATTTTATTTTTCAAGGGAGAACATTTTTGTAGTTTAAAATTTTTTTCTTCAAGCGTGTAACAATTTCGATATTATAATATTCGCAACCTTATATTGAAAGAGTTCATTTTTGTCCGGCGACAGTTTTACAGGTGGTAATACCACAAGAGCTTGTGTTTATCCGGACAAACTTTTGTTTTGAACGAAAGCTTTGTTGCTTGGTAACTGACGAGAACCAATAACATGGTAAAATCGCGGTACCGATGGTGGAGTGGTTTTACCTTTTGTTATTTGTTCGAGTCGTGTAACCTTTAAGTAACAAACTTTGAGTTTTATCAAAACGAAAGCTTGTTCCGGAAATAAACACAAGCTCGAATGGTATTTGGCAAGATAATTTAATGAATTATTTAATTAAATTTACTAAACACAAATATTTTTATTCAAACAACGCAAAAACACAACATTAGGTTTACATAGGTAAATAGTAGCTTAATTGTTAGTAAAACTACAGTTAGAAAATGTACAGTTATTATAAATTATTTTATTCGTGACCGACTGAATACTATTTAGTTTATTTTTGTTTATTAGATTTTTGTAACAATTTCGGGGTGATGATTTGGATAAAACTGGAGGTAAGATTTTAATGATTTTGTATTTGAATGGCCGGTTATTTTAGTGATTTGCAGATAGCTTACTCCTGCTTTGGCTAATGTTGAAACAGCACTTGCTCGATTTTAATGATTGTTATATTTATTATCGGCATTAAGGTTAATTTTGATAGCTGAATCTCTGGTCCATTTAGAGAGTTCATTAGGACCAATACGCATATTTTTGTACCATCCCTTGCTGCCTTCTTTTTCATAATTCTGATTCACTGTCAAAAACAATCGATCAGTAAGAATGTTTGGTCTTCTTTTGCTTAAAATTTTGTAAAGCAGTCTAACAAGACATAAATCTGGATTCTTTAATTTTGCGTGAGTCACTTAGTATTGTTAAGTTTCTTATCTCCACCCTTGACTGTTTTCTAAAATATCGGAATTATATTCGAGCCTACCTGTAGATGTTCCGTCATTATTTTTTTCTGTTCTAAAATAATTAATTTTACACTGTACAACCTCTCCCTCCCAAACCAATTCAAAGGCAGAAATATGAAAAAATTTCTTCTGCAATCTATTTGATGTGTTCTCGTCCCATAAGTTCATCATTTTTATAATTTGTCCCTTAGTTAAAGGAGTCGCACTCTTTTTACTTTTATTGGCTTTGCTTTGTAGTTCTTTTCTTTTTGCGTTTTTTTAGTACTGCGAGCTGATTGAAAAATAATATCCTTAAACGAGTCAAAAATTGCGCCAATTCCATTTCTTGAATACATTTTGCAGTAGTCTTCCAGATAGTTTTGATAACGTATCAGAATAATTGAAACATACATGAGTAAGTAAACCCCACCAGTTTTGTATAATACAAAGGTATTTTTAATAATATAAAATATTACTAAAAATCTGGTGTGAAGAACACAAATGCAGGTTCACTATTAATATTTTCTGTGAACGTGTCCGAATATATCCTATCCCCAGAGACGTAGATACGTATTTCGCTTTTCTACAAGCTCATCGGTACGCACCTGCTGGAGAAAGGATATTTCCAGACACATTTACAGAAAAAAACCACCTCGCCCTATCACCGTAATTATCCAGACCGAGCGCAGAAGTAAATTCGGTGCTACCTGTTGTCAGACAGCCGAAGTACCTCGCATACCGTCCACGTAATTAATGTGAAGTAACGACGCCATTCCAAAGGTTAGCACAGCCAACTCTCTAGAAAACTGCATTTTGTTTGTGCCTTCACTCATACTACGGCTTAACCGCATGTGTAATGTATCAGAATAATTGAAACATACATGAGTAGGTAAACCCCACCAGTTTTGTATAATACAAAGGTATTTTTAATAATATAAAATATTACTAAAAATCTGGTGTGAAGAACACAAATGCAGGTTCACTATTACTTCGTTACTTCACATTAATTATGTGGACGGTATGCGAGGTACTTCGGCTGTCTGACAACAGGTAGCACCGAATTTACTTCTGCGCTCGGTCTGGATAATTACGGTGATAGGGCGAGGTGGTTTTTTTCTGTAAATGTGTCTGGAAATATCCTTTCTCCAGCAGGGGCGTACCGATGAGCTTGTAGAAAAGCGTATCTACGTCTCTAGGGATAGGATATATTCGGACACGTTCACAGAAAATATTAATAGTGAACCTGCATTTGTGTTCTTCACACCAGATTTTTAGTAATATTTTATATTATTAAAAATAGTTTTGATAACGTATTCTTTGTAGTCTGTCCCATCTCTTTTTTCATATTATAGGCCCAGTCTTCTAGCATTCTAGCAATTACTTCAACTGGCGTATTGTCGTCCAAATTATAGTTTCTCTTTGAGTAAAATTGCATGAATTGCTTCCATATTGAGGCTTTCATTTTTACTATATTGTTGGGAACGGTATTTGATACCGATTCTTTTATTTTTCCTGTAGCTGCATTGACGAAACGATTCATTTTGAAAGAGAAAAATACAAAACCTTATGTATGACATTTATTAAAGCGTTACTGTCAGAATTGAACTTTCATTACCATGGGAAAATCTAAATGCTGTTTATCCACTTGCAAACACACTTACTAGAGAGTTTATCCGATGTCCAACTAACATAACGTGTATTAAAATATAATGTTTTTGACAGATGAGTTAAATTGTCAAGAGTAATACCATAAGAGCTTGTGTTTATTCGGACAAACTTTCGTTTTGAAGAAAAACTTTGTTGCTTGGTAACCGACGAGAACAAATAACACGGTAAAATTTACTTTCTGTTATTTATTCGAATCGTGTTATCTTTAAGCAACAAAGTTTGAGTTATGTTAAAACAAAAGTTTGTTCCGGAAATAAACACAAGCTCGAATGGTATTTGGTAAGGCAATTTAATGAATTATTTAACTAAAATTAAGAAGCAAAAATATTTTTTTCTATTTTGCGTACGAAATGAACTCATTATGAAACCCAAAACAGTATCGAAATGAGCTTGATTTCGATACGATTTTTTTCATTTTTCAATGTTGGCGTTGTTCGAATACAGAAATAAATATCATTGCTGTCATTTGATTTTAAGAATTTATGTACATTTGACAGATATGATATATGTCCGTATTTTACACAAACAACGTATGTTGTATACAATTGACAACAACATATATATGTTTCTATGTCACTCATGTTTATATTTTTAAATGAAGTATCAAGTAATGCTAACGAAAATTAGTAAATAATATGTAATATAATATGCTTCGCGGATAGCAAGATTTAAATTTGAAAATGTCAAGTATCAATGTGACCAACTGCATGCTTTATATAAAAATTAAACTCTGAACTTTCAAATTAAATAATTCCAATTTAAGCAATTTATTAATGTAAAAAAACGCAAAATAGAAAAAATAGTATAAAAAACTCGTTTCATAAGGCCTTTTGCCGCACTCGCTCTTTAGAAAACTCGCCGCAAGCGGCTCGTTTTCTAAACTGATCTCGTGCGGCCAACTGGTGCCTTATGAAACTTGTTTTTTAATATACTATTATTTAAACGTCAAAGCACAACACTTCTTTGAATGCATAGGTAAATAATAGTTTAATTGTTACTAAAACTACAGTTAGAAAATGTACTGTTATTATCAATTATTTTAATTGTGGCTGACTGAACACTATTTAGTTTATTATTATTGTTAAAATTACAAGATAAGTTAAATTGTCAGTTAAAATATGATGAGTAAGTCAATATTATGCCGATTATTTTGTGGTGGTGCTTTAGCACCACCACAAAATAATGCAAAAATGATTTGCATACCATTGATTACGAATCGTGTTTGGAGGATTATTTAATGAATCAAACCCTCCAAACCCGTTTTACGTTTAAATAATTTATCAATCGAGCCATTCATGATTGCGTTTTACTGTGACAACAATTAATAATATTAGATAAATTTCACAATTGTCATAAGTGTCAGAAAGCGTCCAACACAAATTTCTCTCAATAAGTTTGTTAAAACTGTTAAAAATGGTTTTAAATTACGATGGAAAGTTAGTTGAGATTTGGCGAGAAAGATGAAAGATGAAATCGATGCAGAGATCACTAAAAATGTACCCGAAAACGTAAAAAGATCTTGTGACTCAGTTTGAATAAAGTTTAAATAAAACTTATCATTTGTTTAAAATATTCACTTCCATAACTAGTGCAATATTCGATGAAATTTTTACTTGTCCAATACCAACTGCAATTTTTTTAAACCATGGAAATGACTAAAATTAAGTTTTTTAATTGGTTAATGATCATTACATGACACATGAATTAAATAGTCGTTATTATTGTACAGCGGTGCTGAAAAACAAAACATTGAAGTAAGATGGGAAGAGTGTCTCCTTCTATGTATTATCCCTAACCTAAAACGTCAAACGCCAACATTACCATTAATAAAGAGAATTAAATGTGTAGTCTGTTGCGAAAAGTCTTTCTTTGGAGACTGTGGTTAAGTATAAACTCAAAAAAGGTATAAAACCCATTACCAAAATTAATAATAGTATTCTAAATATGTATTTCGACAACTAATTTGTCATCATCAGTAAGTGAAACCACTAATCGAATTGTTGAACATCGGGCACAGCAAAGCTGAGACACAGAATCGCGCACAACTTTACACGGCGTCCACGTATTAATTTACTACGTTTATTGTACAGATTTCATTTTTAGGTTCAATCATTTAATTTTTGCATATGAAATAACTTTATCGTTATTTCTAAAATTTGGCGTAATCCCTAGTTTTTGTAAAGGGACATAAGAGAGTATATTTTTGCTATCATAATAGCGTAAAATACATTAAAGAGAAAACTTTTTGCTATATTTAAATTCAAATAATAACAAAAAGAAACAGTATTCAAAACTAAATCATCTTCATACGTTGCGACGCGTACAAACTTTTGTTTACTAAATAAATAACTGATGTTCAGAAACATTTGAAGTCAAAGTAGTCCTTGAAAATATGAAGTCATGTCTGAGATAGATTGATTTTTGACAGACAACAGTTGACATTTAATAATTATTACAATTCAGATACTTAAGTAAAGATATACGATTTTTTGTTCAGAGCCCACTTGACTTCGAATGTTTCTGAACACCCGTTACTTAAGTAAATAGTTTTGCGTCGGTAAAGTGCATTATAACCAAAGGCAAGGATTTCAAATTTTTATGATGAAAGGACAGGGCGACAGCGTTAGGAAAAATGATAAAGTCTGTGA
Organism: Melolontha melolontha; assembly: GCA_935421215.2. Taxonomy (NCBI): domain Eukaryota; kingdom Metazoa; phylum Arthropoda; class Insecta; order Coleoptera; family Scarabaeidae; genus Melolontha; species Melolontha melolontha. The sequence goes on from OW285243.1 coordinate 306,025, forward strand.
GCAATTCAATAATAAGTATATGAGTTCGTAGAAAATTTACATAGGTCAACATAAGCGGTAGCGGCTAATCTAAAAATTAGCAAAACATCCGTGTGAAAAATTTGAAAGCCAAACAAATGGCCTCCTTTTGATGTGACTTTAGTTTATGAACTGAATAAAATTGATCCTGATCGACGGAATTAATTTTGCGAAGAAAAATGGATGGCTTGGATAACGATCCCGACTTCGTGAATAACATTATTTTTTCTGGTGAAGCCTCATGCTATTTTAATGAAACGTTAATCGACAGAATTGTAGATATTGGGCAAATGTAAAACTTCACTGGTCTATGAAAAGTCACCCAGTTTCCAGAAAAAGTAAATGTCTGGGCGCGTATCGTCAGAGATCATATTTTGGGATCTTCTTCATTGACGGCAATTTTACTGGTGGCAGGTACTTAGGTCTTTTAAAAAATCATTTAATCTTTGCACTCGCTGTTGTATACGCAAATGATAATGATCTCGACGTACCCAACGACAATCTATGGTTTCAACAAGATGGCGCACACGCCTATTTTCAGTTTAGTGTACGAAATTACTTGAACAATGATTTTCCAGAAAAATGGATTGGTTTGGTTGATGGGGGGTGGGGCGTGGAGGGCCTATTGAGTGCCTGCCCGTTCACCAGATTTGATTCTCCTTGCCTATTTTCCAAAAAGTAAAATTTGCGTGAACAGACCAGCGAGCACTGACATATTAAAGAATAGAATTCGAGATGATATTAAGGCGGTTCAGCTAGCAATTATTACAAACGTCATTCAAGAATTGCCGCTTATTGTCATGAAATTAATGGAAATCACACTTTTTTAACTCCTAACATAATCTTTTGCTGGTTAAGTTATAACCATTATTTTGATATGTTTTTTATTAGAAATTAATGATGCAATTCTGTACATGCACTCGTAATTTCGTAAAATTTACGATTCTGTAAGCTACGATCGAATCATAAATGTTGAAGTTACAGAATTATCGAAAGTGTGATTCTGAACAGAGATATATATAACCTTGAAACTTACGACTGTATATTTATAGTGTTTACGATTCACGAGGAAGAGCGCCTAATTTCATGCTTTTATGTTAGAGGCTGTCAGATTTTATTTGTTTGTTATTTGGTATAAAAATTATTGTTTTTGTTTCATTTGTTGCCCCTGCAAATTAAAATAAAGAGGTAAGTTACGTTAATATGATTCTTATATTGTTTTCTGTTAATAGAGGATTGTATGTTATTCTATAAATTAGTAGTTTTATTTGTACATAGTACTAGCAAAACCTCTTTCAAATACATCCTTTATTTTTCTAGTGAAGTAGAAAAAAAAAGAAAGCGCAGTAAAAATACTATTTGTCAACAATATTTACTTTATTCCTTCCTCCATGGAGGAGGACTACTTCCGAAGTGGAACCATAAACCCGTCGCTGGGAGAAAATTATTTAGAAAATAAATGGCGTGACTTAAAAACTGCGCTAAATGGCTTAGGGGATGATTATATTTTGTTAATAGATGAATGAAGAACGTTTGTTTATGAATTTTAAATTAAGCATGCAAATTTACAGTTCGTATTTCAGAGATTCACAGATTGGAAATACGCTATTCGCTGAAATTATAGGAAATTAAGAGAACGAAGAAAAAAAACAGGTTCGGGACCAGCATTTTAAATCAAAATGTCCGCTCTAGAAGAGAGCGGTGTATGGGGTAAGATCGTAGAGACAGGAAACGTTAACATAAATACATATGATGGAATTCAAATAAATAGTAATGACCTGTACAATATTCTACGTGTTATCAAACGTTGATTATACGAGTATATTAACAAATAAAGATAATGCTACAAAATAATACAAATCTGTAAAAAACAAATTTGTATCTGTATATGCATGGACACACAGTACGTATTTACCAGCTTTTGCTTCAACTACCAGACGTATGCGTTTCTATGTAACCACTTTTTCAATGATAGATTTACGAAGCAAAAGATTATAGGTACACTTGCGGTCATGTAGTAAGTTTTGTCCTATCCGAAGACATCAGATAACCTCATGCCATCTGACGGACAAAATCGACCACGCCGGTGCAAAGTGTTTCTTCTCGAATAGCAAAGCTATTACTGGGAAAGAAGAAAAAATACGCATATTACTGTGAGTCCATTAACTCGCCGCCAGGTGGTGTAGTATAGCAAAAAAAAATGCATATACAGATACAAATTTGTTTTTTACAGATTTGTATTATTTTGTATCAAAGCTTGATGTGAATTATCGCATCGACATGCAACCTGTTTTTTTTTTTTTTTTTTTTTTTTTAAAGATAATGTTGAGGTAGAACATGATTTAGAAGCTGATGTAGGTTTGAATCAAGTTCAATCAGCTAACCAACCAGCTCCCTCTGTTATCAAATCAAATCAAGTTTAATCAGATAATAAACCACCTCATATACCAGCATCACGAAGATGCACTAGCAATAAAACAAAATCGTTGACCGCATTAGCCGAAGAATTGATAAATTTCAGCAAGAAAGAAGTAGAAGTAAATTATGAGAATATACAAACTATACTCAAAAAAGTAGGAGATGGGTACTTGAAAGCAATCGCCGAAACAATTCGAATCGAATTATTAAAATTAAAATTTGAAGAAAAAATTTCTATTATTCGACATACTGATGTTTGCTTGGTTAGTGCTATCCAAGAATTAGAACCTACTAGATCTTGAAAGGATCCTGTGGCTGTAAAATATAATGTCAAAACCTACAATTCAAGACAGATACATACAACAAATTTCTAAAATTATGACCTTCAGATGCAGTGGAATATGACCACGCAAGTCCATAACTGCTCCCAAAGTATTCATTAAATTGGTAGCAGACCTTTTGTCTAAACGAAATAACTGCTGGAAATGTATTTCAGATAATTCAAAGGGTTCATTGTATCTCGTAAGATTCTTCTTGTTAATCTAGCAAAATTTCTGCAAAAAACCTTGTACTGTGTGTACCATGTACATTTGTTTACTACATAATAACAAACTTTCCTGTTCTGTACTTCTTGTATAAGTACCCCAACCAGAACTACTTGTTGCATATGATTCATCGTTTAATATATAAGTAATGTATATAATACAATCAAAATAATACAATGTAGGTTAGGTTTTACGATTCTTACAGTCATCTAACCGATCTCCGTAAATATTTACGATTACATCCTTACAGTTTATAGAAAATCGTAAGCTACGCGCGACTTCAGAATTGCATTTTGTACTTTCGCGATTTACGAGGCTTACAGATTTTGTTTCGATGCTTATAGATGCACATAAATATCTCGAAAAGTTTTGTCTCTAATATGGTACTTGTTTCACGCTATTATGCTATAAAAAATATATTCTCTAATATCCCTTAACAATTTTTTTTTATTATATAGGGGTTATAATAAAAAAATTCTATGACGTCATAGTGCAAAACGTCACAAGATAAAAAATTTTAAAACTACAAAAGCGTTCCCATTTGAAAAATAAAATTGAAGTGTTCAAGCATTTATTTGTAATAATTCCACGTAAGAAATTATTTTCGATGCGCATTACATTACGGGCTATACAATAATTCTGTATAAGTTACAGCATTTAGAAATTCTAAACATATTTTTTACAATAAATAGAGTAACTTAACTAAGTATAACGTACCCCATATCCTTCAAGAAAAGAAACACTAAAAAGCACTAAAAACAGAAGGTAAGCAATCATCTTCATTTCTTTTAACTTCAAGAGCGGAAGATACACTAAAGACTGCAGCGTTTAAATATAAATTATTGTTTCTGTATACTATACGTTATCTTTCGTAAAATGGATTAGTTTGTGGTTACGTGTAAGGAAAAATCAATGTGTATGTATGTACACAATATGCATTCTTGATATTTCTAAGAAACTTAATAACGGGAATCCAAACAACAAACTTATTAGATATTGTGTAAATGTAAGGTAGACCTTGTTTTAATTTAGACATTGAGAATACATATAGTTGTAAATACGTATATTGCAATTTTATACGTTTGGATGCTTGCTATGCAGTCTGAAGATTAATTTATATGTTCGAGCGGCATAGTATTCGAATAGATTAATTAATTTGAATTCAAGGCAATATTTCTTTGTATTAATTTCTGTTATAGTGATGCAACACTTCAAATTCACTCACAAGGTCGATCAGCGTTTACAGGATTTCTCTCCGATAATTTAAAACTATTCTAAATTCGTTTCAGTACTGATTGATGCTGCTAAAAACTCAATCTTTCGTGGCTATACAAAACAGTACATCCCGGTGTGGTCAAATGAACTTTGCAAACGATATTTTGAGAGTGACGACTTTCTTAGTCACTTGATGAGGCTCGGAAAAGTAAACGGAGAGAAATTACCGAAAACATGAGTTTTATTCACTGGAGTAGAAAAAGCTGGTCGTTGCTTAGAAAATTAGGTTCGGCAGCATTATCCCCAAACAAACTTCGCTAATGAACTCTAACCTTATAGCCGAAAGATTCCAAAATACTTCAAATAATATGCTTGTCGACAGAGCTTTTGCTAGAGATATTAAAAGAGAAATTAAGGATATATTTTCTGGTCTCAGTCAGGATGTGCAACGGTTATCTCCTTTTTTCTATTGAAGAAATCAATTCGATCATTAAGTTAAGAAGTGCATAAGTGCTCAAGTTAAGAAAGGCTCGTGGTGTTGACAATGCCTATCGAATTCACAAAAAATCTTGGAATGGCTTCCCGAGAATGGTTGAGAAACTTTTATAATAATAACTTAGATTTTGGAGACATCCCTAATATTTTCCGGAAAGCAAAAAATACTAGCAATAGTCCTCGGAAGCTCCTGGAAGCTATGGAAGCTATAGCTCTCTTATCTGTTTGCTATTAACTTGTAGAACGGCTTATCTACAATGGAATAGCGCCCACAATTGACGAGATTATTAAGAAGAAGCAAACCTTGAAGAATGACCTTCCTGAAGGCTTGGTTCTGACTTCTCTAATATTAGCATTTACTCCAATGATCCTCCACCCACAAAATCACGAAAATTCCTATATGCAGATAACCTGGCTTTATGCACCCAAACCAAGAATTTGGAGGATGGAAAATTACAACTTGCTGAAGATCTGCGAGTTTTAGACAAATATTATAAGAGATGGCACAATCAAACCCTTCAAAACCCGAATCATGTGCCTTTCAATTGTGTAACAAGGAAGCTAATAGGGAGCTGAATGATTTGGTGGTGGTCGGATCAACCACAACCCCCACCCTTAATATATGGGCGTAACGTTAAACCGGTCTCTCATATTCAGGCAGCACCTCTATAAAACTAGTTAAAATCTGTGAGCCGCAATAACATATTACATAAACTTGCCATCAATTTATTGGGAGCGAATGGGGAGGGAGGCTTCTCGAACGGCAGGCATTGCACTGGCTTACTCTTCTGCTGAATATTGCGCTGTTGTCTGGTATCGAAGCTCTCACACCAAGCTAGTAGATATTCAACTTAATGATACAATGAGGATCGTCACCGATACTCTTAGATCCATTCCTAGTCTCTGGTCACCGATTCTTTCTAACATTGCGCCGCTGGATATCAGACGTCTTGCTGCTGCAAAGAATGAATGGGCTAAGATTTCCAACAACATTAATCTGCCTATACACAATGATTTGAAGAGCTTCTGCAGGACTAGGATGAAATCTAGGAGGCCGATTTGGCTGGTTATGGAAGTTAAGCATCCCATCAATGTGAATGATTGCTGGATAGCCATCTTTGAACAACACCCTGAATTTAGGAATGGAAATCTAATTTCTAATCCTTCAGAACTTCTGCAGGGCGTAACCCTCCCACGTAGACAATGATCTCAATTAAATAGGTTCCGCACTGGCCATGGAAGGTGCAATTCAATGTTGTTTAAATGTAAACTAGCAGGTACTAGCTTCTGCAACTGCGTATATGTGGAACAAACTATGGCCTATGTACTAAACGACTACCCCAGAAGTAGTTTTCCTGGTGGCACCCATGCGCTGCGCAAGGCAACTCCTGCAGTTCACGACTGCTTGCGTATAAATTAGTTTTATGACCCTTTTCTTTTGTTATAAGTTATATATTCGTTTGATAAAAGTGATTTATACACTAATATCTAAATTTGGATTTCGCTTCTCATACGAAATAAATAAACCTTAAAATCAAGATAAAATAAAATAATAGTAAAAATAAGTTTATTAATTATTAATTCATTTCCAAATAATCTATGACTTAGCACTCCTCAACAGCTTAATGCCAATTACAGGGCGCACAGGCAGAACATGTCATTATAACGCCCGCGTCTGTATGCGACTTAAGATATTTGGCTGTCGGCATTCACCTTAAACGAGAGGGAAAATTACGAAGCTCCTTTCAAGCGGAAAACCTCGTATTCGATGCTGAGACCACCGGCGCGCCAGTGCGTTATTACTACGTTATCGACCAGCTAAATTATACGTACACATTTTGACATACATTAAGCAACGTAAGCGGTGTGTCGAAATTTAATGTAAATTTAAAGTTTTTATGCATTAAAAAGAAAATTTTACCCAATTTAGAAGGTAGAAGGTTATAATTTAACTCTTAAGTTTTACCATACTTTTTCTTTCTCTTTATTTGTATCCCTTTTTTACCTTCTAGCAACTGACCATAGCAAGGTCCGTTTGATTATGTCAATTTCGTTTCAATACCGTTAGCTTAACTACGTTGGCGTACTATCAATTACCATACTTTGAGGTATTCTAAATCTAAAGGAACCGAAGAACCATTTACTTATCAAATTCAAAGGTACCTACTCTAAACTAATACTCTAAAAAATATTTAATGAGACAAAGAATACAGCTGGAGAAAATAGATGTCAAGTAAATTATTGGTGGAACAAGAACTAAAATGGCTTGGATTTGCAATGCATATGAATGAATGGAGAGAATATACCAAAAAAATGCTAACGGAAGACAGAGAAAGACAAAACATGGAAACACGAACTGAAGTACAAGGAGTTATTCCAGGGATAGGAACGGTAGAAATTAAAGTTAGTTGAAAAAATGAAAAATTGACTGTCCCCAGGTGTTGCAGGAATTCTAATAAAGCAAGTGATATAGATGCATGAATGGATAGAATATTACAATGCCAACGCAAGGCAGAGAAATACAAAACAAAGATACACGAACTGAAGTACAAGGAAGTATTCCAAAGATAAGAATGGTAATGGAAAGTCAATTGAAAAAATGAAAAATGTAAAATCTCCGGGTCCTGGAGGAATTCTAATAGAGCAATTAAAATACACTTTCAAGCCACTTCAAGCCATATTACTAGAGATGACAATTTCGAGATACGTTCCACTGGCGGACAAGGTCAACGCACAGCCTTTTCTCTTAGATATTAGTATGTATATGGAAAGCGACGCGTATTTGTTTTGCAACCGAGTGTTATACATATACAGGTGTTTCGAAAAGTAATCAGAAATTTTGTTGTGGGCGATTCGTCATTAAATTTTAAGACGAAAAGTTCCTATAAACATGTGTGATAAGTTTTGTCGTTAAAGAGATACAAAGTGCTTAATGTTTACATTATTTTAATAGAAGCCATAACATTGTGACAAATAAAACATAAAGTAGTACATTTCAGAGATGTTCAAAATGTACACCTTTAGCTAGAATACAAGCTTCCAATCGACGTCTAGTGGATTGCCGAATCGTTTCGAAAATGCCAGGAGTCTTGCGAATTACATTGTAGTCTTTTATGATGCGATTTTGAAGATCTTCTAAATTTAAAATCGGGGTTGCATAAACGAGTGATTTTAAATATCTCCACACACAAAAATCCAGAGGATTGTGGTCAGGTGACATTGGGGGCCATGGGTGTGGAGATCCTCGTCCTATCCAACGGTTTGAATAAATCTTATTTAAAAACTCCCGTATGATTAATGCAAAATGTGGAGTTGCACCGTCATGCATGAACCACATACGCCTTTTAATTATGGGAAGTACATCTTCCAAAAGAACAGCAAGCTCAATTTTTAGAAAATGAAGATATGTATCACTGTTCAATCGTTGAGGAAGGAAAATGGTCCTATTAAATAATTGTCGATAATAGCAATCCAAGCGTTGACCAAAAAATTTTGTTGGAATCGTGCTGCAACTGTGGCATGTGGATTTTCATCAGCCCACTTATGGTTGTTATGAAAATTTATAATACTATGTCTTGAGAAGTTGGCTTCATCTATATACAATACAGTGGCGGCAAAATCGGGATTGTTGCAATTTTTTTTTTAAAACCATTGGCAATACTACATACGGAGCGGATAGACATTAGGTAGCAAATCTTGAACACGTTGAATATGATATGGATGCAATAAATTTTCTTTTAGAATAATCCAAACAGTTTTGTGACTGACATTTACTTGTTGAGCAATATTTCTGGTACTCGTTTCTGGATGTTCGTCAATAATTTGAAGAACCTCATCTTCAAAGTGTGGAGTTCTCGCATTTCTAGGTCATCTAATAATATCCCTTGATCTTGCAAAACTTCCACTTTCTGGTAAACGAAGATGCAGTTTAGTAAACGTTTCAGAACATGGTAAACGGTTATTCGGATAACACTGGGCATACATACGTCTAGCCTCTAAGGCATTACCATTGGCTAATCCATACAAAAAATGCATATTAGCCATTTCAGTATTAGTAAACACAGCCATACTCAAAAAGTTTAAACTGAACACAAATGAAAGCAGAACTAGTACTACAACGAAATTAGAATGATGCGTTGGTTTTTAGGTTTGACACAGTAATTATTACCATTCCAACATTACAATAAACATGTTCTTTCTTGTTAGTTTTGGATACCATTAGCGTCACTAACAAAAAATTATCGTCGAAATAAATTTCGCTTGCAATCAGAGCTCGCTTATTACAAAAAATAAATAAAAACCTTGTATATCATTATCAACAAAACTCATTACACAATTTTTATAAGAATTTTTCGCCTTAAAATTTAATGACGAATCGCCCACAACAAAATTTCAGATTACTTTCGAAACGTCTTGTATAATAATAGTACCCTCGCAGTCAGGTGTATTGAGAAAACAACCATTGTTCGATGAAGCAAATAAGTTAATAAGTGGATAGATACCTGATTTAAGTTACAAGGACGCTAGAACTAAATGCATAGTTTGGGATGTACTGAACGAAAACTCACTGCGAACGACACGTGAAGAGTACAAAGCATATATAAAAAAACTGGCGTAAAATCTAACAAGGAATTTTTATTTTATTTATATGTAACAATGATTGATAGAGTAGTTGTTTGGGCTATTTCTATCGTTTGTCAGATTTGAATAATCCGACGATTCGGCAATCAATCTACTGCCGTCTTAAGGGTAGCCTTGAGAAGGGCTAGTTCTTGCCAAACTCATGTCTGACATATATCAGAATAATTGAAACATACATGAGTAGGTAAGCCCCTCCAGTTTTGTATAATACAAAGGTGTTTTTAATAATATAAAATATTATTAAAAATCTGGTGTGAAGAACACAAATACAGGTTCACTATTAATATTTTTGTGAACGTGTCCGAACATATCCCTCCACAGAGACGTAGATACGTATTTCGCCTTTCTACAGGCTCATCGGTACGCCCCTGCTGGAGAAAGGATATCCTCAGACACATTCACAAAAAAGAACCACATCACCACATCACAGAAATTATCCAGACCGAGCGTAGAAGTAAATTCTGGATAATTTCTGTGATGTGGTTCTTTTTTGTGAATGTGTCTGAAGATATCCTTTCTCCAGCAGGGGCGTACCGATGAGCCTGTAGAAAGGTGAAATACGTATCTACGTCTTTGGGGAGGGATATGTTCGGACACGTTCACAAAAATATTAATAGTCTGTATTTGTGTTCTTCACACCAGATTTTTAATAATATTTTATATTATTAAAAATACCTTTGTATCCGACATATACGTCTTCCCATTTTTTTTTTAAATTGTGAAAATTGGCGTAGTGGTTACTGTGCTTGATTTAGTTCGAAGTTTAATACAACAATGATTTTACGTAATCTACTGTTTACTTTATTATTCAAAGAATACTTTTGTTCATTCTGGAATAAATATGCGAAATATCCGTTACCTAGTCGGACAGCGTTACAAAATTTTCTACCATCTGTCCGTCAACGTATTGAACATAGGATTAAATCCGAACTGAAAAATAAGAGACTGTGATTATGTGTGGACAAAACAATAGATCAAAAAAAATCTCTTGCTAATGTAATGGAAACACTTCAGTCGATATCTTCAATTTTACTAGCTTCCAGAAGAGTACAACAATGTACTACCGAAGTAGTTTAAAAATTTACATACATAAATAAATAAGTTTGAAACATTCAAAATACCAACTGTTAATGTTTATGGGTAATGGTGCCGCAAACATGCTCTATGCCGGTCTCTTAAAAACGACTGGTAACTTGTTACGTGTAAAATTAATGCTTTCAGTCTTATGGCAAAAACTATTCGTGTTATTCTGCGGTAGACGCTTTAAGAACGCATACAGAAGCAGTCAAATTCAAGGAAAGCGAGTTAAAATTTTAAGATAGTCAGGTTAAAACAGTTTTGAAAACTATTTAGAACAATTATGTCGGACTAGTGGAGGCAATACAAAAATTAGAAAATACTTCGGCGTCGTTAGTGAAATCTCTGTAAATAGTGCAACATATTTACGCACAGCTATGCACGGTAGAAGACACAAAAAAGTGTGTTCTGGAGGTTTGAGAGTGTTTTAGAGAAAGATTCAGATTTTGTCATATTAAGACAAACTTGTGAAGACGGCAACAGAACCGTAAAGATTATTTTAATTATGCAAATATAACATCAGTAGATGAGTAGTAGAATGCTCGTTTTCTGCATGTAAGTACATTTTTCTCTGCAACGCACTCGATTAGCGGAAATTACTATGAAAACATATTTGATATTGCAAATATTTAACCGATTTTATCCAGTTTGTGACATCACGGAAGACGTTTAAAACGGAAAGTGAAGTGTTCCACCACTTTTTAAGCAGTTATACGTTATTATTTATTTATACAGCAATAATTTATTACTTTAAACGAGCGAAATGCATTCAACGTTGTCCGGCGGCGACTGACAAAATATATACACGCACGAGGACAAACCGCTGTTGCGATTTTACTCGAATGAACCTCTCTAGATATAAGTCAAGTTAATGCTTTTAATGTACAGCTACAGAAACGTTAGGAAAGGGTGGAAAACATGAACGTTGAAGAAACATATATTGTGGTTTTATATTATATCCTCATAAGAAGTGAAATATAATCACAAATGCATTTAAACCTAGTATAACCTTGACTAGAATTTATTATTTAAACAGAACAGTCTAAATAAGAAATATTTATAAACACGACAAAAATGCGGTTAACCCTGTTTTTGTTTCTCATTTACAATTAATTACTTACTGTTTTATATTCCTTATAAAAATTACCTATCCTATTTATTTAAATCTATCTTTTATTTCGTTGTTGTCTATAAAGAAATCTTGAAAAAACTTTTGCATAAATTTACTTCTAGAATTATCTGCAGTCTTTTCGTATTCTTTTAGAGAGAATATATGAGTTGTTTTTTTTAATTTACACTATCTCTCGGAAGGCAGAGTCCAGTGCAAACGGTTAATATGGTAATATGTTCATTTTAATTAAATTTTATGACATAGGCAAGTTAAAAACGTTATAGCAAAAAATACCTCAGAATGTCCAAATATTTATTATACAAAGTCTAGACAAAAACACTGTCAGTCTTTTAATGACGTATCAAAAAAGAATTACTCATCGTACAAAACTAAAGTACGTAACGTATGGTCCTTATATATTACAACAATGAACAATAAATACTTAATCTTTAAATTATTGATAGTGTGCCATTATCTTAGATGGTCCTCAGTTTTCTTCTGACTTGTCCTATCATCTTCTTGACAACAGCAGGACCAACTTCTCGCATTTTTTGAAAAATTTGACGTTTTTTGACACTTTTCTGGTCAATATTGATCAAAATTCCTTTATTGGCCGAGCCTGAGGTACATTTGAAGGATTGTCCAATTTAGGAACAATGCTTATGTTTGCGTTTAGTAACTAGCATAAAGGGATGAAGCTAGATCACGTCAAAACATGATATCATCATTTCCATTATGTGAATTTAAAAACTGAAGCAGTTTAGGAAGGCATCTTTGAATGTAAAGTTGTGCAGTTAACCCTTTTCCCTCCTCGAACACGATGTATCGACAAAACCTGGGTATTCTTTCTAACTGGCGCGGTATATTTTGGTGCTTTCCTTCCTTTTCGAAGCACCACGTTATTTCGGGAAATTGTACGAAAAACAGTGCTCTTTGAAACGCCCAATCTTCGCTGTGAAACTCCAACTCTGTCCTTAACGGCTTCAAGCGTTCTTTGTCCGCTCACTCGGCTCAAAATTCTTGGTCGACTACTTTTGGGCAAATTAACGCAGGGCATTCCTTCTTCACATTACTTTATGACTTGATAAATTGTTGATAAAGAAATATCTTGTTTACGATAAATGGCAACAATATCACGCTTGGACATTCACCCAACTAGATTGTAAATTCCTTTACGAATATCTGGCTCATAAGACATTTTGCTAAACCTGATCACAAAAAGGAAACTGTCACAATTAAAACAAGTTAATTGTGACATATGACTTCCAGGTACAACTTAACCAAACGTCATTTAGTACAACTTCGAATCATCTAAAATTTTCCAAAAACTTTGAGAACATATGTTATATTCAAAAAGTGAAGAAAATAAGCTTTAAAATTACGTATCATTTATACAAATTCAGAGACCGCAAATTTAGACAACATCCCATAATCGATAGTCAAAATGTTTTAGGTCAGAGCTTCCAGACGGTCAATTGTAAGACTTAATAAACCGAGAAACGACAAACGTTTTCTAGCTATGTTTGCATTGTTTTCGTTTAGTGAGCGGGTCTCAAATACTGCTGGAACACCAATATCTTGCCTCTAAGCCAGAAGTATGTTGCAAGCTTCAATAAAATTTCGGTACACATTTTGTACAAGCCATACCTCCGAAAATATTTCATAATTGATAGTCAATGTTTAAGGTCAGAGTTACCAGATGATCAATTGAAAGACTTAATAAACTTACAAACGGTGTTTTGTAGCTAAGTTTGAGTCGCTTTCGCTATGTGAGCGAGTCTCAAATCTTCCTGAAACTCCCATATTTTTCCTTTAAACTAGAAGTCTGTTCTAAGCTTCAATACAGTTTCTTGGTATACCATGATGGATGTTTTCACCCCAATCTGGCAAGCATCAATATCAGAAACGCCTTCGTAGGAAACATTGCATCAAACCATTACCGAGGCTAGATGGTAACCATGATGAACCGGTCTCATGATCTGCCGAGCCTCTAGGGACCTTCTAGAACACATCCTGTCATTCTATCGGTTAAATCTTTCTTCAATAGTAAAGATTTTCTCGTCTGAGAATAAAATTTTGCCGAAACGATTTAACAATTTCTTCAATTTTTCGGTTCTTATGGTCTTCAAGGTTCGTATTCAAAAATTATATTTGCTCTTAAAAGCTTCCATACCTAAATCTTCCCAAATTATTGGAGATATTGTTTTGGGTGATATTTCCATTTCACGGGAGAAGATTGATAGTTTTCACAGCGATTCTTGCACGAATAGCCGCCACAGTGACGTACGTGCAGAACACGGATGACCGATACGAGAGCGATCAAAATCGCAAAGACTAGCAATACTACGATACACGAAATGTTAGTTAATATTATGGGGCGATAGAACTGGAATTATTGCTATCGCTATTATTACATTGCACAAAGTTAATCATTATAAATTACCTACCTTTATCATCGTTATCATTGTATCCATAAAAAAATGTTTCAATTAAAAGCTGTGTCACTGTGACTGAATTATTTACGTGCCATAAACACAGTGGCGTGCAGATTCAATGTGATACCAAACAAAAAAAACATTTTTTTAAAATAAAATATTCTGTATATTATTAATATTTTGTCGTATATTTGGCTTCGGCGAAAGCGGAAGATACCAAAAGAAGATAAAAGAATAAAAACGTAAACATGGTTGTAACAAAAATGATTCCACCTAAATATTTGAATGAGTATATATATAGGCACATATAGGATATGTAGAGACTTTTCAAATTGTTGTAGAAGGACAATTTGATGTTAAAATTTAATTTTTATAATGATCTGTTTTTTCTGATTTCAAAAATATACCCGTATCTTAAACCGTTTCCGAGTTATTAAATGTCGAATACCGTAGTTACTTTAATTATGGAAAAGTTAACATTATTAAAGTAAGCTATGAAAATAATAAATATTATGTTTGATAAGTGGCATTTCCTTAATAAAATAGTCAAAATGATTTATAGTGAGGTTGAAAAAGTGCAAATATTCACCTGTTTTATACAAAATCACAAAGATTTATTTAAGAAATTTAAATACAAACGATTAATAAATTATAGAAGATGTTCGATACGTCCACCATTATTTTCAATGGATAATTGGTAACATCTTCTTCAATTTATAAATGTATTAGAAACGGTTTTATTATTGACATATATATTATTTATTTCAAGTCGAATCCTTTCCTTACTAACTTGAATACTATGTTACAAATGAAACAGACATGCAAAATACATATCTGTAACTGCAGACATGGACAATACACCTCGTATTTTCAGCATTTACTTCTGCTTAAGACACGTGTTTCTGCCATCTATAGGCGTCATCAGTCAAGCAAGTGAAGCAATGTAATACAAATTAATACAAATTAATACAAATCTTTTTTAAAAAACAGATTTGTATCTGTATATACATTTACGCTGAAATCGCCTACAAGACATAGCAAATTTCGTCCTATAAGGTGGCACTATTTAATAAGTGACATCTGACGGACGAAAGAGACTATGCCGAAAAAAAAAAAGATTTGTATTAATTTGTATACATTGCTTCACTAGCTTGACTGATGACGCCTATAGATGGCAGAAACACGTGTCTTAAGCAGAAGTAAATGCTGAAAATACGAGGTGTATTGTCCATGTGTACAGTTACAGATATGTATATTGCATGTCTTTTGCATTTGTAGCAAATGCGTTATACGTGCATAACGTATTGATATACTTATAACCTTTTTGTATATTTACTGCCATCTGCCTCGTGTTAATGGACTACACCGATATACGTATTTTTTCGCTTATGTACCTGCTTAGCTGGTCAAGCGAAAGGTCGCCTTTTTCGGCATAGTCTCTTTTGTCCGTCAGATGTCACTTATTAAATAGTGCCACCTTATAGGACGATATTTGCTATGTCTTGTAGGCGATTTCAGCATAAATGTATATACAGATACAAATCTGTTTTTTAAAAAAATTTTTTATTAATTTGTATTAAATTGCTTCACTAGCTTGACTGATGACGCCTATAGATGGCAGAAACACGTGACTTAAGCAGAAGTAAATGCTGAAAATACGAGGTGTATTGTCCATGTGTACAGTTACAGATATGTACATTGCATGTCTGTTTCATTTGTAACAAATGCGTTATACGTGCATAACGTATTGATATACTTAAAACCTTTTCGTATATTAAATACTATGGTTATTATTATTACTGATATTATATTTTAAAAATCCCTCAAGAAATGAATCCATAGGGGTCAAGTCAGGACTATTATTTAATAGTTCCGTTATTCCCTATTCATATCGGGAATACATTATTCAACTGATCTTGAATTTGTAGAGCATTACGCGGAGTTGCCCATCTTACATTCAAATCACATAACATATGAAAAAAAACTATACACTCTGTATATATATATATATATATATATATATGTATATACATACATACTAACTTGATATTTGTAAATATTTCATATAAATGCCGAAAAACTCCAATAATTTATCAATTGTTATATATATATATATATTGTAATGGTGCAAGGGATACACATTGAGCTGCATCTGAAATGGGAAAAATAAGATATACAAAGTAAGAAAAGGGTAATAAAAGGTTATGTAAGTGATATTATTAAGTATTAGTAGTGTCGAAATGCATACGAATTTTAATAACGATAATATTATTTTCTTAAATTTCTTTATTTATATTTCTTTCATTAATTTCTTTTTTATTATTTCTATTCAAATTTCAAATATTAACGCGAAAAACACATATTCAAATTCATATGCATTTTCAATTTATATCGACGCTAGTAAGCCACGCCTACAAATTGACATCTGGCAAATGTAAATATTTATCGTGCGCAGTACTCAATTTGTAACATTAAGTTTTACATTAACCTAACTTGTTAATTTATTAAATAATTTTTAAAATCTGTAAGAATAGTAATATTAGTCAAATTCCATCTATGTAAAAATGTTAATAAGGTAAAACATCGAGACTTTTTGGCATCATTAGATAGCTAAGTTTGGTAAAACAGACGCTATCGGCATCATCATCTTTTGAAATTTATAAAATAGTAGACGCATTTTTTTTGACCGATCCTTAGAAATTCTTATATATCTTTAATTAAAATCGTTAATATAGTAAAAAGTAATTAAAAGTATCCTGACTTTAAATAAACACGATCGACAAGAGAAATTCTTCAAGAAATTTCGATTTTTAACGTATTTACGTACAACAAAGCGTCATAGACGTAATTTCACGATAATCGCAAGAAATTCTAAAGAAATATTGTCAAGAAACAGTCACCGAACATCTACGGAATTGATTATCGTTCATCTACATCGATACCTGTAATCCAACAGCTAGATAAGAACGCAGGGAGAAATTAGGCATCAGGGACCAAGACCGAAGAAAATCTTCGAAAGCGTCATTGGAAACAGCCACCCACGCCGTCAACAATTCGAACAGCAATCGGACTTTTTCGATCGCCGAGAATCATCCCATTTGATGCGTACGTTCTACAAAATAAACATCAGGATTATTATAATCACAGGTTACAGATAAAACGTATTTATTTTTAAAAAATTTTTAATTCTTTAAACTTATAAACGAATAAAATTCTCGATTTTGTTTACCTAACCTAAACGTCCTATACTTGTATTAAAATTTAATAAACAACCAATTTAAACGTAGAAATAGTAATTTAAAGGTACTTACCATTATCGTTAAAAGATTATTTATATTGTTATCCATATTTTTATAAGTTAAAACACACATAACCACCTTATTTTCTTAAGTAACACCTTGTTGTCTTTCTTATATGTAGTTTCGTTAATTTCACCCTTTGCTATACATGTTATTTTATTACAGTTTTCTTTTATAGCAATAAACTTAATATTTTTATTATCATATCAATCTTTTATTTGTCTATATTTACTTGTAGGAGTTATTTCTTTAAGCCTTAACATTAATAGTTTACTTTTATGGAAGCAACGACTTAGATCTAACGAAGAGCCTGAGATTTCACATTTAATTAAGCTTTTTAATTTAGTTTCATGCGATCCGACTAGTTGGCAATTTAGAACACAGATAGAGCAGTTTGAGGAGTTATATAAAGGCGCCCATCTTTTAATTTCAAAATTAATATTTTTTGAACTCGTTCATTATATTTATTATCACCTCAGCGATTTATCATTTGCCAGCTCAACGAGAGGCAATGTATCACTTCAATATATATATATATATATATGTATATTATGCCGAAAAACTCCAATAATTTATCAATTGTTATATATATATATATATATATATATATATATATATATATATGTATATTATAATAAAATGTTAGTTAGCTTATGGAAAGTACTAATTTGAATTAGTTACATTTTATTTATTATTATATAGGTATGAGATTTCTTAAAAGGTGGAAGACTATATCATATTTATATTGAATATTTTCTAACATGGAGTGTCAAATCTATTATTAAATTTTTAAAAGTATGTGACTTTCGTATATTTTCCAAAAGTAATTGGACAATGTAAATTTAGTTAATTTTAGATACATTTGTTAATATTTGCTAATGTCAAAGGTTATATGAGAACGGAAAATTATTTGTAAATCAATAAGTTATAATATTAATCAAAGGTCAAAATTATATTTGAAATGTCAAATATTTTGGAAAATCTGTATAACTAAAGCTACCAATGATCTTCAAAGCTGTTGGGTCGCTATGGTGACTTATTGATAAAATTGGACGAATAATTTTTGCATTATAAAATTCAGTTATATTTTTGTGATATGATATTTTAGAAAGCGTATAAAATTAGAAAAATTAAAGTTATAGTAATTCAAATCGACTTACTTTTATATATAATCATAAAAGAAACTGGTAAAACAGTAATATTTTGAATAGTTGAATATTGAAGAAAATATCATTGTTTGAACGGGAAAATCTCAGAAGACATTTCTTAAAATGGTCGTTATACTCATTTTTCCGTTTATTATATTTGTTCACATATTCTGGTTGTGTTCAAATTGTAATTACACATCTTTATTTCGAGTGAAACCATTTAGCCGTTCCAATCCTAATGAGATCGGATCACCCTGAATAAACCTTGGAATGAATTGGACTAACTCTAGCGACCATACAATCTATAATCAAGATTATCCATTATTAAAGGAGATTATTTACCTTGTATATTCTGGAGGACTCAACACCTGAAAGATTTGTTAGGATCGTGACCATTTTTCCCGTTTTGGTAATATTCAAGCTGTACGTCAGGAGAACCAAGATTGATTGCAGAGATTAGATGTCTTTAGACGAAAATTGTGAAGTTAGAAAATATTGAGCTAAGTCTGTATTATTTGGTTTACTATCAAAAATTTAACTTAATAAATAAACAGATGTATGCTTACCGAAAGTAGATTAAAATTCCAAAAATAATCATTTAAATATTGTAAGTAGGGAAGTTATATACCCATTTTAAGCGTGGTTTGATTTACCAGAGCCTATTTAGTTTAAATATCCAAATATTTGTTACATATCTGCTCATTCATTTAATTTCCCACCTACAAAAGAAATCCACACATAACCTATAGACATTATAAATGATGTTTTAATAAGAATAGTTAATCCATTGTTTGTACAAAATAATTTGTTATCTAGCTAAGTATTCAAATCAAATAAATAAGATTTTCTTAATAAACAGAGTTTAAACTACTAAAACAAGTCGTTTGTGTGTGCGATAAGTTAATAAAATATTATCATATTAACCTACATTCACCGAGATATATACAACTAACATACCTTTCTTGCCAAATAAGAATTTTTCACGACCCTTGAGATATTTAGACTCATTATTTCTACTAATTTCATTAAACACCAGCTATTTTTTAAAACAAAATACAATTTTGGTTCTCCAAGTTTTATGATCGTTAACTTCGAACGTTTACCATCTATAATTGATCATGCGCAGAAATATATGTATTAATGCGTGTGTAAATTCGAACTTAAATTCATTTTATATCTTAAAGTTAAACGTTTTACCTTTAAAACCCTCTTTTGTATACGTTTTAAGAGATAAATAGATCGAACTTAACGATTATATAAATAGAGAACGATAATAAACACCACATAAGTTCTAGGTGATGATTCAAATAGCAATTACATTTAAAAATGATTTATTTAATTAGTTTCCAACGTGGAGCGAATTATATTATATTTTAGCGCTCTAACGTTTGGTCCAAATAATTCTATATTTTGACGGTCCAACGTGGGGCTGCTAAATAATTCAAGATATTGACACTCCAACGTTTGGCTCGAATAAATTCTATAATATGTATATATACGTATATATAATAAAGAAAATAAATTTGCAATTTTAAACACTGAAAAAAGTTGATTATAACATATAACTTCCAAAATAATGATAAAATCAAATTTCAATAATATAATGAGTAATTATGATGTTATAAAAAAATCTAAATAAGAGATTGATTAGACAAACACTAGGCTTCTGAGGTCTGTACAGGTATGATAATTATATATATAAAATAAAGATAGGCAAATGATAGTTCGTATATCTAGAATAAATTTAACATTTGATACAATAAGGTTTTTCTTTTCTTTTGTTGTTAAATCAACCACAATTTTAAATCGCATGAAAATACATCTTCTTTTCTATACATGTGCCGGCCAAATACATTGTGTTATGGATTTTTCCCAAAATAATATTTAAAATTTAATTAAAAATAAATGTACATTATTTTTGGATATCTGTGTATATCCGATATGTTATTTCATGTTTGAGATAAAAAACTAGTTTTTATTCGAGGTCGATTTGTTCGAGAAACCTTGGTGAATTCAAGGAGACCAAGTTTTGCCCTAAGACAAGAACGTTGTATTTCTTTGAAATATATATATATATATATATATATTTAATTTAATTCGGGATGATTTGATTGTGTTAATTAGTTGATGGTTTTTGATATTCAATTCGCGTATATTGTTAGAGAGTTATATTCTCGTAATTTTGAGATAGTATTTGATTAAACAACGTTTTTCTTGTCAACGTGTCTCCTATAATTTTTTATGTAAGTAAAATTATATTTATAAGACGTCTTAATTCAGAAAGCTTTTAAAATTATATTTCTATTGTATTCAATATTGTTATTTAAGAAATTTATTATTAGTAAGAATAAATAATAAAGAGTATTATTAAACTTCTACGTAAAAAAATTATAATTGTAAAAGTTTGCTCGTTGGTTCCAAGGGTATTTTTTCATGTGTTTGATGTTTGCACATGCGTAGATTTGGTCGTGTATTAAATTTGATTATACAGTGTGGTTCTCTGGGGAGAAATTAAAAATAAACTTTATTTTTTTAGATAAGTTGATCGGAAGTAATTAAGAGCAAGTTTTAATTCACTATATTTTACCTCATTTTGTCATTGTAAGATACTTTATCTTTATACTTTATAAAGGTAGTTTTTTTTTCTTTTTTGATTTTTTTTTGTATTAAAGATTCAGTTTAAATTTATCAAGTGTTTATTTTGTGTTCTGGCCTTTACTACTGTTTAATTAAAGAAAATAAGTAACTTATATAATATAAAACATTGACTGGCGTCCAAATAATATTGCAGTTCCACGTTTTTCCGATTGGAACCCTGAGAAGTAAAAAGTCACATATTTGGAAATCAACTGGCTGAGTATCCTAGTTGGGAAGATTAGTTGTGGATCGTGGCACTTTTATTCTACAAACCACTATTCATAGCAATATGTTGGCACAAAAAAGACATTAACAAAGAAGAAACTTTCACGTTACAGTATAAATTTCAGAATAACGTTAAGATATATACATATATAATTTCCAAGCAATTAAATTGCATCCAAATAGAATTTAGATTAAACGTGATTACATAAAAAAACATATAAGTTTAATATAAATTTATGTAAAGCACAATGACTTTAATTTGAACAGATAAAAAAAGAATATTCTCGAAAGTTAAAAGTGAAAAGTAAAAAAAATAAATACTAAGAGAATTAAATTTGTACGTTGTCCTAGATGGGTTCGCTGCGCCAGTGGTTGACGGTAACTATCGGGAATCCGCTGGTATGGTACTCGCAGCTGTGGTGAAGGTATTCGGGGTTGCTTCTGAAGGGTTGCAATCGTCCGTATTAACGAATCGGAATTGCCGGTCAAAAGGTCTTAGCAAGGAAGGAGCTTCCCTTATTCTTCTGACACCAAATCGAAAGAAATAACGGAAGTCGGCAATTCAACACTGAGGACGCTCTGCGTCTTTTATCCGCAAGGATGCGACATTAATCAGATTACGTGGAATGACGTCACTTATTGTACCTTCAAGATGCAATCGAAAGGACTTAATACACCCAACCGCACTGGCTTATAGTCTGTCAACCAGTCACCAATCTATCGCCCGACGGCAAGTTGAAGCGATCGCGGGGATCGGGCGGTACCGTGAGAAAAACCAACACACACATGGTCACAAGCGTGCTCGTGAGAATATATATATAGTAAACCTAATCAGTAGGCGATTAAAGGTCTGTATATTACTTCAAAATATATGTATTTAAAAAACTCTACATGTTTCGGCTATATACGCCTTTTTCAAGAGAATACAAAATATGAATGACAGGATATAAATGTCAAGTAATTAAGTTGCTATGGTTTAAATTATTCAAAGATACATTCTAGTAATAATAATAAATCATGCCTTAGTATTCCAAAAAATAGATAACAAGGTGTGAAAATATGTGTTGTTCGCTGCTAGCAATTTGTGTCTCCTTCTGGGTATGAACTTGTGTGTTGGTTGCTGCTGGCAGCTTGCGTCTCTCTATGGGTGTGTGGTTTTGTGTGAGAGCGTAAGTGTAGGGTTTTGTATGTCGGTGCGTTCGTGCGTGTGTTTAGTGATCGGTCGCATGAATTTAGAGAGGTCGGATAACCAGCCGTTGCGTAGGGCCGCCAACCCTTTCCCGACAACTTCTTTACAATTCCGTGCAGTACTTCGACGGTCTGACCCCCGCCCCAACGAGGCAAGGCGCAGACAGGCGAAGCGGGGCTACCTCGTGGCTACCTTAGTGGCTACCTCGGTCGACGATGGTCACACTTATGCCATCTTAACGTTTTCCGCCGAAGCGGGGGCATAGCACACACGTCGAACGTGTTTGTGCTGTTAACGGCAGCCTAGCCAGGTTGTCGCCCAGGACCGGTCCTAGTGGTGTGTGCATTGCGCGGCGACGAGATAGCGCCGCGTAGCATGGTTCCTCACTCTTGCTGGAAAGGCGGAATGGCACCTGACTGCCCAACGGGCAGACCCCCCTAGAGTTTTGTAGCGCATATGCTAGGCTGCAACCCAGTAGAGGACCACACCAGCAAAAAACAGAAAACAGGGATAGGCAGGGAAAAGCAAGACATGAGTTATTATTACGTATGCGCCCGTGGAGCGACTTAAGATACAAAGTTGTCGGCATTCGCTCAAAACGAGAAGGAAAACCACGAAAACCTGCTCGGACAACTAGACAGGAATCAAAACACGGAACAGTCATCATGATAAGCAAAAGTATATGATATTTAAATGATAAAGCAGTATATACTATAATTTAATTTTGTAACGATCTACAATTTACCATCATATTATATTTTTTTTTTGTTATATACCTTATGTTATTTAAATATCATTTAAATATCATATACTTTTGCTTATCATGATGACTGTTCCGTGTTTTGATTCCTGTCTAGTTGTCCGAGCAGGTTTTCGTGGTTTTCCTTCTCGTTTTGAGCGAATGCCGACAACTTTGTATCTTAAGTCGCTCCACGGGCGCATACGTAATAATAACTCATGTCTTGCTTTTCCCTGCCTATTCCTGTTTTCTGTTTTTTGCTGATGTGGTCCTCTACTGGGTTGCAGCCTAGCATATGCGCTACAAAACTCTAGGGGGGTCTGCCCGTTGGGCAGTCAGGTGCCATTCCGCCTTTCCAGCAAGAGTGAGGAACCATGCTACGCGGCGCTATCTCGTCGCCGCGCAATGCACACACCACTAGGACCGGTCCTGGGCGACAACCTGGCTAGGCTGCCGTTAACAGCACACACACGTTCGACGTGTGTGCTATGCCCCCGCTTCGGCGGAAAACGTTAAGATGGCATAAGTGTGACCATCGTCGACCGAGGTAGCCACTAAGAGTGTTCCCTTAGTTGCGATGAGCAACCCCGTACAGGGTGCGCTTCGCCTGTCTGCGCCTTGCCTCGTTGGGGAGGGGGTCAGACCGTCGAAGTACTGCACGGAATTGTAAAGAAGTTGTCGGGAAAGGGTTGGCGGCCCTACGCAACGGCTGGTTATCCGACCTCTCTAAATTCATGCGACCGATCACTAAACACACGCACGAACGCACCGACATACAAAACCCTACACTTACGCTCTCACACAAAACCACACACCCATAGAGAGACGCAAGCTGCCAGCAGCAACCAACACACAAGTTCATACCCAGAAGGAGACACAAATTGCTAGCAGCGAACAACACATATTTTCACACCTTGTTATCTATTTTTTGGAATACTAAGGCATGATTTATTATTATTACTAGAATGTATCTTTGAATAATTTAAACCATAGCAACTTAATTACTTGACATTTATATCCTGTCATTCATATTTTGTATTCTCTTGAAAAAGGCGTATATAGCCGAAACATGTAGAGTTTTTTAAATACATATATTTTGAAGTAATATACAGACCTTTAATCGCCTACTGATTAGGTTTACCATATCATACCAAGGTCACGAAGTTATTATATATATATATATATATATATATATAAGAAAATTCAAAACGTAACAGCAATATTACTTAATTTCCACTTTATTGTGGCAAAATCCCATTACAATTGTTTCGACACACAGTGTCTTCCTCAGATGGAGTTGTATTGCAAACTAAACCTAAAGGATGTTGATAAATTTAAATTATACTCAGAAGGATGGTTCAATAATAGTCACTTTCTATTCAAGATGTAAACTTTATTACAGAAAGGGACCAAAGTTTAACGAGTACAAACATAAGAACGGGAAAACCAAAATAAATAAAAAAATTAGTTTTAAGTGGCCTAATAATGGAGAATTGCCGAAATCTATATAATTAATTGAATTTAAAAATTAAATTTTGGAAATATATTAACATTTACAATTTAAATATCTATAAATTTAAAAAACACGAAATTAAAAGTTTAAGTCAAATAAAATGTCAAAGGAAATATAAACGAAATTTGAATAGTTTTACCATTTAATTTCAACATTAATTAATATTAAGTTTACTCAAGTTTACTTTTATATTATTATTTTTATATTTCAAAATTTCCATAATTTCAGGTAAATTTAATTTTTGCGATTTATTTTCTGTGTCAAATTTTAAGGTTATAATTAAAATTATGGGCTTATTCTCTCAGATGTATTGCATAATGTGAGTCATACTTATTTTTAATATAACTTCGTTCATGTTTTTTGATTATTTTAGAAAAGGATCTACTTGTCTGGCCTATATAAAATTTAGGGCATGAACTACATTCAAGTTTGTAAACTCCAGATTTATTGTTTTTATCTATTTTTTCTTTATTGTTTTTAATAATTGAACCTAAGGAGTTGTTGGTTTAGAAAACTATGTTATAATTATTTCTCGTTAAGAATTAACGTTCGATAACAACATTTGTTTTTTTACATTATTTTCATGTGTACAATACACTCCTGGCATTTGGTTCCTCCCGAGTCACCCCGTATATTGGATTACGAAAGAATACCACTCACTAAACAAATAAAATCACAAATACACCTAAAATATTCATACAATCCTTTCTCATTATAGGCTTAAGAATACCAAATTAATATGTTACATATTTTCATAAACAAAGCAACAAGATACAAGCCGCTATTTACGGAATGTTCTATTAAGTAGAATATTTTGAATTTGCGCAGTTGCAAATCTAAGAAATACCGACGATGTTACATACGTGTATTTTTCCTTTCACGTAACCACAATCTTGCACAATCTACTAAAGATACCTATGTATATAACACAACGATAATTACAAGCGTTGTAAAACGCCGCTATCTTCGACACTTGAAGTTGGAGAAAATGCACGCGAACGTTTATTTTCTATTTCTAGTGCTTGTTAGTGCCACTTTTGTCGAAGGAAATGAGGTATTATATATATGTTAATTATGTATTTATGGACCATTTCAAGTTCTAAGATTTTAGATGTAGTATTTTCCGGGAAATATTCTAAAAGTTATATATTTTAATAACAAATAAAACATTTAATTAATTAATATGAATTATAGAAAGGTGACCATATTAACAAACAGTATTCAAACTTAGATCGAACGCACGCAAAAAAGAGACTAGTTATTGAATATAGATATAAGAATTGTTTGATCTTACTAAGGATAACTCAAAGATTTTAATGATGGGGAAATAATATTTTTTTAGATAATATGTGAATGTTAAATTTTTGTAAAATATTTAGATCTTAAACAATGTTGAAACGATTCAATTCTATATTACTAATATTATAATTATATTGAAGCATATTGAAGAAACAGTTGTACTTTGTGTATAGGAAACAATACTGCATTTGGATATATCCAAGCAAGCTTATGCAGGGGTATTTCTCTTATATGGAAGCAAATGAAATCGGAAAAGAGATCGAAGATCAAGTTCCCGAACAAGACATAGGTGGCAAATTTACTGAATTTATTAAATATAGGTGGCGCCAGAGGTAAGAAACTTTAAAAAAGACAATGCAAAATGCCATATTCGCCATTATTTGGATTTTGTCTTTGATGTATGCCATATTGTTTTTTATGTAAAATACCAAAAATTCTATAATATAGTAGTAATATAATCGGCATTTTCGTTCAAATTTGGAATCATATCGCGGCAAAAGTCTAGCCTTTTCTCTTTTTGAGTCTCTGTTAAAACTTGAACAGGTGATATTTTGTATGGTCTATAATTGTTTTTCTTTTTGTGTACTTTGGATTCTGGCGTAAGTTTTCTCTAATTGATCAGCTGCATTATTTAAACAACAGTGGTACCTCGGTATACGACCTTAATCCGTTCCCGACTTATACCGAACAGGAAGTATACCAAACCAACCTTTCCCATAAGAAGTAATGTAAAAATTATTAATTCGTTCTCATGCAAAAAAAGCTATTGATATTATACCTACATTAATCTACATTAATGGGATTGTAAAACAATTTAAACACTGTTTAAACACATAAATAAAAAATGGAATTTTATTATAGATTTTTAAATTTAAATTCTGCTTAATATTAAAATACAAAAAGAAAAGAAAATGTATCTATTTTGTGGAAGAAAAGTCCCCTTGCAATAAAACCTGACATTCTGTTTTTTTCTTTTTCCGTCTTCTGTCGCTTTGCACTAGGCTCAACTGGTTTGACTTTTATTAAAAATCTGTCTAAAGGACTTCGTTTCTGTCTTCTTCTGAGGATGTTTCTAAATTGTGACATTGTCTGGTCTTCTCAAACGATGCTATTGTTTGAATTTTGTTTGGGTGGTATTTTTCTGAAAAATTTTTCGCGTCCATCTATTTTGCAAGAAGTTCTTTAATTAATGAAGAAGATGCTTCCTCTATCTCTTCCTCGTCTGAGTTTGAAGAGAGTGTATCCATTCTAGTCTGATGCTCATAATTCTCCAGTTCCTGCAACTCCCCAGTGGTCAGTTCTTCATTGTGTCTCTTTATTACTAATTCTTCCACATCATTATCACGTACATTCAGATCCATTTATTGCCCAAGAGAACAAATATCCTCCACTATTGAGGGCACATATTTGCTGTCCCTTTCAGTTACTGCTTGTGGCCACAAATTTTTCCAAGCGGAGTTCATTGTTCTGTGGGAAACTTCCTGCCAAACTTCGTCAATGAGCGACAAGGAATTTACGATATTAAAATTATCTTTCCAGAACTCTCTTAGGGTTAATTCTGTCTCAGAGATTACTTGAAGCACCTCTGGAATAATACTTTTCCATAAAGTTTCATGAAATTACTTATGACGTTCTGATCCATGGCCTGAACGAGAAGAGTCCTATTAGGGGGAAGAAACTTTATAGTAACGAAGTCGAACTCGGGCAAGACATAATCCTTCAAGCTTGGTGGATGGACGAGCGCATTATCCATTAGTCTTCAAAGGCAAGTTGTTCTCCTCTAAATAACTTTTTACACTTTGTCCAAACACAACATTAAACCATTAACTGAAATATTGCCTCGTTACCCAAGCCTTGCTATTTAACCTCTATATCACAAGCAGCTGTATTTTTGGGCATTATGTTTTTTAATTGCTCATGGATTTTTAGAGTTGTAGATCAGTTAAGGCTTTATTTTGCAATCCCCACTGGCATTGCCACAGAACAAAAGAGTTAGCCTGTTCTTCATTGGCTTGTGCCCTGGAAATGATTTCTCTTCTTGCGTGATATAGATCCTGTTTTTGCATTTTCTTCCAAAACAGGCCAGTTTCATCACAATTCAAAATTTGTTGGGGAATAAAGCGCTCACTTTCCACAAATTCCCCAAAGTGTTTAACAAATTCATTAGCGGCAACTTTATCGGCACTGGCTCCTTCTCCATGCTGCACAACACTGTGAATACCGGTCCTTTTTTGAAATTTGGAAACCAGCCATGGCTAGCTTTAAACGCCCCGTTTTCCTGGCTAGTTCCTGCTTGTTTTTCTATGAGATCGGCATGAGTCATTTTAGCTTTCTCGCAAATAATTGCTTCTGATACGCTATCGCCAGTACACTATGTTTCAGTTATCCAAAGCAAAAGCAATTTCTCAACATGATATAATGTCCCCGATCTTTGTTTATAAATTGATTTAACTCCCATGACAACGTTAGCATATTTAATAATGTCTTTATTTTTCACGGTTGTCGATATCGTCGTTCTCGGTATATGGTATGTTGCAATTAAGTCGCATGCTATCTTCATTTCATTATCAACAATTTCATTTTTTAATTCCATAGTGATTCTAGTCCTTTTTTTAGTTTTGGGTTTCCTTTTATTTGCTTTTTTTTGCAATTCATGATTAATAAAAATAATAAAATTTTACTTAAAAATCAAAATCAGTAGAAAATTAACAAAAAGTTATGGAACGAATATTGTTTACTTCTATAGCACCAGCCGTGTTGACATGGTACTGACATTCAACCGATTTCATGGGTCATTTGATTTTTCTTTCGTGGTCGAAGTTTCCTACATTTCCACTGCATTTTCATTTCCCAGGGTTTGTGAATGTTTTGTGTGTTTGTGAGTATGTGTGTCTTTGCGTGTAACGTTTGTTTAGCCTATAAGGAATGCGGTGTGGTGGTTACATTTTTGTTGTGTTGACCTTTGTTTAACTGTTAATTTTAGTTTTTTTCGAGGTTAATTGGATATCATTATCCTTTGCGCGTCTTTTAATTTGATTAAGCCCGTCTTTTTTAATTAATTTCCGGTTAGGATTGATTATTTTCCTTATTGTGGGGTTTTTATGCGACTTTATTGTTTCTATTGTTTTGAGTGTTCGCTTGCATATTAGCGATTCCAGTGTTTCGATTTTTGTTTCTTTAAGTATTTTCGCGTTTGTCATGTATCGCGGTGCATTTATCGCGAGTCTAATAATCTTGTTTATTTTTTTTTATACCGATTGTCTTTGATTTTCGCTGGCTTGATGCCATATTTTTCCGGCATATGTCGCGGTCGCGATTATTATCGTTTTTATTATTAATATTTTATTTGCCAGTGTTAGTTTGCTTTTGCCGTTTAGTATCGATTGTATTAGTATTATAATGTGTGTGTTGTGTACCCGATTTTTCTCTTTATTTCTTTAATATGTGCCGTGTATGTGAGTTGTGAGTCCATTGTGACCCCGAGGTATTAAATTTTTTCCTGCCAGTGTATTGTATGACTTTCGAGTTATTTCGTCAGGCCTTTTGTGTCGTTTTCTGTGTTGGAAGCAAATTGCCGCGGTTTTTAGTGGGTTAATTTATTTTCCATTTGACGAACCAGTCCTTTAGCAAGACTTGATCGTTTTGCAACTGTTTGGTTTGTCTGTGGCTTATGTATATTGCGGTGTCGTCTGCGTATTGCGCGCTGTTACGATTTTTTGTTCTGGGTATATCCGCGGAATATATGTTATACAGGAGCGACCCGAGGACGGACCCTTGTGGGACTCCTGTTGCTATGTGTTCGTTTGTTGATTTTTCTTTTCCGATTGTGACATTAAATGTTCGATTTCTTAGGTAACTGTCGGTTATTTTTATTAACGTGTTTGATATTTTATGATGCTTCATTTTGTGTATGAAGCCGGTGTGCCAAACACGGTCGAAGGCTTTTTCAATGTCGAGAAAAATTGCGCCCGTTGATGTTGATATGTTCATTTTTTGGTTTATGTGTTCTGTTAGTCTTAGTGCCTGTTGTGTGGTTGAATGTTTTTTCTGGAAACCGTATTGAAAATTTGGAATAATGTTTTAGTCGACTTCTTCGAGTCTTGTTTGAGTCACGCGTTCCGCCAGATTACTTATTGACGGAAGCAAGCTGATTGGCCGGTAATCTGCGGTGGTTTTTGTTGTTTTTCCGGGTTTATGGATCATTATTATCTTCGCGTGTTTCCAGATCGCGAGATAATGTCCATGTTTTATTATTCCGTTTATTATGTCGGTTATGAGTAGAGCTGAGGATGTTTGCGGTATAACCATGGTTATATCATGTAACCATAGTAAATTACTATGGTTACATGATATAACCATGGTTATACCGCAAACATCCTCAGCTCTAGTTATGAGTTGTATTCCGGTTGTAGGTAGGGTTTTGATTGCTATATTTGTTATACCGTCCGCTCCGGGGGCTTTCCGGTTTTTAGGTTTTTAATTATTTTTTACACTTCGTCAGTGTTTATGGCGTCGATTTTGCCATCGATTATGCCTATTTGACTATTTCGTTGCCGTTCAATTTGGTTTGAAAATGTGTTACGTTTTTGAATTGTCGGATTCGTTTCAAATTGTCGTTTTAACGCGTTCGCGAATTCGTCCGGGTTTTCTTTGTCAGTTATTGCTGGTCCCTGTACGGCTTTTGGCGGCGGAATTTTTTTTATGTCATCTTCCAATGTAATCTCTGCTTGATCAATATCTTTCACGTTGTGAATTTTTACTGTTCTGAGTACTAGGGTTTCTTTGAATTTTCCCGAATCTGTTTTATTAAATGTGAATTTCGTTTTAGTTGCATCAATGTCAAACTTTAATATCACTGGAAAATTATTCGAGGAGTGGTCGTTTATAGTTTCTATTGTGTGTGTAGTAGTTATGTTTTTAAGTATTGTGATGTCTAAAACGTCAGTAGTGCCAGTTGGTATGTGTATGTGTGTATCTTCCAAATGCCCGATTACATTGAGGTTATTATCTTGTGCGATTTTCTTTAGTTCTTTACCGTTATTATTGTATATTTTAGAATTTCAGTTTTTGTGTTTCGCGTTAAAATCTCCCGCAAAGATTGTAGGTGTGTTTTGATTGAAGATCGTTTGTATGTCTGATTCTACCATGTCTAGTCCGGAGGAAACATAACCTGGGTAAAGTTATATCGGTCCCCTTTTTATGTTTATTCGTATACCGGAGTTTTCGATGTTTTCAAGTGTTTTGTATTCAAGTTCGCTGTGTTTTATTGTGTCTTGCACGAGAATAGCAGTCCCGCCGTCACTCTGCCGGTCTGTCGTGTCTGTATGTTTTGCATTTTTGAATTTTGAATGAATGACTTCGTTTTAAATTACTATATGCCCCACGAGCATTAGTTTTACGCCCACTTACGTAATACCTACTGTTTATGACTTACCCAATTTACCTTAATACATGATTGCTCTGGGGATCTTTCGGCTTAAGACCAGCTTAGTTTAGAGGCGAGTGGAGGGGGAGTTCTTATATCATGAAGGGCGCCACAATGTTTATACTTAGCCGTAACAGAGACCACAGACTCTGCCGATAGTAAATTGAATAAATCTAGGTAACTACATGTATCGTTGTTAAACCAAATAAAACAACCAAGCTCAAAACAATAACAATAAGGATTTATTGTAATCTAATCAACACAACAACAAAGGGAAATTGTACCCAGAATGTCAAAATAAAACGGTTATACCAATTTAGCTAACCACAACACAATAAAATATTTGAATGATTCAGAAAATATTTAAAGTTTAATGAATAAAAAAAACTATATTTAAATTTGATCAAAGCGATAATGACATTAAAATAGTGATATCTATCTTAATAACAGAGTAAATTTTGGTCATGAGTAAAAGTATAATATATGAATGAAAATAATTTTAAAGTGCAGACAAGAAATTGATTAAAATGTGAAGTTAAACTATTTGCACATAAAAGCAGGTGTTTTAGATAAATTACAAAAAAATAATGTCACCAGATTTTATAAAAAAAAATGAAGGTCAACGACTGAAATGATTTGACCAAATATGGAAAACAATTAAATTAGCTAAGAATCTTAATCTAAGAATTGCATAAATAATTTATCAAAGATCTTTAGTAAACCTTACATAGATATTGACACACTGTAAATGCAATCATTATTTATATAACACACAATTAATTATTTAATTGCGTAAATTTCAATTTACGCAAAAGTTATACCAAAATAAATCTATTAAGATTTATCCACACTGTATGTACAGAAAATATATTAATCAGATGTGAAATAAAAATTGCTCACAAAGCTTAGTTATAATAAAAAAAAAAGTAGATGTTGCCTCAGTTAAATTCTTTGCACTAAGGAAATAAAAATGGCACAAAGCAAAACGATAATTAGGACGTAAAATTTATAAATTTAAATCAAGAGAAAAAAATGTGCTTACTAGGCTAGTATCTGAATACAGACAGAAAAAATATGACTTAGTCTAAATTATATTAATTATATACAAGTTTATATTCACGTGTTTCCGTGTAAGCGGTCGAATTAAACCAATTAAGTCTTTGCGAATATGATAAAATATTGCTACCTTATGGTGAACTTCACTATCATTTGGTACGGAAATTTCTATTGAATGATAAGACTATTCTTTAGTTGTTGAACAATAAAAGTTTATTATAATAAGTTGTTGATATGTTGAATGCTTTAACAGGAATAATAAAAATATTTTTTTTATATCTATGACATTAATCAAAGTACAAGTATATCACCATACACATTGCTTGGCTTACTATATAATATTTAATACTCCTCCTCAATGTGGATGTTGCTTTACAATATTATTTAAGTTTCAGAATTATTCAAGTTTTAGTTGTTTTACAAAATTAACATGTTTAATCTTCGATAAGTTTTTAGTTAGTACATCAGCTATCATATTTTGTGTTGGACAATAGGTTAAGTCGATCTGCCCATCACGTACCAGTTCCCTTATATGATGATACCTGAATCGATATGCTTACTTCTCTTATGGAAGACAGGATTTTCTGCCAACTTCATCGCACCTTGATTGTCAATGTTAAGTTTTGTTACTCCTCTTTTATAACCATCAATTTCAAAAAGCAATTTTTTCAAATAAACAGCTTCTTTGGCTCCATCTGACGCTGCCATAAACTCAGCCTCTGTGCTACTAAGTGCAATCGTATTTTGCTTCTTAGATTCCCACGAGATAAGAGATCCATCGTAGAAAAATGTAAATCCCGTATATGATTTTCTGTCCATCGCGTTTCCGCCCCAGTCTGCATCCACATACCCTTCAAGACCACTACCATTAGAATCAAAAATCATTTCCAGGTTTCGTGTACCAGATAAGTAGCGCAATATATGTTTTAGTTTGGTCATATGTTCCTCATGCGCATCAGTATTGTGTTGTGCCATCTTTGACACGGAGTGTAAAATATCTGGTCTGGTGGATATAGCCAAATACATTAGAGTACCTACCAGCGATTGATAATCGTGTTGATTAAACTTTTTACAATTGTCTTTGCAATCAACTTGATACCCAGCCTCTAACGGTACAAAAACTGCCTTGCATTGATCCATTCCATAATGCATCAAAACGTTTGCAATATATTGGCTCTGACTTAATTTAATCATATCTGTTTCTCCCTGGCGCTCAATTTCCATTCCCAGAAAATGTTTAAGAATACCCTTATCATCCACCTCGAATTCGTTGGAAATCTGTGCTTTTACTTTATACACAATCTCCAAATTTCCACAGGCAATGATCAGATCATCCACATAAACAGCAATAAACACAAGGTTTCCATCTATGTTTGACCTGTATAAACATGTCTCATTTTCACATGGGTTGAAATTCATACGTCTCAGTACACTATCAAGCTTGTTATTCCACTCCTTGCCGCCTTGCTTTAAGCCATAAATAGCTTTGTTCAATTTCAAAACAGCATTTGGTGATTTCTCGTCAATAAAATTTGGGGGCTGTTTCATATAAATTTCGTCCTGTAGTTCGCCATTTAGATAAGCGGTACGCACATCCATTTGATGCAAATGCATCTTATGCTTAACAGCTAACGCCAGAAGCAAGCGTATTGTCGAATATCGTACGACTTGAGAAAAAGTTTCTTTGTAATCAATGCCGAATCGTTGATTACAACCTTTGGCAACTAAACTTGCTTTGAATCGTTCGACTTCGCCCTTCATATTTTTCTTCAAAGCAAATACCCACTTACACGGAATCGCTTTATGTCCCTCTGGCAAATCTGTCAGACTCCATGTTTCGTTCTTACGCAATGCATAAATCTCATCGTCCGTTGCTTTTACCCACTGTTGTTTATTTAAACTAGGAAGGGCATCCTCAACCGTCTCAGGAATTTCTTCTTCAATAGCAACACACAGTTCATTAGCTTGTTTAGAGTTAAACTGTTTCTATGGTCTACCCCGTTTACCATCCCGTATAATTTTAGGCCGCCTTCGATAATTAATCGCTTGCTGACCTGCAATTCCATTATCAGTATCACCATCATTTTCAGTACCATACGATTCTTCATCACTTTCTATCTGCACAGAAGATCGGCATTACAATCAACAACATCTGCATATTTATCTACATTAAAGCAACATGTTAAGTAATCATCTGCATTAAGGGATTTTTTCCCGTTTTCGTTGTTACTGTTGTCTACATTGTGCATCTTCTCATCAAATATAACATTGCGTTGTTCAATGACCTTGCGTGTCGTTGTGTTAAATAGACGATACGCTTTTGATGTTGCTGAATATCCTACCATACTGTATGACAAACCCTTAGCTTTGAACTTAGATTTATCTGAAGATTTGTTGAGACTTACAGCATACGCACCAAATGTTTTGAAATGCTGCACACTTGGCTTACGACCGAACCAAACTTCGTGTGGTGTTTTATTCTCCAACCGCTTTGTAGGACATCTATTTCTTATGTACGCCGCTGTATTAACAGCTTCTGCCCATAAATATTCCTTAACACCAGCATGAATCATCATGGATCTTGCCATTTCTATTAATGTCCGATTAGCTCTCTCCGCCACTCCATTCTGTTGTGGTGTATATGGGACAGTCAACTGTCTACCGATACCCTCGGCTGACAAAAAACTTTCAAACAGCGAATTTATGTACTCTCCACCGTTATCTGAGCGTAATGTTTTAATTCTACAGCCTGTTTGCTTTTCTACATAGTTTTTGTACATTTTGAATTTTTAAAAAACTTCGCTTTTATGTTTTATAAAATACGCACAAATACGTCGTGACATGTCGTCAATAAACGTAACAAAGTACCTTGCACCACCTACAGAATTTACTTTAAACGGACCGCAAACATCCGAATGAACCACCTCCAACAGTTGACTCGTTTTTGTTTGACTTTCTTTGGGAAAAGGCAATACATGTATTTTACTCAACATACACGTTCTACATTTAAAATCACTTATGCTATTTAGGAACATTCCTTTTATCATTTGGTTGTCATTGAACTCTTGAAGACTCTGAAAGTTGAGATGACCATACCTGTTATGCCACAACATCAAATTCTTTTCTTTAATAGCGCATACCTTTTCTTTTGTCTTCTCATTATCTGCTACAAACATGTTATCCCTGCGTTTAGCCACCAATACGATAGTTCCGTCTGATCTTTTAATCAAAGCCTTTTGCGCATCAAACACTACTGATAGACCACAGTCAACGGTTTTTATTGACCGAAATAAAATTTGCCTGTAATTCGGAGGAGAACAAAACATTTTGAAGTAAAATTTCAAAATTTCTGTTCTTTATCAATACATCACCTTTATCACTGGCAGTTATGAACTTGTTGCCAGCCAATGCGATTTCTTCGTTATGATCACGTATACGAACGAACAACTTCCTATCGTTACACATATGCGACGTTGCACCGCTATCGACATACCAACCATCTGCTTTTAAACTTTTTGTGTCTGCTGCAGCCACCATCGTCATCGCCAGAATATTGTTGAAATTTCTTTGTCTTTTTTCACATTTATTTGCAAAATGACCTGCTACACCACATACAAAACATTTCTCTTTGAATTTCTTGCTGCTTGAATATTTTTTATTTCCTTTGCTATCGCTTGTATTTTTAGCTAAAAACGGTTGTTGCTGTAAACTTGTTGGCTTTGCTTCGGTTTCCTTCCTTCTCTTGCCTTCTTCTAGAAGCTTCTGTTTTAGTTGTGAAAGGTTTGGCAATGCGTCCCTTGTTTCCATAGCTATTACGAAGTTTTCGTACCCTGATGACAAACTGGAAAGCAAAATAA
This sequence comes from Melolontha melolontha, assembly GCA_935421215.2. NCBI lineage: Eukaryota > Metazoa > Arthropoda > Insecta > Coleoptera > Scarabaeidae > Melolontha > Melolontha melolontha. Next base: position 342,367 of record OW285243.1, read on the forward strand.
TTGCCAAAAGCTCCTCTTGAATTTCAGTACCACTTTCGGATAGTTTTTCACAGATTTCGGCAAACTCGTTTATATGTCCCACAACATTTCCACTAGCCATGTTTAAACTCACCAACCTTTTGTATAGTGACCCTTTTTGTAAAGGTCCTTTTGGCATATGCACATTTTTAAGCTTCTCCCAAGCTTCGGAAGAAGTTTTGCAGCTTCTAATATAAACCAATTGAGTAGGTTTTACACCAAGAAAAATAGATGCTAGCGCCTTCTCGTCGTCAGACTCCCACTGCTCCTTCTTTACATCAGCAGAATCAATCTTAAGTACTCCACTGACAATTTTCCAATGTCCACTGTGGACTAAGACACTCTTCATCTGGATCGCCCAACTGTCATAGTTCTTCTCGTCCAGTTTTTCTATGTGAATCACAGGTGCACTCATTTTTCTTGTTCTTTTCCAATTATTTTGCACTCACTTCAACAAATATAAATACTATTTATTGTTTTAATACGTGGTTATCTGGGCCCATAACCTATTGAATGATAAGACTATTCTTTAGTTGTTGAACAATACAAGTTTATTATAACAAGTTGTTGATATGTTGAATGCTTTAATAGGAATAATAAAAATATTTTTTTTATATCTATGACATTAAACAAATATGACAACTATATCACCATACACATTGCTTGGCTTACTATATAATATTTAATAATTTCCACGTCTTAGATGCAAATCGACCAACAGTTGCTTACGTCCAAGTTCTAATTAACTGATTCGGAAATAGCCCTACAAGGTGTGTAATGAATTTAAGGAAGAAAGAAAAATATATAAGTAACAGAAACTAAATTAATGAAAGGAACAATGCCGTTTACAAGACATTCTTAGTTATGGACTCACCTCTTTCAATGAATTTTTAATTCCTACAAAGTTAAAGACTTCCCACGAGGTCGAAGAATGTATCCATTTAAACCCGTGTCATCACGATGTAAATCAACCTTAGAAAAACTTCAACGTTGCTTTACAATGTCCAGTAGACTTTAACACTCGCTATAAGCGAACACATACCATGTTGTAATTAAAATTCTACCAGATACTTCACAACCCTGGCAATCAAGGCTTAACCACAAATACTTGAACGAACGATTAATAAGAGCGAGAAGGTCTTGTACGCGTTTTTTATTGACGACAATACAACGTCATACGGCAAAAAAATATATTTGAAAGAATATACCAATATCCCACATTTAATTATTTTCAAAAAGGAAATCGACCGCGAAGAAAACGTTATTAATTTACAACCTCTTTCCTTTTAAATTTCAACTAATTAATACCTCAAATTTGACTAATTAACTCCTCTTACTATATCACAAATAAATACTAATAGATGGCGTGCTAATTCTCAAATCCCATACGAAATACAAATTAAAAGCCATAACCGACATCCTCAAAAATTCTCATAATTACCTAGGGTTCATTTTAATTAGGAATACTAAATTAAAACAACGTTTAAATTCTTTCAATGGAGACTGTGGTTAAATAAAAATTTAGAAAAGGTATATAACCCCTTATCACAATTATTAATCGTATCCTAAATACGTATTTCGACAACTAAGTTGTCATCATCAGTAGGCAAAAACTACTAATTAAAAGTCGCACATGGGGCACAGTAAAGCAAGAGAAACGCTTACGCACAACTACTATACACCGTGTCCCCTTATACACTAAATTTAACATGCCAATCTAAACTACGAGGGAGGTCGAGCCAAACACTTACCTACTTAAAGAAAAAGGGTCTAAACATGGTTAAAAAACATGCAAATAATCGGAAAGTACTGTCGTATATTGTAAAAACTAAACTCTATTGAAATTCTAAGAAGGGCAAATTTGGGAAGGATCGCTACATATGAAAAAAACAAGACATCTGACTGTGTAGAGTTATATTAAGTAACAAAAAAGTAACGTGAAAAGGATCTATGAATTATTAGATATAGTTGGTATATAATTTAAAAGTTATGTACAATTATATATATATTACATATATATATATATATATACACACATATTTAGTGTTTATAAGAATTTTATTTTTCTTATTTATTTTATTGGCCGTGTCTTAATATTAAAAATAATAGACTTTTTATTGGTTTAGCGACCTTTTATTGAATTTTGTTGTTCTATTCTACGACGTTTCGACTTTTATTATTATTCAGTCTTTTTCAAGTAACTAGAAACAAGAATTAATACAATGAAAACATGAGAACTGTGTTTGCTTTTGTGAGATTGAATTAACAATTAAATCAACAATTAAAATTAAACTTAGATTGAAGACTGAATTACCAAATAGATTAACAATTAAAGTTAAAATTTAAAATTAGATTAATAATGAGTAAGGACAATTAAAGTTATTACATCTGTATAAATGAATTGAAGATTTGAATTAAAATACAATACAGTAAGGTAACTAGAAACAAGAATTACTACAGTGAAAACGTACAATGAAAACGTGAGAGCTGTGTTTGCTTTTGTGAGGCTGAATTAACAATTAAATTAACCATTAGAATTAAAATTGGATTATAGACTGAATTACCAATTATATTAACAATTAAAGTTAAAATTTAAACTTAGATTAATAATGAGTAAGGAAAAATTACGGTGGTTAAATCTGTATAAATGAATTGAAAATTTGAATTAAACTACAATTACAAAAAGAAAGAAAATTACAGAAATAAACAATGAATGAACAATGAATGATAATAAAACTCACCGGTTTCATATATATATATATATATATATATATATATATATATATATATATATATATATATATTATATATAATTATAATTATGTATATATATATATATATATATATATATATATATATATATACAATTGTATACAATTTAAAAGTTTATTATTAATAGGTGACATGTCATTGTTAAGGAGGTAATTATTGTATTTTTTCATATGTATGGCTTCCCACATGTCTAAATTTCTGCTGTTACCCACCCTCCCACTTATGGTAATAAAAATGAGAATAGACAGCTGAACGGTATCGGTGATTTATCGCTATTCAAGGAAGTATGTTTATTTTTCGCGATAAATATACTTTCATAAGCATCAAGTTCGTGGGGTTTATTAATTTCTAATGGTTAATTTAATTGTTAATTCAGCCTCGCAAAAGCAAACACAGCTCTCACGTTTTCATTGTACGTTTTCACTGTAGTAATTCTTGTTTCTAGTTACCTTACTGTATTCTATTTTAATTCAAATCTTCAATTCATTTATACAGATGTAATAACCTTAATTGTCCTTACTCATTATTAATCTAATTTTAAATTTTAACTTTAATTGTTAATCTATTTGGTAATTCAGTCTTTAATCTAAGTTTAATTTTAATTGTTAATTTAATTGTTAATTCAATCTCACAAAAGCAAACACAGTTCTCATGTTTTCATTGTATTAATTCTTGTTTCTAGTTACTTGAAAAAGACTGAATAATAATAAAAGTCGAAACTTCGTAGAATAAAACAACAAAATTCAATAAAAGGTCGCTAAACCAATAAAAAGTCTATTATTTTTAATATTAAGATACGGCCAATAAAATAAATAAGAAAAATAAAATTCTTCTAAGCACTAAATATGTGTGTATATATATATGTAATATATATACATAATTGTATATAACTTTTAAATTATATACCAACTATATCTAATAATTCATAGATCCTTTTCACGTTACTTTATTGTTATTTAATATAACTCTACACAGTCAGATGTCTTGTTTTTTTCATATGTAGCGATCCTTCCCAAATTTGCCCTTCTTAGAATTTCAATAGAGTTTAGTTTTTACAATATACGACAGTACTTTCCGATTATTTGCATGTTTTTTAACCATGTTTAGACCCTTTTTCTTTAAGTAGGTAAGTGTTTGGCTCGACCTCCCTCGTAGTTTAGAGTGGCATGTTAAATTTAGTGTATACGGGGACGCGGTGTATAGTAGTTGTGCGTAAGCGTTTCTCTTGCTTTCCTGTGCCCAATGTGCGACTTTTAATTAGTAGTTTTTACCTACTGATGATGACAACTTAGTTGTCGAAATACGTATTTAGGATACGATTAATAATTGTGGTAAGGGGTTATATACCTTTTTTAAATTTTTAAAACAACGTTTATTAATTTATAGAAACAAAATGACTGCAGAAATTAAGTAAACGCACAAAGATGCCAATTCTATGTCCATGTGAAGCTAAACCGCATGCGCAACGTTTGACAGTATTAAGAAATATACATAACCTGATTTTTGTAAACAAACCATCGGAAAATCAATTTAAATGAACTAAAAGTCACGCAAAAGAGCCCCAATTGACTCAGGTGTTTATAAATGGATATTATATTAACTCTCTAATGCGAGCGACTTACAGAATTCAGACTCGATAATTTAACTAGAAAATTAACAATTTAAACGATGTTCTATTAATCAAACGTCAATGGAAACTAACCCAACTGCCGTTACGATTTTTAAAGGAGAGACCTAAGTTACAATAGTAACAATTAACTTACGTAAATAAACAAATTAATTATTAAGGAATCAAAGCAGTACAAGAAATATATAATTTTAAGTATTGAAAAAGTAAATAAATCGTTACTGAAACATCTGATAACTGGGAAGTAGGAATAAAATTAGCGAACCTTTTATGTATACCTAGTTATACAAAAATAACTAACAACCAAAAGTAAGATAAGGTATTTTAAATTTTAAGAATTCAATTAGTACGAAAGAGTAGTAATTAAATATAGCAGAAATCTAGTATATATGTATAGCTTATGGTTCAAAAATAACCAACAAACTAAAATAAAAAACAGGGTAATTTAACAACCAAAAGTAAGATAAGGTATTTTAAATTTTAATAATTCAATTAGTACGAAGGAGTAGTAATTAAATATAGCAGAGACCTAGTATATATAGCCTGTGGTTCAAAAATAACCAACAAACAAAATAAAAAATAAAAAACATGGTAATTTAAATTTAGGAATTCAAGTAGTATGATAAAGTAGCAATTAATCTAGCAGATACTAAAAATGTACAAAATTGACGTATAACAAAATGTTTCATTTAACAACATTATGTCTATTTGATGTTCGTCTAAAAATACATGTAATTCTTGTTTTTTGAGTGTTTTCAACAGATTATCTTGCTCGTGTCTATATACCAATCCTAGTCATTAATGTTGTGCATGCGTTGCACTACGAAACATTCATCGTGATTGGTTTTCATCGTGATTGGGTAATATTTAAAAATAATTCGTTAAAAATGACCCAAAATTCACACTAAAAATTTATGTCGTATACCGAAAGGAAGTCGTATACCGAGCAAAATTTGTCGCGTCCAAACAGGACATATTCCGAATTGGACGTATTCTAAAGCAGATATATGCTGAGGCACCACTGTACTTTCAAAAAATCATACATGTTTCAACAGGCTACTAGTGAATAAATATGGATGGCGTTATCTTAGAACTGTAGCAATGTATCTATATGTTCGTTCTCATTCTGTTCTACTAAACGCTTTTTTCTACTAAAACTGAAGGTATTATTTAACTTGCGGTAAATATTTTTAAACGTGTTTTTGACGGTTTGGCGATTTGGATATAACATCCTATATGCTCTTTTTGCTGTATGTTTATTTTTGTTATTTTATATAAAACAGGTAAATGTTTACACTTTCTCATCTTCACTGTATACCATTTTGACTATTTTTTTAAGGGAATGTTACTTATCAAACATAATAGTTGTAATTTTCGTAACTTACTTTAATAATGTTAACTTTTTCATAATTACAGTACGAGGTGCATTCAAGTTCTAAGGCCTCCGATTTTTTTTCTAACTAACTACTCACGCGAAAACTATGAAACTTGTGTTACTTCTCGACGTAATCTCCCTGTAGACGTACACATTTTTCACAACGTCGACGCCATGATTCCATGGCCGCGGCGAAGGCTTCTTTAGGAGTCTATTTCGACCACTGAAAAATCGCTGAAGCAATAGCAGCACGGCTGGTGAATGGGCGGCCACGGACAGTGTCTTTCATTGTTGGAAACAGCCAAAAGTCACTAGAAGCCAGGTCAGGTCAGTAGGGAGCATGAGAAAGTAGGGAGCATGAGAAAGTAGGGAGCATGCGTAACGTTAGCTCGATGTGCGGGTGCGTTGTCTTGGTGAAACAGCACACGCGCAGCCTTTCCCGGACGTTTTTGTTGCAGTTTAGGGAGGAACTTGTTCTTCAAAACATTTTCGTAGGATGCACCTGTCACCGTAGTGCCCTTTGGAACACAATGGGTAAGGATTACGCCCTCACTGTTCCAGAACATGGACACCATCATTTTTTCAGCACTGGCGGTTACCCGAAATTTTTTTGGTGGCGGTGAATCTGTGTGCTTCCATTGAGCTGACCGGCGCTTTATTTCTGTATTGAAAAATGGCATTCACGTCTCATCAATTGTCACAATCGACGAAAAGAAAGTCCCATTCATGCCTTGGTTGCGCGTCAACATTGCTTGGCAACATACCACACGAGCAGCCTTGTGGTCGTCCGTCAGCATTCGTGGCACCCACCTAGAGGACACTTTTCGCATTTTCAGGTCGTCATGCAGGATTGTGTGCACAGAACCCACGGAAATGCTAACACTAGAGGCGATCTGTTCAACTGTCATTCGGCGATCCCCCAAAACAAGTCTCTCCACTTTCTGGATCATGTCGTCAGACCGGCTTGTGCGAGCCCGAGGTTGTTTCGGTTTGTTGTCGCACGATGTTCTGCCTTCATTAAACTGTCGCACCCACGAACGCACTTTCGACACATCCATAACTCCATCACCACAGGTCTCCTTCAACTGTGGATGAATTTAAATTGGTGTCACACCACGCAAATTCAGAAAACGAATGATTGCACTCTGTTCAAGTAAGGAAAATGTAGCCATTTTAAGTATCTAAAACAGTTCTCATTCTTGACGCTGCCGCTACAATTCCATCTGCCGTACAGTGCTGCTATCTCTGTGACGTATTGACAACGAACGCACGCTCATTTTAAAACAATGCACATGCTTCTATCTCTTTCCAGTCTGGAGAAAAAGAATCGGAGGCCTTAGAATTTGAATGCACCTCGTACAATATTCGACATTAAATAACTCAAAAACGGTTTAAGATACGGATATCATATGGTATATTTTTGAAATCAGGAAAAAAGATCATTATAAAAATTTAGTAATATAGGGGAGAGTGATGTACCATGAACAGTGTTGTACCTTGAACCACTATCGAGTTTACCTATTAAATGTAAATGTAGTAAATGTAACACTAGATGGCGCTATGTTATCAACTTGATGAAATTCAAATATGCAACTGAAAATTATTTTAATTGAAGTGTTTTTAACGGATACAAGTAAACATTTGTCTCCTAACTGAAGTGCGATAAGAGTATTGTGCTATTAGTTATTTTAAATCTATATAGCAGGTAAGCTACATGATGTTGTTTACTTAATACAAGCATTTCATTAAGTTATTGTAATATTGAACAAATTTAAAATGTACTAAATGAACATTATTATGTTACACATAAGGTAATATACCTTGAACCTATTGTAAGGCCTTAGACCGGTTCAAGGTACAACGCCTTATTATATCTACTTGTATAATTTCTATTACGTTTCTTTTTTGCGGTATTGAATGTGTTTTCTTTAACAGATGTCATAATGCCTCGAAGTAAGCAAGGTGTTAGAAAACCAGGTCCTGATAAGAAAGACCAATTTAGAAAGAGCGGCGAATGAAGTTTTGCAGGGAAATTTATCATTTCGCGGAACTGCTAAACAATTTAACTATTTAAAACAAGCTGCGCGATTACATTACAGCCTATCATTACACGAAGTTGGTTGCTTAGCATATCAGTTTGCAAAAGCAAATAATAAGCAATACCATGAAAAATGGGATTTGGAAAGAATATGCGGCAAGTCACGGTTACGAGGATTTCGCACAAGGTATAGCAACCAAATATCATTACGAAAACAGGAGGCAACAAGTCTTTCACGCTCAACTGGGTTCAACAAAACTACTATTGCCAATTTCTTTGCTAACTATAAACAAATATTGCAGCGTCATAATTTCTCCCCAGATCGAATATGGAATTGCGACGAAAGCGGAATATCAACAGTGCATGTTCTGCCAAAAGTTTTAGCTACTATAGGTGTAAAGCAAGTTGATCACATCAGCTGAAAGTGGCACAAACGTAACAATGATAGCAGCGGATAATGCAACAGGGAATAGCATACCGCCAGTGCTAATATTTCCTCGTGTACATTTTAAGGATTTTATCATGAAATGGGCACCAATAGGAGCAATAGGGAATGCAACTCCATCGGGATGGTCTGACGAAGTAACTTTTTTAATATTTCTGGAGCATTTTATTACACATACGAGGCCATCAGTTGAACAACCATTGTTTCTCTTGTTAGACAATCATGAGAGCCATATCTCCATTCCTGCTATCAAGCGAGCAAAAGAGGTTGTAATTATACTACGAACTTTTCATCCGCATACTACACATATGCAACCTCTAGACCGAACGGTGTTTGGACCATTTAAGCATTATTATAACGTAGCTGTTAATGAGTGGATGCTTACTTCAGAACCACTAACAATATACGAAGTTGCTGAAATTTTTAGTAAGGCTTACCCATCGGCGTTTACTCCCAACAATATTATAAGCGGTTTCCGAGTTACTGGTATATTTCCGATAAATGAAAATATATTTGAAGATTATGAATATTTACCTTCTAATGTTACTGATCGCCCATTATAGATTAAAAAAGAACAACTACAATTACAAAATGAAACACCTACTTCGGGCGTAAGTATTATATCGCCAGAAGTATTAAAACCCTTTCCTAATACTTCAACCAGAAAAAGAATACTCGCAAACCCAGACAAAAAGAAAAATCTCGTATTCTAACCCATACACCGGAAAGGGAAGCACTGAAGCAGGTTAAAACAAAAACTGGTAATGTGACAAACGTTACTAGAAATATTAGTGAAGAGGAAAATATACCTTCTAACCCTAAACTGAATGAGTTATCTCATACTGATAATCTGCTTTAAAAAAAAATGAAGGAAAACAAAGAAAATCGAAAACAAGCAAAAATTACAGTTCTTCAGATTACACTGATGATGAAGATAACTTTTGTGCAGATACAGGCTCTGATTTTGATATAACGGAAACAGTTCGAAGCAATCAACTAGAAAAAGAGCTAGAAAATTCAGTTATAAATGTATTGATTAAACTAGCTGGAAAAATATCTATTAACTATTATGTTGCGAAAATTGTGGAGAAACAGAACGACTGCTTTGTACAATATTAAAAGTGTGTAAATGGTAAGAATAAATTTTGTGTTAGAGAAACCGAAGAAATAAATAGCATTGCAGATGAGGATATCGCTATGAAATTACCGCCGCCAATTAATACCGGAGGAACAGCTCGACAACTGTCCTGCTTAACTTTACCTGTGGATTTATCTATATATAAAATACAATGATTATTTCAACCTCGATTGTTTAGTTATAATTAATAAAAATTGTCAATGAAGAACCACTTTTATATTTCAAAAGCACGTTATTATATATGGTTCAGGGAACATTAATAATCTTTCTTTTTAGAAAAATAACGTTATTTAGAGAAACTAATACCTTTATAAATTAAGGACAAATAATAAGACACAAATAATTTGCGTAGTCTAACTTTCTGTCAGCAATATTCAAAAGTGGCATCAAGGTACATTACTCTCTCCTACAGGTATTCCATTTAGAGAAAATATTTTTTTTGTATCCAATTGCATCTGCACGCCATTGTGTTTTTGATGGCATGTAAATAAAATTCAGTCACAGCCATACACAACTTTTATTTGAAACATTTTTTTCATATATGCAATAATAACGATGATAGAGGGTGGGAAATTTATAATGAATAATCCTATATGTAAGGTCTCTAACTTTATAACATAAGAATAAGAAAAGACAAAATAATGAAACCAGTTTCAAGATGAAATAAATTTATTGTACCACCCACGCATATAATTATTTTTCCAAATAGTCACCATTTAGTGAAACACATTTTTCCAAACACTGAATTAATTTCTTCATTTCGTCCATGAAAAAACTTTTTTATTTACTGTTGGTTCAATTGCGAACAGTAGTCCAAACTTCAGTGTCTGATGAAAAATGTTGATCTTTCAATATCTCTTTCAACTTCAACTAGAAATCTCAAGGTGCCACATCAATGAATTTGCATCTCAGACAATGGTGAGCTAATTTTCTGCACTAATAGAACTCTTTAGAATTTCCATGCACGTGGAGAATCAGGACGACGATATTCCATTGACTGCTGCTTATTTTCGGGGTCATAATGATAAACCCAAAATTTGCCCCAGTTGTGATACGAGGGGCACGCAGGAATTATTGAAATCTTAAGAACGTATAATATGTAGGGATGACAACGTTGCATTTCTATAAACACAGTCTTTAGTTAGTCGTCTGTGATAGCCAGTTGAATCGCGTCTGTCACATAGTACACGTGGTACATACAACTGTGAGTGGAAGTATGGAGCTGTCCAAGGTTAGTAAATGTATAAGGTTGCCTCGTAACTAATGGCGATTGCCATATTGCGCGTCATCGGTCGTGCCCATGCGTTTCCTGTTTAGTTGACTAGTTATCAAATTACCGGTCTAGATTGATGTTAGTAGCGTTCGTAGCGTTGTTTTCTAATTTCATAGTGTTTTATGTACTTATATATAAACTTTATTTCCTTTATAATTAATATGCGCATTTTTTGTCAAAAATATTTATATTAAATACCTTTTTCACACATGAGTACACCGATAACTAGCCGGCATTAATCATTACGTAAAGCAATATTTTGAAATAAAGAACGACATGCTTTGTGTAAGTATATGTGAGTAGATCGTACATAAACCAATCGTTTTGTCTATAGAAAACAGTGATTTACTTTACTCGATTTATACCTATTTAACTAATGAAAAAAATAAAGTCAAAACATTTTAATGGGCACGCTGAGTGACGCTTTCCCGCATAAGAATATTATTGGTGGAGAGTTATGAGACAACCTTATACATTAGTAACCTTGGGAACTGTGACTAAAATATTTTCGCGCTATGATTTACTACGATTTCAAAGTTGGTTTAAACGAAAAACTGTGCGTTGAACGATTGTAACTTGCGTTTGGCAAGTAATAGCTGAAAATATTGAAAAAGTGAAAAAGTTAATCGAAGAAGATTTACGATGCACCTATGAAACGATTCAGACAACACTTGGCATTGAATTCGTAACACCTAATACAATTTTACACGATCATCTTCATATTAAAAAAATTAGTACACATTAGGGGCTACATAATCTCAATGACTTCCAAAAGGCAGAGCGTGTAAGGATTGTTGATATTGTAAAAATTGGCTGGAATGATAATTCAGATTAGTGCCAGTTAGATGTTCTTGCATCTAGAGGAAAACGACTTCTAATACTGGATCGTGGACCTATAAATGGTTGGGTTGAAGGAGCTGCGTTCTTGTCCGCAAAAAAACATAAAAAATTGTTCCTTAGATTGGCACGAAGACATGTCGGCGTCAATATTCGAAGATTGATTTGAAAATAGTTTAATACCAAAGTTAAGTACAAATAGCGTGATTGTTTTTGATAATGCTCCCTACCACTCTCGTTTCCAAAATACCCAATAGCAGCAGTAGCAAGGGAACCATACAAGAGTTTCTATATGACATTAACATTTTCATTGAAGGTTCTTATACAAAAAAGGAACTACTTGAATGCATGAAGTCATTTGAGTTGTTAAAAGAATATGTAGTAGATACTATCGAAGGAAAAAAAAATAATGTGTTACGTTTGCCGCCGCATCACTGCATTGTTAACCCTATTGAATTAATTTGAGTACAACTCAAAGAAAACATACGAAGAAAATATAAATCGTCGAAATTCAGTGAGAGTGTTATACAACTAATAAAAGAAGAAACAAAAACCATATCTACAACGTGTTTCAAAAAGAATTACATATACTTGTCCATGAATTTCTCCTATAAATTATGATTTTCTGCATTCTTGAAATGCGGATATAGATTAAACGGAATGAAGGGTATCTACCTGTCACTGTCCTAATGTCCTAATCCAGAGATATGGTGATAAAATTAATAATAAGTACAATTAGATTATTGATTGATTTAATAAGAAAACTTAAAAATAGGATATTAATCAAACAACCAAGGTAAATAACTAATTTGTAGAAATATTAGTTATTATAATTTATAACTAGAGCTGAGGATGTTTGCGGTATAACCATGGTTATATCATATAACCATAGTAATTTACTATGGTTACATGATATAACCATGGTTATACCGCAAACATCCTCAGCTCTATTTATAACACGTGTTCAAAATGGTCTGTTTAATGTATTGAATGGAATATTTATGTTTACTTTTGTTATGCTGGTTGGTTTTGAACAATAAACTCACAATGATTTTAATAGTAATTTTAATATGAATACTAACATGAACATTTACACATTATGCTGTTTGTGTCACAACAACTTCTCTCTTCATCCGTTACACCTCTCGCGTCACCCGCATTTCGCCGATCCCTCACGAGTGCATCCGACGCAAACAGCGCGCATTGAATCTACTCAAATAGTCGCAACATGCCCCCCGCCTTGAAAGGGATGCCTTTTAAAAGTCTATACAGAAATTTGTTATAACCTAGTTATGAACACAACTATTTACAATATAACATGAATACAATAAGGTAAGAACAATGAATATTAAAGCATATTTGTTACAGAATAAATTTTAGATCTCATTATCTTGAACAGGTAATGGACATATTTTAGAGAAGGCTCTCTTGATCATTCCAGCTTGAGTCTTGATAGTCGCCACCCGGCTAATGCCGTCGCCTCCTGGATGAAGTTCCATAATGCGTCCTAGTTTCCACTGAAGTGGAGGTAAGTTGTCATCCTTTATCAATACCAATGTATTCCTTTTCAGGTGCTCCTGTGATGTCGTCCATTTCTGTCGAATTTGCAGCTCTGCAACATACTCTTTGGTCCATCTGTTCCAAAAATGCTGGCGTAATTGTTGTATATGTTCCCATTTTGACATCTTACACGGTATCATTCTTGAAATGGTTGGATTGGAAACGGTGAGTAAACGTTTACCAATTAAAAAATGTGATGGTGTAAGTGCGTGAAGGTCATTAGGATCTGAGGATAGTGGAGTGAGAGGACGTGAATTTAAAATGGCTTCAATTAATGTGAGTACTGTGTATAATTGTTCGAAAGTTAATTTCTCATTGCCTACAATTCTTTTTAAGTGGTACTTTGTGGACTTAACACCAGCCTCCCATAATCCACCAAAATGTGGTGCATAAGTTGGAATAAAATGCCATGTAATTCCCTGTGAAGCTAAACTATCGACTAAGGAATCCTCATGTAATTCTAGGTAAGTTGATAATTCTTTTAATTCTTTGTGTGCTGCTACGAAATTCCTTCCATTGTCCGAAAAAATATCTGAAGGGATACCTCGTCTAGATGTAAAACGTGAAAATGTTGCCAAAAATGCATCCTTTGATAAATCAGTCACAAGTTCAAGATGGATAGCTCGTGTTGTGAAGCATACAAAAAGGCATATATAGCATTTTGACATTCTTGCTCCTCTTCCATTTCGATCCTTTATCAGAAAAGGTCCAGCGTAATCGATTCCTGTACTGGTAAATGGAAGTGATGGTATTACTCTTTGCTTTGGTAATACTCCCATGATGGGATTGATTTGTACTGGTTTTATTTTACAGCATGTAATGCACTGTCGAACAATTTTCCGTGCGACAGATCTACCTCCAACTGGCCAAAATTGTTCCCTAACCGAAGCAAGTAGTAATTGAGGCCCTGCATGACCCATTTTTCGATGCTCGTTTTCTAACACCAGTGTAGTGAATTTGTGCGATTTGGGCAAAACAATAGGGTGTTTCTTCTCATATTCAAAATTTGAATAATGTAATCGTCCCCCAACTCGTATGATTCCTTCTTTATCTACCATAGGGTTTAGTTTATGAAGTTTGCTTTTGTTGTTAGTCTCTTGTTGACTGGTTAAAAGTTTTAACTCTGTTTCAAAACATTCCTTTTGACACATTTTTATGAGACAATTTGTTGCATTAACAATTTCTGTACTTGTCATTGGTCCCATTGTGCGGTTCCTCTGTAATTTTCTACAATTGTCTGCAAACCGTAAACAATATGCAACAACTCGGTTCAATGTGTTAAGTTTTGAAAATCTATCAAATAAGTTTAAATGTTGTAGCAGTACAGTCAATACCCTCGGTTGTTTTCTTAATTCAGGTGGTTTGCTACTGAATTTAATTGTTGAATCTGGCCATTCATCAAATGGTTTATTAAGCCATGACGGCCCCTGCCACCACAACTTACTTTGAAGCAATTCATTTGGAGAGATTCCCCTGGTTAGAAGATCTGCAGGATTGTGATGTGTTCGTACATGGTACCATTTCTTTTTGTTTTGTTAATGTTTGTATTTGTTCTATTCGATTGCCAACAAAGGGTTGAAGTAAGTTAGCTGGAGTGTTAATCCAATGTAATGTAATGGATGAATCGGACCATAAATATGTCTTGTCAAATTTGATTTGACTTGTTTTTTGAGTCTTCTTCACTAATTGGGCCAGTAGTAATGCACTACACAACTCTAATCTTGGTATTGTTGTAGGCCTTAGTGGCGCAACACGAGTCTTAGCACAAAATAGGTTGGTGATAAATTTTCCTGTTGCAACTTCTGTTCTCATATATATATACATGCGCCATATGCACTCTGCGATGCATCTGAGAATCCATGTAATTCAAGTCTAAGGGCATTATTACCGATAACATATCTTGGTAGCTGCAATTTATTTAACATAGGTAATTTTTTTCGAAAAGTTCTCCACTTTGTGTAAACGTCTGCGGAAACCGTTTCATACCATGTTAATTTTGATGCCCATAAATTTTGCAAAATAATTTTTGCGACAATAATGCTAGGACTTAACAATCTTAGTGGATCATATATGTGAGCAATATCAGATAATATTGTACGTTTTGTTACTCTCCGATTTGTCATTTCTTGTATGCTGAATTGTAATGTATCCTGTGTACAACCCCAATACAAACCTACTGTTCTTTTTGTATCATTGCTCTCAAAATGTACATGATTGGTTTGCGATTTTGTTTCTAACTGATTCAATATGGTTGAATTATTTGAACCCCATTTGTGAAGTTCAAATCCAGCAGATGTCAGAATTTTGCAAATTGACTTCGCCTTTCTGATTGTTTCGTCTATTGTATTCCCACCAGTGATCAGATCATCGACATAGAAATCTGATAGAATGGTGCGCGATGCTTCTGGTTCCTACTCTTGATATTCATATGCCAGTTGTTTCAAACACCGAACTGCCAAATATGGTGCTGCCTTGGTTCCATAGGTAACAGTGTTGATATTAAATGTCTTAATAGGTTCGTCTTCCTTTTTTCTCCATAAGATGGATTGTAATCTTCGTTGATCTTTCGCTACTAATATTTGTCTGTACATCTTCTTTATGTCTCCACATATCACATATCTCCATTGTCTGAATCTAAATATGATCGAGACTAAATCTTCTTGTATGTTTGGACCTATACATTATATCATTTAACGATAATCCCGTATCTGTCTTCGCTGAACCATCGAAAACTACTCTTAAACTTGTTGTTGTGCTATTAATATTATGCACTCCATGGTGAGGCAAAAAATACTTAATCTCTTCTGATTCCATGTTGTATTCTGACATATGTCCTAATTGTTCATATTCTGTCATGAACTGTACATAATCTTTCTTGAGTACCTTGTTGTACTTGAATTTATTTTTCAAACTAGCAAATCTTGTCATTGCCATGTGTTTTGAATCACCTAGATTACTGACTGCCTCTTTCAACGGTAATCTTACAATAAATCGTCCACTCTCGTTGCGTTCTACTGATTTGTTAAAAATATCTTCGCATTGATAGTCTTTCTGAGACATAGGCGTCTTTTCATCAAAACTCTCAAGCATCCAACATTTCTCTAGTTGTTCATGTAAATTTTGATTATGCGCTATATTGCAATGAATTGCAGACTGGGATGATTTTGATCCCATATTGCCTGCTACTATCCAACCTAATTTTGTTTTTTGAAGTATTGGTTTATCTGTGCCCAGATTGTGTTGTCCAATACATAACAATTGCCAGAATAGTTCTGTTCCAATTAAGATGTCTATTTTTCCAGATGTAGAAAATCCTGGATCTGCCAGCCTTAAGTGAGGTGGAATACTCAATGTTGCTCCATTTATCGAGAGTTCTGGTAAATCATCCACGATAGAATCCAATATAAGACATGTGATCTCTTTTTCATAGGAATTATGCAATGACTGTAATGTGAATGTACATTTGTGTGTTATGTTTGATATGCTTCTATTAATTCCTATAATTGATGAATTGATTGGTATTTTGTCCAATCCTAATTCCATGCACATCCTGTTGGTCATAAAATTTGATTGCGACCCGGAATCTAAAATAGATCGGCACGTGCTTGGGTAACCCTTATTATTTGTTATCTGAACAAGCGCTGTAGCCAATAATATTTGTTGTGGTTTACTATTTTGCACTGATAATGCTATACCTTGATCGTTTTGGTGTGTTGGATTTGTATCACGCGGTATATGCAATAGCGTATTGTGTTTACCCATGCATATTCTGCATTTGCCAGATGTGCACTCTTTCACTATGTGTCCAGTTTTCAAACAATTTATGCAAAGTTTTAACCTTCTGACTTTATCAATTCTTGCTGGAATTGGTATTTTGAGAAACTCTGTACAATTGAATATAAAATGCCCACCATTACAAAAGGTACATGCTTGCTTTGCCGTTAAAAATGCATAATTGTTCTTTGACTGTGTTTCACGTTTGAATTTTACTGAATCAGTTTTTCTTGATTCCAGTGTTTCTAACATGTCAGCTCTAGATTTTAAAAATGTCTTTAAATCCTCTAATGTTGGTATTGAACCTTTTGTCTTATTTTCCTCCCATTCCCTTCCTGTTATTTTGTCTAATTTCTTTGTGACTATAAAAATTATTAAAGTATCCCAATGCTGTGTGGGTTCTCCTAAATTTGTTAATGATCTCAAATGTTTTGTTAAATTGTCAATCAAATCACGTATGTCATTGGCTGATTCTTTTGTAACACCCTGTATGTCAAATAATGCCTTCACATGATTGTGAACAAGTAAGGATATATTATTAAATCTCTCACATAAAACATCCCGCGCCAATGCATAATTTTGCGCAGAAAATTCAATAGAATGTATAACCTGCGCTGCCCCATCTTCTAATGCAGCCCTTAAATAATGAAACTTTTGTATTGGATCTAAGTGTCATTGCAATGAATTAATGACTGAAAAGTGTCTCTAAATTCTAACCAATTTTCGTATTTTCCACTAAACTTAGGTAAATGAATTTGTGGCAACTTTACATTGTTATTCATTCTATTGGAACCTACAGTATTTTCATGTTCTACAATCCCTAAATTGTTAGTGCTTTGGTTGACAGATTTACTATTCAAGTCATTGTTTTGGATTGTATTTGTATTATTTAATATCGTCTTGGCTCTAGCAATTAAATCATAATACAATGACTCGAATGTATCCCTTTCTTTTAGCTGTTCATCATAATTATTGGTACTTATGTCGATATTCTCTTGTAGTGTATCGAATTCACATATTATATTTTCGATTCTATTAAATCTTGTTTGTAATTCTAAATATTTTGTGTTTTCTATGATACCATTTAATGATTCTAGTTGTTTTAAAAATGTTGTGAATGATGTTAATTTGGATTTTAACACACCACGTTTTCTAATAAATTGTTGTTCTGTTTCAGCCATAATTTACAAGTACTCACAAAAAATTGAGGAATAGAAGGAAATATTAAAGGATTACTCACGATTTTTGTTGGCGATGTTTTCGCACTTTGACCGGCTGCAATCTGATGATGCTCCGATGGCGTCGCTGCTATGTATGTGGTAACGCTGCTTACCAAATTTTCGTTGAATTGTTCAATCCGGCTCGAAGGACCATGTTTAATGTATTGAATGGAATATTTATGTTTACTTTTGTTATGCTGGTTGGTTTTGAACAATAAACTCACAATGATTTTAATAGTAATTTTAATATGAATACTAACATGAACATTTACACATTATGCTGTTTGTGTCACAACAACTTCTCTCTTCATCCGTTACACCTCTCGCGTCACCCGCACTTCGCCGATCCCTCACGAGTGCATCCGACGCAAACAGCGCGCATTTGAATCTACTCAAATAGTCGAAACATGGTCACTATTCTGTTCAATGCATCATCCGATACGACGTTTACATGTTGTCAAAAATATTCTGCAATACATTTGGTGTTGTTTAATTATATTTAATTGTAATTGTAGTCATCAAGTCGTTTTGCCTTTTAACACAGATCCTGTAGCCCGAAACTTCTCCACGACTAGACGAATGTGGTGATGTGAAGCGGTATTATCCATAACTTTATTAAGAAACTGCAAGTGAAACTTTCGCTTACATTCCGCGTAGGAATATTGCCATTCTCCGTTAATAAATTGTATACTTCGGAAATATGCGTCAACAAAAATATTTTCTTATAATGTGTACATTATTTAGTAGTATTGTTTATTAAGTAAAAGAATAATTGTAAGAAAAAAATATATTGCTAGTCACAAAATGATAAAAATGTCAAATGTCAAAATGACATTAGATAAATAGTTATAAGTAAAATGCAAGTGGCTTATAATAATTTTCAAATAGTATTCACTCAGTACCTACTGAGATGAAATTCTTTTTGAAAAACGTTGTACAAACGCATGGCGCAATGCAATTAATCAAGTCACTAAAATTGAAACGAAGTAAAATGTTTTACCAAGGATTGCATCCGGAGCTCATAATTAATTTAAATAGAGTCGAAATTCCACCGAGTCAGATATAGACATTTATATATAGTAAGTTTTAGATTTTTTCATTTACCTTTGCTTAAATGTTTGCTAATTTGTAAATTAACTGTCATACAATTTACAGAATAAATTAGCGTGCGAAATGTATTCTTGTATTTTACATAGCGTAGATGACATTTTGTATAAATATACATTCATATTATAATACACCTATACTTTTATTATTCATAATCAAATATTGATAATACAGGTCTGCAGCGTGTTTCCCATATCGATTACTTTTATTGCATATCACCTGTGGTGGTGGAAGTTAGCGGTTCGCACTATATCTTGAAGTAGACTATAAGTCTCAGCACTATTTTTGTAAAGAGTTTAAAATTTCTGATCGTCTTAGAGCAAAATCGTGTTGTATGTGTCCGTGTTACACGGAGAGTTCCCGCAAGTGGTGTTTTAAAAATTAGTTTTTTATTTGCAGAGTAATCGAGTTCGTGTAACGTTGAAAAATGGGCAGGAGTTAGAGGGCAAATTACGGAAAACTGTAGATGAAAACAAATCATATTATTCTTTTCAAGGTATACCATATGCAAAACCTCCGTTGGGAAATTTAAGACTGGCAGTAAGTATGTACATTAGGTTAAGTATAATTTCTGTTTTTGGGAAGAAATCTTTTTCCGGACATAGTATAAAATTACCTCTTTTCGTCAAAGTAAAGAAATCACAAAAACATCATTCAAAAATTCTGTTATTGAGTAGTAGATTCTTTGAATGAAGATTCTCTTGCTGGTATTTTTAAATCGCATATATGACATTAGCTTGTAACTGTTTGATAATTTATTCATTTATTTTATCGCCAACCATCAATAGATGCATGCATTCCCATAGTGATTTGCGGCAGTAAAGTAACACTTTATCTTACTGTAAAAATTCAACACTTTACCTGCCGCTAATATCTATCAGCATACCCATGACTGTATGGCATTAGACAGAAATTGTTTGTCGCTGTCACGGCTCCAACAGTAAAAGTTTCATTGCGAATTATTTATAGAAAATAATGGAAGAAGGCATTCAGCGCACGCCGCCTGAAATTCTGAAAATGTCGTTAGAGACGTCTTTCGAAATTCTACCACAAAAATCAGTCAAAAAATACAATCGCCAGTATGGCATATTTATGGAGTGGTGCAACAAATACGGAATTAAAAAGTTCAGTGAAAACGTTTTACTGGCGTATTTTTCTGATTTATCGAAAGAGTATTCTCCTTCATCGGTGTGGTCCTATTATTCCATGGCGAAAGCAACTCTTTTAGCAAAAAATGACGTTGATATTAGTAAATATAAAAAACTTACGACATTTTTAAAACGAAAAGGAAGAAATCATATTCCAAAAAAGTCCAAAACTCTTTCACAAGAAGAAATACTTACATTTTTAATAAATGCACTGGATGAAATCTACTTGATGACGAAGGTAATTCATGCAAACCAATTTGTTATGAATGTAGTAATTATTTTAGATTTGTGTTGTGTTTGGCATTGCTGGGGTTTTACGTAATGATGAACTTTTGAATTTAAAAGTAAGTAACGTAGAGCATAAAGAAACAATTTTGGTTGTTCAGATAACTAAAACAAAGACCAATAGGCCTCGATTGTTTGTGATCACTACAGAGTTTGAAGAAAAAGTAAATTCCGTAGAATTATTTAACAAATATTTAGCTAGCAGACGCCCCACGGCCGACTTTTCTTAACATATAGAAATGGGAAATGCACAGTCCAACCAATTGGCATCCATACTTTTCGAAGTGTACCAAGCAAAATTGCCAACTATCTACTTTTGCCAGAGCCATCACTTTATACGGGACATTGTTTTAGTCGAACGTCCGCCACTCTCTTTGCCAACGGCAGTAAGGAAAATTTAAAACTTCACTGAGGATGGAAAAGCGACACGATTGCAGAGTCCTATGCTAAGGAATCTGTGCTCAATAAAATGAACATTGCGAAGACGATTTTAGGTGAAAGTCAAACTAACAGCATTGATAATTCTACTAATGGTTTACAAGTTATTACCATAGATAATAATCCTCAAGCATGTTTAATTGAAACTTCTGCCACTGCAGGAATTAATTTTTGTAATACGTCAGGTTCTTCGTTTACTTTTAATATATCAAGTAATAAGTAGATTTGTTTTTTATTCGCTGTTATTTTTCTGTGCTTACTGTGTCATAATAAAATGTGTTAAGTTATAATATGTCCAATTTTTTTTTAATACAAGTTTTTACTGTTGGCGATAAAATTTTGTATTCACAATGTCAGTTAAGTGACTTTATTGAACTCGCCTGTTACTCGCCTCGCTCGCTTCGCTTGATCGGCTCATAATCTCAGACTCGTTCAATAAAGTATCACTTTACTGACTTGGTACATAAATAACTATTATTGCTACATATTAATTTTATAGCTAGTTCTTGTTTAATCTTGATCACTTATTAAAGTTCTTACTTAAAGTAATAGAGTAGTAAATGCCTATATTTCTGGATTGCTTTGCAGTGTTCAAAAGTGAAATACATAAGTATACATTATCATGTCGTCAAGCTGGAGTATCATTTGCAAAGATAATGTACAATAGAGAACTCAATACACTGCCCTGAGGCACTTTATTCTTTAAAGTACATTTACGCGATGTGACGTTATAAATTTACACATTTGAACTGCAACTGTCTAAGTAAATTTTAAGTCATCCTAATGGTTTATATGTAAATGGGATTTAAGTAAAACACTTATACTAGTTTCCAGTATATATTACACTTTATTATATTAATAAATAGATGACATGTTTCGCTACGATGTAGCTTCTTCGGATCTTATATTACTACTGAACACGCTCTTCACAAATGTATGGCTTTTTTCTAAAATATTTCAATGGGTTGCAATTGTCTACATTAGAATCGTCTCTTACCGATATATCGTCTAAAATTATTGTTATTTTAATATTTAATGAAACCAGTTTAAAAGTGGGGAATTATTATGGTCTAATTGGTCATTTAACAATATATCTGCATAATTTAAAAAGGTATATAACCCCTTACCACAATTATTAGTCGTATCCTAAATACGTATTTCGACAACTAAGTTGTCATCATCAGTAGTTTTATAATTAACTTTTAAATTATATACCTACAATATCTAATTATTCATAGACCCTTTTCACGTGAATTGATTCTCATTTAATATAACACAACACAGCCGGATGTCTTGTTTTTTCATGTAACGCCCCTTCTTAATTTTGTCTTTCTCAGAATTTGCAATGAGAGTACGGCTTTTACTATGTACAATATACGACTTGTTAACCATTTGTAATGGAAAATTTTTTACACCCCTACCCAATATATTTTGTCACTACTTGTGTACTCGAAATAATACGTTTAAATAATAACTACTAATGTGTACAATGCACATGAAATATTCATATAGGTAAATATACTAGTGTTTTTGTGAAATTATAAGGTGTTTCATTTAGTTTAATAGTAGGTCACCGTAGCTTTAAAAATCGTTTTTAGTAGGCGCCTTCTTTAGAGAAGAATTTCTGCCGTTCCTTTGCTCGATAATGTAACACATGTTTAAAACCTTTTCTAAGAGGCAAGTGTTTTGTCCCGTAGTTTGAGAATGGCATGGTAAATTTAGTCTTTACAGGGTTGCAGTGTATAGTAGTTGTGCGGAAGCGTTTATGTTACTTTACTGTGCCCCATGTGTGACTTTTAATTAGTAGTTTTTACCTACTGATGATGACAACTTAGTTGTCGAAATACGTATTTAGGATACGACTAATAATTGTGGTAAGGGGTTATATACCTTTTTAAATTATTATTTAACCACAGTCTCCATTGAAAGAATTTTAATATATCTGCATATTTAAGTTTATTTAATTCTAAGGATTCCAGTAAATTTAACTTTAATCCTTTTTGTTGTGACTGTAAAATTTCGAAATCTTTATTGAAACTATGATTATTTTCCAACAAATGAAGTGAATAATTGGAATCTGTCTTTTTGTTAATAAAACTTTTAAAATGTTCCTGTATTCTTTTCTCAAAGCTCCTACCAGTTTGGCCTATGTATGTTTTAGGGCACTCTTTACATGTTAGTTTGTATACTCCGGATTTATTACTTTTGCTTGTCTTGGATTTATTATTATTATTATTTTTTTTTTTTTTTAAATCCGGAGTATACAAACTAACATGTAAAGAGTGCCCTAAAACATACATAGGCCAAACTGGTAGGAGCTTTGAGAAAAGAATACAGGAACATTTTAAAAGTTTTATTAACAAAAAGACAGATTCCAATTATTCACTTCATTTGTTGGAAAATAATCATAGTTTCAATAAAGATTTCGAAATTTTATAGTCACAACAAAAAGGATTAAAGTTAAATTTACTGGAATCCTTAGAAATAAATAAACTTAAATATGCAGATATATTGTTAAATGACCAATTAGACCTTAATAATTCCCCACTTTTAAACTGGTTTCATTAAATATTAAAATAACAATAATTTTAGACGATATATCGGTAAGAGACGATTCTAATGTAGACAAGTGCAACCCATTGAAATATTTTAGAAAAAAGCCATACATTTGTGAAGAGCGTGTTCAGTAGTAATATAAGATCCGAAGAAGCTACATCGTAGCGAAACATGTCATCTATTTATTAATATAATAAAGTGTAATATATACTGGAAACTAGTATAAGTGTTTTACTTAAATCCCATTTACATATAATTGATTTCCAGCAAGTATCGGCCGATTCAATTAAACTAATGGTTTATCTCTAATTTCTTAGCATGATAATTTCTCAATTAACAATTAATGATTTACCATATGAAGAGCTTTGCTCAGATCGATAAAAGTTCCAGCACGTGCATTAAAGTCAACTATATTTTGATATAGTTTAATTAAAAACTTTGCACTCGCAGAAACTAGCAAATAGAAAATGTAAATGGAAGAAAATGGATTTGACAGGGCAAGGAAATGGATATGAGCTGGTAAATCAAGAGGATATAGAAAATAAACAGTTAAATTACAAATTTGATGAAAAACTCATGTGTAATATGAAGAAAATAGTTAAAAATACAAAACTTAGAGTTAGCACGTGGAACGTAAGAACAATGTTAGCGGTAGGAAAAATGCAGGAAGTAGCAAAGGAACTGGAAAGATATAGAATAGCTGCAATACAAGAGATTCTATGGGAAGCGCAAGGAAGATAAAGATATTCAGGCGATGAAAAGCAAGGTCACAATGGAGTAGCATTCATGATTCTAGGAAAACTAAGAAAAAATGTAATTGAATTCAAACCAATAAATGAAAACCTAGCTTACATTAGACGCGATACAAAACCACTTAGAACGAACCAGCAGACGAAGAAGTAAAGGTCAGGTTTTACGAAAGGGTGGAACAGGAGATCGAAAAAATACCGAAGGAGGATAGTGTTATTCTTGGCGGTTAGTCTTGGGCGGTTTCAACGCACAGATAGGAAAGGAAGAATATAACAAACAAGTAGCAGGAAAATATACAATACACTGTAAGACCAATGACAACGGACATCGATTGTGCAATCTAGCAGAAAGAACTAACATGATCATTAGTAGTACTAAACACGAACACCCGAAATGGCATAAGATAACATGGAATTCACCAGATCAGAAAACACAAACTAAAATCGATCACGTATTGGTCAATAAACGGAAACAGTCGTCAATATTGGATGTAAGAACATATAGAGGAGCTTGTGCGGACTCGGACCATTTTATGGTGACAGCGATGGTAAAATGAAAATAAAAGCGGGAAAGACAATGAAAAAGAAGGAAAATAATTGGAACATAGAAGAATTAAGTAACGGGAGAACGAGGGAAGAATACAGAGAAGAAATAGAGAGGCAGTTAAGAAAGGAGAGTAGTAATGGGGACGATTTAGAAGCAAGATGGAATACTATTAAGCAATGTATCAATAGACCAGCAGAAAAATGTATCGGGAGAAAAGGAAAGAACAAACGGAACGAATGGTATAATGACCTCTGTCAGAAAAGGTTAGTAGCGAAGTGGAAACAAGAAACAAATGGTTAAGATCAGGAAGAAATTAAGATAGAGAAGAATATGAAAAATAAGGGAAGATTGTAAAAAAGCCTTACTAAAATGTAAGAGGGAGTGGATGGAAAATGAGATGAAAAACATCGAGAAATAAAATAAGAAAAAGAATACCAAGCGATATTACCAAAAAATCAACGAGCATAACAGACCATATAAATATAAAGTAAGTGGCATAAGGGACAGAGAAGGCAAAGTAGTTGAAAGCGGGGAACAATATAAAGAAGTATGGGTAAATCAATTCAAAGACCTACTTAACGACAACCAATATGATGAAAGACCACTTGGGGATCATGACGATGAAATTGTAGTGCAAGAACCAACATTAGAAGAAATGAACGAAGTTATAAAAGCTAGTAGAAGCGGAAAAGCACCCGGAAAAGACGGTATAAATAATGAATTTTTGAAATACGGGGGAGATGATATGCAGGAATACATATACGCAGTGATACGGAAAATATGGACTGAAGAAATGATGCTAAAGGACTGAGAATCAGGACAAATAGTGACTCTGCACAAGAAGGGAGACCAGCAAAACTGCAGAAACTATAGAGGAATCACGCTTTTAAGCACTACATACAAGATCCTATCATCCATAATACAGAGAAGATTAGCAAATACAACGGAAAATCGCATTGGACAGTATCAATATGGTTTCAGAAGCGGAAAATCGACTATAGACGCGGTGCATAACATAAAGCAAATACTAGAAAGAACATATGAATAATATAGAGTTAGAATTCTTATTTATAGACTTTCAACAAGCATTTGATAATATTAGAAGGAGAAAGCTTATATCAGTTATGAGGGGGAAGTGCCAGCGAAACTAAGAAGGCTTGTAGTGATGACTTTAAAATCTACAAAAATTAGTGTGAAAACATCGAAAGGAGTAACAAACGAATTTGAAACAAATAAAGGTGTCAGGCAGGGCGACTCCTTGTCCGCGACGTTATTCAATCTGGCTCTGGAATATCTGACAAGAAAAATAAACAAGGGTACGCTAAGAACACGAGGAAGCCAGGTGGTTGCGTATGCGGATGATGTAGTAGTCATAACAAAAAGGAGAGAGATAATGGTCGAAATAGCACAAGAAATAATTAAAGAAGGGGAGAAATTAGGTCTGAAAATCAATGAAGCAAAAACGAAGAAGAAATTGTTAAAGAACACAAATCTTTCTAAAACGAATAAATTAAAAATATGTAACACGATAATAATACCAGTATTAATGTATTCAGCAGAAACGATGACAATGACCAAGAAAGACGAAAGACGAAGAAAATCTAAGAATACTCGAAAGGAAAATATTAAGAACAATAATGGGACCAATAAAGCTAACGGACAATGAATTTAGAATAAGAACAAATGATAAAATGGCTGAGGCACGTATGGAGGGCGGAAGAAGAAACCGTAACCAAGCTGCTATTGAACTGGAAGCCGGGAGGAAAAAAGAGAAGAGGTAGACCGAGATCCAAATGGCTAGAGGAGGTAGTAGAAGATTTACGAGGAGCAGGCGTTAACAACTGACAGGAAAAGACAAAGAATAGAAAACTCTGGAAGGAAATATGCCAGATGATATGAAAAGCTAGGATGGGGACCGATCCACCCCGAAAATAAGGATTTAGAAAGCTTCCCGAAGCTGCTATGCCCCGTTATGGGCTGTTTTGACCATTATATTATTACAAACCGCGGCTTTGCAGGTTACTGGTTTCGGCTGCCGTACTAATAATAATTAAATTATTTGATAATAAAATAATTGTGGTGCTGGTGAAGTATCCTCAAAGGTCCAGGACGTGTGTGATAATGGTTAATTAAATAAATATATTACAACTTACTTACTAAATAAAACACAGGAGCGTTGTCCTTAAAGTTTGTATTTATTTGTATATAAGAAAGAAATCGAACTTGATATATTTAAAAGTAATTAATAAAAGTAATATATACACGAGGAGCGGTAAATAAGTAATTGAAAATTAACACAAAATACACTGAAAACGAACGTTAAATTGAGCAGTAAATTAAATGTTAATTAATTACGATTAATATAAGATAATCTCTGTATCGAATAATACAGAGTTACCTTTGAATTGCTGAGATACAGTGGCACGTGCATCATGCCAGTACTTGACCAGCACGGCTAGTAAGATGTGGATCTTTCGAGAGTTCTAACGAGAAGAAGCCTGATAGTTTGTATCGATAGAACACTGGTTTAGGAAAAAGGTCTGTTTTATGACCTAAGTCGAAGGGAGGGTCGATATCTTGAATAATAATTAATAAGAAGCGCGACCTGAAGAGGTGTTCTATCGATGGCATAAATATTATTAAAATATCCCTTGTGAAATAAGCTTTCTAATGATATGAAACACCATAGGAGATGTACGTAATTAAATTAAAGCAATTTAATGAAATGTATATAGAAATTCCCCGTGAACGTTAGAGTTGTTGACGGGCCAGGTAGTAGACCAAGGGTCTCTTGGTTAGGGATATAGCAAAAGAAATGCTTTCTCTTTGCAAACGAATATGTACGGAAAAAGGCTTTAAGTTAAATATATTTTAATACGAGATATTTAAAGAAGAAAATATCTCGTATTTATTTTAAAATTAAAAATAAATTATAAATATTCTTATATGCGAAGCGTAACAATATATATAATCGCAGAAATTTAACTAACCCCTTTTTTTAAATCAAACTGAATCTCATTGAATAGTTTGTATTTTTCCATAAATCTCATTAGTCTATTTACGAACAGGCTTTCTAAGACTTTCCTTTAAACTCATTCTGATATTGCAATTTTTACCTTTACTGGAAAGATACCTGCCATAAACGAATTTTTAATGCCTTTAAGGGTAAAATAACTTCATCGACACAGTGTCTAATAAGGGGATTTGTTCTTATATGTTCATCAATTGAAGAAAGTTTATTTCTTAAACTTAATATCACTTTGGTTAGTTCGAATTCATCAACTGGGTCTCAATAGAATTAATGGTGGTTTGGTTGAATATTGACATTCTGTCTAACATAGACTAAACAATCAGTCACCGCACTAAAACACCTATTGAAATATTCCGTTATTTCATTCCGTTTCGTTAATAATTGATCATTATTTCTGGGTACTATTTGGGAATTGATTTCATTTGGTGAATTTATTATGAAAAAATTACTGCACATCTATTTTCCTGTTTAATTACTTTTCTATAAATTGATTTATATATAGTATATAGTAATTTTTTATATTTTCACTTTCATACCTTTAGCCATGTTGTTGGTAAATTTAAATTATTTTTAAAAGGACCAAAGTTATTGCTTACAATATTTGAGACATAATCTGACATAATATTTATTAGACATTCATCTATAAATTTATGTGTTAATATAAAACTATATATTTTTTAAGCCGCCTGAACCGGCCGAGAAATGGCCTGGAGTTTTAGATGCTACAAAACCAGCCAACACCTGCATTCAATTTTATTTTCAGGGAGGTAGTGAAGATTGTTTATATCTTAACATTTATACACCGGTAAGTTAAATAAGTAGAAAAAGGAGAATACATGTTACTATAAAAATTAATTTTATATCCACTAGTCCTTAGAAAAGTCTTTACCAGTGATAATCTGGATACATGGAGGTGCCTTCATTTTTATTGCTGGAGATTATACTCTTAATGGTGGAGACTTCTTTATGAATGAAGATGTTATCTTTGTGAGTGTTCATTATAGAATGGGTGTTTTCGGTAAGTAATTGTTGAGAAGTGGTGATAAGGACGGGCACCAATTGAGCACTTTATTACATCCAGGTAAAAAGGTATATCGTTGCCGAACACACCAAGTGAGCACCAAGGACCAAACGGAGACCAACCAATTGAGCACTTTAGATTAGCCAATTGCGCACTTTATTACTAGTTTGTTAGTAACAAACTAACAAGTTATGAGGTGCTGAATTAATGCAAACATTTTATTCTTATAGTCTAGTAATACTAGTAATAATAAACTATAGTAAATAGTATTATAGTATCTATAAGCAACTAACTTGACAAAATCATATTTTGACAATTCCTTATTGTCTAGCTCCAAAATCTTCTCATTTAAAAAACTCTCCGTATCTCTGACATTTTTCGTTTTTACAACAACAGGGTTACTAATACTTTGAATTTTAATATAAATTAAGCACTGAAATTCAACAAGATTTAATAAGTTTTAATTGAAATATAGAGATTAACATTAGGTGTCGTCCAACATTAGAAAATGCTGAATTCGCTTGTCTCAAAGGGTCACTTTCAAAAGGTATATATTGCTTGGTGTTCAGTTCGCTGGTCTACATTTATTACATCGAGATCTTGGTGCCCAATTGGCGCGCGCCGGGTGATAATTACCATGGCTTCTTTCTTTCAATGTAGGTTTCTTAAGTACGGAAGATGACATAATACCTGGGAATTTTGGCTTCAAAGATCAAATACTGGCAATTAATTGGATTCATGAAAATATCGCAGCATTCGGCGGAAACCCTAATAAAATTACGTTAATGGGCCAAAGTGCTGGTGCTGTATCCGCTTCATATTTTGGAATGCTTCCTCAGTTACAAGGTAAGAATATTCAAGTACATGTTTTTATCTACAGACTGATTTTTCTCTTCGTATTTTCTGCTGTCTAAGCACAAACTTTTCAATAACAATGCGCTTAAGAATAAAAAAATCGAACTTGTAAATACTAGGCTTCATACTAATAAGTAAAGCTTGGATTATATTCATGTAAAAATACCAAAATATGCACATTTACTCATATATGCACATGTTTTGCCAATTCTATGAAACAAAACTTTATTTTACATTTAAAGTCTTTTGCATTACATAATACTTGTGAAACACTATTAACAATATGTTTTCAAAAACCTAAAATATCCTTAGACATTATAAATATTATTCATGAATAATTAGTGACATTTAGTAACTATTAATAATTAATAATATCTTACAATAAGTACATCTATTTACTTATGACTTATGATTAGAGCTTCGAAAATATACACTAAGGAAGTTTAAAAAAATTCATGCAAATATTCAAGATAAACTATTAAATTATCCCCTCAAACATGCGTTTATGATTTGAAAGATGCAATTATTATACTAGACTTTATAGGTAATAAAATAATTATTATATTAATAATAACAACCTCTAATATAATAAAAAAAAGTATGTATTCATGTTCAAGTTACATAGGGTGTTTAAGTTTATAAAAAATTATAAATCAACTGTTTTGTTTATGAAATTATTTATCTTAGGTATTGTAAGAACAATAAAAATAATATACAGAAAATATTTTCTATTAACGATATGTATATTTAAATTTTAAACATTACCATATTTCCAGTCAAAATTAATTAAGTATGTAATATTATTTGAATAATAACAGTAAGTAATCAAATGCTTTTCCAGATTATCCATTGTAAAACTCCGTTGTTGTTCACTTAAAATGAACTTGTAACTGGAAAATGACCGTTCAACTTTCAATTTGGACATTACATTTGGATTGAAATTGATGCTTTCTTCAAAATTTCCTTTCAAGATATCATTGATTTACATGAGCTTTTTAAATCCTTGGTTTTTGTCTAACACCGAATTAAGTTTTTTACAAATATTATTATTTTTGCCTACTGAAGTTTCGAGACGACTTCTTACAGAATTTACTAGAGAAATATTTTCGTCCAATAAAAATCCTCTACCTTCTAGTTTTGTGATTGTGGTAGCAATACACAAAAAATTACTTTTAATAAAACACAATTGACTAGTAGTTAAAGGGTTTTCAAATAAACTAATGCATTTTTTAATTGCTGCCGAGCAATCTGGATCTAAATCGCAAATAACATTTTTCATTTCTTAATAATTTTCGGTAAGAAAATTTACGGCGTTTAACAACGTTCCCCACCGAGTAATGTCTGGCTCTGAGAGTAAATTCTTGAGATTTTTCTTTATATACCTGAATTCGAAGTGAAGCTTTAACAAAAACTTTCTTCCCGTTACTTTAATTAAACTATTAACTAAAGGAAATTCTGATTTAATAGTTTCGGATACTCTATTTAATTTAATCCATGGCTCAAACACGTACAATGTATTAAATTAGGGAAAAAAAAAATTAATTTTCTGCTGCTTTCACAGTATACGGAGCGACATCAGTTACCATTTATAATACGTTTTCTATTGGTAATTTTTGCGTTAAAAAGAAACTATTTAACGTATCATTAACGAACCTAGAAATGTTTAAATTATTCGTTCTTGCTAACATCTTTACACCAATCAAATATCATTTTCCTTGGCTATTCTCTTTCAAAACTTCAATGATAAAGTTCGCAATATATCTTCTCTGAACATCTGTAGTTTCGTCGACGGAAAACCCTATATATTTATTTTTAATTTCATTTTGGACGACTTCTATCACGTCTTCAAGGTTACGGCCGACATATTTCTTTCTCAAAATAGATGACGAAGGCAGATCGATATTTTCTTGGAGTGGTGTTTCTTTAAGAAACTTTGGAACAATTTATTGTCCAGATTATGAAGCGAAATATTACACACAAGAAAAGATTACACAGATCTCTTGTATAAATTCCTTGCTCACTCGATGTTGACCGGCTAATTGTTTTTGTATCAAGTGATTTGGTCTACGTTTTTTGAACTGATAATTTGGTTCCTAAGTGTTGATCTACTTGGAATTTCGTGTCACATTTTACCTATAAAAATATGTTATACCTTAGTTTAAAAAACAGATAAAGATAATAATAATTTAATAACTTGAAAACAATTTAACTATAAAGATTAAATAACTAAATAAACATAAGAAATACATGCGTTATATATCGATAGGTACTTATTCGTTTGTCGCACAGCCCGCAAAAAATGTAGTTGTTGTCGTTGATCTGTAAATCTTTTTTATTTTGAATCCACTTTCGCAATAAAGTCGATTTTTCAGATGCTGCTTTCAGCATTTTTACTTTTTCACAGCACTATGACCAGTTGGGAAAAGTGTATATTGCTTACAATGTCAGTGATTCAATAACTTTATTTTTAACTGGTATTTACTTATATTAAGTTGAAGCAAAGAGAACGGGTAACAAACATACTCCTTCAGTGCGACCGCACAACTTGTGTAGTCTATGAATCCCGCTTTCAAAATCATGCAATAACCGACAAAGTATCTAGATGATAAAATTTATATTGTGATATATCCTTCTCGAAAGATATCGAAATGGAAAGATCGAGAATAAGAAAACACGAAAGAGGTGCGACGATTCATTCAACAAATAAATGTCGCCGTGTGATATACAAATAAATACTTGTGAAAATAAATGTTATTAATTGTTATTTTTTAAATTGTTATTCGTTTTTATTGTTAATATAGTGTGTGTCTAAATTGCCGTTAGTTTATTCAAGAATCCCGCAGAAAGACAAGCATTTTACAGTCATAAAGACAAAAACATTACAATATGTTAACATTAGTTTAGTAAGTAAGTTCGGAAATTTACGTGGAAAAAATATATTCAAATTTTGAACAAAAATTTTAAATATACAGCGAAGATTTACATCACAGTGTAATAGTTACAAATAGTGGTACAGTGTGTTTTTGCAGATCTATTAAAAAACTATTAAACATTCTCATTACAAAATTGTTAACAGCAGGGGAAAAATTACAGGTAAAAGGGCCATCTTTTCTACCATAAAATATTCTAAATGTATATAATTAAATTTTTAGATATTTGGATAGAAACCTTCATATATGCATTATTGAATTTTACATATGTATTTTAAAAAAATAGTCACAAATATGCCATTATACACTTAACATGCATTTTGCATATTTTCCAAACTCTACTTATTATGTATAATCTATCCAGTTATAACAATTAGGTACTATTAAAAAAATAGATAATTAGATGCTTTTCAAAATTTTCTATTTTAAATGAATATATTCTTCGTCTAGCAAGTGTTTAAATGTATAAAAAAATCGTTCTACATCGCAACATCGGCAGAAGTAATTAGAGCATTTTTTAATATAAGGCTCTATGTCATTTACAATTCCCCCTTTAAAATATTAGAAACTTTTGAGGGAATTTTAAATCCTTAAGTTTCTTCTAATACTGACTTTAGCTTTTTAAAAATTATTTCTCCAGGTTCTGTAATAGTTGATAATGTGTTATGGCATTTCCTTATTGTATTTACAGATTAACTCAAAAGCAGTTCTCTAATTTAAACATTGTTTCTGCTACTACAGAAAAATTTGTTGCAATAAATGCCAATTGATTTGATATTTTTTAAAGACTTTTGTTTTTTTTTTTGTAGCATCTGAATCATCAGAGAACGCTAAAATAAAATTTTTTAATATTTCTATAATTTTTTGAATAAAAAATTCAGACATTTAGCCATATTCCCCACCTAGTGATTACTGGTTGTTGAGGTAATTGTAAACCGGGAAATGTTTCTTTGTACAACGGAACTATACCTACATTCTATTCCTTAATAATATAATGATATGATTTTAATTTAGAAAGTGATTTCGAATCATTGTGGGAAGGCTTTAAATCACATTAAGGAAATATTTGCCCGTAGTCGACAGTTTTCGCAAATTTATTGCATTTTTGCGAAGTAATGTTAATGTAAATATTTTATAATTTTTTAAAAAATTCGATGAATTAGCGTCGTAAAATGTAGAAAACAATATTAAAAATTAAGAAAAGAAACGAATTGACGACTTTTTATTTTTTTGACAGTCACTGATGTTGTCAAACTGTCAAATTGATTGTAAGCGGCCGTGGTAATTGTGTCGAATGTGTAAAACAATATACACCACAGTCGTTGTTATTGTTTTTCTTTCTCTATATAATGAAATTTTGTATCTTTCTATCATTGTACAGCACGGGGATGTAATGTATTTGATTCCCATAGGACGTTATGACTAAGGTTACGTCTTCGATAGTAACTCAGTTATGTTTTCTTTAATCTTTTTCTTATGGTCAACTGTTGATGACAACACAAAACACTTTGTTTTACAATTTTGCAGGTTTTAGCCACCGAAATACTCTGTACGCAATATTTGCACATCGCCTATAGTTATTCTTTACGATGATTGTTTTTTATATTAATAAATGTTTTAATTATTTTTTTATTACTACTTAATGTATTAACCCTTAAACTTAATTTTTACACTTTTTTGTCTTACTTTTGAGAAATAAAAGAATAATACAATTTTTTTAGTTTCAAACATCAAATTGTTGTATTTAAAATGCATATTAAACTGTTATTAGGAGGTGGATAAAATTTTGTATGCCACTCGTATATTACATAACTCTCTTGCGAAAAAAGGAACACTTTTTTCATGCGAGTTATTAGTCATATAACACTTATTAAGTATGCTTACTTAAAAAATTAGAAGCAATGTGTAGCTTAGTTAAAGCTAAGAAAATTTCTTAAAATTTCTGGGATTATTTTTTATTAAAAATATTTTCAGGCAAAATTCATGGAATCATCCAACAGAGCTCAACGAGTTTAGGCATATACGCAATTGGAAGATTTCATAGAGTTGGAGCTTATATTCTTAGTACCAGTATGGGAGTGCAAACAATAAATTCGACCCTAATCCTAGAAAATTTAAGGAAGGCGGATATAGAGACAATTAGAACTGTATCTCAGACCACAGCGACAGATGTAAATAATATCACGATTAACTTTAGAAATATTGAGGAAATCACATGCAATAATAAATCTAAAATTTTTAAGATATTTTGTCGAATTCAAGATACAAAGAAATAAATCCAAATGTTAATTTAATGAAAATTTGCAGGCTTCGTAGAACAATGCGAAGGATCGTCTTGTTTCAACGAGATCGCACTCGCTATTTTCTGAAGCTGGTGTGTCACTGGCTAGAGCTTGAAGTCGTCCGCCGTTTGTCTGCCTATGGATCTTTTTCCTTTCTTTAGAGTACTTGAAGTCTTCTCATCTACCTCTTCCGTCATGAGTGAGGCCTGCCCTGGTAGTTCGGATAAATCTTTCCTTAGTTTTCTAAGATTCCTGAAACCCATCCCTATTGCTTCGTCGTAGCTCAGTTCAGGAACATCGTGGGTTTTTTGCACAACTATGGAATCTCGGGGTAGTCGGCGGCTTCAGCGATTGACGGATTGAAATCATCCAGTACTCTCGCGAATGCTTTTCCAGAGATCGCCTTATTTTCCTTCTGGATTGTCCTTGTGTTGGTGTCGTGACGCAGGAGGGTGTTCCTGACGAACCATGAAAAATTTTGGGTTACCCGAAGCACTTGGTTCTGCATGACTTGGAGCTTCCTCATGTGGCAGCTGCGGTGATCGCCCAGTTGACAGAATCGTACAACATTGATGGTCTGATAACGGTCCTGTAGAGCTTAATCTTGCAGGCGGATTCATCATTGCATAGAATGCTGCCACCATCTGCCGCGAGCGGTTCACAAGAATCCCGCATTCATGTATCGTCAGGGAACTTTCGATGGTCAGCACTCTCGGTGGTTCCTCTTTCTTCTTGTGTCTTCCGCTATTCAAAAAAGGTGTGGCCACACATTTTTTTTTTGGAATGTCGAGTCTTCATTTTCTGTACCACGTCTCTCTTTTTGGTTTGGTCATTCATCAAGTCGATCCTTAACAATACTAACGCTTTTAGAGCGAGCGAGATTTCGTTCGCGTACAGCTCTATTTTCACTTTAGGCACGGTAGATATGTCGCTGGTGCATATCTTGAAGAGAAGCGGCGAGAGAACCGAGCCGTGTGGTCCACCCGCTATCACAAACATGAAATTAGAACGACGTAGCCCTCAGTAGTCCTCTTGAATCGTCTGCCGTGTGTCTTGAGGCGCACCTAGTTTTATGTAGCTACATTGGAGAGGGATCGGGCCCTAGTGACACGCGCTGCGTGAACGGTTCGTGTGAAGATGGCGATATATCGTGGGTCGCTTGTTTAATTACATGTCAGTCAGTCAGGAGTGGTTTCCAAGTCGTGGCCGTCATTTCGTTTCTTCAGGTTTTTAGACCTATTTTCTATCTCTGTCGCTTCTTGTATAATTCATGTTGTTAAGTGTTCGATTTAGCTAAGATTTGAGGTGTTATCGAAGTAGTGTGCCTCGTTGAGAGATTGTGTTGTGCTAGAGATTATGAAGGTTCTTTTTTGACGACTCTGTTCTTGTATTCATCTCACCTAACGTATATTCGACTGTTAATCTACTCTACATATGATTGGTGACATTCTACTCATGGAATCTCATAAAAGTTCTGATCTAATGGGATTAGGTCTTTTGTATTGGATATTTTATCGCCTATTTTTCTGTGTGCAGTATCGTTGTATTCTTACGAGGAGGTATTGATATGTATTTAGCCCAGGCCATTTTCCTTGAACAAAATGGCAAGAAATAATGATATTTTTTATATCACTATAAAATCTTCACGTCACACTCACTACAAGAATTTGAAGTATTGTTGTGCAGTAAATTTTGAAAGAAAGCATGTCGAATGCAAATGTGAAAATGGATAAATTGGAGTATCGGAACATCATCAAATACTTGAATTTGAAGAATAGAAATAAAACTACGGTTTTAATCTTCACTTTTACTCTTTATTCGTAAAACGACAATTGTTTCGCCAGCACAGTGGCTTCCTCAGGTGTTTACTTCTAAACAGTACGTTACAAACTAAGACGTTAAGTGGTAAGAAAATTTACGAAGATATGCTTAACACACTTGGCAATAAATAACCATCATATGCGACTGTCTAAAGTTGAATTGCGTCATATAAAACAGGAAACCTTTCCGTTGAAGATGAGAAACGACCAGGAAGACCGATTTCGGTGTCCACCCCCGAAAATATGGACGCAGTTCATGACACGATATTATCAAACCATCGAATTGAATTGAAACATGTAGTTGAGGCACTACAGATTTCATATGAATACGTCCATCGTATAGTTGACGTCGATTTAGATATGAAAAAACTTTCTGCAAAATGGATTCCTAAATGCTTGAACGCCGAACACGCAATAGTGAAAGCATCACGGTCAATTTGTGCCCGTTTTGAAGGAAATCCAGATTATTTGAACCGTTTTGTGACTATGGATGGAACATGGGTCCATTTTTACGACCCAAACACAGAACAGCAACCGATGGAGTGGAATCATCATGGTTCTCCAAGGCCTAAGATGTTGCGAGTTCAAAAATCTGCTGAAAAAGTTCTTGCTTAAGTTTTTTTGGGGTATCCGTGTAATAATTATGATCGAAAACCTAAAAAAAGGGTCAGACCATCACTGGAGATTCTTATTCTAAATTATGTTAGCAAAAGGTGTGTTGTTTTTGCAGGGCAATGCCCCTGCACACAAATCGCGCATTACCATGAATACAATTCGGGATCTTGGGTTCGAATTACTGGAACACGCGCCCTATTCCCATATTTCAAATTGTTTCAATAGTAAGCTAAGAATATATCAATACCCCCTCATAATATTTGACCGATTTTCTCTGTTGTTGTTTGTATACGTGAGAAAGGCTCTGGGTGCAAAACTGTCCTTTTTCTTTTTCTGATTTTGTTGTTTTGTTTCAGCTATTTCTGATTGTATTTATTGACGTCTATGTGTAACCATTCGCGGGAGATTGTGCATGATATTTGTCTTTTTTTCGTGTTTACATTCTTCATCTGTTAATTTTTCAGACCGTAGTGTAAGTGTTTTAGGGAGTTCAGTTGGGTCGGGTAATGATGAGATTGGGCTGTTAAGTATGCATTCGTCTGTGTTGGCTTCTGATAAACCGTATGTTCTAATGTTCCGTTTTCTCTTTGGATTTTCAACGTGTTTAAGTGGTGAAAAAAAAATTATCTAGCTTCTACCTTCCGCAGATCTAAATCACGAAGGTGTCGACGTAATGCAGTCATAGTTTAGGTTTGTCCATATAAATGTTTGAAGCCTTAATTTCAGAGTTCTCCATCTCCATGAAAATGTTGGCAATTATCGGCGAAAGAGGGGATTGCATCAATACACTTTCCACTTATAGGTATTTACGGTTGATGTATATGAAATAAGTGTTCACTAGGCAGTGTTTCATCAATTTTATTGTAGATATACGAGGGAGCGGAATGGGGCAAAAGAAGAGAAAATAAAAATACGAAATTATTTTTCTTTTTCAATATATTCACATGCAACCCTAATACATTTTTCAGATCTTTCAATTAGCTTGTATATGAAACTGTCCTTTACTTCTTAATCGACCGTAAATTCCTTCCCACGCAGTTCTATTTTAATTTTTGGGAACAGATAAAAATTACTCGAAGCGAGATCTGGACTATCGGGTGGATGATTCAAGATATCGCAGCCAGCAAGGCAGCTAGCGCAACACGACTCTTGTGGATAGGCGCATTGTCGTACAGGAGTAGAACACTTTTCGTTAATTTTCTTCTTCTTTTTTCTTTAATGACTTCACTTAACCGGTCCAGGATTGAAGCGTAGTATTCTCCAGTTTTGTAAACGTCCTAAGAAACCGTCCTAAGAAACCGTCCTAAGAAACCGTCCTAAGAGTCCTAAGAAACCGTCGCCAAGAATTTTCCGGCGACTGTGACACCTTAAACCTCTTGGGTGATGGTTTCCTTTTTTATGCCACTGTATGGAGTCTTACTAGGACTCCATACAGTGATTCATAATGACGAACCCACGTTTGATTACAAGTAACAATTTGACTTAGTACACTATCCTCGTCTTCATTACAGATGTTCCAAAACGCACAGGAACATTCCACACGCTGTTGTTTTTGCGGGGGCGTGAGCATTCTTGGCATTCATCTTTGGACAGCCTTAGTCATAGCAAAATGGTCATGAAAAATTAAATAAATGGTTGTATCGGGTACTTCAATAATTCCTGTGAGTTGTGCCTTCTTTAGCGGAGCATCTTCTATTATTAATTTTTCGACTTTTCGAACAAGTTCTGTGGTCACTTCAATAGGTCGCTTCGACCATAGGTCGTCTTCAAGTGATTCCCTATCTTTCTTAAAGATCTGTGCCACTTACAAACCATAGTTCTTCCGGACAAGAATCCCCGTAAACCGATGACGTCTCTTTAAGTATGATTTGAACATAATTTCCTTGCTTTGTAAGGAAATTTATAACAGCAAGATACTCGATTTTCTCCATATTTCACATTTTCTTCCCGATTGAGTTGCTTGGTCGACGATAGTTCAAATACTACTGACGTAATTATAATGAAACTTTATATTTATACTAATAATCAGTCACTGAACACGCTACAACATGAAAGAGCTTACAACTTAAAAGTGCTCTCTCGTAAATATTCGATGCGAGGGTTGTCTTTTATATTTTGCATATAGAGCTGGAATAAAACAGTACATAGCTTTATTAGACTTTATTGTTTTTCGAAGTATTCTCCACGAAGATTTATGCACTTTTGCATGCGCTCGAACCAACTCTGGGAGCAGTTATTCCACCCGTTTCTTGGTACAGTCAAAATTGTGTTTTCAAAGGCATCGACTTCTCCTTCTGACGACTGGAATCTTTGACCACGCGTCCGTCCTTGATTTTCGGAAAGGTAAAGAAATCGTTGGGTCTTAGGCCGGGACTGTACGAAGGGTGGTCTAACAATTCGACGTTTTGTTGCGTTAAAAATTCAATTGTCTTGCGAGCTGTGTGCGAACTTGCATTGTCTTGGTGGAGGATGATTCGTTGTTATGGGTTGGTTTCTTGGAGTTCAGCAATGACTTGCGCCAAACAAATGGTTATATACCAATCGGCAGTAACTGTTCTTTTATCTTATAGAGAAATTGTTGCTACATGACCTGCTTTCGAGATAAAATGTCGTGACCATAATTTTGGAGACACTTTGGAGAACGCATGACTTTTGTAGGCTTTTCTTCACCTTGGAACACCCAAACAGACGACTGGCGTTTATTTTCTGGCTCGTATGAGCAAATCCAAGATTCATCACCACTCATGATGTTGTAGACGTTTTTAGGGTTTCCTGCGTTGAAGTGGTATTGAGTTTTTTTATACCAATTCATCCTAGCTGTTTTCTGTTCTTCGGTTAACAGATGCGGTATCCAACGGGAAACTAATTTTTAGTACACAATTCTTCAAGCAAAATTTTTGGAATTAAGGTCTAATCATGGCGAAATCCCAAATGATGCCTCAATTTCGCGATGTGTCACATGTCGATCTTCGTTGATGAGCTTGCACACGACGTTTTCCTAAGTGATATTTGCTATTGCTAGTTCTGTGAATAAGGGCGTTATGGTAAAAAGGGCATTATGCATGTGCATAATGAATTTCTTATTGATAATTTTGATTTTATTATTGCATCTGTTTCTACAAACAGCTGGAGATTATAATAAGACCTTCTGCCTAGTTGCTTCTTTTTAAAATAATTTCTGCGACATGTTAATTGTTTTTTAGATCGCATATGGTGTAGGAACATCCTTAGGTATACTTTATGCTCCAGTACTAGAACCCAGGTCTAACAAAAATCCATTGCTCACTGAATTTCCTTATGAGCAATTGAAAAATGGTAAATTCAATAAAATCCCACGAATGATTGGAGTTAACTCTCTTGAATGCGCTTATTCAGTGGACGGTAAGGAAATTATAATCATACTTAATTTCTTAAAATATTAGCCTAACCATATTTAGAATTCAGAAGAAATGCTGAATATTACAATAATATGGATAAGAATATTAGAAGATACATACCAGTGGATATGAATACTCGCGATGAATATGTCGGGCACTTGATTAAGAAACATTATACGAATGATACACCGTTTGTTAGTAATATTACTAATATGGTTCGCGTAAGTATAAAAATTGTTTTACATATAAAAAATACCAAAGAAGAGTATTTTCAAAGAGTGATTTAAATTTATAATTAACATGACGTTTTTCAATTTCTAATCAATTTAAATTTATATTCAGTGCTTCTTTTTTTAATTGAATGATAACTTAGTTGTCGAAACACGCATCAAGGATTTGAAGCTATATTGTGATAGAGGTTTTCATTAACTCCTTTTTTCAGTGAAACAGCGATATTTTGAAGGATTTAACTTTAACTCAAAGACCTAGTTTCATTGTAATAATTTAACCTGAGAATTGTGAACATATGAAAAACATTATTATTGATTGATTAATTGTTCAACAGTTGACTTGTGCAGTGGTTTTGCTAAATATATTATGTCTTTTTTAAGAGTTGTAGTGACGATCAGTACCTCAGACCTACATTAAAAGATGCTGATCTAGTCTCTAAACATACTACAACATATGTATATCATTTTTCATATGAAGGAGAATTGGGAAAAACTAACCGGCAAATAAAAGGTAAGTTGAAGTAATAATGAAAGTTTCAATGACTTTCCTCAAATGCTAAAATAAATTTTAGGTGTTGATCATGGAGAAGAGTTAGAGTATTTATTCCACAATAAAAACCTTAGCGAAATTTCACGAAAAGACCTACAAACTAGAAAGAAACTAGTTAAACTGTGGAGTAATTTTGTTAAATACAGGTAACTAAAATAAATACATTGGTTTTATACGTATTTTTACTGTGATGGTGTTCGTGTAAGATTTAAGTGGACTGTATTAAGGTGGTTCAAAATTTTAAAAATAATTACATGGATGGAATGCAGGACTTACCACTGGTTTATCACGCAGGGCATCTGCTGCAGGAACATTCACTATAAGTTCAATGCGCTTAACTTCGGGTTGGTGTGTGTGCATCGTATCACTTCTGCCTATTCTGCCTAATGTTCTGACATGTGGTTTCTCTAACTTCTTCTCCATTTTTTTTCAAGCGGTTTTTTGGGGAAGGGAAGGTTTTTAAGATATTCGGCAGTACTTATATTTTTATTGCTGGGTTGGGTAGCCCTACAAGAAGTAATATAGTGGATCGAGATCGGGAGAACGTGCGTGTCATTCAATTTCGCCTCTTCTTCCAATCCTCTGTGCCTAATCCTGATGAAACCAAGTGTTTTGTTGAAGTTTGCCATTTCCCTCCAATGCAGGAGTTATCTGGTTATTTAAAAGTTTTAAATATCTATGACCATTTAGAGTTTCTTTAAAAAGGCCCTATTACTCTGTTTCTACAAATACTAGCCAAAACGTTTAGCTTTCTGGGGTGTTGCATATATATATATATATGTATATATACATATATATATATATATACATATATATATATATATATATATATATATATATATATATTATATATATATATATATATGAAAAATTTTTTGTGAAAAACTTATCTGCGCGGAATGTGCATATATCGATATTTCACTGTTTTTTACAGATCATCAGTGCACCTTACCGAAGACAGACATGATATTCACTTCTATACTACGTGTATATATACGAACTGTAATGAACTTCATGTGTATGAGAATTAATAATTATTAAATCTCATTTTACATGCGATTGTCGCTATAATTTGTGTGTGTGTAAATAAATGCAACAAATTATAGCGACAATCGCATGTAAAATGAGATTTAATAATTATTAATTCTCATACACATGAAGTTCATATATATATATATATATATATATATATATATATAATAAAAAATTAATTTAAATTCGGGTAAGCGGTCATTAAAAAAAAACTCCTTTATTAAATAACCCTATATTTCGTAACAGAATTTGTTACTTCATCAGGGGAAAAAAATGTGGAGTTGAAAAATAATAAAATTGACGTACAAAGAAAAATAAAAATGCTTTAATCATTTTTATTTTTCTTTGTACGTCAATTTTATTATTTTTCAAATCCACATTTTTTTCCCCTGAAGAAGTAACAAATTCTGTTACGAAATATAGGGTTATTTAATAAAGGTGTTTTTTTAATGATCGCTTACCCGAATTTAAATTAATTTTTTATAATATATCACGGTCGATAATTTCGTTTCAAATATATATATATATATATATATATATATATATATATATATATATATATTTGAAACGAAATTATCTTTGAATAATTTAAACCATAGCAACTCAATTATTTGACATTTATATTGTTATTTATATTTTTTATTCCCTTG
Organism: Melolontha melolontha; assembly: GCA_935421215.2. NCBI lineage: Eukaryota > Metazoa > Arthropoda > Insecta > Coleoptera > Scarabaeidae > Melolontha > Melolontha melolontha. Next base: position 385,667 of record OW285243.1, read on the forward strand.
ACAAAGGCATCATTGCCGAAACATGTAGGGTTGTTTTAAATATATATACTTTGAAGTAATGAACCAGACCTTTAATCGCCGACTTATTAAGTTTACCTTATCATACTAAGGTCACGAAAATATTATATTTATATATATATATATATATATATATATATATATATATATAGCAACTCAATTATTTGACATTTATATTGTTATTTATATTTTTTATTCCCTTGACAAAGGCATCATTGCCGAAACATGTAGGGTTGTTTTAAATATATATACTTTGAAGTAATGAACCAGACCTTTAATCGCCGACTTATTAAGTTTACCTTATCATACTAAGGTCACGAAAATATTATATTTTTATATATATATATATATATATATATATATATATATATAAAAATATAATATTTTCGTGACCTTAGTATGATAAGGTAAACTTAATAAGTCGGCGATTAAAGGTCTGGTTCATTACTTCAAAGTATATATATTTAAAACAACCCTACATGTTTCGGCAATGATGCCTTTGTCAAGGGAATAAAAAATATAAATAACAATATAAATGTCAAATAATTGAGTTGCTATGGTTTAAATTATTCAAAGATAATATATATAATATATATATAATAATATATATATATATATATATATATATATATATATATATATATATATATATATATATATATATAATATAATATTTTCGTGACCTTAGTATGATAAGGTAAACTTAATAAGTCGGCGATTAAAGGTCTGGTTCATTACTTCAAAGTATATATATTTAAAACAACCCTACATGTTTCGGCAATGATGCCTTTGTCAAGGGAATAAAAAATATAAATAACAATATAAATGTCAAATAATTGAGTTGCTATGGTTTAAATTATTCAAAGATACATTCCAATAATAATAATAAGTCATGCCTTAGTATTCCAAAAAATAGATAGCAAGGTGTGCACATATGTGTTGTTCGCTGCCAGCAGCTTGTGTCTCTGTCTGGGTATGAACCTGTGTGTTGGTTGCTGCTGGCAGCTTGCGTCTCTCTCCTGGGTGTGTGATTTTGTATTTGTGTGACCGCGTAAGTGTAGAGTTTTGTATGTTAGTGTGCTCGTGCGTGTGTTTAGTGACCGGTCGCGTAAATTTAGAGAGATCGGATAACCAGCCGTTGCGTAGGGCCGCCAACCCTTTCCCGGCAACTTATTTACTTTTCCGAGCAGTACTTCGACGGCCCGACCCCCGCCCCAACGAGGCAAGGCGCAGACCAGCGAAGCGCACCCTGCACGGAGTTGCTCATCGCCAACCGAGGGAACACTCTTAGTGGCTACCTCAGTCGACGACGGTCACACTTTGTGCCATCTTAACGATTTCCGCAAAAGCGGGGGCAATGCACACACGTCGAACGTGTGTTATGTTAACAGCAGCCTAGCCAGGTTGCCGCCCAGGACCGGTCCGAGTGGTGTGTGCATTGCGCGGCGCCGTGATTTGCGCCGCGTAGCTTGGTTCCTCACTCCTGCTGGAAAGGCGGAATGGCACCAGACTGCCTATTGGGCAGACCCCCCTAGAGTCTGGTAGCACATATGCTTGGCTACAACCCAGTAGAGGACCACATCAGCACAAAACAGAAAACAGGGAAAAGCAGGGAAAAGCAAGACATGAGTTATTATTACGTATGCGCCCGTCGAGCGACTTAAGATGCAAAGTTGTTAGCATTCGCTCAAAACGAGATGGTAAACCACGAAAACCTGCTCGGACAACTAGACAGGAATCAAAATACGGAACAGTCAGCATGATAAGCAAAATTATATGATATTTAAATGTAATTGATATTTAAATAACATAAGGTATATAACAAAAAAATATATTATGATGGTAAATTGTAGATCGTTACAAAATTAAGTTATAGTATATACTGCTTAAATTTTTTATATCATTTCTGTTGTTAATTGAATTTTTTCCTGTTTAATACTAATCATTTCTTTAATTTGTCTTTTCATTGTGTGTTGTTCTTTATCAATTATCTGTGTGTTCTCAAAATCGAAATGGTGATCGCGTTGTAGTTTGTGTGTAGACAAAGCAGTTTTGTCTGTTCTAGAGTATTTGTGGGCTTGTATTCTTTTGTATAAATATTGTTTCGTTTGGCCTATGTAGTAACTATCGCAATCGCGACATGGTATTTTATATATGACATGTGTTTCTCGATTTTTTTCTATTTTAGGTTTAAGTTTTGAAAATAAATGTTTATTAGTATTACTAAGTTTATATGTTGTAGCTATATCATATTTTTTTAAAGTGTATTTAATTTTTTCCGATAGTTGTGGAACATATGGAATCGTGATATATGTTGTGTCATTGTTCAAATTTTTATTGGTGTCTGCAGTGTTGTATATTTGGTGTACTCTTTTTTTAATAGTCTAATACAAAAGTATTTTTAATAATATAAAAAAATATTATTAAAAATGGGGTGTGAAGAACACAATACAAGTTCATTTATGTATTTTTGAATGTATCTTCTCCAAAGACGTAGATACGTATTTCACATTTCCACATGTTCGTCGGTACGCCCCTGTTGGAGAAGAGACACATTCAAAACAAACATAACTACGTTACTATCTGGCCGAAATTATTCAGACAGAGCGTGAAGGAATATTCAGCGCTGTCTATATAATAACCGCCGAACTAGCTACGTGTTTTTTATAGTCGGTAACCACCGTATCTATAAAAAAACTGTATTCTCGTGTCTTCACTACTTGTCGGCGTGAGCCGAATGTGTATATGACAACATAATTTGAAACATACTTGAGTGGGTAAAACCTCACTAAATTTGTATAATACAAAAGTATTTTTAATAATATAAAAAAATATTATTAAAAATGGGGTGTGAAGAACACAATACAAGTTCGTTTATGTATTTTTGAATGTATCTTCTCCAAAGACGTAGATACGTATTTCACATTTCTACATTTACCGACTATAAAAAACACGTAGCTAGTTCAGCGGTTATTATATAGACAGCGCTCAATATTCCTTCACGCTCTGTCTGAATAATTTCGGCCAGATAGTAACGTAGTTATGTTTGTTTTGAATGTGTCTCTTCTCCAACAGGGGCGTACCGACGAACATGTAGAAATGTGAAATACGTATCTACGTCTTTGGAGAAGATACATAAATGAACTTGTATTGTGTTCTTCAACCCATTTTTAATAATATTTTTTTATATTATTAAAAATACTATTGTATTATACAAGTTTAGTGAGGTTTTACCCACTCAAGTATGTTTTAAATTATGTTGTTTAATAGTTTAGTCTAAAAGTTGTGGTGGATAATTATTATCAGTTAAGATTGTTTTAATTTTTTTGATGTTATCTTTTCTGTATTGAGTATGTGACAGTTTTACTGCCCTATCGGTCAGATTATTTATAATCATTTTATTGAATACTGTAGGAGCATTTGAGTGGTAATTCATATATCGAAAAGAAGCTGTGGGTTTATTATACCAATTTGTATAAATAGTACCCTGTCTATCATAGCTCAAAGAAATATCAAGAAAATTAATACTGTTATTAAATTCTTCTTCAATAGTGAATTTTAATTTGTTGTGAAAATTGTTGAATTTATTTAAGAGATAGTTTATTTTGTTGGTCGGTATACATGTTATGATATCATCAACATATCCTTTGAAAAAAATGGGGTGGAAGTCTAATGAATTGATAACGTTTTGTTCTAAATGTTCCATTACTAGATTTGCAATAGGAGCAGCTAAAGGAGAGCCCATGGCAATACCAAATGTTTGACTATAAAAAGAATTTTTGTATTGAAAATATGTGTTATCGAGACAGAAGTGTATACCTCTAATAAACTCGTTTTTATTTAGTGATGTGTGTGGACTAATTTCAGCCCATTTGGATTCTATTATGTTTATAGCTAGATCTGTAGGAATGTTAGTATATAAAGATTCTATATCAAGTGATATAATTTTGTGATTAGTTGGGACTTTTTGTTCCTTGATGAAATTTTAAAATTGCCATGAGTCTTTGGTATTCAGTTTTTCCTAACATCTTAGATATGCTATCACCTAGGAATTTTGCTATATTATAAGTAGGGGCTTGTATGTTAGATACTATTGGTCTTAAAGGGATATTATTTTTGTGAATTTTAGGTAAACCATATATTGAAGGAGGGTGGGAATTAAAAATGCGAAGTTTGTTTTTAGTTTGAAATCTATTAGGTTTAGTCTATGCCATTTATTTATTAAGTTATTATTTTCTTTTTGAGTTTTTTCATCTTAACGATTTGCGGAAATCGTTAAGATGGCACAAAGTGTGACCGTCGTCGACTGAGGTAGCCACTAAGAGTGTTCCCTCGGTTGGCGATGAGCAACCCCGTGCAGGGTGCGCTTCGCTGGTCTGCGCCTTGCCTCGATGGGGCGGGGGTCGGGCCGTCGAAGTACTTCTCGGAAAAGTAAAGAAGTAGCCGGGAAAGGGTTGGCGGCCCTACGCAACGGCTGGTTATTCGATCTCTCTAAATTTACGCGACCGGTCACTAAACACACGCACGAGCACACTAACATACAAAACCCTACATTTACGCGGTCACACAAATACAAAATCACACACCCAGAGAGAGACGCAAGCTGCCAGCAGCAACCAACACACAGGTTCATACCCAGAAAGAGACACAAGCTGCTGGCAGCGAACAACACATATGTTCACACCTTGCTATCTATTTTTTGGAATACTAAGGCATGACTTATTATTATTATTAGAATGTATCTTTGAATAATTTAAACCATAGCAACTCAATTATTTGACATTTATATTCTGTCATTTATATTTTTTATTCCCTTCACAAAGACATCATTGCCGAAACATGTAGGGTTGTTTTAAATATATATACTTTGAAGTAATGAACCAGACCTTTAATCGCCGACTTATTAAGTTTACCTTATATATATATATATATATATATATATATATATATACATATATATACAAGAGGCGTACCTCTTGTATCCAGTGAGGATTACTGTCAATACCGACAGTTATGTCTATGAATACAAGTAGTACCGTTCAAATAAAAGGTTACCTCTTCCGAAAATGCTATATTATTTACTAAATTGTTATCAAGATTACAAATGTTCATCATTGATTCAGAAAACTCTTGCCTTCTGTCGAAATCGTCATCAGGGAGTTCTCGAACGAGGCAAATTTTATAAGGATGGTGTTTTTCTTTTTTATGAATTTTTCCTACTGAATGGCGACTAATATATCATGCCTTTGTATCAGCTCGTTTATAGATAAATGAGGATTTTCCTCTACAAATATGGCAATATCTTGCGCTTTAATATCATTTGTAGCAGCATTTTCGTACGACAATTTCTTCGGAAATTGCGAACATCGTAATTTATGTTATATCTTGTATGTATCTTCTTAAAGTTTTGGTAACAACATCCCAATCAGCAGCGAAATTGGCTGCCGATTGGGATGTATGATTCATGATTCTCATAATATTTAATGCACAAGCTTGTGTTATACTTAGCGGCAATATATTACATTGGCGTGCTTCTTCACGTGCGCTGACGAGAACTTAGATAAGTTCGAAACACGTGTCTGTATATAAAAGTAACCAATGCTGCAACAAATAATGCGCTGTGTATGTCCATGTATACATCTAGAGATATGTTTTTTAACATTTTTCTATTACTGTATTGATTTTTTATACCTATAAATTTCTTATATGTTAATTTGGCAAATCAACCTGTATATATGATTTTTTAAATAGCAATCCGACACCAAGAAAAGAAGAACTGCTGGATAATCAAATATGGTTACCAATAAATCCAAAAAGTCTTGATATGAATTACCTGGACATAGGATCTAAGTTAGTGCCATCGGTAAATCCACACCATAAAGATGTCGAATTTTGGGACAACCTATACGACACTTACGGAAATCGACCATTTGATACTTATTAATTGATATATTAACGTTATTATTAATAAATGTTTGATGCGCACACATTCATGCTTATGAATAAATTAAAGTACATCTCGCATTTTAAAATATTAAACTTAACTTAGACATTTTCCTGTATATTCATTTGCAAAGAGAAAGCATTTCTTTTGTTCTTGCTTAGACGATAGACCCTTGTCTTCTACCTGCCTTTTAACGTTCACTTTGGAATTTCAATATACATTTCATTTTAAATTAAATTGTTTTAATTTAATTACGTACGTCTTCTTTTATATATGGTGTCTCATATCATTTGAAAGGTTGACTCACAAGGAATATTTTAATAATATTGTCATCGATAGCACATCTCTTCAGGTCGCGCTTTTTATTAATTATTAGTCAAGATATCAACTTCGATACCCTCTCTTGATTTAGAGCAATAAATCGCAAACCTCTCCCTACAGACCAGTACCTATTAGTATTCTGTTCAATCTACAAGGATTTGAAATTCCAGAACCTTTCCGAACTGTTGTCGCAGTTCTCAACAGAGAACAAGTATTTGAAATTCTAGACTGTCCTGAGCATGAGTGAATTGGTGCGCGCTATTTTAACCACGTTTAACTATGTATTAGGTTAAACTGTTTCTTTAGTAGATGAGTAGATGTATTTAGAATAGAATTGTGGTTATATTTTGCTATTGGATATTTTTTTGTTTTTGTTCATTTATATTTCGCATATAATTAATTAAATCATTTTTTGTAGTTCTTCTGTTTCGATGTTATTAATTTCCTTTATTTTAAGTTATATTTCACTACAAATTTTACTTCGAATTGATTCTTCGTTCTCTAAGGCACGTTACATTTTGAATTATATTTATCTAGTCAATAAAAGAAATGAATTTATTGCATGCTAAAGATATGAATAGCAAGGAGAAATTAGATTGTAGACTTATTAAGTTTATGAAATTAAAAATTTTGAAAAAATATAAAATAAAGAACACCTCAGTGCCATTATTTTTTTTTTTTTAATAGAAAATAATACCAAAATAAATGTTGACTTTTCAGACAAATATTAGCTTTTAAATTTTATTTGCATAAGCTTTCGTAAAGGATACGAAAGCATACACGCAGTAAAATGTAGTAATAGTAAATATTTCATTAAAATAAAAATCTGAAAGTAAATGACAAAAGTACTATATATTTAAATTGGAATCAGCTGTAGTTAACAGTAGAGAATTCAAGTTTTTTATTTCTACATCACTTGATTTTTTCGAACATTTCTCTTCATAATATTGCCGCCTTGCCCTATAGTAAATAATTTTTTCTTTGCTCTGTTTTTGGAAAATATGACCAAACTTCTTTCAACTTATTCGAACGATAACGGAATGACATGTATAGAATATAGAGGTACACTGCGCGACATGTAAAACCCGTACAACTCTTATGAGCATAAAATCAGAGTTTTTTAGTTGCGTGAATGGGTCAGATATATTCATACTGTCACTTATAGACTTTATAGGTTATCATAACAACTGTTCATTTGAAAAGTCAATCTAGTAGCATGTAATTTACTGAGAACATTTTGAAGTATGTCGTAAATTAAAATTTACTACTTAACCTACGAAGTCGTATATTTTGACAGTTTCATACATACAAATAAATAACAAATAATAGGTATTTATTGAAAACTATAACAAATGTTGAAAAAGTTGTCCTTCAAGAACAATGCACTTTAAAATTCTCCGTTCAAAATTTCTGATGATATTCTGCAACATTACTGGATTGTTATTAATTTCCATGCATTTCTGTTCGATTCTCTGTAGCATATCATTCAAATTCAATATAGGTGTTCGAAATGTGTTATTTTTTAGATAAGGCCACAAAAAGAAGTCGCAAGGTGTTAAATCGCATGAACGTGCAGGCCAGGCAATTTCAGTATTTCGACTAATTATACGCTCATCAAAAAATTCTCTTAAATAATCCAAAGATTCTGCAGTATAGTGGCAAGCTCCGTCAGTACAGCTCCGTCTTGTTGGAAATATGCATTTTGAAGTTCATCATCATGCAACTGATTGATAAATGGTTGTAAAATTTCCGTACGGTACCTTTGAGCAGTTAACGTTCCCTGAAAAAATATTGGTCCAATGATTCGCCTTTGGCTTATCGCTGCCCAAACACCAATTTTCTCTGGATGTAGCGATTCTTCATTAATTACATGTGGATTTTCAATACTCCAAATTCTTGTAATTTGGGAATTTAGGTATCCCGTTTAATAAAACAAAGCTTCATCAGTAAAGATGACTCTTTGCGAAAGTTCTCCATTATTGTTCATATTTACAAATTAATTACAAAACTGTAGTCTACGTGGGTTGTGATAACCTAGTTAAGTGATGTTTGTAGTACTAGTTCAGTCAAGGCGAGGCCCTGGTCTTATTTTACATTGTATTAGAAAACACGACCTCGGTCTACCTATTTAGGTAAACCGAGGTCGTGTTTTCTAATACAATGTAAAATAAGACCAGGGCCTCGCCTTGACTGAACTTGACTGAACCGCTTGGGACGGTTTTTGTGTACCTCAATGTACTTGTCGACTATGCGAATTGTAACATTTGGTGGCTTATTTGTTTCCGTAATGGTAAACGGGCCGTTATAAAATGTTTCGAGCTTAGTTCCTGCTTCATTCTTTACCAATATTTGATCTCCAACACAGAAATGTGTGGGTTTACGCTGATTGTTTAATTTATTTTGCCTCTTAACTTTAGATTGAATTAAATTGTGTTTTGCTTCATTCAGGGCTGTTTGTAATCTGTATTTAATTTCCGCGGTATAGTTATCGAAATTGTAAAGTGGCTCTATCGCGTCTGTTAATGATGAGGGTAGCGGGTTGTGTTTTCCAAAAACTAACTCGTGTGGGGTATATTTTGTTTCTGTATGCACTGTGTTGTTGAATGCAAAGCACCAATAAGGTATCCATGTTGACCAATTATCTATGTGGTTATTAAGTTGAATACGTAAATACGCTCCCAGATATTTGTGTGTGTTTTCTAATGCGCCTATCGTTTCGTGGTGGTATGCGGTAGATTTTAGCTGCTTTAGCTGCCTAAAAGAGAGCAAGTTTCCTTGAACACTGTAGCCAACAATGAATTCTGTTCCCTGGTCGGAAGCTATCTGTTCGGGAATAGCGTACCTCAGTATAACATTCTCGACCAGAGCTTTGGCTACTGTGGAAGCTTCTTTGTTTTGGATAGGATAGGCTTCTACGAATTTCGTTAGTTCGCACTGGAGTGTCAAAATGTATTTATTTTCCTCTAGGTCTTGGTTTAACGGACCTACAAGATCCACAAAAATCTTCTGGAAGGCGTATGATGATGTAGTTGTAATTTTAATTGGTTCTTTGATGGGTATTGAGTGCTTGTATTTTTGGCAATCACTACATGGTTTCACGAATGATTCGATGTCGTGTTTCATTCTTGGCCAGAAATAAAATCTCTTGATTTTGTTAAATGTTCGATTTACCCCACTATGTCCCCCTGTGGGTAACATGTGGCAGTCGTTAATGATAAGCTGCTGAGTCTCGTAGTCTTCAATTCTTTGCACTCCTCTAATTACATTTACCTTTAAATGGTTTGGCTCTCTCTTGCTCCATGGAATAATTTTCCTCAGGAAGTCGCTGTTCCTCTAATTATCTTTGACTATACATATTTCTTGTATGTCGTGTTCTGCGCAGAACTCTTGAAGTGTAGTCAACAAGCGCATGTACTGCTGAGGACTCTTTGTACCTACAGTCTCCTTCATCAAAATTGTGAGAGCATCGTCGTCGTATAGGAACATTCCCTTGAAACGCGCGCTTGTTTCGTTACGACGTTGGAGTGAATTGAAGCTTGCCTTGTCTATCACCTGAAGTTCAATAGATCCCGCTGGTCTCTTTAACAGTTCCACAACCCCGGGGTGATCAGCCCGAGAGCCGGTGGAATCCGTGACTGTTGGTTTTGTACTGGTGCCATCGGCATCTGTCTGTCTTGACTGACGTCTAGTCGTAACAAAGATGCTGTCGGTAGCTACACCACTAACCTTCTTCAAGCCGTTGGAATAGATACGGTCGACATCCTCGGCATAGTGGTATTGGGAGTCAAGTGGGAGTCAAGTGGGAGTCATCCACGAATGCCACTAAGCCGAGGATGTCGACCGTATCTATGCCATTCTTTACGTTGGCGTTGTTGCCCGCTATTATCACTTCTTCTTTCGACGCATAATTACCCATTTTTGGTTTATGTTTTCGCCATATTTCCGGTGAATCGTTCTGCGGTTCGTTCCGGACTTTCCACTTAGATTTCTTCGGCCTTAAGTGGTTGGCAGGATCGCCATATAATGTAGCTGCGTCCTGTGGCGGCTACATGGTTACGTCGATAGGATGATGTACATAAGCATCGGAATAAAACTCAGGTAAAGTTGGTATAACGAAGTATAATGAGTTAATACATCACAAACTTAACAATTATTTACAAGTATGGCAGCGAATAGTATCGAATAGTAGTCAAAGGAGAGTTCTTACTGGCTCTCTGACTAAGATTGATTCGTCTTCTTTAGTAGAATATCTTATATATCATTAGAATGCCCTCGTTTGACTACGTCCTTACTTATGTGTAAACAGATGTGCAAGCGTGTAACCTTTAATTAATGATGCTTGCGTTTACCTAAATAGGTAGACCGAGGTCGTGTTTTTAATACAATGTAAAATAAGACCAGGGCCTCGCCTTGACTGAACTAGTACTACAAACATCACTTAACTAGGTTATCACAGGGTAATCAATTTCTAACAATTCTTGTACTGCTGTGATATGGTATGGATAAAGTTGCATGTTTTTTTTTAATAACTTGTGAGTTGTACCAACAGAAAGGTTTATTTGTTGACTCAAATGTCGAACAGATGTTTGTGGTTCATTTTCCATTATTGCTTCAACACGATTGACAACTTGAGGTGTACGTTTCTTAACTGCTCCGCTGCCTGATTTTCTTAAGAGACTACCAGTTTCAGAAAAAAGCTTTAAAGTTCTATCCAAAGTATTCTTAAATTATATATAATCTATTACAAAATGTGGAAACTCAACTTGAAATTCTACCATTCAATCTTGAACTGAATAAACCCATAAACCATCAATTTTATTACCACTTCGAAAATAAGCCTGGACTAAAAAAAATTATGTTCTAAAGTAAAAGCCATTTTAAAACTAAGAAGCAATTTATTTAAACCAGAATCGATGCACGATTATTTTATGCACTAACTGATATTTGTGATTTACATTATCAAATGTCATTTGGATTTACGTTTACGGAACAACAAACACATACTAATCCATTTGCGCCTTATTCTATCAAAATTTCAAACTAACCTAGATTGACTTTTCAAATGAACACTTGTTACATACGTTGCTTAAATTAAATTTGACAAGTGAAATAAGAATGTCAAATTTGATAAACCATAACATGTTGGTGTACGGGTTTTATATGTCGGGCAGTATACAATTGGTATATAAATTGTGACGAACTTTAACCAACATAATAACGCTAGTTTAGTTATTTCTTATTTTTAATGTTTTCAGAATTCCTCTAAATTTGAGCGTTCGAACCATCATAACAAACTCAGAATTTGAACCACTCTGAACTTGCGGACATACGCAGTACGATACGAATTTCAAATTCTGGAACAGTTCAGAGCTGATAAATTCGAACAGACCTTATATATATTTGCAAACGGGTGTATTGTTAACATTTACAAAATGTCAATTAAGAACTGGCAGGTTTAATCCTTAATACTAATTTTACAGTTCTGGTGAAGTTCTCGTTTTACAAGTGTTCAACTTTCGTTACTTTAAGCGATCTATTGTTAGTAATTAGAGATTACAATTTCTTGCACATTATTAGCTACGGCGTGTCGCATCATGCATGATTTGTACCCTTATTGGCCTAAGCAGATATTTTATTTTACAATAGTTTACAACCGCCGAAACTACGTCGGTATTAAAATTATTTTGTAGAATCAACGATATCTGTCAACGAGTTAAAGTTTAAAGTTTATTAAGCGTCAGCAGACAAATCTAAGAGCTCCACCGAAATTACCTAGATTACACACATGTGTAGGTTTAAATAAAGTAATATTATCAGTTTGAACACATTTCTTTTGACGATAGCTCTTTATTAGAAATTGCACGAGTACTATCCACAATTTCTACGATAGGGGATTGATAGCGGTTTCCAACAACGCATTTATGTGAATAGTGGGGATAGAAGCGAGTATCTTGTCTTAGCATATTTTCTTTTATACTGTCGTTGAGTAACAGTGCCATTTATCATGAGTTCGATCTCTGAGATGCGTACTAAGCAACTATCCGTGACATAATTTTTAGCGGTGGACGATTGCGCGCCATCGATATTTACAGGCGTAGAAACCTGTTGTGTGGATGTGAAGAATGCGGGTTCGACGTGCAAAATTCTCATAAAAGCGAAATGAATATGTTGACGAAAAGTGATTAGGTTGATCTGTATCAATCACGCATGCAAAGAATCAAAGACAAGTGAAAATGCAATGATTCAAGCAAATAGTCGGATTACGCAAAAACTAATTCCTCGGCAATTAGGAATTAATCAAGAAGGAGTCCAGTACATTGTTCAGACGCTGAATTATAGAAAAATTTGCACCAGATGGGTCCTGTGACAATTAACAGATGTGATGCACGATCAAAGAAAAACATTTGTTCAGAACTTGTTAATCCGTATTCATGTAAAAAGATTATTTTCTCATGAACGACGCCACCGGGGAGGAATCTTGGGTTTGCTCACCATTTTTTGTTATGCAAAGAGAGTTACATACCGAATATCTGTTGAAAGGGCCAACGATCAATTCAAGAAGTTACTGAAAAACCTTGCGATCACTAAAGAATCGTCGGCCGGAAACAACGAATTTTTTCTTGAATCACAATAACGCAAGGCCGCATTGCAGCATGAAATGATGAAAACAGTAACGAGCCTGAAATTCACGGTTGTGTCAGTCGTGATTTGGCACCTTCACATTTCTGGTTGTTACCAAGGTTAAAGGAGGTATTGAAAGATTAACAGTTTTCATCAGATACATTATTTTGTTTTTTCTTATTGTTATTTTATGAAGTTGGAGCAGTGGCGGTTCTTGATAACGTACAATGTAAGTAGCTGCACGCATAAGACTGCTTCGAACAATTTCGGTTGCAGCTACTTGCTTCTTTGTTTATATAAAAGCTTAAACGAAGCAGATCCGTGCAGCAGTTTACATCGTACGTTATCAAGAACCGCCGCTGAGTTGGAGATCTTATATATTAATTGGCCTTCGTAATTTAAGTAACAGTACGTCTATTTAGACAGTTTATTAGTGGATGGGAGTGATTTTCTTGTTATATTATTCCATTATTAAAGAATATGGTCACGTTGCGATTAGTTTCATGAAGTCTATTAATTTCTCCAACGCGATGATGAAAATGACTTCCGCTTGAAATATCATAGTATCTCTGTTTAGACTCACTACAGGGATAAGGATAATGACACCGCTAGATGAAATGTATTAATATTAGAGGCGATTACGTTGAAAAATGTATAGTATTTGAAACCATAAATTGTAATTTTCAACAGTAACAGTTTGTCGATTGGTTTTTAAACGAGTTGCTTGAAAACACCATGAGTCCGCAGGACGAGTGGTGTTTTCTTTAAACAACTAAACAGAAATTAGAGACAGACTTATCTCAAAAATTCAATCGCGAGTTGAATTTTGGTAGACTATTCCACAAATAATAAACATTATAACTATTAAACATTGATTATAAGTAACAATGAACAATTTATTAACATACACAACAAAATTTAACATTATTGTTCGGGCAAAATAGATTTAGTTTTGTATTTTTAGTTTCATTTAGATGTATGTATATTTATGTGAATGTATTTAATCCTAGTTTTAAATCGTAAATACTATATAATGTATATAGAAAAGGTTCTTGGAGTTCAGATATATTTAATGTTGTCAATTACCTTAAGCCTGGTCAGGTATTGCATTTCTTTATTCATTGTCTTGTTTCTACAGTCATAAAAACTATTTATTTTATTACAGGCACAACCCTCTGGTTAACCCATCCATTTAGTAGTTGTAAATGTATTTGTATAATGAATAAGTTTTATTGACATATTTCCTGTTATAGATAAAGTATTATATTATTATAATAGGTTAAATAGTTTTGGTTCGATGCGATTCTGCGAACTATTATGTTATCTCTAACGCACTTCCTGTGTATTGTATATTTATTATTTTAAGAATTATTTTATTTTCTATAATTAAGGGTTTTCGGCGTATATTGTTTATTTGAATACATTGATGACGTTGGAAACAACAGCATATGCTTTACTTGGAAGGAATGTAAAAATTGTTATATGGAAATTTCCGTATACTCAATTTAATTGTTTTCTCCCTCTCTTGTAACTGGCGGGGACAAAACTTTCTTGCCGAAAAATAAGTAAATGAAGAAACAGTTCCAAACAAGATCTCTTAGAGCTCAGTACAGTTCCAAATAAGATCTCTTAGATCTCACTACAGTTCCAAGTACGATCTCTTCGAGTGAACTACAGTTCTAGCTTAGGTCTCAGTGATCTAACTAACAGTTCCTACTAAGATCTCAGTGATCTAAATAGGAGCAAATCTTATTTATTAGCCAGTTTTGTCGGTCTTTAGTATTAAGACCAGATACTGCATTTGTATTAAGTTAACTAGACTAAATTTGTAAATATATTATTGTTATTCAAAAACTATTGCAAAAAAAACTCATACTTCGGTCGATACATACCGAACTTCTTTCAAACCAGGAGGAAGAAACAATTATCTTTAACTATAATTATTATGAATGGTGCAATTATAGAAGTTTTGGATAGTGTCACCGTTATTCGGACATATTAATTGATCACCAACTAGAAGAACCGCAAAGCGGATTTCGGAAAGGCAGAGGAGTGCACGATCACATTTTCACTATGAAACAACTGATAGAAAAAAACCGAAATAAGACTATATATGCGGCCTTGATAGACATAGAAAAAGCTTTTGATAGTATTCCAAGAGAAGAAGTTTGGAAAAGCCTTAAAAAAAAGAGGAATAGGCGAAAAAGTCATAAAAGCTATAAGAACCATACACAAGAAAACTAGAAATTATGTGAGAACTGAAAATAGGAAGTCCGAAGAGTTCATAACCAAAGAAGGACTGAGACAAGGAGGGGTGCTCAGCCCCGTACTATTTAACATAATATTAGATGATGTACTAAAAGAAATAAGGGGAATAACAAAGAAACTACAAGTAGGGTATAAGAATATGGAGAGGGTTGAAATAGCAGAATGTGTCTTCGCTGATGACATAATAATATACGCAAAGAACGAAAGGGACTTACAAGAAAACCTAAACACATGGAATATAGCACTAAAAAAGAGGAATCTAAAAATAAACATTGATAAAACAAAAGTGATGACAATAGGGAGAAATGATTTAAAAGTAAAAATTGAAATAGAAGGAAGAAACATAGAACAAACAGACACATTCAAGTACCTCGGAATAAACATACATAAAGACGGAAAAGAAGATATTGAAATAAACAGCAGAATAGAAAATGCAACAAAACTATATTGTGCACTAAACAACACATTTATAAGAAAGAAAGAATTAACGAAGAAAACAAAAATCACAGTATATAACGCATTGTTCAAACCAATAACAACGTACGGATGCGAAAGCTGGATACTTAATAAGCATATGAAGAGCAGACTACAAGCCGTAGAAATGAAATACCTAAGAGCGGTGAAAGGAGTTAGTAGAAGGGACAAAATAAGAAATGAAGTAATAAGACAAGAATTAAATGTACAACCCATAATGGAAGAAATCGCAAAACAACAACTAAGGTGGTTCGGTCATGTAGTAAGAATGGAAGAAGAAAGACAGACTAAAAGAGTATGGCTAGCAAGAACAACGCAGAAGAAAACAAGAGGAAGACCACAAAAAACGTGGGACAATGTCATAGTGGAAAATTTAAAGAAAAGAGGAGTAACATTTTACGAAGGGAAGAGAATAGCGAGAAACAAAAAGGAATGGGCAAGATTTATATATAAGGAATAGTTATATAAGCAAAATGTAAATAGCTTGACACCCTAGGGGTAAACAAGCTTATAGGTTATAATAATAAAGATTGCAAATTTTCACCATGATATCCATATATGTGTTTTTATTACATACAAGTTTGTTTTTAAGAGCAACTGAAGTTAATTAAAAAGACTCGATATACTAACCTTAAGAAAGGCATAATTTCATAGGTATATGGATATATTGAAGTTAGAAATGAGTCAGGAGGTCAGAACAACATGACTTTTGGTATTTTTGTCGAGAATACGATTTGAAACAAATATTCCAAATCCGTCACGGAGAGTGCTTTTGAAGCAGAAATCGACATATAAGCAGTATAACAAGCAGTCCCATCCTGCTGCAAAACTTAATTTGCGGGCATATAGGGAACTGTTATGTCAAAAATGTTCTCACCATGTGTGTGTAGCGATCAGCATTAACAGTTGTGGCGTTTGCTCTACCGTCTTGGTAAAAATATGGCCCAATAATGCCAGATGATGAAAGTGCATACCACACTGTTAACTTTCGGACTATGTAATAGCTTTTCATGCAATTCACGTGGGTTTCTATCATTCCAATATGGACTATTTTATTTCTTTATAACGAGCCATCGAAAAAATTCATAATTGGAGTAGACTGTGAAATTGGGTTGGTACTTTAACCACTTCCACATAATGACACATTACTTGATGCTTGACAGTTTCATTTGGTTTCATTGTAAAAAAAGGTTATGGCATTGAAATGATACTACAACAAAAAAGAAAACAAATAATTTATTTAATATCGAAATCATAATCAAAATTTATATATAGCTACAGAAGTTGTTGAAAATGTTGTCCATTTACATATAAACAAATTTAATTTTCTTAATAAGAGTTTTGAAAAATTTGACGCAAACTTATAGTTTCAATGTCAAATAATAAATGTCATTATGTGGCAGTGGTTAAAGTATCAACCCACTTTCACAGTCTACTCCAATTATGAATTTTTTCGATGGCTCGTTACTAGATTTAGGTACAATTTTGTACAATTGCTAGCAATAAATTTTGGCCGTCAATGTCATTCTTTGACAAAATGTAAGTTGCTGTATTGTGAAGCAGTCGTAATGGTAATAACCTATAATTTAATCTGTCATATGTTAGTAAAATTTACGGACCGTTTTGCAAGTCCTAGCCGAGATGCTATCGTAGCTTCAGAGAGTCCAGTTTCTATTAAGGAAATAATCTCTACTTTGTTAAAATAGGATATTGAGACCATTAAAATTAATTCAAAAAACAATACTTTGACAAATTGCAAATTTATATTGACATTTCATTGATAATGGATATAATCAATCAGGGCAAAAAATCTACATTGTGGCAATTTCCTCAAATTTTACTATGACATGGACGACCAAAATTTATTGCTCGGAGCTGTAAGTACAAATGTTCAAAATATGTTTTCTTCATATAATTCTATACATTTTACAAAAGTATTTACTGTATATTTTTATATTTTACGCGATAGATAATTAATACATATTATATAGACGTTTTTCTAAAACGTATGAAATTATATCATATAATAAGAGTTTTGAAAAATTTGAAACAAACTTATAGTTTCAATGTCAAATAATAAATGTCATTATGTGGAAGTGGTTAAAGTATCAACCCAATTTCACAGTCTACTCCAATTATGATTTTTTTCGATGGCTCGTTATATCTATTCAAATGAAATGTACTTGATCTAACATAAACATGCTGTGAATAAGTTTTCATCGCCATTTATGCGTCGCAATATTTCTTCGCTGAAAATCCTGAGGAAACATAAGCCTTTATGCAAAATTCGGCGTAGCAATGTGTCACTAATATTCAGTGCGGATGCATCTTTAATTGGAACACTTTGTGGAATACGCATCAATGCCACTCGAACCAATGTTTTACTCTATTCTTACAGACCCTGTAGCTCCTTTCTGCTTTAAATTTAATAATGTGGGACCAGTTTCTTCAAACTTTTTTACTAATGACATAATTACATGAGTTGACGGCACTTTTCACATAGTCGCCATTTTTTTAAAACGATTTTTCGCAGAAAACACTGTACAGTTAAGCTCACATAAATCTAATATAACTTAACTTGTCGAAATTATCAAAATTTTCTAATATCCCTTAGTATTTATCAACCTTTTTTTGAAAGAAAAACCAAATTGCAAGTAATTTTTTAATACAATTTAGAAAACACAAATAAACTAATACCTAATTTGTAAAAAAGGAAATTAATTTGCAACAAGCATGCAAAATATTAACAGTAGATAAGTAGTGGGGGTTCTAGCTCAAAATCCCATGTATTTTCTTATGGAGGTTCATTTTGCACTTTTTCAATTTGGACATATTAATCCGGGACAGTCTGTATATACACTTGTAGATCTGTTTCAAAGTTACAGATCTACGAATGTATATAGAGTGTGTCCCGCTGAATGTTCGGGGATGAGTGTCACATAGGGGTGAAAAGTCGGTAAGGCGTTTGTAAGGGGGGCACCAGGACTCTTCATGGGAGATGTAGTCGCGTCACCAGGGGGGCCCTGCGGCGTTGAAAATAATGTCAAAACAGCTCTAACTGCAAGGGGCAGCGAGATACCGCCCCTACTTAGGGATGACTCATTATTGATTATAGTTTCATACGCGACCACCGCGAGGCCTAGAGGGTGCTGTGTCAGATGCTATGATTAATGAATTGTGTATATAAAATTATATATATTACTATTATAGATTGTATATATACCTCTATAAAAATCTCTTTCTAATCTAAGAGGAAAATATTTTTAGCAGCACGTTAAAAGAAATATTTATTACTAATTATTAAAATATACAATATCCCGTGAAACAAACTCTTTTATTACGAGCGATAGCTAAACACCCCTACCCAGATTACAAGCTCGCTACATGACTGAACATGTCTGGTAATGTTAAGAGTAAATTTTAGGTATTACATTCAGTATGCGAAGTATACCACCGTTCTTTTATTATGAGCACTAGCTAAACACTCCTACCTAGATTACAAGCTCGCTACATGACTAAACATATCTGGTAATGTTAAGAGTAAATTTTATGTATTACATTCAGTATGCGAAGTAATTTCAATTCTTTTATTATATTAACTTAGCGAGAATAATTCTTAACTTTGATTCGGTGATAAAAATTTGAATATTTATTTTTTATTCTATTTCTATATAAAGCAGGTGATGATTTATACATCTTTTTCGGGTTGAGAATACAACGTGTTTATTTATAACAGCATTTGCCTAGTTACATAGCAGATACTATGATGTAAAAGCGCAGATGAGTGTGTTTTAGAGGTATCATATATGAGTTCCGAGACCCGGAGGGAGGGTGTCAGGAGTCTGCAAGTGAGCTGTCAGGGGGGCCCTGCGGTGTTGAAAATAATATCAAATCGACTCTAACTGCAAGAGGCTGCGAGGTATCTCTCATACTTAGGGTGACTCATTATTGATTATAGTTTCATACGCGAGCGCGCGAAGCTTCGAGGGTGCTCGCGTATGTAAAATAGTAAAGCTATCACGTGATCATTATTATCGCATTAAATGAATATATATAGCGGAGCATATGCGTATGAGAATCATTCAGTCAGTGTTCATCGTTGAGTTAAGATGCAATCTGTTCAACAAATTAAATCTTCGCTCTTCAATGCTAATATCGAAAATAATAAAGATGCTCAGGCTTCCGAAATTAAAAAATGTAATTCAACTCTCCGAGTATTAAATAATTCATTGAGTAGTGCTAAAAGTGTTGCGGAAAAACAGAAACTGATAGCTGCCATAGCCCAAGTAAAGAGCTTCAAACAAATGTATCGAGCTCATCAAATAGCTGGAGGGAGTTACGCACCGAGGAAACGTACTACAGCTTCTTACCGCGTTAAATGGGAGGATATTAAATCAGCGTTTCAAAACCGTATTAGAACTGGAGTTATAATTAATCTAAAACATACCGACCCCATATTATTTATGGAAGATGCTGCTATATTATTTCAACGAAGAATTTCTAATGTGCTAAAGAAGGAAGAAGCCATCAAGGTGAACACGATGTTTTGTGGCGAATTCAGAATACAGAAAGCTGACCAAGAGATTAATGAATTAAAATATTTTAACACTAAAAATATTACAATTTATCGAGACACCAGCCTAAAAGAATGGTTTGTTAGCTACATACAACAACCAATTCTCGTCGATCTTGAAGAGTTTCAAGAAAGAGACAGCGGTTGGGCGTTATCAGCTGTAATCAGTCTCCAAGTAAATATTAATAAATTTACGCCTCAACTAGGATCATCCTACATCGAATTACCTTCGCAAATTAAAATTAAAAAAGCTTGCGTTAACGTAGAAAATAATGATCAAAAATGCTTCGCATGGGCTGTTGTATCCGCATTATATCCAGTGAGTAAGAACACGCGAAGAACTACAAAGTATCCAAACCCATCATCTGTGCTAAATTTAACAGGAATTCAATTCCCAATGACGATGAAACAAATTCCACGGTTTGAAAAACAAAACGACGTATCAATAAATGCTTATATTCTGAAAAAAACTAATAAAAAATTCACCACCATACCTACATACCTAACAAAAATGAAACAAACTAAACATGTGAATTTGCTGCTTATTCAAGATTTTTACTATAACGAAGATGAAGTACATGAGGATGATAATGAATCAGCTCCTAGTTATCACTATGTCTGGATTAAGAACCTATCACGCCTCGTATCCTCACAGCTATCTAAGCATAAAACAAAAAAGTATTTTTGCGATCGCTGTTTACACTACTTTTATATGAAAACCGCTCTCGATAAACATTACGTAGATTGTCAAGAAATGAACTACTGTAAGATTCGACTGCCTACGGAAGATGACAAGTTTATTAAATTTAAAAATTTTAAAAATAAAGTGAAAGCACCCTTTATTATTTATGCCGATTTGGAGTGTGATTTGGAGTACACCATGTAAAATCCAAAATAAATATCAAGAACATCGACCATGTAGCATAGGTTATTACGTAAAGTGCAGCTATGATGAATCATTATCATTTTATAGAAGTTATCGAGGTCAAGATTGTATAGAATGGTTTACTAAGGAACTCAAAGCTTTTGCTGAAGATTTAGAAACAGTATTTTTGTGCCCCATACCCATGGACAAGCTAACATCTGATGAACGATATTTGTATGAAAACGCTACAATATGTCATATTTGTGAAAAATCGTTTAGTTCGGATGAAAAGAAAAAGGTTAGAGATCACGATCATTTGAGTGGAAAATACCGAGGAGCTGCACATCAAGATTGTAATGTAAATTATCAAGATACACATACAGTTCCGGTGGTTTTCCATTATCTAACTGGGTATGACTCACACTTCATCATAAAGAATTTGGCTGAAGACTTAAAGGGACGTATAGATGTTTTGCCAACAACCAAAGAAAAATATATCTCATTCACTAAGCACATCGATGAGAATATAATTAAATTTAGATTCATTGATTCTTTTCGATTTATGGCTTCTGGACTCGATACCTTAGCATCATATTTAATAGAATATCCCGAACTTATGTTGGAATTTTATAATCTAAGCGGTGAAAAATTGAAATTGTTGACACGAAAAGGAGTATACCCTTACGACTATTTCGACTCAGAAGAGAAATTCAAGGAAACGAAGCTCCCCGAAAAATCTAAATTCTTCAATCAACTAAACGATCAAGATATTTCAGATGAAGACTATGATCATGCGCAAAAAGTATGGAATGAATTTAATATCGAAAACTTGGGTGAATATTCAGATCTATATCTGAAGACGGATGTGCTACTATTAGCCTGCATTTTCGAACAATTTAGAAGTAGCTGCCTGAAAACATATGGGCTTGATCCTGGACTTTACTTTACCTTACCAGGATTCACATGGGATTGTATGTTTAAACATACTGATATAACCTTAGAATTACTAACGGATCTAGATATGATTATGTTTATTGAACGCGGTATCAGAGGAGGACTCAGCCAATGTTCTTATAGATATCTTAAAGCAAATAATAAATACATGCCAGATTATGATTCTTCCAAACCTGATAAATTTATAATGTATGATGATATCAATAACCAATATGGATGGGCAATGTCTCAATATCTGCCCTATGGAGGATTTCGATGGCTATCTAATGTCGAAAATTTCAATGTTTTGGATATACTCGATGAGGATGACACAGGATATATTTTAGAGGTAGATTTAGAGTATCCGCAAGAATTACATGATTTACACTCAGATTTACCTTTTTGTCCGGAGCATCTGGCTGCTCCAGGATCAAAAGAGAAGAAATTAATGGCTACCTTATTCGGAAAAAAACGTTATGTTACTCATTATAAGAACCTAAAACAAGCTTTAAGACATGGTTTAAAGTTAACTAACATTCATAGAATACTACAATTTCAACAGCGTACATGGCTGAAATCATACATCGACTTAAACACTAAACTGAGATCATTGGCTATGAACGACTTTGAAAAAAAATTGTTTAAACTGATGAACAACGCTGTTTTCGGAAAGACGATGGAAAATATACGCAAACATAGTATAGTGAAACTAGTAAATAAATGGAAAGGACGATATGGCGCCGAAGCTTTAATTTCAAAGCCCGAATTCAAATCGGCGACTATATTTAATGAAAACTTTGTTGCTGTTGAACTCAACAAAACAGAGATCTATTTTAATAAGCCTATCTATGTAGGAATGGCGATATTAGATATTTCTAAAACATCAATCTATGAATTTCACTATGATTATATGAAACCGGTGTTTGGAGATAAATGTCAAGCAGCCTGCACAGATACTGATTCGATTATCTATTCAATTGAATGTTCAGATATCTACGATTTAATCCGTCGCGATTGTCATAGAAGATTTGATACAAGCGATTATCCTAAAGATAATGTTTATAGTATTCCTCTTGTAAACAAAAAAGTTCTAGGTATGATGAAAGATGAGATGAATGGGAAAATTATAACAGAATTTGTAGGCTTGAGATCTAAAATGTATGCTATTAGAGTAGAGGGTAAAGATGCAGTAAGGAAAGCTAAAGGGGTTACGAAGAATATTGTCAAAAATCGAATAAGTTTTGATGATTATATAGAATGTTTGTACAATACCAATGAAAAATATGTGAATCAAAAATTAATTCAATCCGAAAAACATCAAGTATATAGCAGTAATCAAACGAAAATTGCTCTAAGTCCTCATGATGATAAAAGATACTTAATAAAAGACAGTTGCAGGACGTTACCTTGGGGACATCGCGATATTATGTGTATAGAATGAATTATATTTTTAGCTTGTAGATTAATTATTTTATGTATAAACAAGTTTCTAAACTAATATTATATATGTATATTGGAAAAAGAAAATAAAATATTTATTATATATAATGACTATTTAATATCCATACCAACAACTGAATCATACAGGGTATCGGAAGATCTATGTTATAGAGGGCGGGAAAGGTTGCAACTTTTAAACATTTCAAAATTCAAACATTCTACTTATACGAATAAAATTTTCATAAGTAATAAATAGAGGGAGGAAAATTATATTCGAAAGTGTTTTTAGCAGAGAATATACATTGTTTATGCAGCACATATACTAGCTTTCTCAACTAAACTTTTCCCATTAAATAAAATAATCAGATGCTGTGAATCGGTATATTCTCAAGTGATTTATAATCGCAAAGACTCCTTGAAATTTAAGGAGAATACTTATTTTAAGTAGATTGGAAATTAAGAAGGTGATAATATATACACTAGTTAATAGTTTTTACGCAGAATATATAAATTATATCTCACAGCCCTTGCATAATAATGATCATTCAAATATAAAATACCCAGAAATTAAATATGTTTTAATAATTTTTATTAATTACTCTTATTAGATATCGAACGCTTCCGCATTTTGATAGACCCTACAGAGAGTAAATGGTGTTAGAGGGAACTACACCATTAGAGCACCCGTTTAGATAAAATCTAAACGTTAAAATATGGAATGTGTTTAATATTAGAACTTATATAAAATTGTATATAATATGAGCTAAAAGGGGAAGAAGGAATAGTTGAAGTTCCATCGTGTGCTACCCCTCAATTATTTATAGCTGTTAAGCTCATCGAAATTCAAAGGCGCTATGAACATGGACAGGTCTACCGTCAAATGATTTATAGTCATAAAGACCCCTTGAAATTCAAAGGCGCTACACAGAGGCTCAAGGTAGACGGCTCTCCCAGCTAGGAAGATTCCATAAGGAGTTAACTCTTAAAAGCAATGAAGCTTCCCCAACGTCAGTAGGTTTCTGCCGAAACATTAAGGTGTCGAATGTCTCTTTGGACCGAGCACCACAGTTGATAGACTGTCTAACGTATTTGGGTAAACTCCTGAAATGACCTGTCTCTTCAACTGATAAGTAGGATAAATTCTTATGTTAACGTAAAGTATTGATGCTAAATGCAGTTCCCGAAATGTTAAAACGATTATTTTCACTTAGATTAAAATATACTATATCTCGCGAAACAAGCATACTCATCAGTAAAACTGACGCGTATGCTTAAGACTTAACAGCAGCCGATATATCCAATGCTGTATATTGGATATATCGGGATGCTGTTAAGCCTTAAGCATATGCGTCAGTTTTACTGATGAGTATGTTTGTTTCGCTAGATATAATATATTTTAATCTAAGTGGAAATATTCGTCTTAACATTTCGGGGATGCATTTAGCATCAATACTTTCCGCTAGCATGAGGATTTATCCTACCTATCAGTTGAAATGATCTGTCTTTCAACTGATAAGTGGTATAAATTCTCATGTTAACGTAAAGTATTGATGCTAAATGCAGTCCCCGAAATGTTAAAACGATTATTTTCACTTAGATCAAAATATACTATATCTCGCGAAACAAACATACTCATCAGTAAAACTGACGCATATGCTTAAGGCTTAACAGCATCCCGATATATCCAATATACAGCATTGTATATATCGGCTGCTGTTAAGTCTTAAGCATACGCGTCAGTTTTACTGATGAGTATGCTTGTTTCGCGAGATATAGTATATTTTAATCTAAGTGAAAATATTCGTCTTAACATTTCGGGGATGCATTTAGCATCAATACTTTACGCTAGCATGAGGATTTATCCTACCTATCGGTTGCAATGATCTGTCTCTTCAGCTGATAAGTGGTATAAATTCTCATGTTAACGTAAAGTATTGCTGCTAAATGCAGTCCCCGAAATGTTAAAACGATTATTTTCACTTAGATTAAAATATACTATATCTCGCGAAACAAGCATAATCATCAGTAAAACTGACACGTATGCTTAAGACTTAACAGCAACCGATATATCCGATGCTGTATATTGGATATATCGGATGCTGTTAAGTCTTAAGCATACGCGTTAGTTTTACTGATGAGTATGTTTGCTTCGCTAGATATAATATATTTTAATCTAAGTGGAAATAATCGTTTTAACATTTCGGGGATGCATTTAGCATCAATACCTTACGCTAGCATGAGGATTTATCCTACCTATCAGTTGAAATGATCTGTCTCTTCAGCTGATAAGTGGTATAAATTCTCATGTTAACGTAAAGTATTGATGCTAAATGCAGTCCCCGAAATGTTAAAACGATTATTTTCACTTAGATTAAAATATACTATATCTCGCGAAACAAGCATACTCATCAGTAAAACTCACGCGTATGCTTAAGACTTAACAGGAACCGATATATCCGATGCTGTATATTGGATATATCGGATGCTGTTAAGTCTTAAGCATATGCGTCAGTTTTACTGATGAGTATGCCTGTTTCGCGAGATATAGTATATTTTAATCTAAGTTATTTACGTCAATCTATTGTGTGAAACACCCATGCGACCACTCCGAATGATTAGCCGGCGCATATTGTCTTTCTATTATTACGAGCAATCGCTAAACACCCCCTACCTAGATCGCGAGCTCGCTACATGATCGAACATGTTGATAATGTTTTAATAGGAAAATTTTAGATATCACGTTCAGTATGTAGAATAATTTAGATTCTTTTATTATATTAACTTAGCGGGATAATTCTTAAATTCGATTAGATGACAAAATTTAAATTTTTAATTTTTTATCCTATTTTTTATATATAACTGATGATAACTTATTTATAATTTTCTGAGCTTAAGAATACAGCATGTCTATTTATAACAACATTTACCTAGATACATAGCAGATACCGAGGCGTAGGAGAGCTGACGAATGTGTTACAATGTAACGCATTCATTAATTTTCCTACATCTCAATATCTGCTATGTAGCTAGGTAAATGTTGTTATAAATAGAGATGCTGTATTCTCAAGCTCAGAAAAATATAAATAAGTTATCACCAGTTATATATAAAAAAAATAGGATAAAAAATTAAAAATTTAAATTTTGTCATCTAATCAAATTTAAGAATTATACCGCTAAGTTAATATAATAAAAGAATCTAAATTATTCTACATACTGAACGTGATATCTAAAATTTTCCTATTAAAACATTATCAACATGTTCGATCATGTAGCGAACTCGCGATCTAGGTAGGGGGTGTTTAGCGATTGCTCGTAATAATAGAAAGACAATATGCTCCGGCTAATCATTCGCAGGGGTCGCATGGGTGTTTCACACAATAGATTGACGTAAATATTAGAGGGTATATGCAATCTATTATAAATTGTATATACTCCTATAAAAATTTCTTTTTTAAATTTAAGTGGAAAATATTTTAGCGGCATGTTAAAACGGATATTTATTACATAGATTAAAATATATTATATACCGTGAAACAAACATACCCATCAGTTTTACTGATTTGATCTATCCGTAAAACTGACGAGTATGTTTGTTTCACTAGATATGTTATATTTTAATCTAAGTAATATTTAAAAAAAAGGAGTGAGGAGAGAAAGGAGGGAATTATCCCACACGAACAACTGACCGATATTCAACAAAAACCTCTCTCAATAGAAGATATAACGCTTTTCGAATAGGTGTAGGGTCACCTATTCAGAGAAGTTTTAAATATCTTTCTATTGAGAGAGACCTTTGTTGAATATCGGCCAGTTGTCCGTGCAGGATAATTCCCTCCTTTCTCTCCTCACTCCTTTTTTTTTAAATATTACTTAGATTAAAATATAACATATCTAGTGAAAAAACATACTCGTCAGTTTTACAGATAGATCAAATCAGTAAAACTGATGGGTATGTTTGTTTCACGGTATATAATATATTTTAATCTATGTAATAAATATCCGTTTTAACATGCCGTTAAAATATTTTCCACTTAAATTTAAAAAAGAAATTTTTATGAGTATATACAATTTATAATAGATTGCATGTACCCTCTAATATTTACGTCAATCTATTGTGTGAAACACCCATGCGACCCCTTTGAATGATTAGCCGGAGCATATTGTCCTTCTATTATTACGAGCAATCGCTAAACGTCCCCTACCTAGATCGCGAGTTCGCTACATGATCGAACATGTTGATAATGTTTTAATAGGAAATTTTAGATATCACATTCAGTATTTAGAATAATTTAGATTCTTTTATTATATTAACTTAGCGGGATAATTCTTAAATTTGATTAGAGGACAAAATTTAAATTTTAAATTTTTTATCCTATTTTTATATATAACTGGTGATAACTTATTTATATTTTTCTGAGCTTGAGAATACAGCATGTCTATTTATAACAACATTTACCTAGCTACATAGCAGATACCGAGACGTAGGAGAGCTGACGAATGTGTTACAATGTAACGCATTCATTAGTTCTCCTACATCTCAGTATCTGCTATGTAGCTAGGTAAATGTTGTTATAAATAGACATGCTGTATTCTAAAGCTCAGAAAAATATAAATAAGTTATCATCAGTTATATATAAAAATTAAAAATTTAAATTTGTCATGTAATCAAATTTAAGAATTATCCCGCTAAGTTAATATAATAAAAGAATCTAAATTATTCTACATACTGAATGTGATATCTAAAATTTCCTATTAAAACATTATCAACATGTTCGATCATGTAGCGAACTCGCGATCTAGGTAGGGGGTGTTTAGCTATTGCTCGTAATAATAGAAAGACAATATGCTCCGGCTAATTATTCAAAGGGGTCGCATGGGTGTTTCACACAATAGATTGACGTAAATATTAGAGGGTACATGCAATCTATTATAAATTGTATATACTCCTATAAAAATTTCTTTTTTAAATTTAAGTGGAAAATATTTTAGCGGGGTGTTAAATCAGATATTTATTACATAGATTAAAATATATTATATCCTGTGAAACAAACATACCCATCAGTTTTACTGATTTGATCTATCTGTAAAACTGACGAGTATGTTTGTTTCACTAGATATGTTATATTTTAATCTATGTAATAAATATTCAAAGGTATTTTTAATAATATAAAATATTACTAAAAATCTGGTATTATACAAAAAATTTGTATTATACAAAACTGGTGGGGTTTACCTACTCATGTATGTTTCAATTATTCTGATAATAAATATTCGTTTTAACATTTCGGGGGCTACATTTAGCATCAATACTTTACGTTAACATGAGAATTTATACCACTTATCAGTTGAAGAGACAGATCATTTCAACTGATAGGTAGGATAAATCCTCATGCTAGTGTGAAAAATATAAATAAGTCATCACCAGTTATATATAAAAAATAGAATAAAAAGAAAAAATTTAAATTTTTTTTTTAATTCTATTTTTTATATATAACTGGTGATGACTTATTTATATTTTTCACGCTAGCATGAGGATTCATCCTACCTATCAGTTGAAATGATCTGTCTCTTCAACTGACAAGTGGTATAAATTCTCATGTTAATGTAAAGTATTGATGCTAAATGCAGCCCTGAAATGTTAAAACGATTATTTTCACTAGATTAAAATATGCTATATCTCGCGAAACAAACATGCTCATCAGTTTACTGATAGATCAAATCAAGTAGTGTATTATTCCAAAGTAATCCACAGATTTTATTAATTAAATTTGAGTAATTAATTACCTCAGGAGGAAAGACTTAACAGGAGCGGATTCAGCTTCAACAGTATCTGATTCCGATTTAACAGCTTCAGAACAGCTCCGAAACAGGTTTTAACAGCTAACTGGCTGTTAGCCGTTATTTGACATTGAAACTATAAGTTTGTGTCAAATTTTTCAAAACTCTTATTAAGAAAATTGTTTGTGTTTAGATGTAAATGGACAACATTTTCAACAACTTCTGTAGCTAGATGTAAATTTTGATTATGATTTCGATATTAAATAAATTATTTGTTTTCTTTTTTGTTGTAGTATCATTTCAATGCCATAACTTTTTTTTACAATGAAACCAAATGAAACTGTCAAGCATCAAGTAATGTGTCATAATGTGGAAGTGGCTAAAGTACCAACCCAATTTCACAGTCTACTCCAATTATGATTTTTTTCGATTTCGTTATTTGGAACCACAGTCCTTAATAGCTCAAGTGCCAGAGCAATGGTCCGGCGAACCACGAATGTGGGTTCGAATCCTACTTAAGAGCAAACTTTTTCAATTAAGAAAAATTCGAATAATTAGCATCGTAAAATGTAGAAAGCAACAGTCACATTACTTCGCAAAAATGCAATTAATTTATAATACTTGATTCATCCGCCATTCGCATAGATCACGCCCTTAACCTTCTAGGTACAAAATCAATGAGACTTCTTAAAAAAACAGGTTTTTCAACAATTTTTTCGCAGTTATTTTCAATACATTCCCATAGTTGTTCCCTATTAGTAAATCTTATTCGAGATCCATGAATTTGCTTTGTCATTTCGGCCTATACATTTTCCATAGGAAGTATGTCGGCACTTTTCGGAACCCATTTGTAAAATTTCAATATTATTCCGTCGAAACAATTCAGTAGTATTATATGCCGTATGCACAGGGCAATTGTCATGTTTAGAAAATAAAATTTCTTTGTGGATATATCTCTTCTACGGACGGCAGCATCACATTTTCTAAAATGCTTATACTATTTCATTCAAAACACTTCTTATAAGGGGCGGCTGTGGATTACGCATATTTCAAAAATGTATGTCTTAACTTAATTTACTTATCTGTCAAATGGGATTAATTTTAAATGTCAGAATTACCGTTACTAGTAATTTATTATATTGAATTAATTGATAACTAACTAAAAATGGAATTTACTGATCAACAAAAGGCATTCATTATTGAGTCATGTTTTCGCAATGGATATATAGAAAATGGTGAATGGAGGTACAGAAGTGAACTATGTTTACAAGAATTTCGTTTGAAATATTCTAACGTAATAATTGATGAAGCCGAATTTTAGAAATATTTGTCAATCACTTCCACGATGATGAATTAACCCAAGGGTATTTCCAACAATATATTTAAGGGAATTTTATGACAATCGTTTAATTAGTGTTAGAACAGAAAATTCGTATCCACCTCGGTCACCTGATTTAACACCATTACAACTAATTTAAAAAATATAGTTTATAAAGAACCTATCCATACTATTGATGAATTAAAAGCAAAAATTCAAGAAGAATGTAATTGAATCACGCCTGAGACGCTGATAAGGGTTTTTGAAAATATGAAACGTCGAGATAGATTGTGTTTAAATCATAATGGCTATCATTTTCAATAGTTCCTTTAATATATGTATCTTTTTACTCAAATTTTAAATTGTTCCTTCGACATTTTTAATAAATAATTTATGTATAAATAGAAGATTTATTATTTACTAATACAATATTCTGACATTTAAAATTAATCACTTTGACAATAAGTAAATGATATTAAGTTAAGGCATACCTTTTTGAAATATATGCAATCCACAGCTACCACTTATAAAAAGTGTTTTGAATCATATGGTATAATTTACTGCATTAAAAAATCTTTCATCAATTCTTCAACACATTCCGGTATTGTGATAACAGGTCCAACCCCATACGTTAACTGAAAATCTTCCTTGCCTATCACTATTATTTAAGTATCGCACTTCAAACCGGGTGTTCTGGGGTCTATATACACGTAACGTACCATTACTTGACGACTGAAAATTTTTTTCATCAGGATAGATGACATTTTCCCAAAATAGTGGCCCATTATATAAAATGATTTAGTGCATACAATAACCGCGACAGTATCAGTTTTCAACAGTTTCAAAGGAATTTTTTTGCCGCAACACGAGAACTTAATTCACTTTGTCTTAATCTCCGCTTAGAACCAAGAAAATTTGTTTTAATAATAGCTGTTCTTGCACTTGAAAACGGATTTTCTATGAAATATTCAAACAATTTGTGATCATACATCAGTTGATATTCTTTTAAGACCAGTTCCTTGTTTGTGACATATACTGTCTTCATTTTTCCATCTTTTTTTAATTTATATTACTATAGATTTGTGCAAATGAAATTCTTCTGCGACTTGTTTAAAGGTACGACTTTCCAAATTTAACAAAATTTGTATTTTGTCTGCCGGAGTCAGTTTTCTTTCCATTTTGGATATCAAAAAGTGACAAATGTCATTTTGACGTTACAAGAATAAATTACAACAAAACAAAAATTAAAAAATGGTTTGTACTAGATTTATGTGAGTTTTACACACTTTTGACACATTCTGTCAAATTAAAAAATTCGTGATTTGTAAATTTGACTTTTATCCGGTATGGTTATGTTAGTGTCAGTTTATTATAAGTCAGAAGCGTACACAATTTTTAAAACGCTTCAATTAAACGAACCGTAAAAGTAGATAATTAGAAATAGGCTAGAAGACGCATTCGCATTAGGCACATCGCAAATGAAAATAAATGTTGATAAAAACACGATAAAAGTCAACAATATATTGCCTATACCAATACTTTTTAAATAATTAATACCTTTTGCATTCTACTTGTTTTGCTTTTACAGATTTAATATTCTCATCTTGCCGCGGTTTTTGAGAGCTTCCATCTTGAAAAATCCAGATTTCATCAAGAAAAATAAACTGGAATGCATTTTCATTTTAAAAACGCTTATATTGTTGCAAAAATGTTATTTGTATTTGAATTTCTCCATTTTTAAAATTTTTTATTTTATACGCCACTGACATTCTTTCAGTTAGGTGACATTTTATAAACTTCAATATTAAGACCATGTTACAAAGCCCACATTTATTATTTGTCAAACTGTCTGAGTTTGTAGGGGCCGCAACTGTACATCGAACCTGCTCTATTTTTACAAATGGCATTAAATGTCAAACAATAATCCAAAACTTTCATGCCCCCTTGTGAGTAGAAAATGAACTATTGGACTTTCAAAATTTACCGCTTCACTGGCGGACCCAATATATTTTTAATTGCATAGTTATTAATTGTTGTCACAGCAGCAGATAACTTTCTATAGTGAATCCCAAATACAAACTAGAAATCAAATAGAGACATTACTTGGTGTATAGAAAAGACGATTCCATGTATTAATACTGGGAATTCGAAAGAAATTATTGTTGCAGCATCTGGACTTCGTAATATTTATACCAGAATGAATGAGCTTGAACTACTATTAAATATAAAAGCATTTCTTAAAGATAACTTCGGAAATGTGCTTTTGAAAACAAAAAGACATGCGATCTAGTAACCTACTTTGTAATTGAAGAATTTAGCACTTTACAAATGATATTAAATGTTTTTTATAATTTATAATTATTTATTATTTATAGGCAGAATATGTACATAAAAAAGATATACATCAGTATAAGCATTTATTTTTAATTGTAAAGTTATTAACCAATGTACTCATGATGTTCACATTTCGTTAATGACGGCATCCAGTGTTGCAAACTGTCATATTTGAGCACTTACTTTGATCGACGCGTGAATTATATTTTAAAATATAAAATTCCAATAGTCTAACTTGTTGGTTGTCCTTATTCCATATATAAAGCCCTTTTATTTCAGGGTATTCTATTGAGATAACCCTGCCTATTTTCCATTCACCTTCGTGATACGCTTTGCCAATAAACTGAAGAACTTGAGTATCACCTTGAACTCCTCCTTCTATTACATTTTTCATTTGTCCATCGGAGCTTCTTTTTAAATCCACGTGTTCCCAATGAAGTTTTCTATTATCCGGACTGCACAAGATCTACAGAATAAAGAAAACTGTTATGACGTATTTCGTGTTAGTGAAATTTAGGCTGATGAGAAATGAATTCAAAATAGGGGTATTGATAACTATTTAAGTACAATATTTTAATACAACATTTTATTTATTCAACATAAGAGACTCCTTTAAAACTTGCACATTTAGCAAAAAGTTCACGAAGTAATTCTAAGTACGTAAAAAAATTCTTTGTCTTGGTCTACAAACCAATCCTCAACGGCAAATATGAATCTTCTGATAAAAAAACACAAACACTGTTGTATTATGAATCTTCTACCAATTTTTTGAGGTTGGGAATAAATAATAGTGCGACGTTGCTAAATCCGGAGAATAGTGCGGATGATCAGTCAATTTAAAGCCAATTTCATCAATTTTTTGCAGTGCAATCAACGATTTGTAGGCAGGAGCGTTATTTTGTAAAATCAGCATGTCCATAGCAAGTTTTCCTCGCCGTTTGTCCACAATTTTTATATGTAATTTAGTTAGAAATTTAATATAATATGCTCCCGTAATACTTCTAATATTTTTCAAATAATCACCATATTTATTTCAACATAATTTGAAACATACTTGAGTGGGTAAAACCTCACTAAATTTGTATAATACAAAAGTATTTTTAATAATATAAAAAAATATGATTAAAAATGGGGTGTGAAGAACACAATACAAGTTCATTTATGTTTTTTTGAATGTATCTTCTCCAAAGACGTAGATACGTATTTCACATTTCTACATGTTCGTCGGTACGCCCCTGTTGGAGAAGAGACACATTCAAAACAAACATGTTTGTTTTGAATGTGTCTCTGTTATACAATTAATAAAAGAAAAAATAAAAAACATATCTACAAACGCATGGCGCAATGGAATTAATCATGTCACGAAAATTGAAACAAAGTACAATGATTTACCAAGGTTGCATCCGGAGTTCATAATTAATTTAATCAGTGACAAAGATTCCACCAAGTGATGATACAGACATTTTTATGTAGTAAGTTTTAGATGTTTTCATGTCCTTTTGTTTATATGTTTGTTAATTTGTAAATTAACTGTCATACAATTTACAGAATAAATTAGCGCGCAAAATGTATTCTTGTATTTCACATAGCGTAGGTGACATTTCGTATAAATATACATTCATATTATAATACATGTATACTTTTATTATTTATAATCAAATGTTGATAATACGGGTTTGTAGCGTGTTCCTCAAGTCAATTACTTGTATTGTATAGCTGGAAGCTAATCTACCATCTTCTCTGAATTTGTTAAAAATATTTGAAATTGTTTTGAGAATTCAAATGACCAATTAATACTGTGCCATGTTATGAAAAGGTTTTAGAGTTGTGTGTGCGAAATCAGTTGAATGACTACTGCAAGAGGAACCAAGTTATAGCTCCGAACAAGTCAGGTTTCAGAGAACGACATTCCTGTGAAACGGTATTGGTTGGTATATGTAATAGGTCCGAAATTGGTGGAGACTGTGGCTTGTAATCTGAAACAGAAATAAGAAAAACACCCTAACCACAATATACATCAATAAATACTATATACGTATTTCGGCAACTAAGTTGCCATCTTCAGTAGAATAACCTTAAAAACTGAAAAAATATTAAACGTAGCGTTTCTGGCTAAGGTAAACCTTAGAAGATATGCTCTTCACCAAATCGCCAGTGGGATAACACTAACACTATGTAATAGGTGGTTAAAAGCAATAGATATTGGTCAATTAGTAGTAGCGGTATTTTTAGAATTTAGAAGGGCATTTGAAACTATTGACAGACAGTAATTGTTAAGAAAATTAGAAGAGATAGGTATTAGGGGAAAATCTCTAGACTGGCTCGGATTTTATTTGGAAAATCGTCATCAGGTGGTTAAGTATAATGGCGTAATGTCGCAAACAATAACCACTCAATACGGTGTTCCTCAAGGTACTGTGCTTGGACCATTGTTATTTAACTTGTACGGAAATTATATAAAATCTAGAATAAAAAATTTTGATTTATGTATCTTCTTCTGTTTTGGGATGGACGCCAGTACGTCCAGGCACTTGAGCACACTGGTCTTTGTACTATCCCCAATAGACCTCTCAGTTCCACTCTGTTAATCTTGTGTCCTCGATAAAAGCCACTATCCTCCTCAGGTGAAGTTTGAGTACACTCGAAGGATCCAATAGATCCCTCCCGAAATATTTCTGTTTGAGTTCCTTCAGTTCCTCACACGTGCATATTACATGAAGGCTGGTGACGTATGTATGATTGCTGATGATACTATGCTGTACGTATGTGGAAATGAATTAGATAGTATAATAAAAACTATTAGTCCTGAACTCTGTTTAGTTTCTAAGTCGATGTGCGAAAATAATATAAGTGTTAAGAATAATTGAAACATACATGAGTAGCTAAACCCCACCAGTTTTGTATAATACAAAGGTATTTTTAATAATATAAAATATTATCACACCAGATTTTTAATAATATTTTATATTATTAAAAATACCTTTGTATTATATAAGTGTTAATATTAAAAAATCAAAGTTTATGGTCATAGGCAGTAAGTACAAATTGAGCAGTGTTGATATGAGTCATGTTAGACTATATGTGTACAAGAATCCAATTGAAAGAGTCGATAAAATAAAATATATATTTTACCACAATATTTGACAGATAATATATTATTAGTTAGAAATGTTTATAACTATAGTACTTGCGGTGTGGAGAATTTTTACATAGACACCTATAGAAGAACATAGACAACTATAAATGTTTTGGTAAGCGTGTTACGTGTCCGTAACGCTCAACGCATCATAACGCTTATTTTGTATTAAATTAGCATTCTCTTTATTATATTTTGCTCCGTTTCCAGCGAACCTACCTGTATATGTATCGATCGTCGTTTATTTGTATAATATATTTGGTTTCTTTCAAGTTTTTTTCCTCTTACTCCGGTTCTTGTTTTTGGAAGTACGATACTCTCTCCCCGTACGCAGACGTAAGTTCTTGCCGATCTTGGGCAGATGTGCCGGTTCTTCGATCACCGGTGTCTATAAATGTGGCTTAAGTAAATTTTATTAAGTAATTACGTCCCCATGCTGGTTTTAATTTATAGACACCACATTTAGTCGCTGAGCGATATCTCTTTGAGAGGATTTGGGTGATTTATAGGAGAACACGTCGACAACTAACTATTAGTATTTTGCAATTCCATCGAGAGACACGTTTCGGTACGTATTTGAATTTCTCTTCATGTTATTTTGTTTATTTTGCTGTTTAATTTCTTAATTTAGGTGGTCCTACCTAGGGACGAACAATAAGCACCAAGTACTGTCCCGTGTGTTACGCCCCATCGAAGGAAACACACCAGGAGTCGCAGGACCGTACAGATAGCGTTACTTGTCGTTAATTATCAAATCGGCATTTTATTTGTTCCATTGCCGCACATTTATTCTTAAAGATTTTTGCTAGAAATACATGGCTTATTGTCAATCTTAACATTCGCACAGGTGTTTTTCTTGAGGAAGAAATAACCTGTTCGGTCCGTCTAGTTTTTTTTTTGGGATCGCTACACAAAGAGTTCAATGCTATTTTATGCTAGTATATTTTTACGTATTTTTATTAAAACTATTTATATGCGTTGCATATATTAAATCTCACGAGTGTAATTTTGAGAAAATTTACTCATTCAAAATTTAGTAATTAGTAGAGCTGTGTAGGTTTAGTAATTAGTAGAGGATGTTTGCGGTATAACCATGGTTATATCATGTAACCATAGTAAATTACTATGGTTACATGATATAACCATGGTTATACCGCAAATATCCTCAGCTCTAGTAATTAGTGTAGATTTAGTCCGCGAATTCTAGTATTTAATTTAAATTTGTGAACCAGTCAAAAAGAATACGTATTTTTTTTACAGGGCGATTAATTAATTTAAGCATACTGTTCAAGTGTTCATTTGGAATGTTACTGATAAGGCCAACTGCCACTTTTTTGTCATTCTGTCTTTGTCCGCTCATAATTACAATTAGCAAATTAGTTAAGTACTTTTTGTAACTTTTTTCTCTCTCTCTATCCGTATTAATAAATAGGGTGAATCTTTGTAGCAACGAAGTTTGTTTTCGATCCTCTGGAGTGGAACTGGTTTCGGTCGGCGGGATTGGCTCCTCGGCCCGTGCGCGACTTGCTCTTTTCCTTTTTTTTGAAAATCGAATTTTCAATATCATTTTCCGAATTTGCGACGTATAAAGCGGCATAAAATTCGGTGGCGCCCTATACCACCTGTATAGTAATTTTCGTTGTTATTACCTCTGGGTCTCCCCACCCCCTGGGCTGAGGCAGTCTTAGGAGCCGCTGGACGTTGGCAGAAACGGGAGGGTGGGCAATTTCAGTCGCCCGAGACCGGGTCTGCTCCGGTTGCTTACCTTTGTCTTTTGCCTATTAGTTTTTAGCAAGCTCGTCGTTACAGGGCGTAGCAAGTGGTCTTAGAATATACAATAATTTACCATATGAAATAAAAAATAATGAAAATATTAATATATTTGAGCGATTAATAATTAAGTATATAGGAGTACAAAATGTGATTAGTTAATAGTAAATTTATGTAAGCATATGTTGTTGTAAAAAGCAAATTGCTTAATAAAGTTATATTATTATTATTATTATTATTATTATTATTATTATTATTATTATTATTATTATTATTATTATTATTATTATTATTATTATTATTATTTATTATTTATTATTGTTTTCGCACAAGGTATAGGCCTGTTAGGATAATTAACGGAAAATATGTCTCTGACCGTTCTTATATTATTATTCTTCTAGTACTACATTATCATTGCTATGAAAAGGTAGCAATTTAATCTTTATTGTATTTATTCGTGTTTTAAATAAATTATCTATTTTTCAATCATTTAAGATTCATGTATGTACAAAAATTGATAAATATTTGACACTAAAAAAATTTTTTAACTTCTATGGCAAGGTAATTTAAGAATTAAGCAATCGGAAAATACTACACTGGTTGCCTACTATGCCACTCATGCATTGAATATTCTTTTTTTAGAATTACAGAGAAATGCGTCTGTAATGATAAAAAAAGAACCCGATATACTGCTTTCCACATTTCTAAATTTTTACGCAAGTCGTGAAACATGCGTTCCTAGGAAGTGTGCAACACTTCTGGAATACACTTGATCCCAATTCGTAGATTATCTACAATTATATCATGAAAAGAATAAATGTCTTTCGGAGTGATTGCACAGGGGTGTGGCCCAGTGATTTACGGCCCATCTTATTGGTGGCGCAACTCGGTACCACAGTTTTTGCTTATAAATTTTAATTTCTGATAACGTACTTGTCTTTATAATTAATATTGTGTTTTAATGTTATCTGTAATCGCTTCGCCTTACTTACTTTAATATAATTTGTGTGGACAAATTTTCCATTCATTTCCGTAACTGCGATTTTGGTGTGTGGATAAATCGTAGCTGGTAACAAACCGTTTCTATGAACCTGTCCAATATATAATCCAGGAGCACTCTCGAAAGCATCACATGGAATTTCACCGGGAATATAAACTCTCCAGTAGAAATCTTGTATATTCCTGCCTAGTAAATAAATTTTACATTATAATATTTTTATTTTGGAGCATTCGCTTTAAATATCGTAAAGCTACTTATTTTAGTGAATTAATTCCGATTTGAAATTATTCTAAAAAATAAAATTCCTTATATTAAAACGGATAAATACGAGAAAGTTAGTTTGCCTAACGAAAGAGGGAGCACTAAAGAATAACTTATTTGTTTTTATAGTTTATAGGTAATCTTTCAAAACATGATTGTCAAAATTTGCGTTCATTCGATCGTAAGGACGCTTGTTATTTAAGTAGCAAATGAACTGTTTCTAGTTTGATTTAAGAAACGAAAAAAGTGGAGCACCGATCATTGATTAAGTTAGAAGCTAGAACATTGTTACGCTCGAAAAATTATCCTGAGACCTTTTGGGAATTCTAATGAATTAATTACATTATTTGCTTACGTTAAGGCATCATAGGCTGTTCACAATTCAAAATTTTCGTTTATTATAATTTTATTTAATTTTGTTATTAACTATCGTTCAACTTAGGCTTCTTCAAATCTTGTTATTTTTATATAATTTTCTTTAGTTCAAATATTTTGGATGTCATTAAATCCATACTCTTAACCGGCTATTTCTTCCATACCTCGACGCAGGTCGACAGTTTGGAATTTTTATGCGTTGTCATGCATCGTATATTTCTACTTTTATTTCAATCTTGTTTCTCTTTAATCTAATCTAGTATTGTGGTTCTTTTTATTCGAATTTTGTGAATTTATTAGGGTGCTTTACTTAATTATTTAACCTTTTATTAACGTAATTTTGCGTACTTCATTTCTTTCGCTTGTTGCGCCATTTTCTCGACATTTTGTGTTCTTCCGATTACAGTTCGCTGGTCATTTGGTAAGATATTTAATTGGTTAATTATCCTTAATTGAGGCGTATTAATTACCGAAATTTCGCTTGATGGCTTAGTCGATCACATTTAGACCTTGTTAGGGTTTTTGGGAAATTAATTCCTTTTCTTTCAAATTTACCGTCCAACGGTCTTGTGTGTGACGTATATCGGACGTCGATCGTTTTATGCGAACTTCTATCGACCGGCACTTCGATCGTGAACCTCGTCAGCGCCGGTTCTATTTCAGTGAAGAACTTAGTTTTTGCGGTAAGCGTTATTTGTTGAAATTTTTGTGTTTTATCTAATGTATTCCTTGTATCCTTCTAGGATTATTTATTTAATAATTAATTATTTAATTAATTATTTTTGTTGAACTGTTAATTCATTGGGAATTATTCCTGACTTCTGCTGTTCACCGTCGACGTTGATAATTAAACCACGAGATAAGCAGGTCAAGAGATCTCTCTTTCCGTTGTAGTTCTTTTAATTATCGTTAAATTGGAGGATAAAAACCACTTAACATCCTCAGAAAATTAATTTCGGCGTGGCCTACAAAAAAAAGGAAGCTTCTAGAAGGTTGTAGTTGGCGTCCAAAATGGCGTTCTCTAGCTCAATGGCGGCATAATGGCGGCTGTGTTTCGTTAAATCTTTGGAATTGTCTATCCTGTACTACTTCTGTGAAGGCTTACTCAAGATAAGTTTGGAAACTGATCGTTTTAGGGGGCATGCTAAAGTAGGTGCTTGTATATTATTTCTTGATGTTGGATATTTCTTAACCTGTTGTAATCTTTTTCAAAATTTTATATAATTTACTGTTTGATTAATCATAAGATAAGCACTAGAGATGCTATTCACTTTAATTTTGGGCAAACGATGTAAGTTAACCCATCATAGCTTTCACTGTATCGTAGACCTAGACTGTTGAAATCGGGTTTGTTTAAAGGGTACGTCCTTCGCACGAACTTGCTTATTTAATTTAAATCTTTTATAAATTGCTGATCTTAGATTTACATCGCTTGTTCACTTCTCTGTGCAACCTCATAATTTTTGCTCGTAAAACATAGATAGCAAACAAGGCATTATCAATTAATCTTATCAGTTAGGCTTTTGAACTTCTGAATTCAAGCATTTGCTTTTATTATCATTATTAATCTGGTTGTCTAGCTTCACCAGCAGCCAGTAGTTAGTTTAGTTTAATGTACGTGGCTTAGAACCTTCAGTCGGGCCTCCGTACAGATTTATAATTAACTTGGAGTACGTTGTATATCTAAATTTATTTCTAGTATACTTTGTATACATTTTGTAAAGAACCACCTATTACATATACCTAATTTGCGTTCTGCTTAACTCATGTTTAGATCTTAAATCGAATTTAATTTTATTGATCACAGTATTACTACCTGTGTATACAGGGTGCTGATGCTTTGACAGGTGTACCTGATTTATAGTAAACTCTGTATTGCGCCTAGAGCGTTACTTATTTGATTTGGGGAATATAACTGGGAGATTTTGAACTATTTTTCATATTTAATCTAAGCCTTTATTTGCCTTGGCGCACTTAGTTTTGTTTAGGCGCTACTCTAGTTTTTTTTTTGTATTATTGCTATCTAAAACCTTGTATCATTACTACGTTAACTTTTTATGCGACTTCTGTTATTTTTGTTGTATTTACATTTTGAGCCTACTTTGACTTGATATTAAAACTTGTTATTGTTGACGACTTGAGTTTATTTGTTACCTTTCCCACAAGTGTTTGTGTGAAGCAAAGTTTTGATTGATTCGGAAGCAAGTAATAAAGGGGCTTTCTCTTTGGATTCTATTGAAGCTACCGGAGTCCCACCCGCTTCCGTATTCGGGGGTACTCTGCGGGTTGAATACGGTGGCGTCAAATCCACCAACTAGCGACCTAGGAACTCGCGACACTCTCCAATTCGATTGAGCTAGCCGGCAGAGTACTTTCCACGGGACGACCACCATCAGGTAGGCTCGGGCCAGAGAGGGAGGTCCTGCAAAACATCTCGCAACCCCGATATTACTGGCTAAATTTTGTTTGGTCGCAAGAGTGTAGCAACATGTTTATAGTGACCAATCTTCATTGATTGCAACCATAAAACGATGGACAGATGAGTTTAAACGTGTCCGGAGCTTATATTTACTGAACAATGCAGTAATCGCCCAAAAGATATGCTTGCTTCAGATATTATTCAAAAAGTACGTGATTGGTGCTAGATGATCGCCTAAAAAGTGTGAGAAATAACAAAAGCTCTACTCATCTCATCTGGATTAGGGGTTTCGATTTTGCATAATGAATAAACCTGGACAAAGGAAAGGGAAGACGACATTATGTATGTTACATGTTGTATATGTAACAATCCATACAAATATACAGAGTGTCTTTGAAATAAAGAGATAACGTATCATAATCAGAAAGATGTGATTATATAGAACATAATTCTAAAATATTGTGTCAATTATGACGCAAGCCCAGATTTTAAAAATACCCGGCAAATTGTATTACGTGACGCCTATGAATTCAAAATATTCAGAATGCGTATAAATAATAAATACCTCACACGCATATACGTTATAGCGTATGTTTACATACGTAACTGTACAAAAACAAAACTATTCTTTTTGTTATTGTTGGTTAACTTTAAGATAGAGTCTTTTATAATATAGACGATCGTACAGTGGAGAGACAAAATTTTTTTAAGTATCTCTGTCATTTTTTTTCTCGCTTATGAGCAAATAACAAACAAAAAACTAAAGAAAACACCTCTTTGCTGCAACCGTATACTCAAAGTAGCAGTAACTCTTAAGTAAGCGGGCTAAGGAGCTCTGAAGCTTATTTCATCCCTACCCTACATTCGGGTATATAAGGAAAATTTCTTGACTTACTTATACACCAAGATGTTTAAGCAACTATCTGGAATGAATTTCGGAACG
Organism: Melolontha melolontha; assembly: GCA_935421215.2. Lineage (NCBI taxonomy): Eukaryota > Metazoa > Arthropoda > Insecta > Coleoptera > Scarabaeidae > Melolontha > Melolontha melolontha. The sequence goes on from OW285243.1 coordinate 428,458, forward strand.
TCCTTTCGCGTCTTTCAAAACGATAATTATTTGAAATATTTCCAAGAAAATGCGTCATCTCTTATTGACGGTGGTTCCTGATTAGTAAAGCCAGGAATTATATGCACACGTAAATTGTATTATATGCGCATACATGTTACCAAAATTCAATGAAAATATGCAGAACTTTGATTAAAATATGCAAAAATATGTAAAGTTGAAGTTATAGTTACACAACTAAATTATTGTTAAAGTATTAAATAATGTCAATATAAATTTAGAGATATCACAAATATGTACTATAATCAATATTTTAATCGAAATTTAAAAAAATACATGTATAATAATTAGAGAACGGACACGCTTACCACCCAGTGCAGTACTGGCGAAAGGCTGTAATTTCTAAAATATTTAATTTTATTTATATAATTGGAAAACGAACGGGTGGTGATCTATAAAATTACGAAATACATATTTATTTGTTGAAAAGTTGTATTTATAAAGTTTTTAATTTTATTTATATAATTGGAAAAACAAACGGGTGGTGATTCTATAAAATTACGAAATACATATGTATTTGTTGAAAAGTTGTATTTTTAAAGTTTTTAATTTTATTTCTATAATTGGAACATTTTTATTTGTTCATTTTGTCGTTCAAGTTGAGTAAAGGAGTATTAATATTGACTAGCAATAGTTTCTCAAGGTTTTCTTCTGTCAATTTTGTTCCCTTTGAATTAAGTACATCCTTATAAATAGAAAATGTCCTTTCTACATCGCAACTGGTTATAGATGCATACTGGAAATATTCTTTTATTTCTTCATATTTAGCCGTTAGATTTTGTGGCATTGTCTCCATACATAATTGCTGCAATGTAATTAAATCTGGATTTCTATTAAGAATTGCTTCAAACTTTTGCCGAAGGCCACATCCGAAGTCACTTGGAATATTTTCAAATTATTAACAGCCACATCTAATGTGGTTAATGCGTCATTTAATTTGAGATTTTGATTTTCAAAATAAGTGATTAGTTTTGGCAATTTTCCAAAGTGTTCGTGAAGAAAGTACAACTGATTTTTTAAATTTTGGATTTGTGTGAGCTCCTTGCACTCACCAATACTTCTAGCATCCTCCTTTAGCAGTGCTACGAAATGTTTTAGACTATCGAAATTCTCAGCATAATAACTAGTAGCTTCCAGCCATGTTCCCCATCTAGTTATTACTGGAGTGGGCGGCAGTGACAGAGATGGAAATTTTTCCCTGAAAAGAGCTACTCTCAATGGTGCTTTTTTGAAAACTTTTTTAAAAGCTGATACAAGTCTATCAACTTCCAGAAAAGTGTCTCTGATATATTCACAGATTCTGTGGAGAGCATGTGCTACACAAGTAATATGCAGCAAATTAGGATATGTTTTCTTCAATAGTCTGCCTGTTTTTAACATATACGCAGCACTATCACTCACAAATAAAAGTATTTTTCTTTGTACGTGGCGTCCGAATGAAGCATTTTTTGCATATTCTCCTTAATGGTTTCAGCAACTGTTTCCGCATAAACTCTATTTATAACACTTGTTGCTATTACATATGAGTTATAGGGAATAGTTGGATGTAGTACACCAGCTATAACATTTACCACACAGCGTCCTAACATATCCACCGTTTCGTCGGCGCTTATCCATATGTATTGATTTAAAAGATAGCTTCTAATGCGTTCTACTGTTCTCGTATAGCACCTAGAAACATAATATTTGCGTAAAGTTGATTCATCAGGAACATTTCGACCAGTATATTTTTTCAGAGATATTTTTAAAGTGGGATTGCTAAGTTTATTTAATGGAATATTAGCCGCCATAAAAGTTTTACAGAGTTCAGATGTGTTTGCGATCCTAAGTGACGAATTTTTGACGATATTTTACGGGTTTTGTAATAAATTTCGGAATCACTGACAATGGACATACAATCAGTATGACCGTCAATCCAACTCGCCATTGTTTTACTATGCCGTGCTCGACATTCTTCCATATCATGTCTGAAAAAGTAACTTAAACAATGCTCTAGATCTAAAAAATGAAAACTAAAAATGTGTGCGTAAGTTATTGAAACTGAACGAAATTCAATGCACACTTACGTCGAAATAATTGGTAGAAATAGATTCAATCAAACGATATTAAACAGGATCCATCACAAAAATTACGATGTAATTAACAGTTAAAACTATGAAAACAAGAAACTTACTCACAGCACTTTATTTATCTTACGAAATATAAACTAATAAATACAATACATTATAAAATCCCCGCTTCTATCTACGCTCATGAAAACACTTTAAAAAACACTATATTCTCCGAATACAATAGCTGGCTTGTCCATTGTTATCGCGGCGAGACCAGGTGTCCGAGTAAGTCAAACAAATACTTCATTGAATTACGCCGGGATGTACTGAGCGACGTTATACACAATTCCAATTGCCGATTGCGTTTTATGGAAATTGCATCCGTTCTCTAATAATAATAATAAGAATAAGTAAGCTAAACAATGTAACTCTTTGAATTTACATTTGCCTTTGTATAGTGTTGTAAACATTTACAATTAAATGCTTTTCTAAATTCTCAAGTAAAAATGATCTTCTGTGATCCGTCAATAATAGCTTGTATACTGAAAAGCTTCGCTCAACGCCAGCTGATGTAATTGGCGCATACTTATATTTTCAGGTAATTGATGGACTCATCTCAATAGTTTCGTAGTTTCCTTGCAACACACAGGATATTTGACTAAGCTGATTAAAGCTCTCGTTTTTCTCTAGAATTGTGTTTCACTAATAAATCATACTTTGCTCTGATAAAAGCTAATTCTTGGCGCATTTGCGGTTTATTTAGTATATCTTTGCAATCAGCGCAATTGCTATCGAGTCGTTTTAAAAAATGAGAATGAATTCTCTTATCTGTTCAAAGGTATCTGCATAAAATACAGCAGCACCAAGCCACGTGCCCCATTTTGTTATTATGGGTTGTGGTGGCAGTGACAGACCAGGTAATCTTTGTATACTTGAACCATCAGTGGTGCTTCAATAAATACTTTTTTGTCCAATTGATCAACGAATTAATATCTGAAAATGCGTAACGTATTTCTTCTGTTACTCTTTTGATAGCATGGACCAAACATGTTATGAGCATCAGATTCGGGTAAAAGATCTTTAAATTCTACGCTGACTTCACCATATACGTCGCAGCATCCGAAAACATCAGTATGGAACGGCATTCGGCAAATAAAACCTCGTTAAACTATCATTTATAAATCTTGTTATATTTAAGTTATTTCTATTCTCCAATTCTGTACCAACTAAAGGATTGTCCGGCGCAATTTTCTTTTAAAATGCCAATCAGTAAATTGTCAATATAGCGTCCACAACTATCTGTTGTCTCATTGACTACGAAATAAATATAATTTTCACCTATTGTTTCCTTAAATTTCATCATAACTTCTTCAAATAATAGATTAACATACTTTTTTCGTGTAGTTGAGCGACTAGGAACTGACAGTTTCGTATACTTCTCTAAAATATTTTTAAACGTTGAATTATCAAACTTTAAAAGTGGAATGTTTGCACTTAAGAAGGCGTTACACAAGTCATAATGGAAACTATTTTGTTCTATATTTTTACTTGTTGAAATAAACGATTGATTCAGAGTAGCTTGTGGTGCATTTTTAAATCTCGTGATATTTTTTTATGCAAATCAGTTCTTACATGCTGCGTGAAATTTTTCGTAGCATCGAATCTACAATAATTAATTGCAGGTACTAAAATATGAAATGAAAGTAAACAAATATAAACTTACAATTTTACTGCAATACTTACAAAACACTTTGCCATTATCTAGATCGACACATGTGAATGTGATTTCGACATATCAAAAATAACAAGGTAAAATTACGTGTACATATACTTTTGAAAACTAATTAAACACAACTGGCGATATAACTGACTTATAGGTCAAACTCATTGCTCGTAGATTCACTGAAACTTCCCTGACTTGATAAACACAAATCTGGGAATTCCTGCTTACGCGGACTGTTGGTGTAATTTTGATATATTATGAACAAATGGTTTTATATATTTTTTACAGTGCACTTTAGAAATAAATGATGAAATATGAGCAAATATGCAATTTTATATGAAATATGCTCAAAGCAGTATTTATAGACAAGATATGCAAAACAAAAGTAGTCGCAAATGCTTTCTTTTTACGTGATTCGTATAGATCTGCATATAATCCCAACTTTACTGATTACAAGGCACTAATGAGGGTTCTTTGATTATAGTTAATAACAGCCCAGGAAACACGCTTTCTATTAATAAAATATATTTTTACTTTTTGTAAATATTAAATTATTTACAGAGGCTTAAAACGACATATTTACACTCCTATCTCTTTAGTCAAGCGGCCGTATTTTTTTCATGAAAGTTGATTTATACTAAGAGAAAGACAATATATAAAATCGGACTTGATAAAAAAAACATTGATTTATAAAATTTCTATCTTGTTGGAATGATTACGTACCACTGTGCGATGGTCCTTAGAGACCTTGGAGATTTTCAAAATGAGTGAGAGCTAGCGTTGTCATCATTATGAATAATTCGTCAATTTCGATTATTTCTTCTTATTTTCTTCTAACAAATAGTTGTATACATAGTGCTTCGATTCTCTGAAGTTACTGCATGTTCAGTAAAACTATAGAAACAAGGGATCATTTGCTTCGCAGTGCTGCGTGAACGAACAACTTTTTAAGTTTTTGACAACTTTTGAAAGATACATAATAATTTTTGAGGAGCAACACCGCTAGTTGTAACATATTGGTGTGCAGATGAAACAAAAATAGACTAAATAGATATACTAATAATGAATAGTGAAAAATCAAGGAGTTTACGAAGCAGAAAGATCGACCATCAATCAGATCTATGTCGTAAAGCATATCCAATACAACAGCTTCTAGCAAAATCTATATAATAACCTTCTGTTGACTATCTACAGACAAGCGTACGACTCAATTAATAGTAAGATATTTGAAGGAATAAGAAAGTTCGGAGTAACAGAAAATTCTGCGAAGGCACAGGAAATGGTCGTTAAGAAAGCAGCAAATAATGTAGTAATAGGTGGAAGGAGGTCGGAAAGAATTTAGCATAAATCCTCTTTAACTTAATCCAGGACGTGATTTTGAGAGAAACCAACATAAGAACTGAAGGCTTGATAATGTTGATGTGTGTGATATTATTGAACAATACCGGAATGCCTTATACCGTGCTATTGAAGTATGATTGGACATTTTCATGAAAGCTATACACACGATTTTGCATGTATATTTGAGCGTATAGATGTCTTACATTCGTTGGATTCCATACAATTTGACAGAAGCTCAGAAACAATGCCGTGTCAAATGGTGCAAAGAAATACGGTATGCGCCAAAATAAACAACACTGAAATGCGTGCCATTGTTATGCGCATGTCTGCTTTTTGACGTATGATACTAGCAGCGCTATGTGTTTTTAGTAGTGCAAAGAACGTTGTTATGTGATGTTATAGTTGAGAATGGGTCTCACGACTGAGGAAAAAGTGTTTATCGTCGAACATTATTTTCGATCGTACGGAAAAGGCAAACAAGGTGGACCGAGTTTGAAGTTAGTGACGGAAACATATCGCGATCAATTTCATAAAGAGGCACCTACCAACAAAGTTATGCTTTCTATTGTTGAGAAAGTTCGTCGTTCTGGCAGTGTGTTGTGCCAACGGAAGGGAAGGTCTGGTAGGCCAGTAACTGTGAGAACGAATGGGAACCATGGACGTGTCCTCAATCAGGTTTTGCAATCACCGAACCGAAGTCTTCGGCGAACGGCATTTAAGTTGAATATCAGCAGTACGTCGATTCGGCGTTTGTTCAAAGATGTAGGTGGATTTCCGTACAGAATTCAAGTTGGACAACGATTGTCAAACCAAGATATGAATGCCAGGGTTGCGTATTGTGGACAATTTTTGGCTATGTTGTACGAGGATCCAGATTTCTTGAATAATGTGTGGTTCTCAGACGAAAGTCATATTCACTTGGAGGGTTACATCAATAAACAAACAACTCGCTTCCTTGGTTTCGGTAAGCCAGACGTGATTATCCAAAAACCGCTACATAGTGCCCGTGTGACGATATGGTGTGCATTACATTCCCCCGATCTTACACCACCGGATGCCTACGTATGGGGTATGTTAAAGGAGCAAGTCTTCAGCGGTACAGACCCACCCAGAACTGTTAATCATTTACGTGAGAAGATCGTCACCTTTTTCAGGAATATGCAGCAACCTGTGTTCTCGAATATGTTTGACAATCTGCGTAACCGTTATGAGCAGTGCCTACAACGTCATGGCGCACATTTTGAACATGTATTCTATAGACATAATAATGTATAAGTAATAAATAATATACTTCAGTAATTTCAGTGTTGTTTATTTTGGCGCATACCGTACTAAAAAAAGTTATCCGATGTTGCTCAAATTGTCTACAACATCCTTACTGGAAACGAAATATGAATTTATTCGTACAATATTGAAAGTAAACAATATTTCACTTCTTTCTTCGATTTGATTGGACATGTGGCAGTCGTAGCCTAGAGAATCGAAGAACTGTGAATGCTGATTCTTATACCACAATTAGTTTACCGGGAGTCATCGATGAAATAATTGAAATCAACCAATTATTCTACATTTGACAACGTCACCTCTCACTCAACACCTGTTACAGAATTTCGGACACTGATTTTCGAAGTATCAGCTTCAGTGAGCTTCTCAAGTTGGTTCTAACATTTACAAAATGTATTGATTTTCAAGATGAATACTTTTTACAAACAATAAAGTCGTTTAGTAAATTTTATATTTTTCTATATCGTTTCCAGAAGAATTCCTAGCAGTATTATGTGTTAAAATTAGAAAAAATGTGCATCGCGTGCATAATATGTACAAATAGTACACGAATAACTTTAAAGGAAAGATATTAAATATATGTGAATAAATCACCAGTCAGTAAATAATTGTTAGTTTTTCTTTGATTTTCATAAGTGAAGTTTAAAATATTAATAATTTCCAAAATTTTCGTACCGATTCCGACAACGCCAGGATAATATTTTAAAATAGAAAACTCCATAATTTTAACAGATTGTCCAGCATTGCTAAAAATATAAAGTCCTTTAGCTTGGTCATTGATTGCTATGACTCTCCCAACTTTCCATTCTTCTTCATGATACGCTTTCCCAACATGTAGATTGATACCGTTGTTCTGAAATCCTCCGACTATGGCATTCACCATTTGACTATCGTAAGATTTATTGAAATCCACGGACTCCCAAAAAAATCTATTAGGTTCTGATGTGCATAGTATCTAAAAAGTAAGTAAGAATATATTCACAATCTGTATATATAAAAGTCAATATTCGTATGTGTGTTCGTTATAGACTAAAAAAACTACTGGACCGAAGGTTTAAAGATATTAAAATCCTCGATCTGATCAGTAGAAAGAATGTTAGGGGCCTAATAATATAATATTAATATTAGGAGTACTATTATTTAAATGTAGATGGCGCCACGAGACAGTACTTCTCACATTGGAGTTCACGAGGTAAGAAATGCTGTCGCACATGCGTAGAAGTAAGCTCGAGTGCTGTTATTTTGACAATTGGATTTATTTACGTTCTTAGTTTTATAAAGTGAAGGTTAGATTTCCGTGAAGTTTCGTAGTATGTAAATATCTAATTTTAACTAAATACAATAATTAACATCTAATTTTAAATTGTGTTCATTTAATCTATATACCAGGTGTTACCCAGAAATTTCCAGAATTTGAACATGGCATCCGAAGGGATGGTCAGTCTGTGAAACGATACTTTGCTAGGTGGTGACAAACAGTTTTTGTGTTTATATTTGTCGACTTGTGTTTGAGTTATTCTGCGACACTACAATGACTGATGTGAAAGAGCAAATAACGTGCATAAAATTCTGCTTCAAACATTTTGTGACGTTTGGTGAGGATGCTTTAGGCCAGACGCAAACTTATGAGTGGTCCAACTGTTTTAAGAATGGACGTGTTTCGGTTGATGATTATGAGCGTTCCGATCGGTCATCCATGAAAGCGGGCAAAAGTGCGTAATGCTATCCTAGAAGACCGAAGGAGAACAATCCATGACATTTGTAACATTCTCGGCTTGTCGTATGACGACTAAAGGCGCAGTTTTGACTGAGGCGACATTTCGGTAACATGTGGCACGTAGCTTTTCAATCGAAGAGACATAAAGCGGGGCACAAATATACGCGGTAATAGTGGTGACAGTATAAGCGGTCCGACTCGATCTATTAAATCAAATACGGCCTTGCAGACATGTCGCTATATGCCAGGCGTTACGAGCGGTGGCACTGCGTTTTAGCTAGCGGTGGCGGTAAGATGCTGCTAGTTGTATTTTACCGCTGTTACCGTTCATAAACGTACATAAAATAGCAAGTGAAGCAAATTTATTGAAAAGCTGATAGAAAATGTAAGAAAAGTTCCTGTTCTATATGATATGTCGCATCCGCAATACAAGAAGTTTCGTATTAAGAACCAAAAATGGGATGAAATAGCAAATATTCTAAAGATTGAAGGAATGGACGGTAAGTAGTATCTTCAAAACAATTTTACTGAAGTATATTGTTGGATAATAATAAAATTATGTAACATTTATGTTTTGGCGTATTAATTGTTTTATTTGCAATTTTTTTATATTTGATGTTCCAAATATTCCCCCATCAAAATTTTTTCCTCAACCTCCAACGTCTATGTCAATGAATTTATATTCTGGATCTACAATTATCATTAAAGCTACAGAAAATTTGTTCATGTGGCAGTAGTATAGTGAACCGGTTTTTGGTGGTCATCTAATAGTTACATGTTTTCCATCTATTCTTCTAAGACAATTAGGAAATTGCCAGATATCATTAAAACCAGAAATATATTTTACGCATATGGGAAAATTTGAGAGGTAATAACTCGAAGCATTTAATCAGAAGAAAAAACATACCGGGCAGAAAAGGAAATATATATGTATTCGTCGTTACAAGGCTTGGCTATGGACACAGCTGACGTAAACATTTCGACGATTTATCGGTTTTAAACAGACACACTCTAATACATCTCTGTCGGATACGCCTCTTGGTCCTTTGCAGCTGAGTGACGATGAGAAAAGCACCAATATTGACGCGAACACCTCCGAGGATCATCCAATACCTACTCTGAAATCTACTGATCCAGCGCCAATAGCAAAGAGTAGTGTAGTACTGGTACCAGAAAAAGATAAACAATCAGAAAATATTCGTACTTCACTTGGAGTCGAAAATTTTTTTTTGTCTAATTAGCTGCTTATGCAAACAATGGAATTCGCCTTCTTTTCATTTTTGATTGATTTCATGTACTCAGACGTTTCTGCTTTTTTGTCTTTCAAAATAAATAAATTGCAATTTAATATTACAAATATCGAAATTAAGTACATATCCGTTTTTTTAACACGCATATCTTGTTCTTCGTCGTCATTTAGAATTATTAGGATCAAAACATCTTCCAAATTAATTTCAATAAAATATAACATGAAAGTAAGTAAGTGGCTTAAGTAATCACAAATGCGCCACCGCCACCGCGTAAATATCTTCGGCGAACGCAAGCGAACGAAGCATCTTCGCCGCATGCCACATGTTGATTGGTGTTGCCAAACGCATGTGTTGCTTTTCGACAAGATTCATCGTGTCGAACGATGTCGCCATTATCCAAAAGTCAGCGGTTCGGTGCGGTTTGTATCCTGCGACATTAAATGAAATATTATTAAAACTACCTTATCTATTGAAAATTTTATAATTCACCAGAATTGTGGAATAATAAAATTACAACTTATAAAGATAACAAAATAAAAAATGATAGGTTAAAGCATTTAACGAGTAAATACGATTGCACTGTGATTGAGGTGAAAAAGAAAATCAAGAATTTGCGTTTAGCTTTCCATCGTGAACAAGAAAAACTACAACAATTAAGGAAGAGTGGCTCATCTCATAGCGTGATAGGGAAATGGTTCGTTTGAAATGTTAAGTTTTTTTATTAGATGTCGATCTATCTAGATCAACAACGTCAACTGTCAGATATGGGGAGGATTCTGTGGTAAGTTTTTTTAATACATACAAATGTAATAATTATTTACGAATACTCAAATTTAATTTATGAACTTTAGTAATATATTAAACTTAAGCGTTAAGATCCTGCCAAGGCACACGTTCTTCATATGACTTAAAATATCTCATAAATTCGTTCCTCGCTTCTTTGGCTTCAAAAGTTGATCTCGGTGCATAACATAAGGCCATAACTTATTGCTACCAAGAAGTGGCTATATGGGAGATAATGCTATATTGTCTCTTGCCAATTTATTACAAAATGGCTTTTCTCGAAAAACACCTCCGTCAGAAATCCTACCTTGACAACCAATTAGCGTATATGAAATTATAGTTTGCGTCTACAACAGTTATGAAAACAATGCTGAAAGTTCTCTTGTAGTTAAAGAACATATTGCTACTGTTTTTTGGGTTTTGCATGACAATGTGTTTCCCGTCACAAGCTCCAATACAATGTGGGTAATTCCAGGAAACTTTAAAATCTTTTGCTATCTTTCTTCATTCATCTTCAGTGCACGGAATCTGGAAAATGTAAAAGTAGTTTAATTGGTATGCCGAAGTAGTATTTGTATTTTTGTTTTTGCAGGAAGATGATTTGGTCTCAGACCCTCAAGATATTCAAGACACAAGATGCTGACGCAGAAGTCAATGAGCCTCAACATGCAATGCCCAATAAACGCGCAAGAACGACCTGTGAAAAGGATCGTGAAGAATTCATTGCCCCTAAGGAAAAAACAAGGAAAAATAAGCACCCTATATGTCCTTCGCGTCGCGAAGAAAAAGCATATAGTATTCTAAAAAATGCGTGTCGAAGAGATGAACTTTCAACGTACGGAGAGTATCTAGCTAATGAGCTGTAAAATTTAAGCTCTAGAGCACGAATGATCGTAAAGCATTTATTGAATAATATATTATTTGAAGCAGCTACGGGCAAATATGATCCACACCTATGAAAATAGTTGCAGTAGACCACCCTGCGCGGCATCTGATTCTTGGGTTTAATCAATATTTTGTGGTTATACACAGCCACCCGATAACTTTTCAGAAATATCGCAACGAGAATAATACTCTCTGAATTCCTGCTTAGGAACTAGTTGCCATTGTTTTTTTTTTGTATGAACAATAAAATTTTTAACATAATAATATTTTTACTTACCTTAACAAAATTATGTGGAACGTCAATTAAAGCTCTGCATACCTCTGGAATAATTTGTGAAATGCTTGGCTCAGATGTCCATAACAAATACATAAGTTATAGATAACTATCACCGGTAGCTAAATAGCTTAATGTCACTAACAGTCTGATATGAGCTGGTATTGCCTTACGAAAATTTGTATCAGATTTATTTATAATCGGCGAGACCTTTCTTAGTAAATACTAGAAATCTTCTCTGCTCATTCGCGTGAAATTTCGAAATAAAGCTTCATCGTCAGCAATCGATTTGTTGTAAAAATCGTTTTGAGTTTCTTGACCACCAACATATAACTATCTTCTCCAGCACCTTGGGTCTCTTCTCATTTTTCTATAATTCAAAGCTATTACCAGCTTTACAGCCGCTGCGACCGTTTGTAAAGACATGATGCAACAAACTGAAGTTGCCTCTATGAAATTGGTTTACACTGATGCTACAACCATAGACGACAAAGTATACGCGATACTGTGCATCAAGTTGCGGTGGCGACATTGGTAAACTTTGTGAGATCTAGAAACAGGAACACTAGTAGACATGTAGCATGCTTCATGTCGTTTAGTGTTGTCTCAGTCGAATTGCATTTTAAGAGAAAGCATTTTATTCAAGCTACCTGCCAAATAGCGAAACAGTTCGTGGATCCTGCACTACGACAATGCATTAATCCACTTGTTATATGTCGGTTTCTAGGCTCAACGAAGACGACAGTACTACCACACACTCCCTACTCCCCAGATTTTGCCTCTTGTGATTTTTTCCTGCTTCAGAAGTTGAAACTGAAGTTCAAGTGGTTGTTTTGAGACGACTGAGGAGAACTAGACCGAATCGTAAGCAGTGTTAAATATATTAACAAGTGAAGACTTCCGGCACTGCTTCCAATCATGGATAAATCGCTGGGATCGGTGTATTCGTGTGGAAGGAGAGTACATTAAAGAGAATGTAATTAATTAATTGTAAAAACGATTTACTGTGTTTTTTACATTCTGGGAACTTATGGGTAACACCTCATAACGGGCGTAACGAAAGTTTTCGGACTATTTCCAATGAAAAATTTTACACCTTCGGAAAACTTTACTATTTCGAATTTTTCACATAAGATTTAACAAGATTTCTATTTTGTAAACTTATAAAACATTATAAAACACTTAACGGACCTAATTGTTCAATGCGACGCAGTTTTGCTCGAACGCCTTGCATAAGTCGTTGGCACTACTCTATAGGAACATCACGAAGTTTACTTCAGATCCTGTTCTGTAATTGATCTTCATTTTGTGCTTTCCAACCATTCTCATAGATCTTCTGAGATAATAAAGCTCATAAGGTTTCAATAGGCCTAACTTGAGGCAGGTTTGGCGGGTTATGCGCACGAGGCACGAAAGATATGTTTTGCGCTTGCAACCATTGTCTTATCTCTGGTGTAATGATTTGAAGCCACGTCAGGCTAAAACATGATATCATCATTTGGATGATTTTCATTGATGAAATCAACCAATTTTGGCAAGCAACGTTGAACGTAAAGATTGGCGGTTACTGCTTCTCCTGCATGGTCGAGAAATACCTGCTTCAGAAACAGCGCACCAGACTAGTTTTTTTTTTGTGAATTTCGCCTTTGTTTTATAGTTTATTTTACCAGAAGTCTCATTCACATTTCTTGTGAAAAAAACAGTATTACCCGGAGTTTCCGCATTGCTAAGCGGAAAATACTTTTCGTCATCCATAATGATTATTTTGTTTCCAACAAAATGCCCTTGTCTCAAATTTCGACAACATCTATGAATTCTTATAAGTTGAACACTTTTGCCTTTTCTATATTTCAAGTTATTTTTTTTTTACTTCTCTTACAATAGTGGTGCCAGAAACGTGAAAACTGCGAGCTAATTTATGGGTAGATGCTCCAATATGGTTTTCAGCAAAGTGAAGAAGTCTTTCTTGATTTCTGGCTGCAGCGAGCTCGAGGTCAGCTCGAGGCAAGGCAGCGAGGTCGACCACTTTTCGGTAGGTTCTGAGAGGGTGTACCCTCCTCACATTCACGGATTGTTTGATTATGGTACTTCGAAAAATATTTTCGTACTCAAAAAGGTGTGCAATTTGCCGTTTTTGCATTTTTCCAACTAAATTATAAATATGCTTTCGTAGCTCTAATTTGAAAGCCATATTGCTACAACTGAGAAGAAAAATAACTTGTGAAATAAATATACGATGTAACCATGGTAACGCATGGCCATAGCTTATTCTTCAAAACCGTGTTTATGTATTCGAAGAAAACGTTTTAAAATAGTCGTGTTACGATTAAAGATTAAAAGTGAAGATTAGAACCGTAGTTTTATTTCTGTTTTAAAATAGTCCGAAAACTTTCGATACACCTGTTATATACTCAAATCTAACAATAGCAAAAATTTGCCGGCCTCAGCTAGTACTTTATAAATAACAGGGTAAATAACTAGAAGTAAACCTATAATAAAATCTCTTTAGATTTTATTTAATAAAATTTGAGAGGATATTGAAGCATGTTGAAAGGTATAAATATTTTGTTGTGGAAATTAACTCTGAAAATGTAACTCTCAAGTAGTAAAAGACAGTAGCTATAAGTTTAATTATAAAAATTGAACAATATGTATTCATAATCGTTGATCGATGATTATGATAGTACAAAGGTATTTTTAATAATATAAAATATTACTAAAAATCTGGTGTGAAGAACACAAATGCAGGTTCACTATTAATATTTTCTGCGAACGTGTCCGAATATATCCTATCCCCAGAGACGTAGATACGTATTTCGCTTTTCTACAAGCTCATCGGTACGCCCCTGCTGGAGAAAGGATATTTCCAGACACATTCACAGAAAAAAACCACCTCGCCCTATCACCGTAATTATCCAGACCGAGCGCAGAAGTAAATTCGGCGCTACCTGTTGTCAGACAGCCGAAGTACCTCGCATACCGTCCACATAATTAATGTTAAGTAACGACGCCCTTCCAAAGGTTAGCACAGCCAACTCTCTAGAAAACTGTATTTTGTTTGTGCCTTCACTCATACTACGTAGGGGCGTACGGATGAGATTGTAGAAAAGCGAAATACGTATCTGCGTCTCTGGGGATAGGATATATTCGGACACGCTCACAGAAAATATTAATAGTGAACCTGCATTTGTGTTCTTCACACCAGATTTTTAGTAATATTTTATATTATTAAAAATACCTTTGTATTATACAAAACTGGTGGGGTTTACCTACTCATGTATGTTTCAATTATTCTGATACATTACACATGCGGTTAAGCCGTAGTATGAGTGAAGGCACAAACAAAATGCAGTTTTCTAGAGAGATTGGCTGTGCCACCTTTGGAAGGGCGTCGTTATTTCACATTAATTATGTGGACGGTATGCGAGGTACTTCGGCTGTCTGACAACAGGTAGCGCCGAATTTACTTCTGCGCTCGGTCTGTAAAATTACGGTGATAGGGCGAGGTGGTTCTTTTCTGTGAATGTGTCTGGAAGTATCCTTTCTCCAGCAGGGGCGTACCGATGAGCTTGTAGAAAAGCGAAATACGTATCTACGTCTCTGGGGATAGGATATATTCGGACACATTCACAGAAAATATTAATAGTGAACCTGCATTTGTGTTCTTCACACCAGATTTTTAGTAAGATTTTATATTATTAAAAATACCTTTGTATTATACAAAACTGGTGGGGTTTACCTACTCATGTATGTTTCAATTATTCTGATACATTACACATGCGGTTAAGCCGTGGTATGAGTGAAGGCACAAACAAAAAGCAGTTTTCTAGAGAGTTGGCTGTGCTAACCTTTGGAAGGGCGTCGTTACTTCACATTAATTATGTGGACGGTATGCGAGGTACTTCGGCTGTCTGACAACAGGTAGCGCCGAATTTACTTCTGCGGTCGGTCTGGATAATTACGGTGATAGGGCGAGGTGGTTCTTTTCTGTGAATGTGTCTGGAAATATCCTTTCTCCAGCAGGGGCGTATCGATGAGCTTGTAGAAAAGCGAAATACTTATCACGTCTCTGGGGATAGGATATATTCGGACACGTTCACAGAAAATATTAATAGTGAACCTGCATTTGTGTTCTTCACACCAGATTTTTAGTAATATTTTATATTATTAAAAATACCTTTGTATTATACAAAACTGGTGGGGTTTACCTACTCATGTATGTTTCAATTATTCTGATTATGATAGTTGTATATATTTCATTATAAAGTTAAGAAATAAGAAATAATTCGATATTTCTAAATATTTATTGCAACCACTACAATATTGTTTCGCCATACAATGGTCTCATCAGGTGGATGAAAACTACTCATTTAAGATGTACACTGAGAATATGAACTAGAATAGAAGGTGTGAGAAGTTACAATTTTAAATTTGGAAGGGCGGAGGAAATTATATAAGTTTAATTGATCATCTGTAACTAAACCTAACTTATTACACCTGTTCATTTCTAAGCTTTGTAATAAATTAACTTTTCGCTTTCTAGGGAGAACACGTTAGTACGTACCCTAATATACACTGCTCAAAATCGTACAGGGATATTTTTAAAAATAAGATGTAAAAACAGATTATCGTATTGTATATAAATATTTTGAGCAAAAATAATACGCACAAAGGTTTGATTATATTATCTTGTTAACAATGGAGCGATTGTATTTTTATATGCAACATCTATTTATTAGTTATCATAACGGCGTTATTTGTCACTTTTCGTTTATCTACATTGTAGCGTCATTTCTTGCTGCAAAAGTTTAAAAACATTAAGTTTTGTGTATAATTTGAGTAGTTTTATCAATGGAAAGGCGTCATTTATCACGCAAAGTAATGTTACGTGTTATTGTCATGTTTCAAGTTGGGCGGAGTCAAGCTTAAGTTGCAGCGGAATTTCAAGTTACACAAAACGTTATAAATCGTTTATGGCATTGTGGTAATGGTTGGATTACAACGGCAGCACAAGACCGTTACGTCCAAAATAGTGACCAAACTATTCGCAATAGGTTACATAAGGTACTTTCAAGATCTAGACGACCCTTAAGAGTTCCACCTCTAACAAGAGGTAATCGCGGAGAACGTATTTTTATGGACACAGGATCATCGAAATTGGACAAACATACGATGGTCATATGTAATGTTCTCTGATGAGTCTAGATTTGGTATGTACAATGATACAAGAAGCATTTGAGTTTGGAGGCAGCCAGAACGCGTAAATCGTTTGAATGCAGTCCAAAAAGTCCATTCTTTCAGATGTGGTACAATCATGGTATGGGCTGGCGTAAGTATTGGCGGAAGAACAGATCTCGTTTTGATTGAACGTTATATGACACCTCAAGTTTATGTGAAACAGGCCATTTTACCTGTCGTTGTGCCATATGCAGGAGCAGTAGGAGAAAATTTCAATTTCATGCAAGATAATGCGCATCCACATGTGGCTCGAATTGTAAAAAATGTGCTAGAACAGCAACACGTTTCGTTGTTAGAGTGGATTCAGTCTCCGGATATGGATCCGTTAGAACATCTGTGGGATAATTTACATAGCAGGGTTGCAAATTCAAATGATCACATTAATGGTTTCCGAGATCTTTTTATAGTTCTTCAAAGAGAATGGCGAGCAATAACACAGGAAGAGATTAGCAATTTAATTTTAACAATACGTAACCGTATTAAGGCAGTAATAAACAATCGCGAAGGTCATACTGATTATTAGAAGTTGCTTTTGATGATATATTTAGAATTGCTTTCCAAATTTAAACATATTTAAGATTATATCGTTATTTACAAAATTCGTAATTGGGAACTTTTTGAATTTACTTTTAATTTTGTACTTTTTTAATTGAATTACGCTGTGAATATACAAATCTGGTCAATAAAGTTGCTTAACAATATATAATAATCTTTTTTCTTTTAATTATGTAAATATTCTTGTACGATTTTGAGCACTGACTTAGCATAACGAAAAATTTTGTAATCATCTTGGATCTCAGCAACCAATAAATCTTTTTCGATGCGGTTTTTTAAAATAATCCTCATATATACATTATAACTGACGTCTGACAGCATTTCACACGAAATTGTACTGGGGCTCGGCAGGTGCACCTCCTATATTAAGAGTGGCATAAGACCACAAGCTTGCAGTCTTATACCATTCCTAGGTCATTCAATTTTGAAGCTAGAGCGTCGCGGGTGCTACCAATCGATTCCTTTCGGTAAGATACACTTAGGTATGTCGTGACTATGGATAATTACAAACTTGTAGAAAAGATGTTTCAAAGAAAGTGCAGAAATGGATCTTTGCCCCCTTTTTTCAGGAAAATTAATATTGCTCGACGATTTTCAGAATCTCTATGGTCGATAGCGTTGGACATATTTTTGTCGTATTGAAAAAGCATGTGTGCAAAGAGATACGAGGTACTACCGAGAAATCCCCTTAACGTGAAAAAAAAAATAGCCGCCACGGACGCCTAGCAAATGTGAAATATCGAAATCGATTGTTATTGAAAGAAGGGAATATAAAGTAAAGTAAAGAACTATTTTGAGTTTACACACACACACGTAAAAACGACGAACTCTTAGCGTATAGCTTGTGGGGATTACAGAGAGAGGGGGCGACAGCGTACACACAGGTTTGGCGTTCACCGATAAACGCGCGCACACAGTATACGCGCTGCAGAGAGAGGGGAGCGCCAGAAGTATGGCGAAGGCAGGGGCGAAGCTCGAGGTACGACTGAACGGTCGTTCCTTGATCCCGTGATGGCATTCAAGAGTCGAGTTTACCCCAGTCGCGCGCCATTAGATGTTTCACATAAAAACCAATAGATTTTTCTTACAACTTATTCACCACCATGCCCCTCAATGTACTCTCCTTTCGCTTAAATATACCAATCCTAGCGATTGGAAGGGGTGCTGGAAGTCTTCTTGTGTTAACGTTCAAAACTGCTTGCAATTCGGTCTGTATCTCCTCAATCGTCTCAAAACGGTGTCCGCTGAACATCAGTTTCAACTTCAGAAAAGGAAAAAGTCACAAGGAGCAAGATTTGAGGTGTAGGACGGGTGGGAAAGTACATAGTACTGCCGTCTTCGTTGAGGCTAGAAACTGACTCACAATATATGACGCGTGGGTTGATCCATTGTTGTGGTGTAGGATCCACGAATTGTTGCGCTGTTTGGTAGGCTGCTTGCGCCGTACGACAAGTCGACAATGTTACAAATGTAATGAATTGTTTTTCTTCGGCCTTGCTCATTGTCATCATCAACCAACACAATTCCGCTTTTAAAATGGTTGTACCACTCATAAGTTTGCGTGTGGTCTAAAGCACCCTCATCAAATGCTTGTTGAAGCATTTTCAGAGCTTTCGCTGCCGTTGTACCATGTTTGAAGCAACATTTGATGTACATTCTTTGCTCTTTGACATCAGACATTGTAGTGTCGCAGAATTACTCAAACAGAACTCAACAAATGTAAACACAGAAACGGTTTGTCACCACCAAGCAAAGTACCATTTGACAGATTGACTTAGTATAGACATAGCTCACACCATCTAGCGCTGTATTACCATCCCTTCGCGCAAATTCCAGGAATTTCTGGGTAGCACCTCGTATTTGCAAATTTGGAAGGTAAAGTTCACACGAATGAAGAATTCTGGCTATTTTAAATAAATGACTGAAAATTTGTTAAAGCAATGTACATTACGTGCTGCAGATGACACTTTTTCCTTTTTAAAAATCTTTATTCGAAGCTGAGCAAATTTTCGACAACACCGCTGGAAAAATTTCCAAATTGTACGCGATTTAGTAGTTATCACGTTTGGCGGTGAACTACATAATCTGTAAATTTTTTGAATTTTTTGTTTTGATGTTCTATTGTGTAAAATGAATAAAAGATTTCGAATTTTAACTTTATTCTGTAGTAGTTACTAGTATTGTTAGTAGCTTGTAATTAAATTGGTCAAGCTGTTTCTCTCAAAAAGTTTAATCAGCTTGACTTACTCAATTCTAATTACTACTATTACTAATTGTTCGCGGTCTGGTGGTTATTACGTTTGGCTGTGGACTACATGATCCGAGTTCAAGCCCATTGAGTCGCAGTTTTTTAATTTTTGGTTTTTAATGCTTTATTAAATAAAGAGAATCAGAGATTTTGAATTTTAATTTTATTTTACTCTCCAAGTAAGTTTTCTGTAGATAAAAATTAATCAATCGATTTATTTAAAACCTAAAAACCCCATAAATTAAACCCACGAATAGTTTTTGGGTGTACCCTTCCCCAACCATGAGTCTGCATGAATTTAAGATAGCTTTCAAGCTATTAACATTTCTTTGTTAAAATGCATTGTATTAAAAAAAAGATGCCCCGATGCGACAGACAAAAATTTAAATATACTCGTACATAATGTGTTTGAGTCTTTAAGCAAATAAATGTGGTGAATAAGAAGGTGTTCAGCTGATAAAAGTTGTGGATTCCAGACCCTCAGAAAGATCTTATAAACGATGCTAAAAAAGTATATTTGAACCTTTTTTTGGCATCATTTACAAAACTTTTTGGACTTTTCAGAAGACACTCATTACGAGTTGCTGATTTTCGTTTATTAAACATTCTTTCGATTGTTTTAGTTACTATATAAAGAAAATGAAACATCCACATTACACATGCGTGTATTACGAATATTTAAGAACAATGTTAAAACTGAGATC
The DNA here is from genome assembly GCA_935421215.2 of Melolontha melolontha. Taxonomy (NCBI): domain Eukaryota; kingdom Metazoa; phylum Arthropoda; class Insecta; order Coleoptera; family Scarabaeidae; genus Melolontha; species Melolontha melolontha. Next base: position 448,550 of record OW285243.1, read on the forward strand.
AAAAATATTTAAGATAAAAACAAATATTAGACTTATGAATAGATATGAATAATATAGTAATATCATAATTAACTTGTGTATGAGTACTTACCCTTACGAATGTACTACCAGACACTTTTCCGTTATAATCTGTAACCGCTATTTGACTGTGTGAGTAAATAGTGGCCGGTAGTTCGCCGTGATGGGAAATTTGTCCAATATATTTTCCTAGAGTTAATTCAATGGCATCGTATGGGATATGGCCAGGTATATAATTCCTCCAGTAAAAATTTTGCACCGTGCACTCTAACAAATAATTTTATTAATTAACATCATGCATGATAACTGGTTTATCAGAATAATTGAAACATAAATGAGTAGGTAAACCCCACCAGTTTTGTATAATACAAAGGTATTTTTAATAATATAAAATATTATTAAAAATCTGGTGTGAAGAACACAAATGCAGGTTCACTATTAATATTTTCTGTGAACGTGTCCGAATATATCCTATCCCCAGAGACGTAGATACGTATTTCGCTTTTCTACAAGCTCATCGGTACGCCCCTGCTGGAGAAAGGATATTTCCAGACACATTCACAGAAAAAAACCACCTCGCCCTATCACCGTAATTATCCAGACCGAGCGCAGAAGTAAATTCGGCGCTACCTGTTGTCAGACAGCCGAAGTACCTCGCATACCGTCCACATAATTAATGTGAAGTAACGACGCCCTTCCACAGAGGTTAGCACAGCCAACTCTCTAGAAAACTGCATTTTGTTTGTGCCTTCACTCATACTACGGCTTAACCGCATGTGTAATGTATCAGAATAATTGAAACATAAATGAGTAGGTAAACCCCACCAGTTTTGTATAATACAAAGGTATTTTTAATAATATAAAATATTATTAAAAATCTGGTGTGAAGAACACAAATGCGAGGTACTTCGGCTGTCTGACAACAGGTAGCGCCGAATTTACTTCTGCGCTCGGTCTGGATAATTACGGTGATAGGGCGAGGTGGTTTTTTTCTGTGAATGTGTCTGGAAATATCCTTTCTCCAGCAGGGGCGTACCGATGAGCTTGTAGAAAAGCGAAATACGTATCTACGTCTCTGGGTATAGGATATATTCGGACACGTTCACAGAAAATATTAATAGTGAACCTGCATTTGTGTTCTTCACACCAGATTTTTAATAATATTTTATATTATTAAAAATACCTTTGTATTATACAAAACTGGTGGGGTTTACCTACTCATTTATGTTTCAATTATTCTGATACATTACACATGCGGTTAAGCCGTAGTATGAGTGAAGGCACAAACAAAATGCAGTTTTCTAGAGAGTTGGCTGTGCTAACCTCTGTGGAAGGGCGTCGTTACTTCACATTAATTATGTGGACGGTATGCGAGGTACTTCGGCTGTCTGACAACAGGTAGCGCCGAATTTACTTCTGCGCTCGGTCTGGATAATTACGGTGATAGGGCGAGGTGGTTTTTTTCTGTGAATGTGTCTGGAAATATCCTTTCTCCAGCAGGGGCGTACCGATGAGCTTGTAGAAAAGCGAAATACGTATCTACGTCTCTGGGGATAGGATATATTCGGACACGTTCACAGAAAATATTAATAGTGAACCTGCATTTGTGTTCTTCACACCAGATTTTTAATAATATTTTATATTATTAAAAATACCTTTGTATTAACTGGTTTAATGCACTTAAAATTTATTACGTGTTTACATAAAAGTGAGATCTAAATATAAATGTATATTTACCAGTATTTGTTGTCCATCCGAAATACAATAAACAAACAACTAGCATTAACATTTTTTAATAGCTAATATCCAAGTGCTAACTTAAATTTATGTATTAATACTGATATTGCGGTATTTAATGCAAATAATAACACAACTTATCAAAGAGATATCGAAATACACAAAATTTTTGGTAAATGCAATTTCCGGTTTAGCATAGATAGGAGAAATAATACAACATATTGTAATACATTACAAACGAGGGCGTATTAATATACGAGGTTTGTTTATAAAATTCGGAGAATGGTATAATAAAAACACAAAACAGAATGTTCTGTAATGTTATTTATTCATTGAATTGAATTTTATATAATGTTATAGATCACTCTTTAAAACGTGGATTCCTTTAAAATGATATAAATGGACGTAAATAAATTCAATAACGCATACATATATTATAGATTTTCTACATTAATGAATTACATATATTAAAAAATAAGACTTTCGTGAATCGGCATGAATTTAGTGAATGATATGATTAAGTGTATCTACTAGGTATCCCAATAGGTGCAATGTCGGCCGATATCTCGATACCGTTTGAAGGTACAAAAAACTTTTCAAACAAATGTTGTTTAATTCTTAAAAGGGCATAGCCTAAAAATATATTACATTATACAGGCTGTCTCAGAATAGCAGTACTGAACCTAACTTAATTTTTTCAAACTAAATACCTTATATTTTATTCCATTTTTAGAGTCTACTATAAAAATGACATCCTTCTCATATACCATTGCCTATACCTAACCGTAATTGTGAAATACCATTTTCTCTAATAAATGTCATGTGCAGGTACTATTTTGCTAAGTCATGTCTTACTTATGTTTGGCCCCAGAAGCGAAATTTTTGGTAGTTGTTGTGAGTAGTTTATAGTTGCGGCAACTTTTACGAATTGCTAAAATGAATTTTTTTGATACAGAGTTTTAAGAAAAGGGAAATAAACATCACAAATTTAAGATGTAAAAATGTCTATTTTTTAAAATGGAATACATACAGTGCGTTTTTATATTATTTTACTTCTAAAGCAAAGCACTTTATTTTTACTTAAGCATATCATATAGGTACCTATCTGCAATAGATTTCGAGATTTTTTGTTTTTAAAATTGCTTTACAAAAAGCTGTTCTCTTTGATGCAATAAGTTTTTAAAACCAAGGCGGCCATGGAAAACAAATATCACACATCAAAATTCTAAACTGTCAAATTGCTTAATGCAGTATTTGCTCTATAAATCAACCACGTGTGTTTCTTCATGTTTTAAAAACGAATTTTTCAAAACAAGAACTTATAAGATATGCTGCTGAAAAACTAATGAAACAAAACAACGAATTTTTATTTAGATCAAGAAATCGTAAGAAAATTAAACAAAAATAGTACTGAGCAATGGGCATATAAACTGGAGACAGCACACTGTATAACGACTGCAGCCTACTTCCAAGGATACACAAAACTACTGCTAAATGACACTCACTAGACTAGGTGTTCAATATGCCCAGATTTTGTTCTTGACAGACATTAAGCCTGCGAATAAAATTTTGATACACCCTTTGAAGCATATTTTCATCAATAGCTTCAAATAAGCGTTTTATTCTAAACTTCATATTTTCCACTGTGATTGGAGTAGTTACCTGTGCTTTGACATAACCCCATAAAAAGAAGTTTAATTTCGCCATACCCTCTATCAATCCATTTATTTTCAAAATTTGTGTTGTAACCACATTTGCCTGGTAATTTGTGTAATTGTAAACTATCAATCATATCTTCAAACTATTCTCCATTTACCGTGTCCTATGACAAAACGTCCAAGAATTCCACCCCATACATTAAGAGACTACCTATGTTGATTGTCCAGAGAAATTATCATTGTAGAATTTTCATTATTATAATAATGAAAATTATGGCGATTAACAAACCCATTTTTATTAAATGTGGCTTCGTCTCTACATAACATGTTGTTGAAGAAATTCTGTTGCTGATAATTCGTGTTTAATGCCCAGTTACAGAAATTGTGTCTGTTAATAAAATCTTGTTAGGTTAGTTCTTGTATCCTTTATACATGGTATGGGTGAAATTTATGTTTTCAAGTAATTCTGTTCGCCGATGTTCCCGATATTCCAACTTGGCGCTTTAACAAACGTGCTGATGTATGAGCATTTTTCACTACAGTCTCCAATACTATGTGTTCATTTTCTTCAGTAACCACCCGTTTTTGCCTTTGCAATTTCTTTTCATAATGCACGATTCCTGTTCTTTCAAAACGTTCTTTTAGTCTAGCAAATGCATAAATATTAGGATGACGCTCAGCGTGCGGAAACCTTTCGTCGTAAATGCGACTTGCAAGGAAACAATTCTGATCGCTCGGTCCTAAAACGTAAACCATATTGATAGGTTTAACTAAAAATAAAGTGCTCTACTTTAGGAGTAAAATAATATAAAAAGCACTATGAATTTATTTAAAAAAATGGAGATTTTTCTATCTGAAATTTGTGATGTTGGTTTTCTTTTCCTGAGCAGCCTGTATCAAAAAAAAAATTTTTGCAATTCGTAAAAGTTATCGCAAGTATAAACTACTCATATTACAAAAATTTCGTTTCTGGGATTAAACATAAATATAAATTTAAACATAATTACACATAAACTTAAGAAAGTAATACCTGCACATGACATTTATTAGATTAAAATGTTAAATATTTAAAAAACTGTTATGGTTAGGTATAGATAATGGTACATGAGAAGGATGTCGATTTTATAGCAGACTCTAAAAATGGAATAAAATATAGGGTATCGGCGGTATCGTTTGAAAAAATTAAGTTTGGTTCAGCACTGATATTCTGAGACACCCTGTATAATGTAAAGTATTTTTTGGCTATGCCCCTTTAAGAATTAAACAAAAAAAAGTTTTTTTGTACCTTCAAACGGTATCGAGATATCGACCGACACCGCACTATTGGGACACCGGGTATATAAATATTTTAACGTTACATTTGTTATACTTTAATTTAATTTACGCAATTGCATTTAATTATAAAATTTATATTATTTAATATATTAAATTATATATTGACCGTTTTTATGCATTTTAATTTCTTCTGACATTTCTTTATTTTTTTTCTATCCCCATAGAAACTCCCTTTATTTTGCATATTAGTTTTTACTAAATTTCATTGGTTGACTTCGCAGATATTTCTTGGTGAAACATTCTTGTAATAACTTGATTAATTATTAGAAAATAAAACACTTGGCTTAGTTTCACGACTTCTTTAATTAGATATACTAACAATTGTTTCGGCTATTAGGCCATTATCAAAGAGCTATCTAAAACTAAACTTACTCTACTTAAGGTTAACTTATATACCTGTGTTCATTATGGGTGGGAGAATGAGGGTAATTGATATTTAAAATTGCATCGATATAGGGGGTATTTATGAATTCTAATTGTGTGTTTGTGATAACTCGATTTTGTTTTTGGGCTTTTTTAATTTCAAAAATCTCTAATATATTTAACTTTTTACTTTTTACTACATTATGAATGAGGTTACAGCTCTTTATATCGGGTAAGTGGTTCTGGTCTATACAATGTTCTGCGAACCCTGTGTGTTTAACACTATATTTTATATCTCTAATATGTTCTGTTAACCGTTTATTAATACATCTGCCACTCTGTCCGATATAAATAGCTTCACAATTCTGGCATTTTATGGAATATACTCCTGATTTATCTAAGTTATCTATTTTATCTTTAGTATTATTCAACAATGTACCTAAATTTACTTTATTTATCCACACTATGTTAATGTTGAGTTTCTTTAGTAATTTGTTTATTTTCTGTGTTATGGGAGGGATATAGGTGATTACATGCCAACTAGGTTTCTTTAATTCTTTTATTTCTGGGTACAACAATTTTTGAAGTATTTTCCTTTCTTTATGTTTTATCAACTTATCGATGATATCTGGGTTGTAACCATTATTTTTTGCTATTATTTTAATTGTGTTCATTTCATTATTAAAGGCTTCCTTATTTAGTGGTATACTTATTGCTCTATGTATATAGCTATGGAAAGTTGACATTTTAATTTTTTGTGATTGATTTGCGTTAGCGTGTACTATATTATCCGAAAATGTTGGTTTTCTATATATTTTATATAATAACTTATTGTCTTTTTTGTGTATTGTAATATCTAGGAAATTCAAATACAGTTTACTATAGAAAAAGAACACAATAACACATTGAATTTCCTAGATATTACAATACACAAAAAAGACAATAAGTTATTATATAAAATATATAGAAAACCAACATTTTCGGATAATATAGTACACGCTAACGCAAATCAATCACAAAAAAAAAAAAAAAAAATTAAAATGTCAACTTTCCATAGCTATATACATAGAGCAATAAGTATACCACTAAATAAGGAAGCCTTTAATAATGAAATGAACACAATTAAAATAATAGCAAAAAATAATGGTTACAACCCAGATATCATCGATAAGTTGATAAAACATAAAGAAAGGAAAATACTTCAAAAATTGTTGTACCCAGAAATAAAAGAATTAAAGAAACCTAGTTGGCATGTAATCACCTATATCCCTCCCATAACACAGAAAATAAACAAATTACTAAAGAAACTCAACATTAACATAGTGTGGATAAATAAAGTAAATTTAGGTACATTGTTGAATAATACTAAAGATAAAATAGATAACTTAGATAAATCAGGAGTATATTCCATAAAATGCCAGAATTGTGAAGCTATTTATATCGGACAGAGTGGCAGATGTATTAATAAACGGTTAACAGAACATATTAGAGATATAAAATATAGTGTTAAACACACAGGGTTCGCAGAACATTGTATAGACCAGAACCACTTACCCGATATAAAGAGCTGTAACCTCATTCATAATGTAGTAAAAAGTAAAAAGTTAAATATATTAGAGATTTTTGAAATTAAAAAAGCCCAAAAACAAAATCGAGTTATCACAAACACACAATTAGAATTCATAAATACCCCCTATATCGATGCAATTTTAAATATCAATTACCCTCATTCTCCCACCCATAATGAACACAGGTATATAAGTTAACCTTAAGTAGAGTAAGTTTAGTTTTAGATAGCTCTTTGATAATGGCCTAATAGCCGAAACAATTGTTAGTATATCTAATTAAAGAAGTCGTGAAACTAAGCCAAGTGTTTTATTTTCTAATAATTAATCAAGTTATTTTACTAAATGTTTTTCGATATGGAGTTGCCTTTGCTTTAATTTATTTCTCAATTAATTCTTCAGGATGGATTTTAGAATTGATCTTTCATGTAATTTGTCTAGGGTATATAGTTACATCATTTTAATACGGATTAATTTTCTTTGCCTTTCCATTATATTCAAAATGAGAGTGCTTTCAAGTTTATAAATACCGACCAATATTTATGGATAAATATTGTAGAAATTCAAACAACTATTATCGGTATAAGATAAAACAAATTTTAATGAATTTCACTATTAGCTTTTAACGATCATTTCACTCACATAGGAGCTTCGTCAGTGAGTGAAACGATCACTATTTTGTGAAGTAAAAAGTAGTGAAATTCATTAAAATATGTTTTATTTTATCCCGATAATAGTAATAATGGAATTTCATCAAGTAAAGGCTGACACGATCCTAAATTCAAACAACTTTAGATACACACAGGGTAACAATAATAATACTACAGTACATTGGAGAAACCTTCCTTGTTCGTATAGCTTCTGGAAACTGTCAGAAAAGTATTTTCTTGGAACCGTGTTCAAAATAGCTGTCACGCGATCCTGAATCTCCTTGATCTCTGCAAACCGTGATCCCTTCAAGGCCCCTTAATGCGAGAGAACACAAAAAGTCAGCAGAGACAAAAATTGGCGTACGAGGATGCTCGTATGTGCGTGCAGTAACATCCAAATTCCGGTCTCTAGAGTCCTTAGAGCGCCGTATGCACTGCAACAAACGTTTGAGAACCTCCAGGTAGAATGCAGCATTTACTCATTGGCCATCAGGGACGAAGTTCTTATGGATGATTCCTTCTTTGTCGAAAAATGTGATAAGTAGAGATCGGACGGATCATGCTGAAATTACGATGGCCCATATAAATAGTTTATAATATCGCTAAGTACAACACACAGTTATTGAATAGTTCTATTCATTCAGTTAATCGCATATCTGTTTTTGTGTTGAATTGTGACGCAATTACTTCAATATTATAGTTAAACTCCTGTCTTCATTGGCGTAGATAGAAGCGCGAGGAGTTTTCATAATTAATTTTATTTATTCGTTTATATTTCGTAAGATAAATAAGGTACGGTGAGTTAGTTTCTTTTTTTCATTGCTTTAACTGTTAATTACATAATTAAATACTTCGTAATTTTTGCAATAGATAGCTGTTTAATATCGTTTCATCGAATCTAGCTCTCCCAATTATTTTGACGTAAGTGTCCAGTGAATTTCGTTAAGTTTCAATAACTTACGCATACATTTTTAATTTCATTTATTTAGATCTAGAACATTGTTTAAGTTACTTTTCCAGATATGATATCGAACAACGTCGAGAATGGCATCGTGAAACAATGGCGAGTTGGATTACCAGTGATTCCGAAATTTATTGCAAAGTCTGCAAAATATCGTTAAAAGATTCCAAGAAACCGCACGTAACATGTCACTTAGCATCGCAAACACATACACAGAAATTAGACCCATTTGAATCTGACAATTTTAACGAAGAGCTCTGTGAAACTTTAATGGCGGCAAATATTCCATTAAATAAACTTAACAATCCCACCTCCAAAACATTTCTCCAAAAATATACTAGTCGAAATGTATCTGATGAATCCACATTACACAAATATTATGTTTCTAAGTGCTATACGAAAGCAGTAGAACGCATTAGAAGCCATCTTTCAAATCAGTACTTATGGATAAGTGCCGATGAAACTGTCGATATATTAGGACGCTGTCTGGTAAATGTTGTAGCTGGTGTACTACATCAAACTATTCCATATAACGCATATGTAATAGCAACAAAAGTTATAAATAGAGTTGATGCGGAAACAGTAACAAAAACCATTTATGAGAATATGCACCAAATGCTTCATTCGGACGACAGGTACAAAGAAATAATACTTTTATTTGTCAGTGACAGTGCTGCATATATGTTAAAAACACGAAGACTATTAAAGGAAACATATGCTGCATACTACTTGTAGCACATGCTCTCCACAGAATCTGTGAATATATCACAGGCACCTTTCCGGAAGTTGATAGACTTCTTCCGCTTTTAAAAACGTTTTCAGAAAACACCATTGAGAGTAGCCCTTTACAGGGAAAAACTTCCATCTTTGTCACTGCCTCCCTCTCCAGTAATAACTAGATGAGGAACATGGTTGGAAGCTACTAGTTTTTATGTAGAGAATTTCGATAGTTTACAAAATTTCGTTAGATGTTGAAATGACTGTGCTCGAAATTTTGTGCAAGGAACTAATACAAATTCCAAATTAAAAAAACCAGTTGTACTTCCTTCAGGAACACTTTGCAAATTTACCAAAACTAATCACTTACTTTAAAAATTAAAATCTCAAATTAAATGATGGATTAACCACATTAGATGTGGCTATTAATAATTTGAAAAATATTTCGAGTGATTTCGGATGCGGCCTTCGGCAAAAGTTAAACGCAGTTTTTAATAGAAATCCAGATTTAATAATATTGCGGCAATTGTGTATGGAGGAAAATTCCTCAAAATCTAACTGCTAAATACGCTGAAATAAAAGAATATTTCCAGTATGCACCTATAACCAGTTGCGATGTAGGAAGGACATTTTCTATCTACAAAGATGTATTTTATTCAAAGAGAACAAATTTTACAGAAGACAACCTTGAGAAAGTATTGCTAGCTAATATTAATACTCCTTTACTCAACTTGAACTACAAAATGAACAAATAAAAATGTATTTCGTATTTTATAGATCACCACCCGTTTGTTTTCCAATTATAAAAATAAAATTAAAAACTCTTTAAAAATACATATTTTCAATACTACGCCCGTGGGCGATGAGTCAAAAGTCTCTTGTGTCCGGTCCCTAATAATGACTCTCTTTCTATAGTGACTATTTTCTTGGTCAATAGTACGGCCACTATATACAAGTTCCACTGTAATTATTTTATCAGTTGGCAGATTGTATTGAACAATTTGACAACTCTGTAAGCTTTCTCCATAAAGTCTGTACTGCACCGTGAACGCGAAACTCTCTTTTATAAAAATTCCTGACATATATAAGAAGGTCTTAACTTAATTAAATAATACTTCCACGAAACTTATTTTGTGTTTATAATTTTTTAATTATTCTTCCGTGGTAACGATGACACTAGATGTCCGATAATTAAGGTAATTAAAAAAAAGAGCCATTTCTTTTAGACGAAAACTTCATTAAATTTAAAGATCCTTTAATATAATGTTTTTAAAGGATTATCTAAAATAACTCAAAGCAATTTCTACACCTTGCCAGCTTACATTTCCACAGAGCGAGCCGTCATTACTAAAGATACTTTTTTAAACTTCCCACATAATTTGTGGCCTGAATTGTATAAATATTAAAATATGTGCGAAGCAACAAGCCATTACCTAGAAAAGAAAACTTTACATAACTTGTGTAAAACAAGATTAGGCATACCGAAAATAAAAGTTTTAAATCGATGTCGAAGAAACTTGCTGCTGTAATTTCTATTTTATCATGGAGAAGTTGAAGCGAAAAGGCATGTACCTATAACCAAAATCAGTAACGGTTTTCTTTTTCATCGAGAAACTTTAATATATACAAGGACGGATTGATATAAAGTTGTCCCAATAGGAACTTTTCTTTTTAAATAAAACCAACACGTTTAAAAAATAACATGATTGTATATTTTATCAAAAAGTAGAGACATAGCAGTTATGATTTAAAAATAATATTCTGCAAAAGATCCCCTTTGACTGTTCTACAGATGATCATTCTTTGCGTAAAATCGTCAATAACTTTTTCACACAATTGCGGTTCAATTTCACTAATAACTTGACAAATATTTTGTTTTAGGTCATTAATCGTCCTCCTATTGTTAGATAGACTTTGTCTTTAAGAAAGCCCCAGAAGAAAATGTCAAGGGGGTCAGATCGCATGATCTTGAAGGCCAATGAATATCACCATTTCGAGAAATGACGCGGCCAAGAAAATGTGTCCGTAACAAATCCAAAGTTTCCCTCGACATATGGCACGTGGCGCCTTCTTGTTAAAAGAACATATCGTTAAATAGCATATTATTCAATTAGGGCCATAAAAAATATCTCAACATATTGAGGTAGCTTGCTCTATTAACATTTATCGTTTCACCGTCATTTTCATGAAAATATGGTCGTATAACCACTCCAGCCCAAAATGCACACTACACTGTTACTCGAAGAGGATGTAATGTTTTTTTTTTCAATCACACGAGGATTTTCACTTCGCCAAATCCTACAATTTTGTTTATTAGTATAACCTTCGAGGTGGAAGTGAGCTTCATCGGAAAAGATAATTTTATTGCAAAATTCTGCATTATTCGTAACTTCTTCTAAGATCTAAGATTATGTTTCGGACGTTTTGGCAACATGGTCACGTACTCTAGTGATATTTTCATTGGATCGAGCTCTACGTTGACGCATTAATACTTTCAAATCAACAACCGATCCAGAAACGTCAAGTTTTCGTATAAGATTGCAAATTACGTTTTCATTTGGCACATGATTACGCCTAAAATATTAAACGAAGTTTACAAATTGTTTTTACACAAGAGCGCGAATTTTCGTAATAAGTTTGCACAATTCTAACACGTTCTTCCGTCGTAAAACGATTCCTGATTAAATTGCTGGGTACGTAGACGACATATGCGAGATATAAAATGTCTAAGTTCAGTTCTTGAAAAATGGCGCTAAATTTAAATCTCGAAGTATCTATTGGGACATCTTTATAAGGTCTCTAGCCTGATATTCCAAAAAAAATGGTGAAATTTTCAAAACGCCATAACTCTCATTTCTCATCCGATCGCCACGAGGTTCGTGGCAAATTAAAGATATCGTCACGGATATTAATGCGAGTATACAGAGTGCCACACTAGTACCAATCGTTTGGCCGCCACGGAGAAACGAATTTCTGCTAAATAGGCTTTTTCGATTTCGAACTCAAAAAGTAAATATCTCAGTACCTTCCGGTCTGACCAGTTGATTTAGCGTATTAAAACGTGTCAAAACGGCAGCTAGTTTCCAAGATACAGAGATACGGCAAAATCGAATGTCGTATTTCAGCGAAATTTTCGCGATTAAAAAAAAATCAAAATCCACCCTACGGTTTTCTGGGGCACTGTAGAAGACTGCCTGAACGATTTTGCACTAAATATCTCGAGAACTCTCGAGAACCAAAAGCGATAGCGAACTCGAATTTGGTTTATTGTAATCGGCGGGTATGTTTACATAAAGAGTCTGGCATCAAAACAGGGAAAATCGACACTCGCCATTTTCGTAATTTTCATATTTCATCGCATAATGGCAATAGAAAGAAGTCCTAACTTGTAAACCATAATTTCAAGTATCTCGTCTTAGCATGCAAAGTTTCATTTTCCTATGCACGGTCGTTGAGTAATAGTGTCATTTATCATTAGTTAGATTTCTGAAATGTGTACCAAGTAACGATACAGTTTTTAATACTGGAAGATTGCGCGCCCAACAATATTTACAGGCGTTTGAAAGCTGTTTATAGCAGCGATTGTGAAGAATGTTCGCTTGCGGGTTGGATGTGCAAAACTGTCATAGAGGCGAAACGATGTTTGACGAAAAGCGATCGAGGTCAAGAAAAAGTCCAGCAGTACATTTATTACAAGTTTTTAGTGAGTGGTGTATACCCGTGGCGGCTTTGCTATCTTACCGGATATGCGTGATTGGCATCGGAAAAGGAATACGGCTTTGCGTTGGACTTAGAGGACTACCGTTGAAAGCCTCGGCGAGACCTGTTGTATTTTGTCTGTTGCCGCTGTGTGGTTATAGGTATAGAATAAATTTACACCGAAATCGGCTTATTAAACAGAATACATGTCGAACTCAATTTATATGATTGGATTAGCGTTGTTGTCTTGCCGCAGGTTAAATTGTACCCTCGAACATCTGTAGGTGAGTATTTTTCCCGATAATTTTCTGCGTGACATTTTTGTGCCTCAATTTACGTATTTCGCTAGTTCTAAGCATACAATAATTGCTGTAGGATTTTTGTTACCGGTTTCTGATATTGGTTTTATAACTATTTGATGTTGAAATTGGCCGTTCAAGTTTAACGTCATCGGAACTGAAGGATCTGTTGTAGAAGTGAATCAATCTACGTGGACCGAAAATTTCATCGAGGACCACGTTTGAAGCGAAAACGACTACATTCCTGCGGATTATCTTCCAACTCGCAAGGTAGTGCTGTACGAATTACGCCTTTTCAACTGATTAAATATTTCTCAAGAACTTGCATGTGTGCTATAAATAATAGCAGCTCTATCGTCACATACCGTAAAAACAAAGAATCATTAATTTAGCCCCTTTCTTTTTGTCTTGAATGTTAAAAAATTCCTTTGTGGTAAAATACATTAATATTGCTCACACTAATCTCTCATTCTCTTTATTTAACTAGGACATTTTTTGCAGTTCTTTGTTCATTTAAAAGTTTTGTATTGATAACACCGATTTGTAATTATTTTTGTCTATTTAACATTTGCGTTGATGCAGTTATATTATATAGAAATTTTTTCTTTTACTGTAATTAAGTATGCACGTGCATAAGTTTGGTAGATCTCTTTTTTTATAATTAGCGTCTTAAGATATGTAGTAATAAGTAGAGACAGGCACTTAGGTTGGGCAGCTTCGGCGTCACTGCGTGAGGTTTACCGAAATAAACCTGCGCGTTTTATTATTATTGAAAATGCAGAATGCTGAATATACTTCGATACTTGAAAAAAATCCGGATGTGCGTGAGTGAACACCTGCAGCATAGGGTGCGTTTCTATAGTAGTCTCCTTAAGATTTGTCCTTTGCGGTGTATATATCTGCTTATACGCAGAAAAAGATTGTTCCGCAGCTAGCGATGTAATATTCGCCTAGTTAAAGTGGTCTCTAAATTTGTTCAGCGGAGCTTTCGCAACACCGTTGTTAAAAAGTTGTCTTAATCTAGTAAAATTAACATTTTTACATAATACCGTATTAAATTTATCTCTGACGCAAACACTTTTTTTATTGCGACCACTACTGGAACGTAATTCTCGTAAATAATTTTCAAACCTGCTGCAACTTGACGACTTTGAAATTACATTTAACTGAGCTTTATTGCAGCTGCTTCTTTAGGGTTTAGTTGTAAAATCACCAACTTTATCTTATTAAAATGTTTAAAATAATCAAATGTACCATGTACCATCTAACCATGTACCACATCGTGTAAGAATTGGCTGCAGCGGCTCCGGGATGTCAGGACATGTGAATGAAAGAGCCAAATACGTTTCGGAGATTTCAGAAAAACCGCTTTCGTCTATCCTATTAGTTGATCCACATCGGCATAAAATTTTCGTATAGTGTCCACTGCAAGATGTAAAGCATTAAGTAGACATGTAACGAGTAGTAAGTTTGCCTGAACTTTTTTGAATGATTGTCCATCATTAATACTTGCTTTGGTAAAATTTGTAAAAGTTGTGTAGTGTTCTAACTAATACATTATGAAGTGCTTCAGCAGTACATTTTTACAGTCTTTTACAGATCAACAAATAAGGATGTGACGGTCCTTGTGAGATCATTGTCCGTACAAGGATCGATACAATGGATTTTTTTTATATCTGTAATTTCATTCACAGCGGGTCAGAGTCTTTTATTTATTACTACGGTTTTTACATATTTATCCATTTTTTCGCGCATCGTCGGTAAATTCCTACGTAGTGTCCTCGCACTTGGTAGTTTCCACGTACGATTATATTTGTTCCAAAACTGACGAAACATTCTTTGTCAGATTTTTTCAACCGGTATATTACAACCACTTAACATCATACTTAAATCACAAAGAAATTTATTATACGATCTCTCTCCGTTTCTTTGTAGATTTGTATGTTGTTACACTATTCACATGTTTTTTACACAAACGTGGATTACAACATATTAAACTTTTCTCACAAACTAAGCACCTCACTACTTTACCATTATATCTTAAGTTTGGGAATTGCCCTAAAAATATGTTTACCCTGTTAGCAAACAGGCGAGTTGATGCATTTCTATGAACTTTCGATATTTTCAATGCTTTGCGTTCGACTGACACATACGCGTATTCGTAAATACATCTACACATTATGATAGCTGTTCATGTACTAAAGTGGGAAACGCGAGACGCACAACTTGAACTGACAGCAGCTCTCAATCACTCATACTCCTCACTCTCCTACGCCAGTATAAGCCGACCAAATGCTTATCTCTAGTGATAATTATCACTTACGGTACTAGATTTAAATATCTGCAAACAGGTTGGAACGAAGCCTGTTGCTCCACCAGCATGTATTCTAATTAGGCGATCACCTTTGGAAAGTTGTGTTATCACTAGAGCTGGGGATGTTTGCGGTGTGCCAGGATAGTATTCAGTTAAACGCACGAATATAATGACCTTGATTTTATTACTTTACATGCATTCGCTATTTATATCACTTAGGTATGTCAGTTATGTGTACTGTATATAAATAACACACTTACCTTATTTACGATTATTATAGCATAGCGCCAAGTGGATAAGACTTGCAGTAAGTTTGTAGCATTAGATACGTTTCCATATTTGTAGCGGTGAGCGATGTACGCCGTGATGAATAAACTTTTTTATATTTTGAGAAAGACCGCTCGACATCTACGGATGTAACACACGCACAATTAAAATAATCTTTATAGATAGAAACCGAATCTACACTTGCACCATTACTAATTTGTTTTAATCTGGTAAAATCAAAATCATTGTTTATCACACTCTCGAACTTTTCTATTACATTAAGATTTTTGTTGTCATTTACTGCGCATAGCTGGGCGTGTACATCGTCCAGTATTTGCAGTGACTCCGCTAACGATAATGCAGTATTTTGAAATTTCTCGATTGCGTTAAACAATCCTATATGATTGATATAAATAGTTTGTAAATCTGCATCAAGGGAAGGGTTTTGAAAGAGTCTCTGGCTTTCCTTAATGGCTACAGCTTCGGCAGGATTGAATTGTAGAACCACAGATTTTATTTGTTGGAAATACTTGGCATAATAAAATGCCGCCTTTAACAAACTTCCCCAACGTGTAAGGATTGGCTCTGGTGGTTCGGGAATACCAGGGCACCGACTGTGACACTCTCGAATTCGTTTGGGAGATTTTAGAAACACTTTTTTTGTGGTTGCTATTAATGCATCCACCTCTGGATAACATTGCCGAATAATTTGTGCCACAAGGTGTAAAGCATGAACTTTACATGTCACATGCAAAAGTCTCTCACAATCTGCTTTAAGAGAACGGCCTACAGAACGCATTGTCGCAGCACCATCGCTCATAAACATCAGGAGTTGATTAGTTGAAACTTGAAATTTTTGTAGCGTATCGAGCACTACCTTCGTAATTACTTCGCTAGTGCACTTTTCCAATCTTTTGCTGGCTAATAAAATGGGAAATGTTGATTTGACAGGATCTAGTACACGCACTATAATATTCACAATAGAATGTTTTTTTCGATCTGTCGTTTCGTCGACACATACCCATAACTGTTTATCATTTACTACTGCTTTCATTCTGTTTTCAATGTCCTCACCCACAATTGGTAAATAGGTGAGTAACGTTCTCCGTGACGGTAGCTTTATGTTGGAATTGTATTTATTCCAAAAGTCGTGAAAGGCTTTTTTATCTAGCAGGTGAACTGGCACATCGCAGACGAGTAGCATTGTCAATAAATCGAAAATGAATTGCGTTTTAGACAGCTCATTATTTTTTTTGTCTTTGTGGTGTACACTTTCAACATGTCTTTTACAGTCGTATTTGTCCCAGCAAAGTAACTCTTTATCGCATAATTTACAAACCACTTTTGCTCCATTATAATACAAGTCGGAAAAGTACAAGTCGAATAAATTTCTTCACGTCGTTATACAATGGGCGCTTTCTTGGCTTGGGCACGTCCGTCATACTTATTAAATAGAGCTCAAGACAACACACGATCACGTTGCCAGTTCACGACTAACTAAAGTGTTTCGCTGCATCGTGTTTATACGCTGGTGGGGATGCACTACATACGGTCCTGCCGTACCGCAAACATCCTCAGCTCTAGTTATCACTACAACTTTTGGACAGAGTACGCCTCTTGTTAATTATATTTATTTTAAAAATAATCTGAGAGCCTTGCCACTGTTTTCGATCTCATATAAGTCTCTAGCTTAATTTCAGTTTTGGCGCTTATATTTTGTAATCATATTATCTTTATATTTGTTTGATAACTCCCTAAATTTGAATTTTGCTAATTTTGAACTAGATTGATATCTTTTTGAAATTGTGTGTACTACGTCAACTGTTATTTAATCTTTTATATATGGAACCTACTTCTTGTTAATAAACTTTGTTATTGTTGACAACTTGAGTTTGTTTGAATCCTTACCAGCAAGTGTTGAGAAAAGCAAAGACTCGTTTATATCTGAAACAAGTAATAGGGGGCTGACTCTCTGGTTGATTTTGGAGCTACCAGGGTCCCGCCTGCTTCCGTTTTCGAGGATTCTCTGCAGGTTGAAAACGGTGGCGTCTTTACCTACATCAAGCGACCTTTTGGAACTCGCGACACTCTTCGTAACTTGATTGAGTTAGTCGGCAGAGTACTTTTCTGGGGACGTCCATCTTCAGGTAGGTTCAGGCGAGAGGGGGAGAGCAAGCAGAACAACGCGCAACCACCTTATTACTTGTCTTTTTATATTTTGGTCGCGGTTTGGTAGCAACATCACAACTGGTGATGGGTGCGTGACTAAAATATTGCAAAAGTGCACTATACTTCGAATGTATAGATTTTTCAATCGACTCTGTGCAAAATTGATATAATATATTCAAATCTGGATTTCTGCTAAATAAATATGGCATCAACTTTTTGTCTCAGTTTGTTTCCAAATTCAGGAGGCATACTTTTCATTCGAGCGAAAACGGTTTCTAAGTTCATTATCGCATTTTTTAGGTTAATATCTTGATTTTTCATGTATGTAATCGTATCTGTAGGACGCTGGAAATTAGCTGCTTTTGTAAATTCTCAATTTGTATAAAGTGTTTACAATTAGAAATGCTTTACATATCACACTCTTGCAGATGAAAATAAAGTTTTTTAATTAATCCAAGTGTTGTGAATAGAAAAATTATGTTCCCCACCTAGTTAATATAGGAACTGGGGGTAAAGGTAAATTTGGAAGTATTTCTCTATACATATAATCCCACTCGTGAAGGTGCTTTGAGAAATAAATTTTTAAATAATGAAACTAACTTATCAACATTTGGAAAATGACCCCTGATGTATTCACATACTCTGTGTAGTGCATGTGCTGCACAGATAACATGTAGCATATTGGGATAAGATTGACTTAATAACTTCCCTGTTTTTAACATATAAGCTGCCACGCATCAGTCAAAAATAAAAGCATCTTGTCTTTATAGTTGTTATCCGATGACGGAATATTATGAATACATTGATAAATTACTTCTGCAACTGTTTCACCATTTACGACTGGCAATATTTTAGTTGCAATTAAGTATGGTTGGTATGAAGTTGTCGGATGAAGAATACCAACAACTACATTTAACAAAGGTAATGACCAGATAGATTAGTTCGTATTTTTTCAATGGTTCTCAAATAACATTTTGGTAAGTGGTATTTACTTAAAGTAGATTCATCTGGTATATGATGATCAGTATATTTTGTAAGAAACCTCTTGAGGACTGGACCGTTAAGCTTTTTGAATGGGATATTGGCCGTCATGAAAGCTTCACACAGTTCTTCGTTAAAAGTGTCAGATGCAGATGGTAATATGTTACCTTGATGAGTTTTCGAAGAAACATGTCTCTGCACATTACACTTTTGAGGAAGCCTTAAACTTACTGAATAGGCACTGCAATATATCTCGGTATCATTACGAATATGCAACCAATCTGTATGGCCCCTAATCCATCCTACCATAGTTACCCTACGAGAATTCTCCATAGTTACTGAAAATAAAGAGAAATACTAAAAACGAAGAAATGGACTAAAAAGAAGAAACGAAAACTACTCCAAAAATAACGTAGTAAATCAAACTTAATATTTATAAAAAATTATAAAATAAATATACAATATAACAATATAAAACGGATTTTTTAAAATACTAAACGTTGTAACCAAATAACACTGAAAGAAACGAAACCAGAAACAATCCCTTATAGAAGAGAATAGAAAATATACTATCTCAAGAAAAATAAATACATAGTATATGTATATGCATGTATAACAGCATCTAAACACGAGAATACTCTTTGGAAATTAGCGGATATAGTTTTTTAAGCGATTGTTTTAACGAATTCTAACGAAATAATATATAAATGTATATTCCGTCTTACATACCACTGTGAATTTAATTTTTGAAGGAATACACACAATGTGCTATTCATAACGACGGACATAAAAACATCTGCTCGAGGAATTCAATCGAGCAAGCAAATAGTGGGGCTGTTATAACTTATAAATTATAAGTTATAACATGCATACAATACCTGAGACCGCCACAACGTTTTATCGTGGCAATTGGTCATTCAATCGCGTCAGTCCGCTCTCTGGTAATAATCTATAAGAAACAGTATAAAAATCATGTACGGTTTTTTGGCTGCAGACATGTGTAATATATCTGAAGTTGTACCTGTTTATGCCTGGGTTTAAATATAGATATATTTTAATTCCAATAAATATTAGAAACTGTCTTATCTATTCGAGAAAATATATTTGAAACTCAAAAAAAACCAGATATTTCCTTTTTACTTGACGACACATCTTGATTGATTATTTTGAATATCATTTTCTTCAGACTCTCTTCCTGTCCTGAGTGATTTTTTTAAGGAAAAATCGATTCCATTCACAAACGTTATTTCGGTGGCAACAGATAGAGCTCCTGCCATGGCCGGGCGATGTCGTGGGTTTATAAGCCATCTTAAAAGAATTATACCAGAGGTAACTGCAATTCACTGTGTCATCCACCGACAACACCTAGTAGCGAAAAATTTGAGTGCTAAATTGCACCAATCGCTTCAATTTGTGATTACTGCAGTTAACAAAATAAGAAGCAATGCATTTATACGCGTTTATTTGCACAATTGTGCGATGAAAATGATGAAGACTTCCAACGATTGCTCTTACATACTGAAGTACGCTGGTTGTCGAAAGGTGCATGTTTAACAAGATTTTTCTCACTTTTTGAATCAGTTTTAGAGTTTCTGGAAAGTAAAGATCCAGATTTAAAAGAAAACCTGATCAATTTGAAAGCAGACCTCGCGTAATTGACAGATTTGTTCAAAAAATTTAATGACATTAACTTACAATTACAAGGGGGCAGCCTCAATTTAATAAAAACAAAGGGTGTAATTTCAGCTTTTCTTGGAAAATTGAAATTTATGAAGCAAAATATTAGTCGGCGCGAATTTTCCCAGTTTTCAAACTTGTCACAGGTAGAATGCTTTGATGAGGATATTCACACATACGTTCAACATTTAATTGCCCTGCATGATGACTTTAAAATCAGATTTGAAGATATTCTGACTATGGAAATACCACCATGGATCATAAATCCACTTGATGAAACGGGAGTGGAGAATGTGATATTACAAGAGGAGCTACTCGAGTTTAGCACTAATGAGGAACTGAAGGTGAAATTTAAAAGAGGGTATCAAACATTTTGGCTGCAGGCAGAAATACCCGAAAAATATCCTGGACTGTGGGGAATTGCGAGAAAGCTTTTGATAGCGTTTCCCTCGTCATATCTTGTCGAGAAAAGTTTTAGCGTCGTTACAAACCTTTTAACAAAAAAAAAGGAGCAGATTGAATATCACAGAACGGGGAGATTTGCGGTTATTTCTAACAAAACTGAAGCCAAATATTGATAATTTGCTGTCAATCCATCAAGTACATCCCTCCCACTAAAATTATGACTATTTTATGATTGTCATTTTAGAAGTTACGTTACGTTATTAATATTTAATTCTAATTATATTACGACTAATGGATGACATACTAAAAGAAATAAGCACTAAAACCAAGAAAGTGAATATTGGATATAGAAATTTAAGACCTGTAAAGCTGGGAGAATGCGCCTTTGCAGACGACATTATGATCTGTGCAGAAGGAGAAAAGCAGTTACAAGATAATTTGAAAATGTGGGAAGAAGAATTAAATAAGAGAAAAATGAAAATTAACACACAAAAGTCCAAAATAATGAGCATAGGAAAGCAACAAAGAATAAATGTAAGGATAGGAACAAAGAAATTGGAACAAGTGGAACGTTACAAATATTTAGGAATAATGATACAAAGTGATGGAAAAATGGATGAGGAAATAACAGAAAGGATAAATAATGCATCACACCCTGAGTAAATCCTTCATAGAAAAGAAAGAAATTAGTCGGAAAACAAAAATTACAGTGTACCAAACTATATATAGACCAATACTCACCTATGGCAGCGAAAGTTGGGTCCTAAACAAAAGGATGACAAGCAGAGTCCAATCCATGGAAATAAAGTATTTAAGACGAATTAAGGGAGTAACAAGAAAGGATAAAATAAGAAATGAGTTAATAAGACAGGAATTAAATGTAAAATCAATCATTGAAACAATTGAACAAAATCAACTGAGATGGTTCGGACACCTAGTAAGAATGAACGAGAAAAGACCAGCAAAAAACATTTGGCAAGCTAGAACAAACGGGAAAAGAGACAGAGGTAGGCCAAGGAAAACGTGGAATATGGCGATAGCAGAAATACTGAAGGGGAGAAACAAAGAATTTGAAGAAGCTATGAAGGAAGCCAGTGACCGGGAGAAGTGGAAGAAATTCATACATTAGAGAAAGTAAACCTTTACACCTTATGGGAGAAAAGGTCTTGATTATATATATATATATATATATATATATATATATATGTATATATATATATATATATATATATATATTACGACTGTTATCATATTACAATGTAATATGATAACAATAATAATTAATAGTGTAATAAATACAATACAAGTTGAATAAATACAACACAAGGAAATATACTATTTTTCTTTTTATTTTTACCACTCCGAATGGGGAGTTTTCTAAATAAAATATGTCAGAATTGATTGGTTTCTTGTGCTGTGAGTAGATGTCAAAGGAGTAAAGTTGGATGGAATCACTTTTTTGATTGGCTAACTTTACTTTTGACATCCACTCACAGCACAATCAATTAATTAATTAACCAATAACTCAGCCGCAACGCAAATTTTCATAGTTAGATCTAATCTTCACATTTTTTGTCGAGTTTTGGGAAAATGGTAGAAATGTAGCTGCAGGGGGTCCACCGGAACCACCAAAACTTTTAAAGTGGTCTATGAGAAAAAAAAGTTTGGGAGCCTCTGATCTAGAACATTGTTTAAGTTACTTTTTCAGGTATGCTATGGAACAACGTCGAGAATGGCATCGTGAAAGAATGGCGAGTTGGGTTAAGGGTCAAACTGATTGTATGTCCATTGCCAATGATTCCAAATTGCAAAATCTGTAAAAAATTGTTAAAAATTCCAAAAAATCGCACGTAAAACGTTACTTAGCATCGAAAACACATATACAGAAATTAGACCCGTTAGAATCTAACAATTTTAACGAGGAACTCTGCGACAAATATTCCGTTAAATAAACTTAACTATCCCACCTCCAAAACATTTCTCCAAAAATTTACTGGTCGAAATGTTCCTAATGAATCCACCTATATATATACATATATAAATATTATGTTTCTAAGTGCTACACGAAAGCCGTAGAACGCATTAGGAGCCATCTTTCAAATCAGTACCTATGGATAAATGCCGACGAAATTGTCGATATATTAGGACGCTGTGTTGTAAATGTTGTAGCAGGTGTATTACATCTAGCTATTCCATATAACGCATTTGTAATAGCAACAAAAGTTTATAAATGCAGTTGATGCGGAAACAGTAGCTAAATTCATTTACGAGAATATGCACCAAATGCTTCATTCGGACAACAGGTACAAAGAAAAAATACTTTTATTTGTCAGTGACAGTGCTGCATATATGTTAAAAACAGGCAGACTATTAAAGAAACATATCCTAATATGCTGCATATTACTTGGGCAGCACACGCTCTCCACAAAATCTGTGAATATGTCAGAGTGTAATGTCCTATGCCCTAAGGGGCTGGCAAGGAACGCCATGTAATGTGCGCTTACGGCTTTAAGCGACTAGCAATGATCGCCATGTAATGTGGGCCGTTTGTGCAGCCACATTGTTGTGCAGGTTCGAGGCTGGGCGAAGAATCAAATGATACACGTACGAAGTTTGGTTTACATACTATAATTAATTAACACTTAAAAATGGATAACAGTAGTATTTACAAAGATATATACATTATAATTATATCAACTTAGACAGGGTAGAAAGGGGGTACTATGATGTATCCACAGTTCGTACCACTGACTGGTTGTGACTATCCCTCTAACTTAATCTATCACCTTTATATACCAAAGAAGATCCTTGTGTCACTTACAAGTTGCTTCTAGAAACAAGTGTATAACCCTGATGCATAGCCTTGTGTACGTAACAAATACGGAGTAAGGCCGTGTTTGTATAATACATTAATGTTTTGTATTAAAGCCGAGGCTATCGCCTTGCCAAAGTGTTACACATACACATGACCGTGTATTGAGTTATTACAAGAGACACCTTTCCGGAAGTTGATACACTTGTATCCGCTTTTAAAAAAGTTTTCAGAAAAGCACCATTGAGAGTTGCCCTTTACAGGGAAGAACTTCCATATTTGTCACTGCCTCCCTCTCGAGTAATAACTAGATGTGGAACATGGTTGGAAGCTACTAGTTTTTATGTAGAGAATTTCGATAGTTTACAAAATTTCGTTATATGTTTAAATGACAATGCTCGAAGTATTTCTGAGTGCAAGGAACTAATACAAATTCCAAATTTCAAAAATCGGTTGTACTTTCTTCAGGAACACTTTGGAAATTTGACGAAACTAATCACTTATCTTGAAAATGAAAATCTCAAATCAAATGATTGATTAACCATATTAGATGTGGCTATTAATAATTAGAAAAATATTCCAAGTGACCTCGGATGTAGCCTTCGGCAAGAGTTAGACGCAGTTTTTAATAGAAATCCAGATTTAATAACATTGTGGCAATTGAGGGAACAATGCCTCAAAATCTAACTGTTAAATACGCTGAAATAAAAGAATATTTCCAGTATGCACCAATAATAATATAGTTGCGATGTAGAAAGGACGTTTTCTATCTACAAGAATGTATTTCATTCAAAGAGAACAAATTTTACAAAAGAGAACCTTGAGAAAGTATTGCTAGTTAATATTAACACTCCTTTATTCAACTTGAACTACAAAATGAACAAATAAAAATGTGTTTCGTATTTTATAGATCACCATCGGATTGTTTTCCAATTGTATAAATATAGTTAAAACTCTTTCAAAATACAAATTTTCAATAGTACGCCCGTGGGCAAAGCGTCATCGGCTTCTCGTGTCCGGTCCCTAATTATAAGCGATTTAAAAAATGGTACAATTACTTCCGTCGATGTTGAACGATCTTTTGCCACGTTCTAACACTTGTTAGACGACAGAAGAAATTCATTTAAAATAGAAAATTTAGGAAAGCATCTAATTGCCAATTTTTTTAATACATAGTACCTAATTGTAGTAACTGGATAAATCATACATCATATTCATAAGTAAGTAGATGTACCTATTTTAAATTTTTGCAAACATATTTTTGACAGTGTTACATAAATATAGCGTAATGTAACCGACCTTAAATGCAAAATAAAGTTTTGTTTCATTGAATCGGATTTGGCTTTTAGAGCACATTTGTCAATATTTTGTGCATATTTTTGTCAAAATTTGTGCATATTGTTGTAACGTGAATATTTGACTATTTTTACATGCATATTATTCGAGCTATAATACTCCCCGGTCATAGTCTTTCCAGGTAATCAATGAACATAACATCTCGAGAACTACAGAAAACCGTTGCCATAACTTTTGCTGCAAATGGAACCGTCTTCGCTTTCTTTGGTGCAGTTTCGCCTAGCAAGTAAAAGATTAGAAAAATATACTACCAAAGCAATTACATAGCAGGTGCTAAATATAATGAAGAATTTGAAATTTTAAAGAAAAAACCCTTAATGTTTACGACTAATGGTGCCGCGAACATGCTTTCTGTGGACCGGCTTTTAAATTACGTTGTGGTTATTTGTTACATATAGCGTGTAAAGTCTATGCATCACATCTTGTGGCAGAAATTATTTGAATGTGTTATCTAGAAGTAGACGCTTTAATAGCCCATATGAAAGCAGTGTTTCTCAAATCTCCGAAATGTATTCGCGAATTTCACAGACAAAGTCCCGACATTGCTAAACCTCTACAGTCAATCTTACGCTGGGGTACATAGTTAAAGGACGAATTTTATTATCCTCAGTATTACTATAAGAATAAGTGTAGTTTTACAATTCGATCCTAAATAAATTGTAAGATACCCAAGTTGAAGCGGATTTATAAATTATTTGCAACAATTACAATGGTCCGATTGAAACGATTGAAAAATTAAAAATTCTTTATTGTCATTAGTGAAAAGCAATGCAAATAGTGGACACTATACAAACACAGCAACATGAAATCAGCAATGCAGGAAATATTAGTGTTTTTGCTAAAATAGATAGTTTGTTAAGGGAAGATTCAGATTTTACTGAATTCAAATAATTTTTTGGTGAGCGTGAATGAACAGATCCGTTAAGTATTTACCTACTTAAGTTATTTTAAATATGCTGGTTCTATATCAGTACATATCTAATGATAGTTCTTTTGCATGTAGTAAGAACAGTCACGAGGGTATATCGAATTTAAACGGGACAGATTTTTTTAAAATTCCACACAGGCCGCTGACCCGGGATGGGTTGATTTTCAGATAAGGCGGGAGTTTAGGGAGAGGATAGTAACGACTCGAATTCTCTCGGGTTACCTTAGTACTACGGAAACTATGAGTGAGCAATAAGTGTATGTTCCTGTGGAGCAACGGATAATTATCAAGTTTTTAGTCAACAAGGGTGTGAAACCAACGGAAATTTTGTTGAGATTAGAAGCGCAGTTCGGCAACAACACCATGCCACGAACCCGTGGAATTTTCTGAAGGGCGCGAAACGTTGAGAATAAGAGCCACAATCGTCACCCAACGCTCTGGAATATTGCCGAGAAACTTAGCATTAGTGCTCAGCACATTGTGAGACTGGACTTGGAATTCCACAAGGTATCTGCAAGATAGATTCTGCGGCTGCTGTCGGATGAATAGAAACTGCATCGGCTAGAGGTTTGTCAGCGTCTGTCGAATCGATTCCGGCAAGAGGGCGAGGCGTTTTTAAATCGAATCGTAATGTGCGACGAAACTTGGGTGCATCATTATTAGAGACCGGACACATCGGACTGAAATGACGTCATTACGACGGACGATATAAATAGTCTACAATATCTGTAAGTAGATTACGCAGTTATTGAATAGCACTATTCATTCGGTTAACGGCACACAAAAAATTGATGTGCAGTTAACCGAATAAATAGTGTTATTCAACAACCGTCGTAATGACGTCCATTTCACCCCGATGTGTCCGGTCCCTAATCATTATACTGTCGAGTCAAAGCAGGCGAGTATGGAGTGGAGAAAGAGCGGTGAAAAGGCTCCGGTGAAAGCGAAGACTAGGTTGTCTTGGGCAAATGGTTTTTTTTATCGACTTGGCGCTGTTTACGTGGATTTTCTCCATGATCGACGCACAATCAATTTGGAATATTATTGCGAGCTTCTGGATGCCGCAAAGCTGTTCTTGGGACGAAAAACGAAGACAAAATCTGTCAAAAGTGGGATTCTTCTTTATCTCATTCAGCAAACGTCACAAGGCAAAAATTAGACAGTTTGTTATGGGAAGTATTGCAGCATCCTCCCTACAGTCCAGACCTGTCGCCCTGTGATTTTATCTCTTTGGACCCTTGAAAGAAGCACTTGGAGGTCGACGTTTCAACAATAACCAAGCAGTAGAGGAGTTTGTGCTCCAATAGCTACGTATGCAAGCGAAAACCTTCTACGATGAAAGAATTAAAAAACCGCTGGGAAAAATGCGTTACCAGGGCGATTATGTGGAAAAATAATATTTTTGTAAATAATATAGGATAAAGCTCTGACTTAACTTGCAGCTGGATCACTTTGGTATAAAATAACCGTGTAAGTAAAAATTGCTGATAATATCTAAAAAATACATTGCATCTTAGTAATACGTAATAATCCTTTTGATTATAAGACTATTGCACTAATTACAATATGAAACAGACATGTAAAAAATTTACATATCTGTAACTGTACACATGGACAATACATCTCGTATTTTCAGCATTTACTTCTGCTTAATACTTTTGTTTCTGCCATCTAGGCGTCATCAGTCAAGCTAGCGAAGCAATGTGATACAAATGAAACAAATCTTTATGAATAGATTTTGTATCTATATATACATTTCATTGAAATCGCCTAAAAGATAAAGCAAATTTCATCCTATAAGGTGGCACTTATTTCATAAGTGACATCTTACGGACGAAAGAGACTTTGCCGAAAAAGGCGACCTTTTGCTTGAATAGCTAAGCTATTACATAAGCGAAACAATACGTATAGGTGTAGTCCATTAACACGTGCCAGATGGCGGTAAATATACAAAAAGGTTGTGTTTATGTATAACAATACGTTATGCACGTATATAGCATTTGTTACAATATGAAACAGACATGTAAAAAATTTACATATCTGTAACTGTACACATGGACAATACATCTCGTATTTTCAGCATTTACTTCTGCTTAATACATATGTTTCTGTCATCTAGGCGTCATCAGTCAAGCTAGTGAAGCAATGTGATACAAATGAAACAAATCTTTATGAATAGATTTGTATCTGTATATACATTTCATTGAAATCGCATTAAAGATAAAGCAAATCTCATCCTATAAGGTGGCACTTATTTCATAAGTGACAACTTACGGACGAAAGAGACTTTGCCGAAAAAGGCGACCTTTCGCTTGAATAGCTAAGCTATTACATAAGCGAAACAATACGTATAGGTGTAGTCCATTAACACGTGCCAGATGGCGGTAAATATACAAAAAGATTGTGTTTATGTATAGCAATACGTTATGCACGTATAAAGCATTTGTTACAATATGAACCAGACATGTAAAAAATTTACATATCTGTAACTGTACACATGGACAATACATCTCGTATTTTCAGCATTTACTTCTGCTTAATACATATGTTTCTGCCATCTAGGCGTCATCAGTCAAGCTAGTGAAGCAATGTGATACAAATGAAAGAAATCATTATGAATAGATTTTGTATCTGTATAGACATTTCATTGAAATCGCCTAAAAGATAAAGCGAATTTCATCCTATAAGGTGGCTCTTATTTCATAAGTGACATCTTACGGACGAAAGAGACTTTGCCGAAAAATGCGATCTTTCGCTTGAATAGCTAAGCTATTACATAAGCGAAACAATACGAATAGGTGTAGTCCATTAACACGTGCCAGATGGCGGTAAATATACAAAAAGGTTGTGTTTATGTATAACAATACGTTATGCACGTATACAGCATTTGTTACAATATGAAACAGACATGTAAAAAATTAACATATCTGTAACTGTACACATGGACAATACATCTCGTATTTTCAGCATTTACTTCTGCTTAATACATATTGCAGTGAATTTTTCCCCGAAGAAGAATTATATTGAATTTATATTGTATTTATGACATTTATTTAAAATGTATTTTGATTTTATAGAGTATATTTAAATGTTTATATTTTTGAATTTATTATAATGGCCAGAACTGTATAATAATTTTGTTTAGGATGTAGTCCGTCTTGCGGCCTTATTTTGTAGCTTTGTTGTACGATGTCCGATCTTTTTCGACTTTTCATCGACAGAGATACCAGAGTTGTTGAAGAATATGGTCGGGATAAAAAACTTAATTTTTTACTTCCTGTTGTATTTGATTTAAAGTCGGTTTATTTTATTTTAGTGTATTTGTTGTGCAGTTTACGAGTGTTGATGATCTTGTTTGTATTAAATTTAATTATATATTTGGTATCTCTCGCTACTATAGTTTTTTTTTTCTGCGAGTAAAAGAGTTGCTTACGTAAGTATACTTTTTACAGTTGCTTTATATAAATTCCTATTTCGATAATTTGCTGATATTTGTGCTTATTTGTAATTTTGATTTATTTCTATACATATTAACTTATAATATAGATAGATAAGAAAATTACCATATTTTTTTGTATGAGGGAGTTTTTGTGTCACGATTTTCTAGAACATTTTAGTCAGGATTAGAGGGGAGATTTGGCCTTGTGTTTAGTTTGCACAAGTAAAGTTAAGTACGGTTTGACGTTTTGTCTGTTTACGTTTGAAATTAGGGGTTATAATTTAGTATTTGAATTTGAGAATTTTCTTAATTATCTATTAGTTTTATGTTTGCTCGCGAGTCACAGGAGGTTTTTCTCTGTGTGCGTGTAATTTATCACACAGACTGTTTCCTACAAACTTTAGTTAATCATGCTTTAGCTCTCTTTACATTTTGTAAAGAGTATTTTTTTATTTTTTTTTTAAATAAACATGTAAAATCAAATTGTGAATTTTTATTAATGACATTTTGAATTTTATTTTCCACGTTCTTGCTCGTGCGAGAGCAAGACCTGAGGTACGAAGTTCCATGCTAGAAGAATCTACGATTGAGCTAATCCGGACATTTGTGGTGAGCTGAACTTATAAGCAAAGGCACAGTTCACTGCAATATGTTTCTGCCATCTAGGCGTCATCAGTCAAGCTAGTGAAGCAATGTGATACAAATGAAACAAAGCTTTGTGAATAGATTTTGTATTTGTATATCCATTTCATTGAAATCGCCTAAAAGATAAAGCAAATTTCATCCTATAAGGTGGCACTTATTTCATAAGTGACATCTTTCGCACGAAAGAGACTTTGCCGAAAAAGGCGACCTTTCACGCGAAAGGTCAAGTAGCATTCAAATATAAGAATATACGAGAAAACCAAAACTCGTAATGACACGATGATGAAATTAAATCACATCAAAGCAAACAAACAAGAATAAACCGATTTTAAATCAAATAAAGAAATAAAAAATGAGTTTTTTATTTCTTAAACTATATCGTTCGACACTCAAGATATCTCTGACCCCGGTCGGAAACATAAAATCGGACATCAGGTGTATATAATTCAATATAATTCCCCTAGTCGAACTATTTCCTGTTCAATAAGTAAATGTACAGGCGCGGTCAACAAAACAAATCCAAATAAATATTTAAACATAATTCAAATTATACACAATAATAAATTTGAAAATCAGTTTAACATAATACATAATTATTGAATTAAATTATTCTTCGGGGAAAAGTCCACTACAATATGTATTAAGCAGAAGTAAATGCTGAAAATACAAGATGTATTGTCCATGTGTACAGTTACAGATATGTAAATTTTTTACATGTCTGTTTCATATTATAACAAATGCTTTACACGTGCATAACGTATTGTTAAACATAAACACAACTTTTTGTATATTTACCGCCATCTGGCACGTGTTAATGGACTACACCTATACGTATTGTTTCGCTTATGTAATAGCTTAGCTATTCAAGCGAAAGGTCGCCTTTTTCGGCAAAGTCTCTTTCGTCCGTAGGATGTCACTTATGAAATAAGTGCCACCTCATAGGATGAAATTTGCTTTATCTTTTAGGCGATTTCAATGAAATGTATATACAGATACAAAATCTATTCATAAAGATTTGTTTCATTTGTATCACATTGCTTCACTAGCTTGACTGATGACGCCTAGATGGCAGAAACATATTGTCATGAATTTTTCCCCGAAGTAAGAATTTAAAGAAACTATAAAAGACTATATATTTATGTACATTTTATTCCAGCAAAATATTTAGAAATATTTAATATTTATTTAAATTTTGATTATAATGTGTATTTTGGTCCACGCCTGTAGGTTGTTCGAGCGCAGTCTTGATGTACGCAGTCCTGATACAGCGGAAGTACATCGTTGTAGCCGGTCTTTTGATTTTGTTTTGGGTAGGGTGATATTTTCCATTTCCGAGAAGAAGAAGTTAGAGATTTTCCATCTATTAAACAGATAGGTCTAGTTAATTTTTGCTGAATAAAGACTTCCTTTTTATTCAGAATATTATAGTAATTTCGGTTTATGTTTGTAGTTGTGTTATACTGATGTGTTTAAAATAATTCTCGATTTATTATGAGTCTCTCATACTTGTAATTTTTTTGATTTGTGCGACCTATCTGAAATCTCTCTGGTAGAATTTTTTTTAGTGAAGTGTGATTACTACATTAATTAATGTACGTATATATTTGCAAGTATATTTTATATATTAATTTAGTTATGTAATTTGAATATTGAATGAGCTCGTAAATTCAGTAAATTATTAGTTTATAATATATTTTTCGTACTTCCGGGCCTAAAGTGACAACTTCACTCCCTTGTGACAGGTACTATAGTGTCACATTTAATCCCTCCGGGATTAAATATTGACGAAACTCCCGGAACGATTAAATCAAAAACAAACGAATTTAAGGGATATTTTATTGAAAAATATAATTAATTAGAATGGTAATTAACGTTAATATTCAAATTAATATTGTGACAGTTCGTCATATTGACCAGTCTTTCCTGGGTTAATGCAGCAGGTAACTGACGAGTAACAGATAGGTCCTTTTCATATTGAACTGGTGTTTGTTTCGAAGATCCTGCGGAAACAGGAAGCGAGAATGAGGACTGTGGCATAACTATAGTGGACGAATCGGCGACTTGACCAAATATTTTATCTGAAATTTTTTGTTTATTTTTAATAGACGATTCAATATATCCCTCGGCCACGTTGGAGGATTTCCATCCTCCATGTCTCTTCAGCAGGTCTATTGTTGCTCCCGAATCAGCTAACAAAGACGCAGATGTGCGTCTAAAACAATGTCCCGTATAAGACGTCGCATTTTCTAATTTCAAGAAAGCTGCTATTTGCCGTGGAAATGTACCAAACATGTTTTTTCCTACTACTCTCGTAGTACATTCTTTGTTGATGTATTGAACAAAAAATTTTGAATGAGGTGTCCCTGTCTTTCGCAATGCCACATATTTCCGAAATATCGCCACAAAACTGATGGCACTGTTTTCTGAATTTTTGATCACAAAATTTCGGTCAATTTTATTTTTGGTGTTTCTAATCGCAATTAGGAAGGAATCGCCCAAATCTCTCACATCGTCGATTTCTAAATCAACCAACTCTTTTCCACGACAAGCTCCCGCAACGCCCAAAATAAGTGCAACCTACAAAAAAATTGATTTCTTAAAATTTCTGAATATAAACAAATTTCCAAATTTACCTTAAGCATTAAATATTTATCATCCGGAGCCTCCCGTAAGAACTGATCTACCTGCTCAGACGTGAGAATTCTTGACTTCTTTGGCTTAAATCCCTCATTTCTTCTCTTCAAAAAAGCTAATAATTTTGGAAATTTACTTATATCAATATCTTCTCTAATGTTAATAACCGATTTCAGCATTGAGTAATGTGCCCAGAGAGTTGAGGCACAAACCGCTTTTGATTTATCATTGAAGTAGACTAACAGCGCATTTTCAGTAGGTTGTCTCACATTTTTTAAGCGGCACCACTTTTTAAAAGCATCGTACTGCTGCTCGTATAGTTTTCTAGATTTCGGTGGTAACAATTCTTCACCTACTTCGGCTGCTCTTTTATCAATATCAGATACACCTTCTTCACTCATGATACCAATAATTATCAATAACAATGTTTCTTTACAATGACACTAGTAATGACAATGTTTCTAAATTATAATTGTCACAACGCAATGTTACTATGGTAACTTATTTCAAAGACAGTTTATTAAATGAGTTGAAGAGAGAAAAAACTGATTGAAATTATTGAAATAATTAATAAAATCATACCGGAAGTACGAAAAGTATCGTATATACCTTGCGACTGAAGTACATTTAATCCTTCAGGTAAATTATGGCCCTCCCTGCGGTCGGGCCATAAACTTTACCTTCAGGATTAAATGTACTACTTCAGTCCCGCGGTATATAATGTACTATTTTATAGTCAAATAAATATCAAGGAAAATTTTCATACTTTTTATGAAGTATTTTTTTATCAGTAATATATTCTAGAAAGTTAGGAATTGGTGGGAAAAGTACATTTTTACCATGTTGAATGTGCGCATGGGTTAATTTTGATGCGCGCGCTTACAGTTATTTTTCTGTTTGACGTTTAAATTTGGGAATAACGTAATTGTTGAAGTCTGATAGTTTTCCTGAATATTTAATTAGTTTAATTTTGCTCGTGGTCAAAGTGAGGTTTTTTGTCTAGTATAGCAGTAAATATTTATACAAGTTTTCCTCACGCTGTGGCATTTTTTATTGCCTCGGTACTTCTTTATATTTGATAAAGTCAAAAATTTTTTTTTTCTTTTATAATATATGTTTGTGTTGTTAATGTGAGTTTCATTGCGTTGCTAATACCTTTTGTTTTATTCGGCACGTAGCCTTTGAGGGTATCCCTGAAGATACAAGAGCTCCTGGAAGGCTGTTCCGATTTGAGTAAGACTGGGCAAGCTACTGAGTATTGTGAGCTAATTTAAATAAGTAATCAACACCACAATACATAGCAATATGTATTAAGCAGAAGTAAATGCTGAAAATACGAGATGTATTGTCCATGTGTACAGTTACAGATATGTAAATTTTTTACATGTCTGTTTCATATTGTAACAAATGCTTTATACGTGCATAACGTATTGTTATACATAAACACAACCTTTTTGTATATTGAACCGATAATTATAAGTTTGAACCCGTTCTTCGTACTGAGATACACGAATATAGAGCAATGAAATAGATGACACCAGCGAATGTTATTTTGTTTCATATATTTTTTAATATAATTGTGTTTATATGCTTGGTGATAACCTGGGAAATAACAAAATCATTAGTAGCACAAAGGCCAACTACATCTATACTCCGAACGTACCGACTTACTTCAGTACGGTGAAGATGTGGTTGATGACTTTCATAATTTTGAACTTAAAACTTCAAGTTGGTATTACTCTAAGTTTTGATATCTTATGTTAATAATTCATATTCAATTAATTGTTCTGATCACCATGATCATAGTCTGATTATTTTGTTTATTTCTTTTGGCAATTCCAAACAGGAACTTGCCACACCGAACAGATAAAGAGTATTTAATATTATATGTTAATTTAAAATTCCGTTACCGTATATAAATAGAAGTAATAAACAAACACCGTTATAGTTTGGTGTTGAAAATTTGGCTGAAATTTCCATCACAAATTTTATAAATATTAAATGTACAAGCCGTTATAAATTTGGCGTACTCGAACTGGGACGTCTAGTATTTTCAGTCAGTATTTCAGTCAGCAATTAATTAATTAGACTAAGAGACCAGTAAACACGTTATAGCATGTATAGAAACTCTTTAGGTGAAGAATTTAAGTGTAGAGCTAGTCTGCGTGGAAAAGTAAGAAATTGCCCTCCATCATCCAAAATCAAGTCATCATACTTACTCCTGTAACGGATCACGTCTGTAGTAAAATTTTTGAAATCGAAATCAATGGTATCAAGACTTTATAAGAACACCAGAAAATAGGTCGCTAGGCCCCTCCACGTTGTTCTCCGCATTGCACTGAAACTTGCCCCTCTTTGCTGACTCTACTTCCTACCATAAAGGGTCATTTTCCGATGTAAAAATTTGTTTAATTGTCTACCAGTGGCGTTCGAGCGAAATTTTAATTAATATGTTTGAAAAATGGCATGCCACAGCTTCTTTTTTAAATAATGTGCAAATTAAGGATACCTTTTCCGGTTTCTCTTAAAATTCGCAATGGTCAGTTCCTTTTTCTACTAAAAAAATTAATTCGGTCATTGTTCGGTTCAAGTTAAGAAAGGTCTCTGGTGTTGACAATGTCTTTCCTGAATTCATCAAAAATCTTGGAATGGATGCCGGAGAATATTTGAGAAATATGTATAACGTTACCTTTGACTCTGGGCGCATCACTTACATTTTCCGGTAAGCAAACATTCTAGCAATATTTAAACCTGGTAAGTTGCTGGAAGAACCTGGAAGCTATGAACTTATCGCTCTCTTATATGTTTGCTATAAACTTCCAGAACGATATTTAAATTAAAAAAAAATCATCCCATGTGCTAAATTAAGCAAACTTATCCAGAATATGCCGAGCAATCGCCGAATCGGAGTCTGGCTAAATCTCGAAAAATGGTCTTCCTCAAGGATCGGTTCTGGCTCTTCTAATGTTCGACATTTACACCGATGATCTCCCACCCATAAAATCATGAAAATATCTATATGCAGATGACTTGAACTTGGTAGTCGGATCAACTGCAATCCCTACCCTAAATATTGGGGCATAATGTTAGATCGGTCTCTGACATTAAGCGGTACGTCTATAAAACTAGTCAAAAGGTGAATCCCGCAATAAAATATTACGTAAACTTGCCACCAATTCATGGGGAGACCTTGCGAATGGCAGCCATTGTACTGTCTTACTCTCCTGCTGAATACTGTACTGCTGTTTGGCACAGTAACTCTCGCACCAAGCTAGTGGATACTCAACTTAACGATACAATGGGGATCGTCACTGTTAGATTCACTCCTAGTCTCTGATTACTGATTCTTTCTAACATTACCGGCTATCAGACGTCTTGCTGCAGCACAGAATGAATAGGCTAATATTTACAACAACATTGATCTTCTCATACATGATGATTTGGAGAGCGTCCCCAAGACCCGACTGAAATCTAGTAGACCGATTTGGCTGGATACGATAGTTCAGCATCCCATCAATGTGGGTGATTGATGGGTAGCCCTCCTTGAACAGCACCCTGAGTTGAGTAATAGAGATTCTAATCTAAATCTAAATTCCCTTCTACCATATAATGGTGTCGGGACGAAACTGTATTTTTTATTCTAGGCGTCTACAAATTCTTTCCATCCTTTTCTTTCTTCCGCCATTTTTTTTTGCTTCTGTCCATGTTCTTTCCTTTGTCTCCAGTATTTTCGCTATTACTCCATCCCATTGCGTTTTTGGCCTACCCCTCCTTTTGTTTTTCAGTATTTTTGTCTCCCACACTCTTTTAGCTGGTCTTACGCCTTCCATTCTTTGCAAGTGGCCCCACCAACCCAACTGTCTCTTTTCTATGAATTTGAGTGTTGATTCTATTTCCAGGTCTTCTCGTATTTTCATGCTTCTTATTTTATCTAGTTTGGTAACTCCTCGGACTCTTCTCAGGTATTTCATCTCGACAGCCTGTAACTTGCTTTTTTGCCTCTCGCTTAAAACCCAGGATTCGCAGCCAAATGTTAGTATGGGTCTAAATATCGCTTTAAATATTTTCATTTTTGTGTCTCGCGAAATTTCTTTATTGTTTATGAATTTCTTGTTCATCATATAATAGAGCTTTAACGTTTTCTCTATTCTCTGGTTTATTTCTACTTCTTGTGTGTCCTTTTCGTCTATTGGGACTCCAAGATATTGGAAAGTCTTCACTTGCTCTATTTTTACCCCGTCTATTTCTATATTTATGCTTTTTGGTGCATCTCCTATCGTCATCACTTTTTTTTTTCTGTTTATTTTCATTCTGTGGTTTTCCAGCTCTGTGTTCCATATTTCTAGATTCTGTTGTAATTCTTTTTCACTTTTAGCGATTATAACGACATCATCTGCGAAAACTCCGTCCGTGATATCTACTCTTTGTAGTTGTAAGTGTCCAACATTGTACTTGCTAGTTTTTGTGGTACATTTCTTTATTATTTCATCCATATATGTTACGAAAAGCGTTGGGCTTAAACTGTCTCCTTGTCTCAGACCGTTTTCAGTTGTAAATGTTTCAGATTCTATATTATTATTTATTAATTGACGTAGCAGACACTTCTTGGTGAAACATTTTGTAATTAACAAATTATTATAAAAACACACTTGGCTATTTCACAATTTTTTATTAGATCTATGTCTAACATATGTTTCGGCTGTTATGCATTGTCAAAGAGTATCTTAAAACTAACTTACAATACGTGTCCTTTTAACTTTTATACCTATTTTTTAGTGCTAGGGTGCTGGTTGGGACATATTTACAATCACGTCTATATCCGGAAATAAAAGAAAATAAACTCATTTGGCACGCAATTACATGTATCCCCCAAATCACAGACAAAGTAAACAAAATATTAAGAAAATTAGATATTCAAATCATATGTAGCAATAAAACAAAATTAGGTACAATGTTAAATAATAACAAAGATAAAATAGAAAATATAGAAAAATCAGGAGTATACACAATAAAATGTAATGACTGTGAAGCTATATATATATAGGGCAAAGTGGAAGATCCATTAAAAAACGCATATCCGAACACGTAAGAGATATAAAGTATAGTAATAAAAACACAGGTTTTTCGACACACTGTATCGAACAAAACCATTTGCCCGACATGAATAGCTCCACCGTGTTACATAACGTAATAAAAAGTAGAAGACTAGATTTATTAGAAATACTAGAAATTAAAAAATCACAAAAACAAAATAGAATAATTACGAATACACAGTTAGAATTTGTTAACACCCCCATATAGACGGGATTGTAAATATGTCCCAACCAGCACCCTAGCACTAAAAAATAGGTATAAAAGTTAAAAGGACACGTATTGTAAGTTAGTTTTAAGATACTCTTTGACAATGGCATAACAGCCGAAACATATGTTAGACATAGATCTAATAAAAAATTGTGAAATAGCCAAGTGTGTTTTTATAATAATTTGTTAATTATTATTTATGATAGTGTTAACGTTGTTACTGTAAATTTTTCGTATCAATCTTATTATTTTAACACTTACTCCTCTTTCTTTCAAAATATTTAATACTTTTTCCCTCGATGTTTTGTCGAACGCTTTCTCCAGGTATATGAACTCTAGAAATACGGTTTTTTCTCACATATGGCTTTTGGGTTATCTGTTTCAACGTAAAAACGTGATCTTGCGCACTTCTCCCTTTTCTGAATCCACTTTGCGCCTCATCTAATGTACTCTCCACTATATTTCTAATTCCTCCATCTAAAATTTTCTCGAATATCTTCATGGCTGTACTCAGTAGTGTTATGCCCCTGTAGTTGTCACAGTCTCTCCTGTCTCCTTTTTTATGTATTGGTACTATTAAGGCCCGGTGCCAGTTTTCTGGGAAGTTCCCTTCTTTCCATATTTTGTTAAGAATTTTCAAGAACAACTCCCTTCCTGTTTCTCCCATGCTTTTGATCATCTCTGTTGTTATCTTGTCATAACCTGGTGCCTTTCCGTTCTTTAATTTTCGTATTACCTCTTCTAATTCTTGCATAGTTATCTCATCTTCTAAATTTTCTTCCACTTTTTGTTCATGTTCCCAATTCAGATCCTTCTCCGTTTGCTCAGTCAGAAGTTCTTGAAAATATTCTTTCCATCTGTTGATTATATCTTTAGGTTCTGTCAACATATTTCCGTTTCTGCTTTTGATGTACCTTGTTTCTTGTATTTTTCCGTCTCTTATCGATTTTAGTGCTCCATAAAATAGTTTTTGATTTTCCTTGCTATTTTTTTCTATTTCTTCCCCAAACTTTTTCCATTTGTCCTTCTTTGCCGTTATTACTAATTCTTTTACTTTTTTTCGTTCTTGTTTATACGTGTCGTAATTGTCTGTTGTCCTGTGTGATAGATATTTTTTCCATGCCTCCTTCTTTGTTTTTATTTGTATTCGGATATCTTTTGTCCACCATGCTGTTTGTTTTTTATTGTTGTTTTTCGTACTTACTCCACATATTTCCTTTGCTGAGGCTTTCATCGTATTTTCCAATAGGTTCCATAACTCCTCTACATTCTTATCTTCTGTGGTCATTCGTGTCTGCTCTAAAGTGTCTGTTATAAGTTTGCTGTACTTTGCTGCTATATCATTACTTCTTAATTTATAGACTCTTATTTTCTCAGAATGGATTGCTTTTTGTTTTGGTGCAGTGTTCCTCTTTTCTTTTTCAGAATTCTCTCTAATTTTCGTTATAACTAAGTAATGGTCGCTACCAATTTCCGGTCCTCGTCTTACTCTTGTGTCTATTACTGCTCTTCTATTGTTAGTTTCTACTAGAACGTAGTCAATTATGGACTTTTCCCCTCTGCTTTTCATTTCTCTAGTATACTTGTGTATTTCTTTGTGATCAAAGAACGTATTTGTAATTATTAGATTTTGCATTACAGTGAAATCTAGCATTCTTTTTCCGTTGTTATTTCGAACATATTCTCCATGTGCTCCTAGAGTTTTGTTGTATAATTCATCTCTTCTTCCTACTCTGCTGTTAAAAATAGAGATTAATAGAGATTAAAATCTCTAATCCTTCAGAACCTCTGCCGGACCTAACCTTCCCGCGTAGGCATTTATCTGTTAAATAGGTTCCTCACAGTTTATAGAAAATGCAACTCTATGGTGTATAAATACAGAAAAAGTTTCCCTGGTGGCATCCTCAAGATTAGAAAAGCAACTCTTGCAGCTCTGGACTGGTTGAAGAATTTGAATATTACTGTATAAATTAGTATTATGACTCTTTTTTGTCATAAAGGTGATTTATACACTAATATTTAAATTTCTATTACGCTTCTCATACGAAATAATAATAAAGACTAAAATTTATTTTCCTGTTGAACAACCACAATTACGTAATATGATTAGTGAAATCGATTTTAGTATCGAAAAATACTTCGAGGTCTAATAGACGTAACATAATCAATAATAAATCGATTTGGCGTTGATTGAAAAATCGATCTTCTTCGATAAACACTCCCTTTTTAAAAACGATATAATTGCAGTGAATATACTTCTGATTATCAAAGTTATGGAAAAAAATGTAGCCAGAGATATAGCTTGAAATATAGCAACGTACATCGCGTGTAAATAATATAATGAGTTATAGCAAAATGAATGCAGAAATTTTTGTGTTTTGATTTTACCAAATTTTAAAATATTATAGCAGTTGGTTATAAGACAAAACGAAATAACAGCCAAGCATATCGTTTTCAAACGCATATGTGGTATTTTCGTTCCCAGTTTAAGTAAAACTTTATATACATTGCCCAAATTCACGATTAGTTCTATTGTATTATTTCTGCACAGATTTGTAGAAAATATCATTGCGCAAAAATGTAAAACTTTCAAGAATAATTGAACTATTAGCATTAAATAATATAAGATTGCCGCCATTTCATATTCGATGAGGGTAATGAAACAAAAATATAGTATTATAATACATGCTAATCCCTGAAAGGTGGCTGTTATAAAAACGTGATAGCGTCTACATTTTATAATTCTTTCGTTCGGAGGACCGTCAACAGTGATAGCACTAAATCCAGTGTATTTTTTCAATATGTGGTTGGGATAAAGTATTGAAATTATATCTTGCGAAGCCATAACTATATTAAACACTCAGTGTTTGTAATAAAGTTCTTAACTGAACGGGCATCTAAGTTAACGTAATTCAAGAGTTTACGATAATGGACTAAAGTCTAGGTCGGGTCTGTATTGATTACTTAATGATATTGTTGTTTTCACTCCGAGACATTAATATGGTCTTACTAAATAATGGATTAAATAACCTATACTGATAATTAATAAATCCAAATTTCATTTCCAAATCTATTTGCAATCTGTATAATATATATACACTATTTGTGCATGCAATAAATGTGGACTGCAGGAAACTAACCTATTGGTTAATTCCTATACAATTATAATTAATAGACTAATTAGTTTTGTCTTTTGGGAAGTAGAATAACTTCCAATCTGCCACTAAAATCACATGGAGTAAGGCGCTTAAATCTATGATGCAATTTCTATTTCATCAGATTAACGGCAAAATTATTTAGATAATTTTTTTGTGGTGTATGTATAGAGGCCCAATGTCTTGAGCTGACAACTTGTCAAGATCTTAAGTGCGCTTAAAGTATATATGTGTGTGTAATGTGTTTTATAGTTTTGTCACTACTATTACAAATTAGGGGGGCGACACCTAATTACAAACGGTGGCTTTTGGTGTGCTAATAATAATAAAATTATTTCCTAATAAAACAATTAATTGGTGGTGGTGAAGTTCCCTCAAAGATCCAGGACGTGCGTGATGATTGTTAATTAAAATATATATATAACTTACTTACTAAATAAAACACATGTTGTCCTTAAAGTTTGTATTTATATTTACATAATAATAAATAGAAATTCGTATATTTAAAAGTAATTAAAACAGTAATAAAATAAAACAGCAATAAAAACAAGGTACTATATACATGCGGAGCAGTAGATAAGTAGATTAAAAACTAACACCAAAATAATTGCGTAGTAAATTAAATGTTAATTAATTAGGATTAATAGTAATATAATCTCCGTATCGGACGATACAGAGTTACCTGTGAGTGGCGGCCACGTGGTCTGAAGATATACTCGGACAAGTATATGTAGAGCGGTGTTGGCAGGAGGCATAAGAAATTAATTAGTTAAATTAATATGGATTCGCTTAAAAGAATAATATATATTGAACAATACAAAATTACCTTTTAATTGCGGTAAGATGCAGGGACACGTGCATCGTGGATAGCACTTGAACAGTACCGCGGGCGATGTTGCACTTTCGAGCGTTCTAACGAGAAGAAGGCTGATAGTTTTGTATCGAAAAGAAAAGGTCTAGAAAACGGTCTGTTTTATGACCTATCGAAGAGAGGGTCGATAACTTGAATTCTAATTAAATAAGAAACGCGACCTGAAGAGTTGATCTGGCAACGGCATCAATATTATTAAAATAACGCTTGTGACATAAGCTTTCTAATAATATGAAACACCATATATGAAAGAAGATGTATAATTGAATTAAAACAATTTAATAAAGAAATGTAAGTAGAAAGAAATTCCACAGTAACGGTTGTGTTGCTGACGGTCAGGTAGTAAAGTAAGGGTCTCGGTCAAGAATATAACAATAGAAAAACTTTCTCTTTGGACACGAATATGTACAGTTGTACAAATGTAAAAATGTCTTACGTTAAATATGTTTTAAAACGAGATATTTAAACAGAAATATGATTTAAAAATAGATTAAAAATTTTCTATATGCTAAGCGTAACACTACACAACTTAGCTGTAAGAGGGTAAAAATGATGATACGATTTTCATTTCCTTGACAATTAAGGAGATATCTATTTCGAGAAAACAAAGCTCTCACGCATCTATTCCGAGATTTGACGACGACGACAACCGCAACAGCCATAGCAGTCAGCATCATATATGGCTCATATATGTGGCTATTTCATCAGATTAACGGCAAAATTATTTGGATAATTTTTTTGTAGTGTATATATAGAGGCCCAATATCTTGAGCTGACAACTTGTCAAGATCTTAAGAGAGCTTAAAGTATATATGTGTGTGTAATGTGTTTTATAGTTTTGTTACTACACAACTTAGCTGTAAGAGGGTAAAAATGATGATACGATTTTCATTTCCTTGACATTTAAAGATTAGAAGACACGTGCATTCATTTTTCTTAAAGAAATAGTTACCAACTTGCTCAGAAATACGTGACGCTATTAGAGGTAATGCTAGTTTATCTCCTATAAAACGAACATCACTTTGGAGAATCCTAAAGAAACTAGTGGAAAAAACGCACACGAAACAACATATTAATTGAACGAAAAGATATTATCTTATTGCGACGCCGTGATTT
This sequence comes from Melolontha melolontha, assembly GCA_935421215.2. Classification (NCBI taxonomy): domain Eukaryota; kingdom Metazoa; phylum Arthropoda; class Insecta; order Coleoptera; family Scarabaeidae; genus Melolontha; species Melolontha melolontha. The sequence goes on from OW285243.1 coordinate 491,622, forward strand.
GACAAATATTAGAAATCTATCTGTACAATACCTTGCATTGGTATATATTTGCCGTTTCTTTCTTAAATAAAATTATTAAAGATTGTCTAAGCTTTGTTAAAAATAAATATGTCAAAAAATAATCTTTTATATAGATATGTAGGTATATGACCTCAATATATGACAGAACCATATGTTCTACTTGTTTGAAATTCCTGTGTAAATTACACTCAGATTGCATCGCCATCTGGTCCATTCTTATTTGGAATGGACTGTTGTAGTTTGTCGCGCCACTGAAGGGGAAACGACTGCCGATCTCTCGAAACGAAATACGGCATACAGCGACTCTCGGTCTGCCAGTGCGTGTGTCCGCCCCTTCATTCTGTATTACCTATTTACATTTCATTTTACAATAATTTTTCTAATGCAATATATAATTTTCTGTCTTCCTCCATCTTAATGGCTGCCTCCCGCCGGCCTGGTCCGTGACATGCTCCGCGAATCCATGTCTCCTCCACCTTTCGCCCCTGTTATGTACAATTTCCCCCTTTTTTTCTTTTTTCTTTCTTTGTCTTTATATAAGTACTTGTTTCTATTTTTTGTTTGTTTGTTTTTGTTTATACATGCTTTTCTTTTTGTTTTGTTTGTACAATCTTTTTTTTTCTCTATACTGTTTGTACATTTTTTTTCAATCAATTGTTGTTGTCCATAACGATCAACTCCGCGAAGACATTTACCACTTTCGTCCACATTTCCTCCTCTGCCTCTATTCGAGATCTTGATGCCATATCTCTGAATTTCCCCAGGTTCTGCCTTGCTTCCTCTTTGTTAGCATACAGTCCCGTATAACATGTGCAGCGTCTTCCTTGCTATTCCCACAATCGCAGAGTCCCTCGGTTTCTATGAGTTTGATGCGTCGATAATACACTCTGAAATAGCCGTAGCCTGTTATTAATTGCATGGCTTTCCATGATAACTCCTTTAGTTCTTGACGTACTACAGGGTACATGCTAAAAACTCTTTGGCCAGTTCTTCCTCTCTCCCATTCTATCTGCCATTGCATCAACAGCCTCTCCTCGCTTGCGAGCTTAACTAATTGTTTGCCTTTCGACATTCCCACCGACTCCTCCCGGAGATCCTTAGCCCGTTCGGCCGCCATCATATCGGCGCTAGATTTCCGCTCTCTATGCTCAATCTTCTTTCGGTTCTTGCGCTTACTACGTGTTTCGGAATGCATTTTTGTATCGCCAGTATAATTGGGTCCTTAACTCGAAATTTCCTGATCTGCTGAGCGAATCGGTGTAAATGTTTGCATGTTGTTGACTCTTCACGAACCTGTCCCTATCGCTGGCGATTTGTCAGCAGTCGGCCGACAGCAGTCAGTAGTCAACGTCGACAATCCCAAGCGCAACCGCAACCGCAATAGCAACCGCAACAGGAATGGCCACGACAACCGCAATCGCAAATGGTATAATTGTAATGGCAAAGACTATGGTAATGCCAATGGTAATGCTGGTAATTACTGCATGCAAATTCATGAACACCAAGGACCCCCTCCTTGAATTCGTCAGACATGATGAATTAGGTGACAGAGGTACATTTCTCTTAGCTCCAGCAGAAAAGGCTACTAATCTATGCTGGTTTAAACTAAGGAGAAAAAGCCTCGGTCGAGACGACGTACTGCGGTGGTTGCGGCAGCACTTAAAACTAACTCTAAAATGAACAAGATCTCTTTCGGAGAACAGCTGCAGAAGCTGGTGCATTCTCAATTCTATCGCTCCATAAACAAAACAAAACTTTTCAGAGACATAATCTTTGCCTTTGTTTTGTCGCCTGGGCTGTACTCCGAAACTGAAATGTATATAATGCATGCCAAGATGGAGTTTTCTCGACCCTTCTGTATAGGAAGGAGGTGCTTGTTAGGGATGGGCGGTGTTGACAATATCATGTAGACAATGCAATTGTTTACATGTCGACTATGGTGCCGCAGTAGACAACTTTCGCAAAGTTTTCTCAAGTAGACAATGTCAACAATGTCGATAAAAAGTTATTAAAATTTAATATATATTCCGTCGCTATTACTATTGTAACAACTGAAATAAATGCACAAACAATACAAAATATTTATCACTTGTATAATTTGAAATTTATGAGTCTTCAAAATCTGACTATTCCTCCAAATCATGATGCAGATTTTCAGCTCTTAATGTGAGCAGCTTAAGTGTTAAACTACTTAGGACGGGACATTCCATTTTGGCCATTCTTCAGAGTTTTTTGACCTCTTTTTCGTTCAGAATTCCAAATAGAACGAGCGATCAAGATAATTTGGAATCGAGTCATTCATGAATCCGAAATTGTATGTCGATACTTGGACTGCATTTACATTACAAACGTCAAGGAAAACGTCAATTGAATATATAACTATGCAACGGTTACAATCGGAAAAGACATACGGACTCAAATTCATGAATGACTCGATTACAATTTATCTTGATCGCTCGTTACCTGTTAGCATAAATATAAATGAAAGTTAAGATAGTTATAGCAAGCGCCAATTAAGTTTGCGCGAGGAGGGGGTGCGCAGAAGCCGTTTTAAAAAACGTCCACCCCCACTACTCAAGTAATTGTCAGAATACATTTGTCATTGATGTTTGACGGAACAATAATGTCTTTGCTGGGTGATCATAAAGTGATACACGCTCAAACGCGAGAAGTAGTTTTTAATGTTTACAATTAAATAACATAAAATTACAAAGAGGAGTACGATTTACGAACCCTACAGCTGCAGCATTTACACCATTTTATTTATTTACACCTTTTGGTTAAAAATTTTACCTTAAAACACTCAGTGGGCAGCAACTGCGAAAATGATACCACTGTTATTTTCTTAACACTGGAAAAATTTGTTCAAGTAGTTATAACAATAATAATGATAGTACTTTTTGATGATATTTTAATTACATGTAAATAATAATAATTGTAATGTTTAAAGGTAGTTAGCAAAGATGTGAAGGAAACAAAAAAGGTCCAAATATCATCATCACCTATAAATCTCTCTGCCACAAAATTAGAAGAAAATATTGCTGCTTACGTGGCTGGTTTTGTCACAAAAAGAATAAATAAAATGATCAAGCAGCGTGATGTCTGCATAGAAAACATACACGAGAAACACAGATGACAGTCATTTAAAATTTAGGACAATGAAAGAGTATAGTGCAACAAAACGATTGAACTATATTAATGCTAATTTATTCACCTCGTTAATACAAATATATAGTCAGACAAAATCTTTATTGCCAGAAATAATATATAAACAAGGTTTTTATAATTGTTTAGTTGAACATTTCAAAAAAATATTAATTCTAAATTTAAATATTGTATTCACATGGCGGACAATATATTATTAAAAAAATTGTGGAAGTATTAATTTTTAATTTTATCAGACATATAAACAGAATTTTGTTAGGCAAGGATAAGTGAAATATAAATGAGACAAACAATCGAATATTTCATAATTACAAATAAATTGAATGTTAGAATTTAAAAAAGAATATATGCATATTGCTATGGATTTTTCCCTAAATAATATTTAAAATTCAATTAAAAATGAATGTACATTATTTGTGGATATCTGTGTATATCCGATATGTTATTTCATGTGCTAAGATAAAAAGATTGATTTTTTGAGGTCGTCCTTATGTGAAAGTTCTAGAGAGATATTTTGAGGGAGAGACGTAGTTTTGCCCTAAGACAAGAACGTTGTATTTCTTTGAAAAATATATATTGTAGTGGGGCATACCCATGAACATAAGAGGCCTAAAATAAAAATACAGAATTTAGATTTAAAATGTTAATTTAGAATATAAGATACTGTTGGAACTGCATTTTTCACGCGCCATATCAATAAAGTTAATTCCGCGTATTTAATTGCTCAAATTTGAATCACATATTTATTTATTTTCTTGTAGTCATTTACTTAAGTCATTTTCATTTACATTATAATTTTACCGAAGATATTTAACTTAATTGATTGGAAATATTTGTGACACATATTATGGTTATAGCTGTACCTTGTTTGAATTTTATAAGGCGGGAAATATCCCAATTGTAAACAGGTATCTAGCGAAATATTGAACATTTAAAATACACTTTTGTCTATTGTAAAATTAAAACAATAATTTTTGTGAAATATCTAAACGATTAGTAATAGTAGTTTTTTTTTCATTTTTATAAATTTATTAACGAGATTAAATAAATACAAACATGAGTATTACAAATAAGACGCCTGGATATTGAAGAAAAACAACAGAGAGTAAGCTTGAATAAAAATTTGGTACGCGTCGACATTTTTTAAAAAGTGTGTTCCTGAAACTAAGTGATAAAATAGTAAATAAATCTTTATAATCTTACCATAAAAAAACATCCTACGAATCTCCTACCTACCAGGCATCGATAGATGCAGTTTACCCATCCTTAAACCTGCCAGATCGTTTTTAAAACGAAATTCCATATTCTGAGGGACGCTACAAAAAATATCCACCCACGCTAAGAACGATACCAGTATATTTCCACAACCAGAACCTTTAATCCTGTGTAGATGAATCCAAACACCCTTCGAATATCCAGAATCCACCGTAAAACCAAATTGAGTACATTTTTATTTACATCTCCTAAAATATAAAAATTTTTATACAAAAAAGGGATATTTATCAATACGTTTTTGTCGTATTACGCAGTTGTTATATAATGAGACAGATATGCAAAATACATATCCGTCACTGTAAACATGGACAAACACCTCGTATTTTTAGCATTTACTTCTGTTTAATACATAAGATCGCCTTTTCTGGCCTAGTCGCTTTCTTCCGTCAGATGTCACTGATTAAATTGGTGTCGCCTGATAGAACGAAACTGGTTACAGCTTGGAGACGATTTTAGCGTAAATGTAGATACAGATACAGATCCGTTGTTTAACAGATCTGTATTAATTTGTATACACATTGCTTCACTAGTTCAACCGATGAGGCCTAGATGGCTGAAACATATGTATTGAACAGAAGTAAATGCTAAAAATACGAGGTGTTTGTCCATGTTTACAGTGACGGATATGTATTTTGCATATCTGTTTCATTATATAATAAAAATTTTTATTTAAATTTTAATATAATCGTTGATATTTTTATATTAATACCTAAAATGTTAGTATTTAATTTGTATACCTTTTAAACGGAAAAATACAGTTCCCTTGTGTTAGAATTATAGTTGCATAGATCAAATTTTTAAGAATTTATCATTTTATAAACAATTAACCTAACATTCATATCAGATCTAATCACGTGACTACACACATGTTTATGTATTTCATTATCATGTTTTAAAACTTACCTTTTGAATAGATTTTCTTATTAAACCAGTGATTTTTGCCTTTCACTCGCTTGTTTTATTTATTTTAATACATTTGGAAGCATCACACTTAGAATAACTTGTTTTAAACACATATCTATCTTCTATTAGCACCGAACTCGCAGTTAGATATTATCGTAAAGTGTTAAAATCACCATAACTCAGCTAGCCGGTACTTAGATTAAGATACACATAAAGTATTTAACAATAAGTTTTGCACTTGAAGGAGGCCTAATAAAGTTAAGTATTAATTGTTTATATACATTTATTTATGTTCCGAATATTATACATGTTGATAACTGTAATATTTAAACTTAACTCCATCTATAGGTCATATTTATAACTACACTTGTGCATTTTCAAATTATTTTTATTTTTCTGGGCAAATTAATTAATTACAATTTACCTTTATTTCACGTATCAACCTTAGGCTCTTCCAGCTTAATATCAATATATATATATATATATATATATATATATATATATATATATATATATATTTAATTTAATTCGAGATGATTTGATTGTGTTATTTAGTTGATGGTATTTTATATTCAATTCCCGTATATTGTAGAGAGTTGTATTCTCGTAATTTGTCGATATTTTTATTAAACAACGTGTCTTGTAAGTCTCCTAAAACTGTAAGTTTTTTTGTTTATGATATAAAACTTTGATTAACATTATAAGAATATTTATATTGTATTTAATATTGTTATTTAAGAGTTTTATTATTAGTAAGAATAAATAATAAAGAGTATTATTAAACTTCTACGTAAAAAAATTATAATTGTAAAAGTTTGCTCGTTGGTTTCAAGGGTATTTTTTATATGCGTTTGATGATCGCGCATGTGGTAGATTTTGATCGTGTTTTCAAGTTTATTATACAGTGTGGTTCTCTGGGGAGAAATTAAGAATACACTTTATTATTTTTTTTAGATAAGTTGATCGGAAGTAATTAAGAGGAAGTTTTAATTCACTTAGCTGTCATATTCAGTGAATTGTTTTACCTCAGGAATTGTTGAATGATACAATATCTTTATACTCTATAAAGATAGTTTCTTTTTCTTTTTTTCTTTTTGTATTAAAGTTTCAGTTTGATTTTATCCTGTGTTTAATTTTGTGTTCCGGCCTTTATAATTAATTAATTAAGATATAAGTAACTCGGAAAATATAAATATACATTGTCGTGATTTATTTTACTGGCGCCTTAAAAATTTTGTAGAAAGACCACGTATTTCCTTTTTGGAACCCTGAGAAGTAAGAAGTCCCATTTTTTTTAAATCAACCGGTTGAGTATCCTAGTTGGGAAGATTAGTTGTGGATGGTGGCACAATAACTCAACAAACCACTATTCATAGCAATATGTAAAATTTTTTAAGAAATATATTTCAAAGAAGTTGAAAAAACATTGCAAAGATGTGTAGTAGGTTGACTTGTAATTCTTTCACTATAGCATTAAATACAAATTAAATTATAGTGATTGTGCAGTTTAAGTTGTATTTCAAGTTAAAGTGATAAAGGTCCAATACATCATTTAAAAATTTAAATAAATCCCCTATATATGCCTTTTAAATATAGTTATCCCCCAACTCTCAGATGGCTCTAATCTATTCTCGAAATTTAACATTATATATCCTTTCTATTAAAGTTATCTATGGCACTAGCAATAGAACAAAACCTTTGACCGCATTAGCTGAAGAATTGCTAAATCTGAGCAAGAAAGCTGAGGTAAATTATGAGAATATGCAAACTATACTCAAAGAAGTAGGAGATGTGTACTTGAAAGCAATCACCAAAACAAATCGATTTAAATTATTAAAATTTGAAATAGCTAAGTATTCATTCCAAAATCCTAGTTTTGAATTCCAAGAAAAACCATAATGTTGTAATTGTTAATATTTACATTGTACTATAATACAGAGATAAAATAAAATTACCATGTATATAAGATTAATGAGTATATATTTGTCTGTACAATTAAATGAGTGCCTATACATCATCAAAGTAAATTATTTTGAATATATACATTTCGTACAGCTTATCCTACTAGTAACACATTATTAATAGCAGCAGCATCAGCAAAGAAGCATTAGTTCCATTCATTGTTACTGCATACAGTGATTTTTTTTCTTTACCTACAATGGACTTACCATTATTAACATCATTTTCTCTGTATTCAATTTCGTGACCTTGTATTGATATTCCAGCATTTATTGCAATATTATGAAGTACGCAACATGTATGAATAATTTTTGCTGCTTGCTGCTCTAGTTGGATGGTATAACAAAACCTTATGTCTAGAAAGACACCTAAATCTGCCCTATAGCACACCATTTGTTCTCTCTATTACGTTTCTGGTTTTGTTTAAGTGTTTATTGAAATTTGCTTCGATTGTGCCTTCTTGTACATTAGCAAACCGTGTGAAAAGCCACGGCTCCAGAGGATAACCACTATCCCCTGCTTGGAATTGAAAATAAATACACAGTTCAGTATTGTTTACCTATTAAATGTGTTAAGGTATCCCCATGTTCGTATTGCTTTCTTAAGTAATTTCTAATAATACTTGTTTGCCATATAGCAGCATCATGCACTGATCCTGGATTTTATGCACAACATCCAATTCTCTTGCACTTGGAATCTGCAATCTAGAAATGAAATATATTTATAGCCCAAGAGCCCACGACGGCCAGACCTTCGTTATTTTATAAAAGCTGAAAGTTTTTCTGTGCATGTCCCCTATACAGGTAAGAACGACCAGTGACTATAGAGTTTGGGTTGTTGTTACTTGGGCAGGTAACAGGTAGTAAAAGTGTATAAAATATTACCTTAAATTCGTTAAAGTATAAAGCTCAATTTTTTTATATTTTCTTCGGGATAACTTTAGAAATCTCTTCATCCATTGCCGGACACTTATGACAGTTGCTACCCCCTGCCAGACACCCCTAAACTTTAATAAATTATAATTATACTCGTTATAGTATAAAAGCTAAATTTTATATATGTTACTTGGGGACCTATAAAAAAATGTTACCTCAATAGCCGGACAGTTTTAATGGTTATTACATCTTGCCAGACACATTGAAAGTCCGCTGTAGGTGCGAGCGCGAGTGCTTAGTCGATTGCGATCTTTTAAGATATTCAATAAAAATATAATTTTATTACGTTCATAGCCATGTTATATAAAGTAAAAAATGTTATTTTACTATTATAAAATACAAAAAAAAAGTATTATTACATGTAACAAAAAATATTTAATCATTTTTATAAATTTCATCATTGTCGCCGATATTTTCATTTTCTTCGTCACTACCCCTCCAGTCGATGGCATAATCATCGTCAATATCGCCTGCTTCGTCAGCTTCTGAAAAAAATAAGCAAGTTTATACAATTATGAATAATTAAAAAATTATGTAAAATAATTTGTCATAATAATTACATACCTGATTGAGTTTTGAGCGAATCACTAACATAACTTGGTAGTTGATCCCCTTCAAACCATTTGAACTGGTATTTGTCATCTTTCAATACCCAGCCGTTATTGTCTGGTTGATATGTGGTTGGATTTTTCAGATGAGCATTATTCCAAATGGTACATATATAATTTGCTCGCAGAAATTGCTGCAATAGCTCGCTTTTGCAAGGTGGTAGATTGCTAGCGTCAAAATTTCGCAACTTCTTTCGGTCAAAAGCTTCGTTTACATCGGAGACTGTATACGAGTGGATGAATATTTGAAGTCTAGCGGCATCAACATCAATTACATTAGAGACATTGTAAACATTGCATATAAATCTCTGAATAATATTAAAGATGTAGATCTCGGTTTTCGGGTTGGAACCGCGTCGAGTTAGGTGGAATTGCCAGCGTTTCGTCCACTGTTTCAAGGGACATCTTCAGGGCTGTACGTAGATGTTCGTCGTTTCGCAGAAGCTTGAAGAATGATGTCCCTTGAAACAGTGGATGCTGGCAATTACGCCTAACTCGACGCGGTTCCAACCCGGAAACCGAGATCTACATCTAGAGAACGACCGCGGAAATCTACACCTACAATATTAAAGATGTTTTGTTGATGATCTAAATTTTCAATTAATTCGCTGTTGCCGAAGTTCTTGAAAGATTTCCTGGTACTCTGGATATTTTTTTAATGTCTTGTATGGTTTTAATTTTCCTTTTCTGAAGAACGCAGGATTAAAATTACAACCTGTGATGGCATGAAATACAGGTAAGCTCTGACAAATTAACTGTCCCAACTCTGCATGTATTTTGGTTAGGTCCACATATCTTAAATTATTGCCAGTACCCGTAAGCATCCGAACAACCGAATAACTTTTAAGGTGATGCATGTTACCAAGCATTATAGCCGCAATATCGGTACCAGCACTTCTTATTACTATTTCTGCTGGATAGTTGATGTTACATGCATGGTATATTATCGTATCTGCTTCCTCGTGTGCTGGGCATGACAACACTTCATCAACCCTTGAGACAACTTTGTTGGAATTATCAACAGTGAAAGAATGACATTTTCTGAAATTGATGTATATCGTTTTGTTGCCAATAAATGGCACCACTTCATCAGTAGCCCAATATGAAATACAAAAATTAACCAGAGCTTCTTTAAAATTTAAATTTTTTAACTCTTTCGCGAAATCACTTGATCGAATTTGTTCAGGCCCAGTTATAGAGTACTCCAGTTGTGCGGATTCTAACCGTTGGAAATGCTCGTAATCTTTGATCGATGGAGTAAAGTATTGATCAAAGATCACATCAATTCTCGATGCTTGAAATTGAGTAACAATTTGCAACAATTTTTTTGAAATATTTCCAAATGTTTATGGAACATTTTTTATTGTATGCAATAGGAAGAAACCGTCAATTATTATAACATCTATATGATGTGGTTGCTCATGCTGGACCTTTTTCTCTAGACATTTCATCAGAGCAGAGTTATCTGTCTTACAAATAGCGCCATCCAAATGGCACATGGACAATGGCACTGACGTAATTGGGTAAGACAAAATATTTGAAATGTCTACATTAAAATCCATTGAGATACCCAGCATGCGTCCAAATAAATCTCTTTGGATTTTAATTTCCTCAATTTTACCACCTACTTGAACTTTCTTCTTCTTCTTATAATCTATAGAAAAATTGTCAATTAAATTTTTTTTTATAGCTTTTTCTAATCTGGTAATATCTGATAAACATTCGGAAACAAATGTTTTACGAAGATAATCTCCATTTTTTTCAATATTTAGAAGGAATATCTCTACCGATGGCATGCGGATTTTCCAGGTGAAATATTTATTAGTTGGTCTTTCGGCACTTCTGAACTAAAGGGATTAATAAATCGATCAAAGGTAGCGATAAATTGTCTCAATTGTATGGTATTTTTCCGGATATTATGAAGATTTGAGTCTGTTGAAACATCTTGATGAGTTTGCAGTCCTAGTTCTAGATAAACTTGACTTATTATTGTAGACCTAACATCATGATTACGAGCCCACTGTTGACGTGCCGAAATTGAATTTGTAATGTGCGTAACACCTGTTAGCCTTCTAGCAGCGTCTGCATTTATAGTTTGCTCTAATACCAGGTCAATCGGTTGTCTAGAAAATGGTTTGGTGGTCCGTTTGATACCAAAGCAACCTTGTTTAAATCCTTCGTATAAGTCAGGATGAGTTTCTGCAACTTTCAGCAAATTATCATAATATTTTACGGTCCATCGTAGCATAATTTTGTTGGTTGCATATACAAAATATATTTGTAATTTCAGGCAATGTTGATATAAAATCCCCGAAAGCTGATAAACCGCCGTACGAATGCTCCGTGACAAGTTCTAGTAATGATGTATAAGATTGATGTAAATTAAGTAAAATTGTGAAGTTTTACCATGCTCACCATTGAGACATTGTTGCTTGAAAATATTGTAATTATTCATCAATTCTTTCAGTTCAGTATTTTCAATGTTAAATGACGCTATGTCACAGTTTTGTAGTCTTTTCACTTCCTCTATCATATCATCTGTTAATGTTGTGTTGTCATGTTGTAAAAATGATTCAAAATTTAGAACTTCCAATCCCAATGCTACTAAAGGATGCAATCTTTTGCAGCGGTTGAAGTGCTTTCCATCAAAAAACACATTCACATACCAGCTTGCCACCAAACTACTCTCAACCATAACATTTGTTAACCCACAGTCACAAATTACTTTTCCGATTGCTTTAAAATAAGCCATCATAATGTGAAACGGTCCGAGATGTATGAATAAATGATCAAATTTGGGTTTTTCCGTAGATTGTATTTCAAATGCTACTTTTGCTATAGCAAGATCGTAGGATGTAACGTTGATGTAAATCTTCAGCAATTTTTTTACTCTGTTCCATAGTTTATAGCACTATAGATGTACTAGTTGGTGATGCATTGATTGGGGTTAAATAAGAAATAAGTTGTTGTGAGCTAGCATTGTTACAAATCCGAATATTGAAACCAACCCACATAGGAACGTCAGGTAACTGCAAAACGTGGCTGATCATCCATACATTGTCGATTTCCGTGTATAGCTGCGAGTTTGTAGAGTGTATAATTTCTGTATCATCAATTGTTGATTGCAGTTCACTTGTCATTTTCGTTTTTTTATGATACGGAATCTCTTCTGTAGATATGGCTTCAAAAGTTCTTCTTCTTCTTTTTACCGTTGTATGTGGTAAATTATTTATTATTTGTATTCGGCGCTTCAGACATGTTAAATTCTTCGGGCATCTCAGATTCTTCGGTTGTATTGGCCTCGATGTTCTGGTATATAATAGCTACGGTGTCATGTAGAGTATCCTTTTCGCTTGTAGTTTCCACAAAGCGATCGAAATTATCATATGCCACACCAGTAAAAAGTTCAGGATTTCTTTTAATCGTTTCTGGGTATGAACTAGATTGTTCAAAAGAAGTATACGTTGTTTCAGTCTCTAGTTCCTCGATGCCCTAATAGCTAATACAATGGCCATATCGATTAATAATATCGATAATTTTCCTACTGCTCGTTAAGCTCTTTAAAGTTATACCTAACATGATGTGCTTTGATGTTTTTACATGACCATTACGGACTGCAAAGATTACGCCTTGAGAATAAGAACGCACTTGACGAGCACATTTCAGGCTTTTTTTCCGTTTTTCATTACATCCACCTAGAAGAGTAAAGTAAAAGTCCAGTAATTGTGGTGGTATCGAAACTTCTCCTGACATTAAATGCTCTGTTATATTTTTTATCGGTAACTTATTTTTTTCCATTTGCAGTATTAACTTTCTTAAAATTAATGCAGCTTTTTGCAAAATATTTTCAGTTTGTAAGGTTGTAAATAATTGGGTGCTATTATTTTTTATTATGAATAGTAAAAAATTTTATATCTTTAGAAAATTTTTTCTTCTAGATGGTGTGCAGTAAAAACAGAATTTACTTAACAGAATTTTCTTTAAAGATTTTTTCCCACTTACTTACTTACACTTCATGCAAATATACTAATAAATAACAGCACCCTTTCTTAATTACGTCTTCCTTGATGATGCCACTTATTTCATTAAAAGCTAGTTGTTGATATTCCCGATGAAAATGCCAATCACTTTTACTGGATGGTTTTTTAGAAGAGGATATTTTATTATTGAAACTAATTCTACATTCTGTATGATAAGATATTTTTGGACCAGAAATTTTTTTCAATTTATTTAATAATTCTGCATACTCCTCTTGACCTTCGATGTTGGGTAATACACTAGATTTAAATTGTTTGGTATCAGCTTTATTAAGTGGAAGCATTTTTGAACGTATTTTTTTTATGTTTTCTGTTACAAAACACACAAACAATTTGATAGTCGATATTATTAGCTTCCTTTTCGGTTAGAATATTTTCAACCTGAGTTTAATCATTATCTTCACTAACATCTGGTTCAAAAATTTCAATATTTTCTTGAGAAGTTGTAGATTGAAGTCCTATTGATTCAGAACTTAAACTTGATTGCAATGTTATTGAAGATTCTGTAGAGGAAGACTGTAAATGAGATGGTTCTGTGGTCAACTTAGGTATCAACGACGAGGTTGTTGAGCTATTGGCTGATTTTTGTTTTTCACTGTTTTTTGTCGAATTTTCAGGTTCAGAAGTTAAGTATTTTTTCATAAGTCCTGTAAATGCTTTGTTAAGGAGTTGGCAATAAAATAGTTTAGTTAGTTTCAGTTTTTTTGAGGTTGGTAGTAGAAGAGAGCAAAAATGAAGAGGTGACAAGTTGTGTTTAGGCAAAAGTGTTGTACAATAAAAGTGATCAAAAACTGATCCAGTTGGCTGTTAATTTAACGTAGTTTAAATCCAAAACCTCATCAAATATAACAGGTTACGGGCCCAGATACGTTTAGGCCATTTAAAAAGCACAAGAAATTATTGTGGTTAGAATAGAAGAGAAACCGTTAACTCATATTCTTTCCTGCAATACATCAGCAGACATGTAGGATAAACTAACCTCAATATATGAACATAAATCACAGGTTAATATACACTTGTTACAATAAAAGTTTTTTGGTTTGGAACATAAAGGTAACACAGCAGAATTTATTTCACGACTAGAAGAAATAAAAGGACAACTCAAACATTTAGGTGAGGAATTAAGTGAAAGGATGATAATAACAAAGATCTTAATGTCGTTACCCGAGAATTTGAAACATTTTATATCAGCATGGGAATATACGTCAAGTGACAAGCAAACATTGAAAGAAATAACATCAAGGCTACTAGTGGAAGAAGAAAGATTAAAAAAGAGTGAAGTAGCAACAGCACTTGCCGCAGGTAAATGTGGATCGAAACAGTATAAGTAAGTATGAATTAAAATTTTATGCATGTAATAATACGGGACATTTCAAACAAAATTGTCCTAATTTGAATCGAAGAGAAGGAGACAGAAGCTTAAAGAAAAAATGTTTTTATTGTAAGAAGGAAGGCCAGTTGTTGGCAGATTGCAGATTTAAAAAATCGAAGGGAGATGGGAAGGAACCATCGAATGCATTTGTTGGTTTGTCGGATTTTATAGGTAACACTGAAACAGTTAAATGGAATGGATGATTAAATACGAATACATATGACTGGTGTATGGACAGTGGAGCCAGTGATCACATGTGCTACGATGAAACACAGTTCATGTACGTGAATAGCTTGGATGAGAGAAAACAGGTGAAAATTGGTGATGGATCCTTTATTGGAGTCACAGGAATAGGAAAAATAGAAGTTCAAGCTTGGAATGGACAGCACTGGATTAAAACTGAGTTAAGCGAGGTACCGTTTGTACCAGAACTAAAAATAAACTTGTTTTCTGTAGGTAAAGCATTAGACAAGGGATTTGTTATGCGTTCAGATAAGGAAAAATGTAAACTGGTGGATAAAGATGGTCTAGTTCGTGCAGTAGCATTTAGAAACGGTAAGCTGTACAAAATGTTTTTTAAACATTCTGATAAATATTCTGATGCACCTCAAGGTAATATTGTTGAGAGCATAATATATTGGCATTGTAAATTAGCACATATAAATTTTAAACAAGTAAGAAATATTTTAAAAGCGAATAACATTAAATATTGTCCAAGTATACAGTAAGTATTGTCCAAGTATACAGTTACAGATATGTAAATTTATTTACATGTCTGTTTCATAATGAAACAAAAGCTTTATACGTGCATATAACGTATAAACATATTTAAAACATTTTTGTATATCTACGGCCACCTGGCGCGTTTTAGGACTACCCGCATTCCTTTCGGTTCGTATGAGCATAGCTTGTCAATCGAAAGATCGCTTTCTTTGGTATAGTCTCGTTCGTCCGTAAGTTGTCACTCGTAAATAAGTGCCACCTTATAGAATGAAACTTGCTATATCTAATGAGCGGTTCGGCTTAATGTCATATACAGATACAAATTTGATTTATTAAGATTTGTATCATTTGTATACAATTGCTTCATTAGCTTAGCTGACGACGCCTATAAAATGGCAGAAACATATGTCTTAAGCAGAAGTAAATGCCGAAAATACGAGGTATTGTCCAAGTATACAGTTACAGATATATAAATTTATTTATATGTCTGTTTCATAATGAAACAAAAGCTTTATACGTGCATTTAACGTATAGACATATTTAAAACATTTTTGTATATCTACCGCCACCTGGCGCGTTTTATGACTACCCGTATTCCTTTCGGTTCGTATGAGCATAGCTTGTCAATCGAAAGATCGCTTTCTTTGGTATAGTCTCTTTCGTCCGTAAGATGTCACTCGTAAATAAGTGTCACCTTATAGAATGAAACTTGCTATATCTAATGAGCGGTTCGGCTTAATGTCAACATTCTCACTGCGATATCTGTTCTCGCAACATCGCAGTTGAGTGCATCTACGACGATAAAACGTCAATACGAACCCGGAAGAAATGGCCGGAAGATATATCACCAAAACCATAACGAATCTAACTCTGAAGAATAACTTCAAAAGAAGATGTACGCCGCAGCAACGACAAGACGCAGAAATTATCATTAGCCAAACAACCGACGAAGAAGATATCCAAAACCTTCTACAAAGGCAACCGCAGATATTCATCGTCGATCCAGACCAGCCAACGTGTAAAATAGAATTATTAGTATCGCCCGAAGAAAATGAAGAAGAAGAAGATACAAGCCCGGCAAACCCGCCCGACAACAACTTGGATCACATAATCAACGTCCAACTCCAAAACGTTTTTAAAATGGCGAAGAAAACGGCAAAAAAACAAAAAACAGATCACGCAAATACACCTATCGAAACAAAAAACGCATACAGTGTCCTCGAAAAAACAATCACCGAGGAAAAAATGGAAGAAGAAACCGAAATCACTCCACAACCGTCAACTTCATACAACAGCACTCCCTGGGTAAGTGATAAGACATACACTACACAAAACACAAAAACTGAACCAAAAAAAACACACAAAATCGCACCAATTATCATAACCGAAAAAAACAAATGGTCACACATACGAAACATACTCAAAACACACAGCATTAACACAGTACAAAGCAAAATCGTAAAACCAGGAATACATATCGAACCGACAACTGACGAAGACTACCGAAAACTTAAACACATACTTGACAACGAACAAATTCAATTTTACACGTTTCAATTGAGAAGCGAAAAGACATTAAAGGTAGTTATGCGTGGCATTCCTACCTTTATCACCGAAACTGACATTACAGACGACTTGACCGACAAAGGCTACCCGACAATCCAAATTAAAAGGATGAACGGCAAACAAGGCATACCGGCACCACTAGTATTAATCGAACTAACGAGAGAGTACAAATCTATACACAACATACACGACTGCTGCGGACTCGCAATAAAAATCGAACAACTAAACAAACGGACAGACATTATACAATGCCACAAGTGCCAGACTTTCGGACATCACCAAAGAAACTGCAACGTTAACTACAAATGCATGAAATGCGGAGACGGACATTCGACACACTTATGTACCAAGACAAAAACAACCCCACCAAAGTGGGCAAACTGCGGTGGCCCACACTTATCCACATTCATCAACTGTCCAAACAATCCAAACAACCCAACAAACAAAACCACACCCAAACCTAAGTACATACCAGCACCACCCCCAACAACTAATTCCTGGACTCAAAGACAAAACAAAACAACACTTAACACAGTTGACGAATTAGCACTTGCCTTAGGCAATATGCTAATAACATTACACTCGACAAACGCAACAAACGAACAAATACAATACTTTGTAAAACAAACACAGACAATAATAACACTTTACAATAAAACACATTAAACACACACACAACTGAAATGCAAAAAAATGTGATGATGACCAACAAACAAACACACATGACTTAAACGCAAAAACGCGACTGACGCACAGACTGCACATACAAAACACATGACTGCACAAAAAACACAACAACGCACGATTACTAATCAGACTCAAACACATCACAACCCTGGGAGATACGAAACAATGGAGTGGAAATGGAGGCAATCTTCGACCACAAAATAAAATTCAACGACCCATACACGATTAATGTCATATACAGATACAGATTTTATTTATTAAGATTTGTATCATTTGTATACAATTGCTTCATTAGCTTAGCTGACGACGCCTATAAAATGGCAGAAACATATGTCTTAAGCAGAAGTAAATGCCGAAAATACGAAGTATTGTCCAAGTATACAGTTACAGATATGTAAATTTATTTACATGTCTGTTTCATAATGAAACAAAAGCTTTATACGTGCATATAACGTATAGACATATTTAAAACATTTTTGTAAACATTAAATATAATGAAAATGGAAAGTCATTTTGTGAAAATTGTCCTATTGGAAAACAACACAGGTTGTCTTTTGCAAGCAGTGAATCTAGAGCAGCAAAAGTCAGTTGATACATGCAGATTTGTGTGGACCATTTGAATCTGAATCGATAGGAGGTTCAAAATATTTTCTGCTATTGAAAGATGATTTTTCGAATTACAGAAGTGTGTATTTTCTGAAAAATAAATCTGAGACCAACAAGAAGATTGAAAATTTTATAAATTTAACAGAAAAGCAGTCAGGTAATGAAATGTTAATATTGCGTACAGATAATGGCTTAGAGTTTGTAAACAGAATTAAAAGAAATATTAGAAAAGAAAGGTATAAAACATGAAAGCACATGTGCATATTCACCTCAGCAAAATGGAAGGGCAGAAAGGGATAACAGAAGCATAGTCGAAGCTGCAAGGACAATGTTTCATAGTAAAAGTCTAGATAAAAGTTTCTGGGCTGAAGCAGTAAATACGGCGGTTTTTGTGCTAAACAGGTCTGGAAAAAGTTCTGTATAGGATAGAAGACCTTTCCAGATGTGGCATGGAAAGACGTTTGATATATCACTATTTCAAAAATTTGGGGCAGAGCTAAATGTACATATACCTAAAGAAAAGAGAAGAAAGTTAGATCCAAAAAGTGAAAGAGGTAAATTTATGGGTTATAGTGAAGAGGTCAAGGGTTATCGCATTTATTTCCCTGACAGAAATAAGGTAGAAATACATAGGAATGTAATTTTGTGCCACAGAATCAAAGACATGTCATCGCAAGAAGCCTGGAAGCAACAGAAAAAGGATTGATGCTGGAGATAGAAAGGAAAAACGATGAAAATATTGAAAGAAATCAAGAACAAGAGGAAAATTTGAGTGAAAGTGAAGAAGAAACAAAATACGGAACAAATCATGAAATTAAAGAAGAGATAGACAATGTGAATGAAGAGGACTGCAGAAAAAGCCTCAATCACATTAATGAGGAGAGCACGGAGAGTGTGAATCTCAGTAGAAGAAGAAGAAAACCCATATGGATGCAAGATTATGAAGTAAACTTTTTTTCAGTTACAGAGGAACCATTGACATATGAAGAAGCAGTGACATCACAGAATGAAGAAAAGTGGAAAGAGCCATGGAGAAGGAGCTATGTGTGTTGTGCGAAAATAATACGTGGACGGAAGTGCCATGGCCTGTTAATAAAAAGGTAATAGAAAGTAAGTGGGTGTTTAAAATCAAGAGTGACAATCAGTTTAAAGCAAGATTGGTTGCCCGCGGATTCCAACAAGACGGAATTAATGAACTATATGATATTTATGCGCCAGTGGCTAAATTACGTACATTTAGAATACTTGTTGTAGTAGCTAATAAGTTAGGTTTACCAATATTCCAAATGGATGTACAAGGTACTTTTTTATATGGAGATATAACGGAAGAAGTTTATATGTCATTGCCAAAAAAGAATATAAGTAATAGCAATACTGTATGTAAGTTAAATAAGTCAATATATGGCTTGAAAAATCTCCTAAGTGTTGGAATAGCAAATTTGATTCTTTAATGAAAAGCCAAGGCTTTGCAAGATCTCATAATGATTGTTGTTTGTATACAAAATTTTCGAAACACTGTAAACTATTTGTATTATTATATGTTGATGATCTACTCATTGTAGGATCAAATTTAGCAGAGGTTAAAAGTTTAAAAGATGTGCTAAACACGAATTTTTCTATGAAAGATTTAGGTGTAATTTCTCAGTATTTAGGCATGGATGTTAATCAGAATTTGAATGAAGGTTATACAGAGTTAGATCAATCTAATTATTTAAGACGAGTTTTGGAAAAATTTAACATGTCAAATTGTAAAGAGATAAGCACTCCTTTAGATTATAATTTTAATTTTAATTTATTAAAATGTGATAAGATTGACAAAGAGTTGTAAAAACTGTGCCGGCAAATTATTGGTAGTCTTATGTTTGCCATGTTAGGTACAAGGCCAGTTCTATGTGAAAGTGTAACTATGTTAAGTAGATTTCAAGACAAAGCTAATATTTGTTTATATAAAGCTTTAAAACGTATTTTACGGTATGTCAGGAGAACTTTGAACTTAAAGTTACATTTTAAGACTAACAATGATGTTCTTTGTGGATATGTAGATTCGGATTGGGGAGGGGATATTGTTGACAGGAAGTCAACTACCGGGTACATTTTTAAATTGTTTAACTGTCCTATTGTATGAGCAAGTAAAAAGCAGCAAACGGTATCAATATCCTCGACCGAATCAGCCTTAACCACAGCAATAACCGAGGCTTGCTGGTTAAGAAAACTGTTATTGGACTTTGATGAATTTCCTCTTGAAAAACCTATAACAATATATGAGGATAATCAATCGGCAATAAGGATTGCGAATACTCCCGAAAATACTAAAAGGTTGAAACATATGGACATAAAACATTTCTTTATTTAGGAGAAAATAGAGAAAGGATTGGTTAACATAATATACTTAAAAACTGAAGATCAGTTAGCTGATATGTTCACCAAGCCATTATCAAAAGCGAAATTTGTGAAATTTAGAGTGGAATTAAACTTGTATTAATGTTAAGGTTTGATTTCGTTGTTCTAGATAAATATTAAACTTCTATGTGTACTAAGTCATTTTATTGAGGGGGCGTGTTAAGGAGTTGGCAATAAAATAGTTTAGTTAGTTTCAGTTTTTTTTTGAGGTTGGTAGTAGAAGAGAGCAAAAATGAAGAGGTGACAAGTTGTGTTTATGCAAAAGTGTTGTACAATAAAAGTTATCAAAAACTGATCCAGTTGTCTGTTAATTTAACGTAGTTTAAACCCAAAACCTCATCAAATATAACATGCTTTATAACATCTCCGGTGATAACCATTTTCTGTATACTCATCAGCAAAATAATGTCTTTATATTTAAGGTTATGTTTTTTTCTGATTTTCAAAACAGTTTGACATTTTTTTAACGTTTCCTCCGAGAACAATATTATTTTACCATCACTTTTATTATAAACGAAACAAATTAATGTATCTCCCATGATAACACTTTTTACTAAAATTACACTTTTATTTCACAAAAAACTGCACAAATATCAATGATAAAACGTTGGTTGTACTATATAGGTATATGAAACATTGCTCGTAATTTAGTCCTGACATTGCTATTGTCATGGCTCGAGAAAAAGCACAACTACTCGTCTTTAGTCCCATTGGAAGTAGGCACATTTGGTATTGATCTTTGCCGGTTGTGAAGGCTGTATAAGGGCGGCTTTTGGGTTCTAGCTGGATCTGATGGTAACCTTGAGCTAGATCCAAGTGAGAGAAATAGACTGCACCTGAAAGCGAGCCTAAGATCTCGTTGATCGAAGGCAGTGGGAATTTGTCATCGACAATTTGCTTGTTTAATAGGCGGTAGTCGATCACTATTCTCCATTTCTGGTTTCCGTCTATATCCTTGTTTTTTGGTACTAATAACAAAGGTGATGACCATGGTGATTTTGCTTTTTCTATTATACCGTCGGACAAAAGTTTGTCTACTTGTCTGTCGATCTCATGTTTTTGGGCGTGTGGCAATCGATAAGGTTTGGAATATATTGGATTTATTTGTGAGCTAACCTGTATGCCTCGCCTGTATATATTCGTGTGTGTAAGTTTGTCTGAGTCAAGGTAAAAAATGTCGCAATACTTGGCGAGTATCTTCTGCATTGCAATATTTTCTTCCTTGTTTAAATGTGATGTGTTTACAGTTTGAAGAACTTTGTTGACGCGATCGACGCATTTCGGACCGTTATTGCTGAAAGTGCAAATGTTGTAATTGTCTAGGTCCGCAAATGTCGGGGAAAAATTTTTCAATTTCGCGTCGCTATCTCTTGTATTTAATACGAGCACAGGCACTATGCCTTTTTTGGGGGATACTACAGAGCCGGCAATAAATAAACCTGGGACTTCTTCTGGTAATATCACACAGTCGCTACGTGTATTTATTTTAAAATGTTTAATTACTTCGCATCGAGCTGGAATGCTTGTGACCGCGTTTTTCTCTGAATGAAAAGGTAAGGTTATTCTTCGACCTTATATTAAAAGTGCAAGATTGTATTTTTCGTAATCCAGTATCGCGTTGTATTTGTTTAGAATGTCTGCTCCGATAATACCGTCGAGTGCATTATTTATATTATTCAATATCGCGAACTTATGCTTGACCTTGACCTCGCCTAATTCTATCGTAATAAATGATGATCCAAGTGTTTTCGCTTGACCGTTAATACCTAATATGTTTACTTTGTCAGCTTTATCAATATTTATGTTTGGATGTTTACTATTTACAAATATAACGCTAATTGAAGCGCCGCTGTCAACCAGAAACGGATACTCTTTATTATTAAAACGTATTTTAATGTAATTTAGGCCGCCGAGGTTAAAACTGCAAGGGGCTACATTCGTTTTTAGTTGACAGTCTTCTGAAAAAACTGAAATTCGCGTTTTCCCTCGTTATCAAGGGTAGCAGCATTTGTAGATGCTGAGAATACTCTATTGTGGCTGCCGCGATTATCACGTCTTGGAAATTTTTTCTTATTTTCATAATTGTGACTATTATTACTAAACTGAAAGTTCCTTTGTTTATTACCGTGATTTTGGTGTCTGTATTTTCTGTACCGATTGTCCCTAACATGTGAATTTGTATGCGGTGCTTGAAAAATGAAAAACAGAGTTAGTGTTATTACTTGGATTAATTATCCGTTCGTTCGTAGCTTCTTGAATAGCTGCGAACAGTGTATCCGGGTTACGGGCTTTTATTAAAATTCTTGTGTTCGCGTCGCGAAGTCCGTTTGCGAATATATTGACCGCAATCTTTTCGTTGACAACGCGAAACTTGTCGATTAATGTTTCGTCATCGTCTGCCTGCGCTATAGTCAAATGGGAGAGAAGTTCCTCGATCGTTTCCCAGTATTCTTTAATTGATTTCGCGCCTTGCCTTACGTTGTGCAGTTGCGTGGTTATTGCCGTAATTGACTTCTTTGTAGTAAAATGACTTTTTAAATCCGCGATTAGGGCGGCATTACTGACATAGGATTTACGTAGCCTTAATTTTGCTTTTGCAGATAAACGAGTTTTGAGAATATAATTTGTTAAAGTCTCTTTTCCCGGGTCATCTAATAATGAGTCGTACAATTCAATCGAATCTATGAGTTGAAGTGTGACTTCCTCTTTACCATTCATTACAGGTAATAAGCTTGAGGCAGTGCGTAAATCGAATTTTTCGGCCATGTTACTAGACTTTAACTTAAGCTACTTAATCTAAAATTTAAAATCTCCACAGCTTCATTTAAATTAAGGGTTACACTTTTAATACAATTTTTTATCGATTCTATTATAACTAAGCTATGCGATACTTTGTTAAAATTATCTTTTAGATCGTTTAATTTATGTCTATAATTGTCTATTTGCGCGAGTTTGCGCTCGATAATATTCTTATCACTCCTAACACTAGCATTGTCTTTTTTTAAATTAGTATAAAATACCTTAACTTCGCCTTGTAGTTGAAGAAATTGATCCGGGGCGGACATGGGGTGGCCTAGACTTTTTCTTGGCTCCGGTTAAACTCCATCTGGACCTGGGCGGAGAGGGCCTTCGTCATCCTTCGGTTTATGTGTTTGTACACACCGTAGCAGCAGCAGGAGATTACTATGATGATGACTCCCACGAATGCCACTATGCCGAGGATGTTGACCGTGTCTACGCTGTTCGTCACGTTAGCGTTGTTGCCCGCTATGACGACTTCTTCCTTCGTCCCGTAATTGCCCATTTTGGTTTACTAGTCTGCCATATTTTAGGTGATTCGTTCGGTGGTTCGTTCCGGTCTTTCCACTTAGTTTATTCAGCCTTAAGTGGCTGGCAGGATCGCCATGTGATGTGAGCTGGTCCTGCACACCGCACACCGCTGCGTCTGTACGCAGATGCGTCGTTGCATTAAATAATAGACAGGTAACGTTGGGATAACCACATATAATTAGTTAACACTTATAACGATACAACGATAACAATATACATAATAACAAAATAGACAGTAGTCTAAAGGAGGTTTATATCTTACACTCGCTATGTCATACTGCATATCTAACTATGTCTGACTGTGTCTGACTGTCTCTTGAGATCTGATGGATCGTCTTATATACATCAGAATGTACTCCTTTCGACTAGTGTCCTTAGTTTAATATCAACAAGTGGTGAAAGCGTGTAACGTATATTGAGGACGCTTGTGTATGTAAATCGGATGGACCGAGGTCATGTTTTTATATACAATAGAAACAAAACCGGGGTCGCACTTTGACTAAGATAAGTAGTACAATGCATTACTCAATTTGGTTACTACAGTACCTACGCATAATTGTTCAATACATCACTAAACGACAGATGATGCGCAGTAAAAGATCGCAGTCGACTAAGCGCCCTATCTCACTCGCACCCGCTTGAACAGTTGTTACCTCGCGCTCGCGCCTACAACGGACTTTCAATATGTCTGGCAAGACGTAAAAACCATTAAAACTGTCCGGCTATTGAGGTAATATATTTTTATAGGTCCCCAAGTAACATATAAAATTTAGCTTTTATACTATAACGAGTATAATTATAATTTATTAAAGTTTAGAGGTGTCTGGCAGGGGGTAGCAACTGTCATAAGTGTCCGGCAATGGATGACGAGATTTCTAAAGTTATCCCGAAGAAAATATAAAAAAATTGAGCTTTATACTTTAACGAATTTAAGGTACTATTTTATACACTTTTACTACCTGTTACCTGTCCAAGTAACTACAACCCAAACTCTATAGTCGCTGGTCGTTCTTACCTGTATAGGGGACATGCACAGAAAAACTTTCAGCTTTTATAAAATAACGAAGGTCTGGCCGTCGTGGGCTCTTGCTTTATTAGAATTAGCCCTTAATGTGATATCTTACCCTTCACTATATCAATATATGTTTATACACATAATTTTACTTACAAGCATTACATTTATAGAATATCTTCTTTTCTGTTAATATATACATACAGTGGGTGATACACATCATTTACTGGGGAAACAGGTACTTTAACATAAGTTCCGTCAAATACACCCACATCTCCTCGAGCACCCCATTTTTCATAGAAACTACAATAAAGATATATTTCATAAAACATTATATGGTCAACTAATTTTTTAATCTCTTTTTATTTTATTTTTTGTATCTGCTGTTGTTGGAAGCTGCACATAATTAGGAATCAAATGTTCAGCTATCACAGAACAAATTGATTTAATATTAGACATACTGATGTTTGGCTTAGTGCTATCCAGGAATTACAGCCTATACTGGCCTATACAACCTATACTGGATTTTGAAAAGATTCTGTGTCTGTAAAATGTAATGTTGTTAAAAGCTACAATTCAAGACAGATATACACAACAAATTTCTAAAATTATAAATACATTAATAATTACCTTCAGATGAAGTGGAATATGTCCACGTGAGTCCATAACTGCTCCCAAAGTATTAATTAAATTGGTAGCTAACCTTTTGTCTAAACGAAATAACTGCTGGGAGTGTATTTCAGATAATTCAAAAGGATTTATTGTACGATTCATTACGATACATCCTTAGAGTTTATAGAAAATCGTAAGCTACGCGCGACTTCAGAATTGCATTTTGTACTTTCCCGACTTACGAGGCTTACAAATTTTGTTACGATGCTTATAAAAATATTCTTAAAAACCTGTTTATACATTACAATCTCATTATTTATATCAAATTTTGTGTTTTATGTTTTTTTAATCTGTTTAATTATATACAAAAAGGTTTTAAATATTTCTATACGTTAATGCACGTATAATGCTTTTGTTTCATTATGAAACAGACATGTAAATAATTTACACATCTGTAAACATGGACAATACACCTCGTATTTTCGGCATTAACTTCTGCTTAAGACATATATTTCTGCCATCTCTAGGCGTCGTCAGCTAAGCTAGTGAAGCAGCGGCTTAATGTTATATACAGATACAGATCTATTTATAAAGATTTGTATCATTTGTATACATTGCTTCACTAGCTTAGCTGACGACGCCTAGAGATGGCAGAAACATATGTCTTAAGCAGAAGTTAATGCCGAAAATACGAGGTGTATTGTCCATGTTTACGGATGTGTAAATTATTTATATGTCTTTTTCATAATGTTTAATTATGTTTTTTTCGAAGAGGTTAGAATTATCTGACATTGCTGCCTATGGTATGTTGCAATTTGATGTAAAACTAAATACAAATCTCCCCATTACTTCTAATCCTGCACGAACTTACCCCACCTCGCGCCAACTTAATTGGCGTTTGCTATACATGCATGATAAAAATGAATGTACACCTTGTTTTGTGTTGAATTGAGCCCATTCCTCTATTCCTTGGCTGTTGAGATTTTTGAATTAAAATGCATTTATTTTACTTTTCTGATTTCCAGAAAGTTTTGATGTGTCATATGAGGGGTGAAAAAAATAAGCTGTTAATACATATACTCGTATATTTACAGCCATTTCTTGCCTATTTCTTAATTTTTCATTAACTTCTGCTGGTAATTTTAAATCTAACCACAGGTTGGCCGCATCTGCGACAGAGGTATTCGAATTTTGTGCACTGTTAATTAATTCGCAATTTGAGTCTTGTATTTTTTAATTTGTTCCAACTTCTTGAATATAATTTTCGCTAAAAAGTAATTCAGTTACCTTTGGTCTTATTTTTTTAGTAGAAGCAATAATTTTCTTCATATGATCCACGTTTTCTAACAAACTCGCAAGCTAATTTTGGTAAAAACATCATCGTGTTTCAGCAGGAAGCTTAATTCGATGACCTCCTTCCATAATTATCATCATTTAAAAATCTGGATGTCTAAATTCTTTTAGCACAAGGATAACGTTTTCTACTAACTTTTTATTTAACGCGTCTTTTGCTAAAAAGTTGGCCGTGTGGCTACTACTGGTGCTGTGCCACATTGTGTGATGCAAAAGAGACCCCATTTTACACATTGCACTGGCGTTTTCGGCAACGATGCGATACACATTCACATCGTATTTTTGTTTGGCAATTGATTTTGATTCAGTAATTACAAGTCTATTTTCTGTTTCAGACTCTGTAGTAAAATCCCAGGCATTAATAAAAGCATTTGATCTATCTGTATTATGCAGTATTCTTACAACTATTGTAGAATCTGTAGATGAATTTCTCCATCCATCACATAAAATCACCGACTCTTCCCTTACCAGACAACTAGCTTTGTTAATACAATCAGTATAGCATTCACTCAATAGTGTTGTATTTATTTTTTTTCGACCAGGAATTTATTCTGCGTACGCTGGACGAATGGTTTTGATAAAGTTTTTAAATAGAGGTGATTCTACAACACTAAATGGCAAATTGCAACAAAAACAAATTTAGCCAATGCCTTACTTATATTTTCTTCTTCTTACTCTTTTAACGTATCAAAATAGTCAGAAATTGTCTTAGCTTTTTAGATATTCCGGTAGTAGTACCAGATGCTTTTCGTTTAGAAGACGCAGAACCCCTACAGGTAATTATGTTTAATGTTTTTGGAGTATCGACAATATTAATAGGTTGTGTGGTTGATCTTGGAGTATTTGTTATTGTTACATTTGATGGTGCTACTGGTGCTGGTGTATTATCCTCCAAAACATCGTATTCATGAACAACAAAACTATTTTCAGAAGATAAACCAGATTTATTAGTCTCGTTTGGGGTGTCGACTTCTTCGATATTTGTATTAGATAATTCTTGATTCTCCGGTAATACCATCAGACTCTCTAGCTGTACACATACTAAAAAAAACTATACCTATAGCATTGTTCTTAACATTAGTTAAATTTAAATTAAACTATAGAATGGCTGTTATTAGGTATTATGGGTATTTATCTAAGTATTACTAGGTATTATAATTTACAATAGAAAACTATTTCACCTAACTATGTCTTTGCAATCTTGCTGCAACCGTGTTTCTAATACAAAATCCACAAACGAGGCATTTAGCTGTATACTTTATTTTAATTTGTTAAAGTTACTGTTCTGCTTCCGTCCGCTCATTTTTTTCACAAAGGAACTTGCACAACAGAATGAAACAATCTAAACGGCTCGCACTGTTTGCAGGAACCTAACCTCATTTTTCCACATTGTCTACACACAGATGGCATAGTTTACATTATCTACACATTGTTGACATTGATGATACTTGACACATAATATGTTGACAATCAAAGTCGAAGTATCGACGCCCATCCCTGGTGACCGCATTTCAACTGCAGTACGTTAGTTGCAGAGCCTGGAAACACAGAAAGAAAGCACGATGCATTTGCTCGCGGCATACCCTAAATGTGCGCCCAATTTATAGCGGGTGAATAAACGATCTGGCAAAATACATTTGCTCATAAAGAGTGAATATAATAAAAAGTTTATGAGTTTAAGAGTTTATACTTCTTCATAGTACGATTTACCGTCAATTGCGATACGTCTGCAATGGCACTTAATAGTCTACTACTAATGTGTGGATTTTGTTCGACATGAGGAAGAATTTACAATTTATTTTTACTCTGTAGTGATGAAATCTTTATTTATTACGGATCTTTTACTATACTTAACTTTACCATTAGTATCAAATCTATGTTTGAGATTTTCAGGTTCTTTTCGGCGGCTGACGTCTATTCGGATAACGCATTCAATAAATGCTTAACGCAAGTAAACAATTTTTCTGTGTTTCTCCCAAGATGTATAGCAAGCCAATTAGCTCTTCCTTTGAGAAATGCATTATAATTGAAATAACTTAATAAATGAAATAACAATAAAACGCATAAACGAATAATAAGAACACGAACAAAAAATACAACAATAACACAAACACCAATAATGCAATCGTAGCTTTACACCTTTTGGGGATATTTTGACAGGACTACAGTATGTCATCATATCTATTTCTTTCATAGCTACATGATTCTTCGTGGGTACTTTGATTTTTAATATATAGAGAATCGGATTTTTAAAAGAAAATTAAATATCTTTCAAAATATTGAATATAAGTATAAGACATACTTAACAAAAAGATAGCTACTAAAGCACTTAATATGACTATTTAAAAAAATATAAGACGTTCTATTTAAAATACACGAAATTTTTTAGCCCAAATTTCCTTCACTTTATTAACCTTCGCGAACACCTAGTATACATTAGAATAATTTTAGTACAAAAGTATCTTATGGCACATTGCACAAACGCCATAACGAGTTAGAAATGTTACCCTTTCTCATTAATTGTAAATACGAGGGTGGTTCGGAAACTAAGTGGTCTAACAAAGAAAACACAAGTTTTTTTGACAAAAACATTTTATTTTTCAATATAGTCTCCTGCCTGATCCAACGATATTCAAAATTAGTAATGCCTTTATTATAGGTCGATGAATCCAAGTCCTCGAAATAGCTATTTACAGCAGCGATTACCTCCAAAGAATATTCTCTTTCTTCGATGTGGTAGTATTATTTCATAGTGAAAGCAACCCTTTCAGCAAAAAATTATGTTGACATTAGTAATATAAACAACTTACGGTTTTTTTAAAACAAAAAGGAATAAATCATACTCCAAAAGAGTCCAAAACTCTAAATACGGTAATTCATGTAAACTTTTCAAAACCAATTTGATATGAATAGGGCTGGGCGAAGTATCGATACATTGTCCAATATCCGATAGCGTAACTGGTATCGATTCCCCGATACCTCAGATAACGAAGGTATCGATTCTAAGGTATCGATTCCTAAGTATCGATTCCAAATCGATACTTTACCGATTCCAGTACTCGCTAAGTATCGATACATAGCGATGTATCGGGTAGCTTACCTTTGTGCATTTTTTTAAATGTACTATTGCGGCAACAAAAAAATGTCCGTCTAGCTATTTTGACGATTTTTGAGTGTTGCAAACATGTCAAGTAAGTACATACATGTCAATTTTCAAACTGATAGTTTGTTAAAAATAATTTACTCATCAATGAAGGGAAGTCTCTCGAACGCATTTACTTGAAATAAAAATAATATGAAACATATAATACACCGGTAAAACAACGTAAATGATTTAAATTAATATTTTGTTATATACATCCATTGCTATCTAATATTTTGCGTAAACGCTTGGGGATGGAAGCTATCAAAGAATAAATATATTCTGGTGTAAGATCATTCCAAATTTCTTCTATTTTATCATTTAAGTCTTCAATAGTTTGAGGTCTGAAATTGTTTTCATTAATTTCTTTAACTATGTATAGCAAACGCCAATTAAGTTGGCGCGAGTAGGGGGTGCGCAGAAGCCGTTTTTAAAAACGTACGCCCCCACTACTCAAGTAATTGTCAGAATACATTTATCAGTGACGTTTGACGGAACATAATGTCTTTGCTAGGGTATCATAAAGTGATACACGCTCAGAGGTTAGAATTATCTGACATTTGATATTTGATGTAAAACCAAATACAAATCTCCCCACTACTTCTAATCCTGCGCGAACTTACCCCTCCTCGCGCCAACTTAATTGGCGTTTGCTATACCCCCATACATTTTCAATAGGATTAAGATCTGGGCTTGATTGACACCATGGTAGACGTTCTATGTTGTTTTCCCAAAACCATTGATCAGTAATTCTAGATGTATGTACTGGACAATTATCTTGTTGAAATATATTTCTATTGGCAAACGTAATTTCCACAGAAGGCAAGAACACATTTGTTAAAATATTAGTATAATTATATCAGAATTGAGTCTTCCTTCAATATTCTAGCAAACACCTGGCCCACGTGCATTAATCCAAGCCAAAATATTTGAACTAAATCGACCGCTCCTACATGCTTTTTGCGTATATCTTTCAATAAATCTAGAATTTGGCGGTCTATAGACACGTATGTGACCATTATTGCTGGATCGAAATACTTTTTAGTCCGAAAAAATTACATTTTCCCAAAAATTTAAGTCATTGGGCAATAATTCTAACGCGAAGACAATCCTTTGTTGCCTATTCATATCGGTAAGAAATGGTTTCTTGACAGCTACTCGATTTGTTAAGTTTGAGTCCTTTCTGATTATATTCCTTGCTGTACGGATACAACCTGGAAACTGCGTTATACTACGTGCATTTACAACTGTACTAAATGGATTGTTTCTTAAAAATTCAATAATATTTTCGTCTTAAACTGGATTTGAAACAGGTTTACGACCAGAACCTCTGCTTCTTTCTACGGTTCTTCGTTGCCGCCATTTATTTTTAATATTAAAAATAGTGCTTTTAGTCACTCCAAATCTAGCACTTAGTCTTCTTGATGACAATCCCTCATCAAGCAATGTAATTATTTGCATTTTCTCAATAGTAATTAAATGCGGCATAATGACATATATCAATAATTATTTGGCATAACATATCTGACAAGTGAAAAGTCGGATTTAATCTAAATCATCTTAAGTGGCAAATTTTTTTGTTGCCGCGATAGTGCATAAAGGATACAATAACTTTTTAAGTAAAGAATCTTTAAGTATGTATGCAGTATATATATATTATATAGTATATATTTAAAAGGATGTTGTTGACTTTTACATTATGCGTAGCAAATATCCATATTATAACATAAACATAATAACAATAATTATTACAAAAAAAAAACAAAATATCACAATATTGCAAATTTCATACTGTAGATATGGTAGAATCGGTAAATTACTTTTATATCTCTTGAAACCGATATCAAACAATTGATATCTAGAAAACTTGTTATGAATACTGGTACCTAGGTATCGAATCAAGGTATCGATTCCAAGGTATCGATTCCAAAGTATCGATTCCAAAGCATCGATTCCTATCGATATTTTACCGATTCCAGTACTCAGAATCGATACCGTGCACAGACCCGATACATCGCTAAGTGTCGATACCTCGATTGGTATCGCTACTGAAATACTGAAAACGTCGATATCGCCCAGCCCTAAATATGAATGTAGAAATTATTTTAGATTTGCGTTGTGTTTGGCATTACTGGAGTGGCTTTACGTCACGAAGAACTTTTGAATTTAAAAGTAAGTGACATAGAGCACAAAGAAGCAATTCTAGTTGTTCATCTAACTAAAAAAAGGCCGACAGACCTCGATTATTTGTGATCACTACAGAGTTTGAAGGTAAAATCCATAGACTTATTTAAAAATATTTAGCTCTGCATCTTGAGCAGTTGCCCCACGACCGATTTTTCCTAACTTATAAAAATGGCAAATGCAAATGCGTGTTTGAATCCATACTTTTGGAAGTGCACCAAGCATAATTACTAACTATTTGCATTTGCCAGAACCATCACTTTATACGGGGCATTGTTTTCATCAAACATTCGCCACTCTCCTTGCCAATGTAGGTGGCAGTAAGGAAAATTTAAGACGCCACGGAGGGTGGAAAAGCGACATGATTCTACACTTCCATGCTGAGGAATCTGTGATTTAGATAATAATCCTCAAACATTTTCAATTCGAACACCTTCGACTTCAGGAATTAATTTTTACAATGTTTCAGGCTGTACGTTCACGTTTAATATACGAGAGGAGATTTTAATATTATCTACCTAGCTACGAAAGAAAGGGCGTTATAAAAAAGGCTATATATTTTATTTTTTCAACATATGATCCTCTAACGGTTACATACTTATTCCAGCGTTTTTCTGATAAGGCCGTTTCGTCTTAAAAACGAAATTGATTTGTATTATACAGGCTGATCCATTTTTGACCATCACCATGGGGATCTCGCTTATTATTGGAGATAGTGGGTAAGTTTAAATTTGCCAAGTTGCTAAACGTTCGAAATTTTTTTTGAAACGAAAGAAGCTCAATTTCTTCTTTTACCTCTAACACGTTTATTTGGGGTTCAACATGAAAACTAAAAACTGCTATCTAATAGTAAACGCGAAATTTACATATGACGTTTCGGTTCTATCTGACCATCATCAACTTTCTTATTTCTTATGTTGGATTTTGACACCGCTAGAAATAGTTTTTTTTAAATTTCAACCATGTATGACATGTTGACACAAGTTTTTGTTATTATGCTTTAATTCACGAAGAATGCATTTTAACATTAAGTAAGGTAGGTAGCCACTAAATTTCAAACTGTCAAACATTTCAATTATCGTACATTACTTAAAAAAATGTCCTACACTAACGAAGAGAAACGAGATATGTCAAGTATTTTTTATTCATCGAATCGAAGTACAACAATAGCGAGTACCAGATGTTTACAATTATAATCAGAACGACAATAGCCACACCGTATCATTTTCTGGATCTTGATAGAAACTTGGTCGAGATCGAATCGTTTACCAAACAGCGTGATGTTTATGTTAACAGGCATTTGAATGAAAATCAATGGTATATTTTAAATTAAGGTGTGTTATTGCAAATTCTATGTAATTTTTGCACCTTGTTTGTAACAATAAATGAAAATAACAATAACAGTAATAAAAATAGGGCACAAAGCAATAAACCAACAATTACACTAAATGTTCAAATAACTGGCCATTTTCATTAATACACAATCGCGCTCGCTTTCTGGTATTTTGAACTGCCCTTTGAATTTTTCTTCTAGGAATTACATCGAAGGCATTCAGGAGTCTAAGTCGAAGTTGTTCAATGTCTTGTGGAACATCATCTTTATAAATACTATTTTTAACAGCTCCCCATAAAAAATAATCCAGAGGATTTAAGTCAGAGATCTCGCCGGTAATTCAACTTGACTTAAGTAATTCCTCACAATTGTCGCATTGTGTCGCATTTTGATTTTGTACGAAAGGCATATGACATATGACCTGTTATGTTACTTAGTTACTCGTCTGCCGTCAATGACGTAGCTCACGACTAATATTTTTCAAGCATTGTGGAAATTCCGGCTATTTAAGTGAACATCCTCCGGATACGTGTAATTTTGTAGTTACGATGAACTGTCAAAGTTAGTCGAAAAATGGAATTAAACATTGAAAATTTTCACGTAATATTTTTTTATAATTTTCGAAGACAATTATCTCAAACAAGAATGCCTCGACGAGTTAGTTTCTGTTTTCGGTAATGAAGCACCACATCGATCAACAATTTCTCGTTGGTATTAAGAATTCAAACGTTGACGGATTAGTCTTAGCAATGATCCAATAGCAGGTGCACCAAAAACGGCAGTCGCTTAGGCAAACGTCGATGCTGTGTGCAAACTCGTCAACGAAGATCGACATGTGACATATCGAAATTGAGGCATCATTAGGGATTTTAAGGACCTCAATTTAAAAAATTTTGCATGAAGAATTGTGTGTAAAAAAATTAGTTTCCCGTTGAATACCGCACCTGTTGACCGAAGAACAGAAAACAGCTAGGGTGAATTGATGTAAAAAAATTCTATACCACTTAAATGCAGGAAAATATAAAAATGTGCACAATATCCTGAGTGAGGATAAATCTTGGATTTGTTCATATGAGCCAGAAAATAAGGGTTCAAGTCGTCCAAAGGAGCAGTCGATGCCTTCAAAAACGCAATAGTTCGAGCGCATATTAATCTTCGTGGAGAATACTTCTGGAAAGCAATAAAGTCTTTAAAAACTACCTACTGCTTTGTTCCAGCTCTACAGAATGTCCCGTAAAAAACGCCAACATTCATAATTCCGTTATTTATTGTCCGGTTTTATTTAAACAAAAAGTAAATTTAATAGCATCAAAAACACTATAAGATAGCAGTGTTTTATTTGTTTTCAATTGTTTTCATTAATGTCAAACGACAGTCAAGTTTTTTATTTAAAATGGCAACATATATATTTTTGGCTATATTCGGATTGGTTTTTTTTTTCTGAATTCAACGATGTATAACATGTTTATTTTTGATAAACGTTTATTGCAAAAAAAAAAACTTTATAAATTTCATCTTTGTCTTCCATTATTTATAAATATTCGAATGTGTCAGGAAACATTGGAAATGTAAGTATTATAAATATTATTATAAGAAACAAAACACTTTACAATAAATGTTGAAATTGCCCGCCACCTTGTTCAACACATATCGCACATCTCCTAATTACTCCAAAGGTCGCATTTAAAAGACAAGCGGCAGGTACTACTTGACAAGTGTTAATAATTCTTTGTCTTAAAATGTCAAAATTTTCTGGAGTTATTAAATAAACTCGATCTTGTAGATAAGCCACAACCAAAAATCGAGGGGCGTAAGATCCGGTGAACGCGCAGGCCACTCGATAGGACCGGATGTTCCTATCCACCTATTTCCAAATTGGGTGTTCAACAAATCAGTATTTACTCTGGCGTTGTGCGCGGGAGCCCCATCTTGTTGAAAAAATATTCTATTTAAATTTGCCAAAGGTAATTCATCTAAAAAGTTTTGGAGATTTTCGTGTAATAAAGTGTAGTATTTTTCTTGATTTAAGCAACCATCTATGAAAAATGGCCCAATTAATTGATCACCTAAAATGCCACCCCAAACATTTACGTTGAAACGTCTTCGAAAATTATTTTCAATTACAAATCTCGGATTGTCTGCACTCCACTGTCGATGTATGTTTCTATTTAAAATACCGTTGTTGCTAAAAGTGCATTCATCAGACCAAATTATCCTTCTGTAAAAATTCGGGTCTTGTTCGAATGCATTTAAATAAAAACGACAAAACTGGATTCTTCGGCCAGGATCATTTTGTTCTAATGCATGAACTTTTCGAGCTATGTACGGTTTAAGTTTGTGTTTTCTTAAAATACCATGAACTGTAGCTTTTGATACCCCAATATTATGTGCAATTTCGCGAATCGAAGTTCGTGAATTTTGCTGTACTGCAAGAAGAACATCTAATTCCTTATCTTCGGAGAATTTCCGTTTTTGTGTTTTTGGTAAATGATCCATAATTTCTTAAATTCTTTTCAATTCTCTGAAATATTTTCGAATCTGGAACTTCTCTGTCCGGAAAACGAGCACTGTACCGACGAACTGCTTGAAGGCGATTTTTATTACATTCAAATAACACTTGCAACATGTCCGTTAATTCATTGTTATTCATTTTTAACGAAAATACGCTTTTTGTTGCGGCAAACCGTTCAAACAGAATAATACAGAAAACTTAATAAAGTCAAACTGACACTTAAGGCACATTGACATAATGCTAGTGGACTGGGCCAAGTCTACTATAATGAAAGATGAAATTTATAAAGTTTTTTTTTATTTTTTATTATTAGGATATGTGCGATATGTGTTATACAAGGTGGCGGGCAATTTCAACATTTATTGTAAAGTGTTTTGTTTCTTATAATAATATTTATAATACTTACATTTCAAATGTTTCATGACACATTCGAATATTTATAAATAATGGAAGACAAAGATGAAATTTATAAAGTTTTTTTTTGCAATAAACGTTTATCAAAATTCAGAAATTTGAATTCAGAAAAAAAAATACAATCCGAATATAGCCAAAAATATATATGTTGCCATTTAAAATAAAAAACTTGACTGTCGTTTGACATTAATGAAAACAATTGAAAACAAATAAAACACTGCTATCTTATAGTGTTTTTGATGCTATTAAATTTACTTTTTGTTTAAATAAAACCGGACAATAAATAACGGAATTATGAATGTTGGCGTTTTTTACGGGACAGTCTGTATATGCAAAATATAAAAGACAAACCTCATACTTCCATTAAACTTATAATTTAAAGAAATATAATACCGAGGGCTAAAATAATTTAAAAATTACTAAATAATCTGATTAAGATTATCAAATTTTTTATCAAAAAGGAGAATTAAGGTAGTTTAAACAAAAGAGCCATTTATTTTAGGCTTAACTTTATTAAATTTGAAGAAGTTTCAATATAATGTTTTTACAGGATTATCTAGAATAACTCAAAACAATTTCTACACCTTGCCAGCTCACATTTCGACAAAAGGAGCTGTCAAAACTAAAGATAACTTTTTAAACTGTCCATATAAATTGAGGTCTAAATTGTATTAATATTAAAATATGTGCGACGCAACTAGCCATTACCTAGAAAAGAAAAAAAATATATTTTACATAATTTGTGTGAAACATGATTAGGCATACCGAAAATAAAAGTTTTAAATCGATATCGAAGAAACTTGCTGCTGAAATTTCTATTTTATCATGGAGAAGTTGAAGCGAAAATGCATGTACCTGTAACCAAAATCAGTAACGGTTTTCTTTTCCTTCGAGACTTTAAATAGAGACGAGGGCGGATTGATATGTAAGGTCTTCAACAACGCCATTGAGTGAGTAGTGGGAATAGAAACAAGTTCTAATCCGCAAAAAGTAATTTCGAGTATCTCATTTTAGCATGCAAAGTTTCATTCTCCTGTAGGTACACCTTCGTTGAGCACCAATGTCATTTTATCATGAGTCTATTTCTGAGATGTGTACCAAATAACGATCCGTGATAGAATTTTTAACGCGGGAACGTTGGGCGCCAATCGATATTTACAGGCGTTTGAAAGCTGTTTATATGGATGTGAAGAATGCCAGTGAATTCAACAAGCAAAACTGTCATAGAGGCGAAATAAATATGTTTGACGAAAAGTGATCAAGTCGACCAGTATCAGTGACGCATGAGAAGAATCAAAGACAAGTGAATGAACTAATTCATGGAAATAGCCGGATTATGCATAAAAAAATTGCTTAGAAATTAAGCTTTAATCAAGAAAAGTCTAATTCTTTGCTGGCATATTGAATTACAGATAAATATAGGCCAGACGGGTACCGCGACAATTAAAGGAAGTTATGAAAGAACAAAAAAATACTTGTCAAGAATTTTTTAATCAGTATCGACGTCATTATTATGACCCAGAAAACAAACGGGAGCCTCGCCCGCAAACTTAAGAATATTAGGAATGCTTGCACTTCTTTAAATCAATAAGAATTAAAAGCACAAGATATTTTTAAGTTTTGAAAAATGGTGTATATTTTTGTAAATATATTTGTAGGAAAAATGTTATGTAATTATAATATGCTCGCTCATTCGTTTCGTGCGCTGCACGAAAGTACACGACCGCCTTCTTAATTTGCACGCCGGCGTGGACTTATTCCTCTCAAGATTTGAAGAAGTGGACTCCCTTCCAGAAAGTATTTTCCCTGTAAAATTTCAATTATTCGGTTAGTTTCGAAAGAGACTTCCTGATTAATGCTAGAGATACCACCTCCCTTAACTTGGAGACGATAATATTTGTCGAATAGTTGAGGAACCACCCCTTTTGTCATTATTCCGACAGTGTTGGTTTCACCCTTTCTGCCCCCTTTCTTCCATTTAGGATTCTTATGACACCCCTTTATGTCTCGTTTGTGCGTACCGATACCGTTTATTTAATTGCACAAAACGCGACATCCGTTCCAGTCAGAAGTCTTCCGAATTTGAAGAAGTCCATCGAACCGTATGAGACAAACCCCAGTCCGTTATTACGAAAGGAAGGTCGAGAAAAAGATAACAAACGTAAGCATAAGAGTCTATAGCATTAAAGTAGCTGAATCAAAAATAAGAAAGTATTATATTAAAAAAGCCGAATGATTCGAAGTTTCCCAAAATTGAAAGTCCGTAGTGTATTATAATTAAATTTACAAAGTGTTATTAACAAAATTAACCGAAATATTAATTTATTTAAACTTCCGAGTTACTAGCGATTAACTCGTATTCAATTTATTATAACCGTCCCGTCCCGTATACTTTAGAGCTTGTAGTTTGTATTAAAATAATTCTGAATCACTAGTAATAATAATATTTTCCGAAATATTCTATTATTTGAATTTCCGTATTAGTAGTAATTGTAAAGTATATTAAAGTTGTTATAACCATTACATCTAAACTTCCAAAATTCGCTGAATTTCTATATTTGCTAGCGAAATTTTTCTTCGCAAGATTTCTAATCGATACGACCGATCCGTTCTTAATAATTCTGTCCGGTCAAAGAGTTAGACCGCCCGTGAACGAACGATAAAACAGATTCGTACTTTTTCTTTCAGAAATAATATTTAAAAGACGATATAATCTCTGTTCAATTTCGACAGATAGATTTAATTAAATTAGATTTAATTTAATTAAATTAAATCGTAAATTGTCATTTATTTGAAATAAGTTATACGAGCCTAACTCCAATATTAAATATCTATTATCTATTTTGATTAACATACATTTACGAATTTAAAAGATATCATAGACGTTTCTTAAAAAAAGAGCCTTAGACAGCTGTTCAAAAGTATATGTATTTTATTTTTATTAAATTGATATTATTTCCGGCTTGTTTTTGTTGCAGATATAAAAAACAATATATGTACTCTGTGTAAATTGTTTTGAATAAATACATGTATGCCGATTATTTCATGTATCCTCCGGGTGTATAAAAACATTATTTGTATGTAAATTTTCGACAAATTCACCATGTTTAATTGTTACTGAATATTTATCTTATTATTTAATTTCATTTTCGTAAGATACGAATTTTAATTTCATTTGGTTTATGTATGTAAAATATTAATAAAAGATAGAGAATAACAACTAACTTATTAACATTGTCATCCTGTTTTTTTAAATTTCTTTAATCCAAGCACTTGTTTTAGGTTTGAACACGCAATGTTTGTTTTTAAAAAGAAATTATTTTATTACAATTCGAAACAAGGGCTACAATACGACTGAATTAATAGTATAAAAATATTTCACAAGTAATTTTACAAATTAATGCTCTCTGTCCGTCTATCTCTTCATTGAGATAAGGTACGCTCGTTACTCTTGGTACAGAGTCGTATGATGTCCATATTACTCTTGCGAACCAAAGATTACATATAAAAAAAACGAACACACAATTTGAAAATAACATTCACATGTCTGAAACTACTCGTAATAAGTGCAAAAATTATCGTTGTCTCTTGTTAAATTTTTGACAGTCGTTGAGTTTTAAAAATTTAATTGTAACGAACATTAGTTAAATGTCAAAATTCCCTGTTGATGTAAAGGATCAACAGCGCCGCCACGACATTATTTTGAATTACCGATTTATGAACATTCACATTCATAAGTTTTGTCTTTTGTATTTTAATTTACTTTAAGAAGTGAAAGTTAATTTTGTAATTAAAATATTTAATTATTCCAATTCCGATTAAAGCACAAAGCAACCGACATATTGTCATGGATTTTTCCTTTCAGAAGAGAGAAAAAAGAAGAATTAAATATTGAACAATATTTGAATAATTTGGATTTAAAATGCATTATTGAATTTTATGTATATTTATATTTATTGTGTTTGAATTTATATTTTGACCTGTATGTATATTATATTAGATTGATGGGTGCGGCCAGATTTTGTACTATTGAATTCGATGTGGGAGATTTTCATGATATTTTATTTAGAGATACCAGAACTTGCAAACCAGGTGGTCACAGAGAATAAAAAATTCATTTTTATTCTTCTGTTTTTGAGTAAAGTCGGGTTTTTTTTTGAGTTTGTTGCTTTTATTTTGTGCATTCATATTAATTACGATTTTTACGAGTGTTTGTGATCTCGTTTTTGATATTTTAATTAAATAATGGTATCTCTCACGTAGTTTTTGTGTTAAATGTGCTTAGATCGATGTAAGTAATAAAAACAGTTATTTTATATAATTGCTACTACGATTATTTGCTTATGTTTGTAATTTTAGTTTATAAGTTGCATAAATTTTGATATTAAAATTAGTATATGAATATTCAAGAAAATTGTCATGTTTTTTGTAATGGAGTTTTTCTTCAAGATAAGATATTCTAGATCGTTTTAAATTCAGGTTGGTTTTTGTTGCTGGGTTTGATTTTGTCATGTTTTATTGCGCATGACTGTAAGGTTGTCACGCGTACTCAATAACTTGGTGGTTGTTGACATTTGATTTATAGGGGTTATAGTTAGAGGTCAAACTTGACAAATTTCTTAATTATTTATTAATTATATGTTTGCTCGAGAGTCACAGGGGGTTTTTCTCTTTGTGCGTGTCATTATCATAAAGAGTCTTTCCTCCTAAGCTACTGTTAATTTGCTTTAGCTCCCTGTACACTCAGTAAAGGGATTCTTTTCTTTTTTTATTTTTTTTATTAAATTTATAAACAAACTAAATGTGACTTTTTTTTTATTAATGCTTATTGTTTTACTGTAAATTTTAAACCTGGCCCGCATCCGTAAGGATCGACCCGAGAGAAGTGAGCTCAAGGAAAACTACGAGACTGAACAGCCGGAAGATTTAGTTGTAGTGGAAATTTAAAGTTAATTAGAAAATCAAAAGCACATTCCACTGCAATATGTTATAACTTGGTTTCCCGAATGTGGGATAGTCCAAAGAAAATATAATTAGTTATAATTAACCGAAAGCGAGAGATCCGACCGACACGTTACAATTTGACGTTCATAAGCAGAAACCAGAACAATACCTGATTACGATTTGACGTGCCCTAGTAGGGACGTCAAACCGACCCCGTTACAGTACGATAATTTCAAAGAAATCTATCAGTTCTATCAACGCAGAAAGTCATGATCACCATTTACTAGGATGCGAAGGGAGTCATTCATACCGAATATATGCCGAAGGGATCGACAATTAATTCAGTAAGATATTGCAAAAGTTTATGATCACTAAAAAATCGTATTCACAGAGTAAGGCTGAAGAGAACGAAAGAAACGAATTGTTTTCTTGCACCACGACAACACCAGACCGCATTGCAGCAACGGAAACGATGAAGACAGTATTAAGCTTGAAAGTAATGGCTGTTCCGTTCCCTCCCATACAATCCTAATTTGGCACCTTCAGATTTTTTATTGTTCCCAATTTTCATCAGACACTGAATTTCAGGCTACTATTCGTAATTGGATCAGCAGTAAACAAGGAAGTTCCTTCATGGAAAGAACGAAGAAATGTATTCAACGTTTGGAAAAATCTGTTGCACTAAATTGTGATTATGTGAAAAAATGATGTACCTACATTGGCAGGATAATAAATTTGCTTCATTTTGAGACTGGTTTCATTAGGTATTTTGTCTTTTTTACTTTTCTCGTTCTTATTTTATAGACCTTATATATCAGTCAGTCTTCGTAAAATCAAACAAATTTAAAGAAGAATTTTATAGCATTATTTTGATAGTTTAAAAAAATATTTTTACATAAGTAATAACGTACCTCTTGCTTCAGTTTGAAGCTTCTTAGGGTTGATATTTTATATAACACATTTTTCAAACGATGCGTCTAAATCACAACAAATAAAAATTTATTAACAAAATACTTTTTAGTTCATATTACCTCTGCCAAACACATACTACATATAATAATGCAAGATCCCATTTTAACAACATTATTAGCAGAGACGTATAAAGCCAGTGACGTAGTAAATACTGGTAAATCCACTTCAGTAAAGAATATCACAGAGAAAACCATAACACAAATTTGTGTATACCAAATCCCAAACATGAATAAAATAGTAACAGAAAAGCTTTTGTTGATGTTTCTTAGTATACGACATACTCTTTGATTAATACAAGATATTTTTCTTAATTTAGAAATATATTCCATTTCATCCCTAGTATTAATGATTGCATAAGGACAGATCGAAAGAAAATTCTCAATTAATGTTACTCTGAGATAAAGGAAGATGTCGCGTATAATGAAAATCATGCAAAAAAATTGTAAATGTATATATGCTATTGAAAGTGAAATATAAAAATTGTAAACTATGTCAAGCATAATCAACAGGCTAGAATCTTGTCTTAAAATTAACAGGCTACTGATTAAATAAACATCAAGCAATCCACCTGTTATAGCCATAGAAAAAGACGTGACTAGAACTTTTTTATAACAATTTTTTTTATTAAAATATCGTCTTAAACGTTGGTATACCTGATCGAGTTCATTGAAAATCGAAACAACATCATGGACGTGTATCTTATTCAAAATAATTTCTATAACAACAGTTGCATTGGGAGCAAGAGCGGACAATTTAAAGAGAATATTGAATACATCAGATGTAGTTTTAAATGATTCAGATCTGATGCTGAAATAACATGCATAGCATAATATGAATCCATGGATTATTGTATAGATTATTGCACGAGATTTTTGATATTTAAAATACCTTGATGTCTGTGTTTCTTCGATAGAATATGGTGAATAGAAGAGATATTTCGACATTAAGTACATAGGTGAATATATAATAAATAAATCGTTGAATTCGTTTTTCATTGTTCTATGTTTGTCGAATGACTGAATGCTACTGTCCTTAACCGACTATACTTCATACACACTTTTATTAAATTTTCATTATGTTAATGCAATGCAGTGAAACAAATTGATACCACATATACTTAAAGAAAAGTACTTACGTAAATAATTTATACTAGAACCATGCTACTTTTAATATTAAAATGCAATTGCTTCATGAACAGTGCGTCAAGATGTCGATTAGCAGGGCATGGCCAAACAATACAAACATTTTTTTAATTGGAATTTAATTAGAATTATGCAAGTCTGTGTTAATTTCTTTTT
Source organism: Melolontha melolontha (assembly GCA_935421215.2). Lineage (NCBI taxonomy): Eukaryota > Metazoa > Arthropoda > Insecta > Coleoptera > Scarabaeidae > Melolontha > Melolontha melolontha. Next base: position 534,985 of record OW285243.1, read on the forward strand.
GAGCGCTTTGTATATATTCTTTCTATGTTTACCAAATTTAAATTGCTATGTAAATACTTAAACTTAGAGAGGGTAATAATAAAAAAGACATTCACAGCTGAATTTTTTTAATTCTAAAACACCAGCAATACAACTACTTAATTAATAAATAATTTTGTGAAAAGCTGCAGTAGGATCACCTTGGAATAATATAATGGCATAAGTAACTGTTGCCGATAGAAACTAGATTCAAGGCTATATTTCAGTTACTTTTTAAAAAAAAAAATTACGCTAAAACTTACGGCTAAAGCTACAGTCAAGTCGATGTTGAACAAACCTGCCGCCGTGATTCTAATTTTGTTGTGAATCAGCTGAGAAGCCAAGGCACTAATCTGAAAGTAGATAGTACAAGATATGTTTAGGTTGTAAAACATGGGTGTTTCTTATTATTACGAGGAGAGTTTTTTTTTTGTTATGTACCTAGCTATGAAAGAAACGACTTAGAAAACAAAACAAAAATTTCGACGTCACTAACACACTTATTCCAACGTTTCTTTCATAACGCTATGCTTTCGAAAAAAAATTCTTTTGGTAGCTTCGCAAAATACGATCCCATAGCGTTTCCACGTCATCATTCGATAAAAGTCGACGCCTTCTCAAGTGTTTTTGTGTTTTGGAAGCAGGTAGTAGTCACGGAGGAGGGGCCGTAGGGTGGATGTGTAATTCGTCAAAGTTTCATTTATTGGTTACTTCCTAAAAAATTCGGGCCTTATACACCCTGCATATGTCGTGCAGAAGCAGAGTTGTCTGAGTAAAATTGACGGGTCTTTTTTCGCGTATAGTCGTGTTCAAGTTTTTAATTGTGCTTTTCAGACATTTCCCGTTATTGTAGTCCATTTTGGCATATACTCAATTAAGAAAATCCCCTTTGTGTCCTAGAAAACTGTGGCCATTACTTTTTCCGCAGAAAACAGCGTTTTTGCTTTCTTTGGCAGTGGTGCCGAGTGGTGTACCCAAGTTTCATCCCCAGTTACAATGTTGTGTAAAAAGTCTGCATCTTGAGATGAGACAGTCATATCCTCTTCACAAATTTGTCGTCTACACGATTTTTTTTCGAGGCTAAGCAGCCTGGAAATTCATCGTACCGACACTTTGCTCATTCCAAAATCTTCGTATAGAATTTAAAAAACTCGTTTCTGATCTTCCTTTTTCTCTAGCAATAACTGAAACTTTTACTTGACTGTCAGTCAACACCAACTCTTCAATTTTGTTGATGATTTCTTCAGTTCGTTCTTCCAGAGGTCTTCCACACTTTAGGTTATCATGAGTGTATTCTCTATCCCATTTGAGCTGATTACACCAAAATTTGACTTGGAAATAAGATGGGTTATTTTCTCCATAAACTATCACCATTCTCTCATCAATATTCTTCGAATTACTTCATTCTTTTGATGACGCTTCTGTATTCAAGTTTCGAATCACTCATTTTCTCTACTTTAAACGAATGTAAAAGTATCAAATGTTAAGCCATTCGAACCAAACTTGGAGATGACACAAAAATATGTCACAGAAGTCATTACTTGATGTAAGAAAATTTTTACGATAGCAGCTCAAACACATTTGATAACTTTGTTGTTCTGAAAGTATGTCATTATATTGTGTCAGTGATTTGACGTTTATTTTTGAGTTTGTACAATTAAAGTACAAAACGCCACACACTTATTCAAATTTAGAATATCTAAATATGGTGCTTGTTTATGGTTTTTATAATGGGAATGCTAAAGCTGCTGTTAAAGAATATCGTCAATGATTTCCACATCAGAGACATCCTAACCACGATGTATTTTTCATAGGTTTCGACAAACGGTGCGAGACCGAAAAGTGTTAATATAACATCTGAAAACAGAATATAGAAAATATTCTGGATCTAGTACCAGAAGATGCAAGGGCCAACTCACGCGGAATTAGTATTCAATTGGGCATTCCATAAACAAGAGTAATAAACACACTCAACGAGCAAGGCTTACATCCACATCATGTACAGACGTGCATACTTTTTACAGATGAAGCAACATTCACTACTACTTATTATTTACTATAACTACTTAAATTTTTTATAAAATGATTTACACATGCACATTTCGCTCGTCAAAGTCAAGCAACATCTGGACGAAAAGTTTTCAGGGTGTTGGGTTGGTAGCGGTGGTCTTATTAGTTGGCCTCCTCACGGCACTAGATTATCGCTTATAGGGCTGGTAGAAAGATGAAGTTTACAAAATAAAAGTGGACACTTGGGATACACTAATTCGACGTATTAGCAGCCGATCTTAAATAAAGACATGGCTCAATAAGGAGATCATACAGGTACCCTTTGTAGATGAAGCAGAAAATGTTTAGAGTTAGATGGGGGTCTTTTTGAACATTTATTTAAGAACGCTGTGATTATAAAAACGACAACGTATGAAATTTTTGATGTACTTGGTAGGAATAACATATTTGGCTATATTTCACAAGTGTATGGTTGTTTAAAAATCGCTCCGAAATTTACTACCCAAATCTGGGGTTTTTCGAGTGAATTAATACGGAATTAGTGTCACAAGTGTTAAGTAAATAACTACGCTTCACATAGTATAAACTGTAAGACAAGTAGTGCTAAATTCTTTTGAAGATATATTTAATAAACCAACGGTGTGTGGGAACACGAGCCTCCGAGGTGTTGAACCGGGCGACAGTTTTTTTATCGTGCTGCAACGAAAAGGTTAGTCGACATAGGTATTTGTAAAAAGAAAGGAGACAGGGCCGGACTTAAAACTAACAAACAGTTATAAACGAAAGATATAGAAAGGATGACAACAGATAGTGATGATAATTCCACCGAGGAAAATACACGTAAAAGACTTGCGGAGAAGGAAACGAAAGGATTTGTAGGAAGAAACAGAAATACATCTAGAACACCCGTAAAGGGCAAGGATTTGGAATTGGAAACTGGTAAAATTGGTGAAATATTGGAAACAAGTAAAATGGATCAAATGTTGGTAATAATGTCACAGATGAAAACGGGACAGAGCGAATTAATGAGTGAATTTAAGCAGATTAGAGAAGAGCAAGGTATATTCAGTGAGGAACTCAGGAAATTAAGTGAAGAAAATGCAGAATTGAAAGGCGAAACCACAGAAATCAGGAAAGAAAACAGAGCGCTAATGAGAAAAAAAAAAGGATATTAAAACGGATTTGGGAAATATTAGGAAAATTGTGGAATTGATGGAGAAAGATAAGAGACTGAAAGGACTAAAAATGAATACAATTGATGTAGACATAATGAAGCAATCAGTGCCGAATTTCTTAGGTGCGCACTTAAAAATTGATATCGAAGTTAGAGGTGTTAAAAAAATAAGGGAACGGATCTACGCAATAGAATTGGAAAGTGAAGAGGATAAAGAGAAAATAATGCAGAACAAACCAAAACTAAAGGACTTGGAGCCAGATAAAATATTTATCGAAAACGACTTAACTGAGAAAGAAAGAGAACAACGCCGACAAATCTGGACAAGAGCCCAGCTGGAGAGACGTAAGGGAAAAGCAGTTCAAATAGGATACAATAGGATAGTCATTGAGGGAATAGAGTGGAAATGGAATAAGAAAGATAACAAACTTGAAGAAAAAGCAAAAAACCAGTAAAACGACTCCAGGACGGGATTACCGATATTGAAGAGGCCAAGGAAAAGGACACGATAAAGGGAAAATCGATAGAAGATAGGAAGTACATAATAACACACAATAGAGGATATAAAATAGGTAAAAGTACAAAACCTAGTATGAATAAAAGAACAACAGGAAACAGCCAAATGAAGAAAAAGAAGGACACAAGTAGAAGGGAGGAATGGTTGGGAAGTCAAGCAAAGAGAATAGACAAGAATAAGGAGGCAGAAAGGGAAAATGAAGATGGAAAGTGGTTGAGAATAGCAACATCGAATGTTAAAGGAATTTTCGAGGAAGGAGCAGTCGAAAATCTGGAAATGGTTGCAGATAAGTATAAAATCGATTTGCTAGCCTTACAGGAGACTCATATTAAAGAAAAGGAAATAACTAACCTAGAAAAATATACTCTCTTTACAAGTGGTGGAGAAACGCGACGATATGCGTGTGGATTTTTGGTGAGCGAAGAACTGAAAACAAAAATTAAAAAATTGAACCGCTGTCAGAAAGGATATGCTACATAGAATTAAGACACGATATGGACATTGTGGTTTTGAATATGTATGCCCCGACGGAAGAAAAAATAGAGGAAGAACAGGATGTGTTCTACGAAAAACTTGAAGACACTTTTAATAGAATGAGCTGAAATGACATCAGAATAGTAATAGGCGATATTAACGCCGAAATAGGGAGAGAAACAATGTACAAGCACATAATAGGTACAGAAAGTAAATACTTCGAAAGTAATGATAATGGAAGAAGATTAATAGAATTTGCCGAAGAATATAATATGAAAATTATGAGTACACACTTCAAGAGAAATGATATTTACAAAGGAAAATGGACCTCACCGGCTGGGACTTACACAAATCAAATTGATCATGTAATGGTGAATGCAAAGTCAAGAATATAATAAAAAAATGTGAAATCGTGCAGAGGGGCGGACATTAATTCTGACCATTTTATGGTGAAAATTGTCATGAAAATAAAAAGACCCAAAAGAAGAAAATATAGAATAAAAAGAAAAGAAGAATTCAGTATGGAGGCTTTCCAAGACCAAAAAATACAGAAAAGATATGAAGGAGAAATAAGGATAGAATATCAAAATATCCAACACCAAAACCCGCAGAATATAGACGAAAAATATGATAGAATGGAGGAAATAATCCAAAAAGTGAGAGAAAAGATAATTCCAAAAAAACCAAAAGCAAAGAAAAAGAAATGGTGCAACTCACATACCTTTCAATACTGCGAAGAAATAATCTTTATTAAAAAAATAGCAGAAAATAACGAATATAACGGATAAGTCCAATATTATAGATAAAATGATAAAACAAAAAGAACAAAAGAATATTCGAAAAAAAGTCTTATACCCGAAAATAAAAGAAGTAAATAAAACCATTTGGTATGCAATTACATATATTCCCCCTATCACAGACAAAGTAAACAAAATATTAAGAAAATTAGACATTCAAATTATATGTATCAATAAGACAAAATTAGGTACAATGTTAAATAAAAACAAAGATAAAATAGGTAAACTAGAAAAATCTGGAGTATACACCATTAAATAGTCAGACTGTGAAGTTATATACATAGGTCAAAGTGGAAGATCTATTAAAAAAGGTATAACGGAACATGTAAGAGGCGTGAAATATAGCATTAAATATACAGGTTTCGCAGAACACTGTATTAAGCAAAACCATTTGCCCGATATAAATAGCTGCAACTTAATACATAATGCAATAAAAAGTAAAAGATTCGATTTATTAGAAATTCTAGAAATTAAAAAAAGGTCCAGAAACAAAATGCAATAGTCACTAATACACAACTAGAATTTATAAACACCCCATCATTGACACCATTATAAACATCATCTAATCACCACCACATCACAAAACTAAGTATATAAGTACACTGTTACGTAGATTAAGTTAGTAACTCTTTGAAAATGGCATAACAGCCGAAACATATATGTTAGAGAAATATAATAAAATTTGTGAAATATAGCCAAGTGTGTTATTCCTACCAAGTACATCAATAATTACTAAAATGTTTTACCAAGAAGTGTCTGCAACATCAATTAATGAAAAAAAAAGTATAAAATTTTGTTTATTTTAATTGCGCTATAATTTGAAAACAAATAAAAATCACAAAATAACATTTGAGTTTTTCTTTTATATTATTTTCACGTGTACAATACATTCCTGGAGTTTGGTCTATTCCTCCGACTCACCTTATATAACAAAAGTTGCTTACACAGGTTTCTCCATATTAGACTACCTATTTTAATATGGGATTTAAATTTATACGAAGTATGCCATTATTTTTTTCTTTAGTAGTCAAGTTCAGTAGGCTTTGAGATTACATTTTATCCAGTAGGTGCCTGTCTCAAATTAATTGAATAATTCCTAGATATAAATTCACATCAGTGTCACAAACAAAGTGTTACAATTTATGTAAGTGAAAATTTATATTAAAACAGGTCGGTAAAAGAAGTTCGACGTGCATTTCGACGGCAGTTTGGTGATAATAATAGCGATAATGCGCCAACGTGCAAAACACTTATCGTATGAGTTCGTCAATGAAGTGAAAATGGTTCTGTGCAGAGCATTATAAAACCTAGACGTCGAAGAACGGTTCGTACGTTTGCAAATATTGATCAGTGATAATAGAAATAAAACTATGGTTCTTATCTTCACTTTTAATCTTTAATCGTAACACGACAATTGTTTTGCCAGCACAGTGGCTTCCTCAGGTGCTTACATCTAAAGAGTAGGTACGTTACAAACTAATTTAAAAAATATGTATATAAAATTTTTTAAATTAGTTTGTAACGTACTCTTTAGATGCAAGCACCTGAGGAAGCCACTGTGCTGGCGAAACAATTGTCGTGTTACGATTAAAGATTAAAAGTGAAGATTAGAACCGTAGTTTTATTTCTATTTTAAATTATGGATCTTCATTAAGTAAATACCGAATCAATTCAATTATTGAACAGTCAGAGCTGCTTTTACGAGAAGTCCTACCATATCTGCTAATCGGCAATCACTTGCTCTACGAATATTCAAGGGAAGTCGATACAGAATGCTTCACAACGATTTAAAATTTCATCCGTACAAATACCAAATGGCACAGCACCTTAGACATCGAGGTAAGGATGCGAGGTTAACTTTTTACCAAGAATTTTTAAATCGGTATCGAGAATCAACACACAATTTGTTAATGACCGGCGAAGCACATTTTCATTTGGATGGCGTTATTAACAAACAGAATTTTAGATATTGGGGAGCTGTAAATCCTCGTGCGTTGTTTGCATAGAATCTCCTTAGTACAAAGGTCGTTTTTAGGTGTCGTGTAGGATCATTTGGTATCACTGGTCCTTATTTTTTTGACGATGAAAATTACCGTTCTATAACGGTCAATTCCGAGTGTTACATATACATGTCCCAAACGTTTCTCATCCCAGAACTGATTAGACGGAGATTACTCGATGATGCTCTGTTATTCCAACAAGATGGAGCAACAGCTCACGCAGTCAGAAACTCCATGAGTATTCTGCGAGAATTTTTTAACGGCCATACAATTTCGCGATTTAGAAATATGTCTTGACCACCTAGGTCCCCCGACTTAACGGCACCTGATTTTTTTTTATGGGGTATTTGAAGACAAAGGTTAACGCAAGTCGTCCTGCAACAATCGAGGACCTAAAAGACCGCATTCGAGAAGAAATCACAGGAATAGATGGAGATTTGCTTCGCCGGGTGATGTACAATTTTGAATTCAGAATTGAAAATTGTATTCAAGTTGACGTAAGGAATTTAGAAGACATGATTTTTAAATAATGAAGAAAAGTTTAAGTTAATTATAAATCCAAGACAATTACTTGTACAACAGTGTATTAAATGATTTTTTTACTCTACTAAGAAGGATGTTATTCGAAATGTCTAATATGGGAAACCCTGTAGATTAGAATAATAAATAGTGTATATTCTTACACTGTTTCATTACATATATTATTTTTGGATTAGCACATACAATTTTAGTTGACAATTAGCCAATGGCATGCGTCGTCTGGGCGTGGTAATTCTTAGTAGAGTTCAGAAGAGTTTGCCACGTCGGATGTATCATATAGCCATTGTCTCTATTGAGATTGCGGGGATGTTTTTAAATTTCAATAGATTCACGGATTTTCCTAGGGAAATATGCGATTCACGGGACAGAAGCTTGACATCTTTGAATAGAATTTGATGACCGGAGTTGAGTTTGTGTTCTGCCAGGGCTGAACCGGCTATATGTAACAGTCTAGTACAACGTTCATGTTGGGACACACGCGCACTGACTGGCCGCTTAGTTTCGCCAATGTACACACTGCCACACGAACACGGAATGCGATACACTCCCTGTGCTTGGATCGGAGATATTTTGTCTTTAACCGAGGGTAAGAGGTCCGAAACTTTAGAATAGGGTCTGGAGGCAGTTTTGATTTTCCCAAGGAAAATCCGTGAATCTATTGAAATTTACAAACATCCTCGCAATCTCAATAGAGACGATGGCATATGTTACATCCGACGTGGCAAACTCTACTGAACCCTACTAAGAATTACCACGCCAATACGACGCATGCCATTGGCTCATTGTCCCCAGCCAATAGCATGCCACCATCTGACCCGGTCCCCCCTATATAAGTTGTGCCGATCTCTGTCTCGTAGGTTTACTGCGATATCTGTTCTCGCAACATCGCAATTGAGAGAACTTACGACAATACAGCGTAAATACGAACCCGGAAGAAATAGCCAGAGAAAGAGCAAACAACGTTATTCAAATCACCAACATGGAGCTGAGACCATCATTCAGAAGAAGATGCACCGAGCAGCAATTAATAGACGCTAAAACGATAATTGAAGACGCCACCGACGAAAAAGAAATCCAACGTCTGTTGCGCGAACAATCGCAAATATTTATGGTTGATCGCGAAAATCCGTTTGCAACAATTACATTCAACACACCTCACACAGAAGAAAACAATCCGACAGCAACAATTACATTCAACACAGAACACACGGAAGAAACAAAACCGACAACCGAAATAATAATCACCGACGCGTTCACAATCCCGAAGAAAACAGCGAAGAAACAAAAAACAGAACACGAAAGTTCACCGATCCAAATAAAAAACTCGTACAGCGCACTTGAAAAAACCATCGCCGATGAAAAAATGGAAGAAGACACTCCACAACCGTCAACCTAAACAACAGCACTCCCAGGGTAAGTGACAAAACGTACGTAACACACAACACAAACACTGACACACGAAAACCACGAAAAATTGCACCAATAATAATAACGGACAAAGACAATTGGACACACATACGACACTTACTTAAGACAAACAACATTAACACTGAAGAAAGCAAACTTGTGAAACCTGGTATTCACATCGAACCAAAAACTGACAATGACTACCGTACACTGAAACAAATACTGGACAAAGAAAACATACAATACTACACATTTCAACTTAGAAGCGAAAAGACATTAAAGGTAGTTATGCGCGGCATTCCTACCTTTATTACTGACACCGAAATTACCGACGACTTGACTGACCAAGGATACCCGACACTGAAAATAAAGAGAATGAACGGCAAACACGGCATTCCCGCACCACTGGCACTAATCGAACTGACGAATCAGTATAAGTCAATTTACAACCTACGAGACTGCTGCGGACTTACAATTAAAATAGAACCCTTACATAAACGGACAGACATAATACAGTGTCATAAATGCCAGACTTTCGGACATCACCAACGGAATTGCAACGTGAACTACAAATGTATGAAATGCGGAGACGGACATTCGACTCTCTTATGTACCAAGACCAAAACAACCCCACCAAAGTGTGCAAACTGCGGTGGTCCACACTTATCCACATTCATCAACTGTCCTAATAACCCAAACAATCCTACAAACAAAACCACACCTCAACCTAAATACATACCAGCACCACCCCCAACAAGTAACCCATGGACACAAAGACAAAACAAGACAAAGCTTAACACAGTTGACGAATTAGCACTTGCCTTAGGCAATATGCTAATAACACTACATTCGACAAACGCAACAAACGAACAAATACAACACTTCGTAACACAAACACAGACAATAATAACACTTTACAACAAAACACATTAAACACACACACAACTGAAACGCAAACAAAAAATGTGATGATGACCAACAAACGAACACACGTGACTTACACGCAAAAAAGCGACTGACACACAGACTTTACACACACAATACACACAGGACCGCGCAAAAAAAAAACACAACAACGAACGATTAAATCAGACTCAAACACGTCACAACCCTGGGATATACATAACAACGGTGTGGAAATGGAGGCATCTGCGACCACAAAACAAAATTCAAGACACATGACTGTCTCGTAGCATTCTTCAAGTTACTGCTAAACGACGAACATCTACAGCCCTGAAGATGTCCCTTGAAACAGTGGACGAAACGTTGGCAATTACGCCTAACTCGATGCGGTTCCAACCGGGAAACCGAGATCTACATATATATATATATATATATATATATATATATATATATATATATATATATATATATATATATATAGATATTAATGCCGCAAGTTCTCGAAAACAGTGAGAACTTTCAAGAATCGAATACATTACTACTGTTGTTCTCGAGAATTCCCATTACTACGCTAAACCCTGACTTTATAATAAATTATCGCTGTTAGCGGATTCAAAAAGGGTGTGGGTGGTAATTGCTAGAAAGCCTACTACCGTTAGTGAATTTTGGCCGTCTTCCTTTTAAAAATGTGCGTTACGACTAGCGATTTCGACTTTTTTTCGAACATCTTCATTACGCCAAGACTGCACCTGCGCGCGCACGGTACAATGTTCCTTTGGTAAATCTTTTAGAAAGACTGTAATAGCAATAAACACATTTAGTGCTACCATGTCAATTATATTTAAGAAAAACGTCATAGTCCATCGCTTATTTTGTCTTTTACATGTGTATATTGATTATAACGTCGACACTGTGTTTTATTTTATTTCAGTAGGAGATAATTTCGGGCTTCTTTTTAGTGTTGTCATTGAGAGCTGTGTAAAATTAGGCATTTATTATTTTTAGATGCGTAACTTACCATGCAAAGGAATTCTCGGTTGCAGTTTGACGAGCATATGAATAATTGGTGAGTGTGTATGTATTACGCGCACGTGCAATATCGGATTTGTATAAATTTCTCTAGATATACGTTACAGAAAACTCATTATCAGAATCATGGGATGAAGAAAGATCCCTATTACTCATTCAATTATATAAGCAGAAGAACTTTTATGAAATCCCTCAAATATAAATTATAAAAAAAGTAACGTAAAAGTGGATGAGTGGAATGGTATCGGCCAACGCATGGATACGGCGGGAGATATTTTTAAAATAAAATGATTAGTCTCTTATCATCTTTTAGGCACGAAAAAGCCAAAATAGATTGGTTCTCTACTATCTTCGTGGATTCCTGTCAATGGTTAATTCATGTATTAACATATAAACTCCGCACGCTACGGGTAGATGATGATAATAATCATAACTAAAGGAACACCCCATGTTGCGAACCACTAGTGGAAACTACTAGAAACGCGTTGAAAGTAGGTTGCCGGCTCTCTATTTCAAGCCGTCCACGTTGCGTTAAATGTTGCATTACAGGTTGCACTGCACGTGTGTACAAGGCTTAATATATGTGAAGTTGTACCTGTTTATACTTGGGTTTAAATATTGTAATGCAGTAGAGCTAATAAAAGAAGTATAATTAACAATAAGCACTTAATGCTAAATAATGTTGATATTAAGTATTGACTTGTAAAATTGTCGCGCCAAGCGATGTGGTGATTTTATTTTAAAGTTTATTTTAGTAATTTATTGTTTTGAAGATTTTTCCAAGTATGAATCTTTTATGCTAAATAATTTAAATAGAAAGTCTAAATATTACAGGTTACTGGCTTGACCTGGCAACTAATCTTCTTTCCTTTTTTTATATTTAATTTTTGCTGTCTTCCCAGATGAATATGTAACTTAATTACTTCTTTGGAACCAATCAGTAATCCTATATTGTCACTACTATGTTATCGATTCACCAACCGTAAGATATACGAGGGGTCGTTTTTATATTCCCGGACTAGACATTTTTCAATTTTAATATTTTTTTTCATTGAAGTGTTTTATTATCATACATGCCTTGGTAACGACTTTACAATTTACAAAACAATTGCAGCAGTATTAGTTCTAATATCTGTTAGCTTGTGTTGTCAAGTATCAAAATGCACAAATTTTAATATCGAGCAGTTATAAAATTCTTCACAGAACAAGGAAAATCTCCAAAAGTTATTCGTGAAGAAATGTTGGCTGTATACGGGGATGATTGTCGACTATTTGTCAATTGTCAAAATTGTTTAAACATGGCCGAGAATCACTGGATGATGATCCCTGTCCAGGTCGGCCTGCTGACGTGATCACCTCCGGTGTTATTGAAAAAACCAAGTGTTTGGTACTGAAGGATGCAAGATTAAAGAAGCGACAATTAGCAGCTTCATTGGAAGTTTCAGAAAGCACGGTTTTCAGAATTCTACACGAATACCTTGGAATGACAAAAGTTAGTGCCAGATGGGTTCCGAGAATGCTTTCGCCATTTCTAATGCGTGTGCGGATGGAGACGTGTGAACAATTTTTGGCGCCTTGTGGAGACGAACCAGATTTAATTATCAATATTAAGGGTACTAGCTCTCCCCTCCCCCAAGAAGTTTAAAGTTACCCCGTCCGCGGAAAAATAATGGCAACAATTTTTTGGGATTGTCAGGGAATACTAATGATTGATTATCTACGCAATGGTAGTACGGTAACAGGAGAGTATTACGCAAGATTAATACATCGTCTAAGAGATTCTATTAAAGCGAAAAGGCACGGAAAACTGACGTAAGGTGTCCTATTGCTTCACGATAAGGCATCAGTCCACAAATCAAGTTTTGCAAATGCTGCCGTTACCGAATGTGGCTTCACATAAATAGACCATCCACCTTATAGTCCAGATCTCGCTCCGTGCGACTATTTTTTGTTTCCTAATCTCAGAAGAACTCTAAGGGGAACAAAATTTATGGACGATAAAAAAAACTTATAGCGGCCGTTGAAATGTATTTTGCAGACAAACCTAAGGAATTTGTTTATAATGGAGTAGAGATGTTATTAAACGATGTGATACTACAAAAGCAAGCGGGCTATATTGAAAAAGAAATTTTTATTGATGTTCGAAACTTTTTCTTTCATGCCTAGTTCGAGAATATAAAAACGACCGCTCGTATTAACTCCAGTAGCTCCTTAATGAAGACTCCTTCCTTATGATGATTTCAAAATGGGTAAACTTGGAAATGATTCCCAATGCTTGTCCAAGTATTTTACGAAGTTCAACTAAACAATGGTTCTTCGGAAAAAAAATATAAAAGTATTCTTTGACGCACACGAACAGTGTTTATGCGTCTATATTGCCCCTGATAGAACGCCCACACAAATAAAGATTTATAAAACTTTGAAATTAGAATTAAACGAGCGTGTTCAGAAGGGTGAACGTAATTTAAGAATTCGATATAGGATTGGTGTACCTAGTATAATTTCTTTGAAAAACTGATTTGTCCCAGCGGGTGTTCTGCAGGCATCAATATGTTTTATCAAAATAGACGTGGATTAAATTCCACAATTCGTTCTTTCTATTCTAACGTATCTGATTTGTATTATGATATTGTTCTTTTGACGGAAACTTGGCTGAGTAATTCTGTGTACTCCAACGAATTATTTACCGACTACTATCATGTAATTCGCTGTGACAGAAAATTTGATTTAGTGAATAAGTCGAAGGGTGGTGGTGCTTTAGTTGCCATTGCTCATACAATTTCTTTTAATATTGTTGACACCTCCCCTATTACTAATTTAGTACTATTACTTTTAAGTTATTTACTGTTCTCATTGCGGTTGTTTATATACCTCCTTTAGTTTCTTCTGATGATTTGGAAATATTTATTTCTATATTGGACACCTATTTGTTGAATCAATGGTTTATTTTGGTTGGCGATTTCAATTTGCCAAATTTTTGTAATGTGGATAACCAGAATTACTATAAAAGCCAAATAATTCAGAATTTTGTTAAAGTCTTAGAATTGCAACAACATAATGATGTGAAGAATGTAAATGGTAGATGCTTGGATCTCTGATTTTAGTATTGCAGTTCAGCACTCTGATTTGCCACTAGTACCGGAAGATCCGCATCACCCCGCTCTTTCAATTAGCTTCGAGTACTTGCTCGCACATTCGCCCGCACGATTTCCTTCCGCAAGTTCTAGATATGACTTTTATAAAGCTGATTATGTCTCACTTTATACTGAATTTACTAATTACGATTGGTCCTTTCTTGGTTGTCATGACAACGTTAATGTTGCTTTGACGAAATTTTATGACGTGCTTTATTTCCTCATAGATAAATACGTTCCTAAAAAGACTAAATCCAAATCCAATTTCTGTATCCTCTTGATAAAGGCGTACCGCCGAAACATGTAGAGTTTTTTAAATACATATATTTTGAAGTAATATCAGACCTTTAATCGCCTACTGATTAGGTTTACCATATATATATATATATATATATATATATATATATATATATATTAAAAATAATAGACTTTTTATTGGTTTAGCGACCTTTTATTGAATTATGATGTTTTATTCTACGACGTTTCGACTTTTATTATTTTTCAGTCTTTTTCAAGTATCTAGAAACAAGAATTAATACAATGAGAATATGAGAATTGTGTTTGTTTTTGTGAGATTGAATTAACAATTAAATTAACAATTAAAATTAAAATTAGATTAAAGACTGAATTACCAATTAGATTAACAATTAGAGTTAAAATTTAAAATTAGATTAATAATGAGTAAGGACAATTAAAGTGATTACATCTGTATAAATGAATAGAAAAATTTGAATTAAACTACAATACAGTAAGGTAAATAGAAACAAGAATTACTACACTGAAAACGTGAGAGTTGTGTTTGCTTTTGTGAGACTGAATTAACAATTACATTGACAATTAGAATTAAAATTAGATTAAAGACTGAATTACCGATTAAATTAACAATTAAAGTTAAAATTTAAAATTAGGTTAATAATGAGTAAGGATAAATTACAGTAGTTAAATCTGTATAAATGAATGAGATGTTTCCGAAAAACTAGACAATATATTTAAACCATTTAACTATAAAATAGCACACCAAAGCGGTAAAAACCTAAAATTCCTACACACCAAACTAAAAGACTCAACACCTACACTAAAACAATCACACACAATATACAACATACCCTGCAAAGACTGTGACAAAGTATACATAGGCCAAACAAAACAGTTACTACAAGAAAGATTGAAAGGTCACAAATACGCAAAAAATCAAACTGCTTTAAAAAAACACCAATTGACACTAAAACATAATTTTGATTTTGATAACACCAAAGTAATAACACAGAAAAAGAATACAAAAGCTAGGGAGGTCTTAGAAATGATCCACATTTTCAAAAACAGCAGAACAATAAACGACAGGAACGAAATTGATGGACTGTCTAAACTCTATTACCCACTGATTAAACAATAGATAAAATCAACCCCCCCCCCCCGCACACACAAACACAAACCAAAAAAACAAAAAAAAAAAAAACTTTTTATCAGTTCCCATTTGTAAATACTTTTACTACATACCCCTAAACACGGTCCTGATCAATTTGCTAAATTCCAAAAACAGAACAAAAATTAACCTCTCTTAACAAAGCCACAAACACTTACAATATTCCAACCAGTGCGATCGGTTCGTTACAAAAAAAGGTCTCGGGTACCCGACACACATGTTACACAGAATGCGTGATTTTGAAAACCAAAAGAAACGGTGAGTTTTGTCATTAATTGTTCATGTAATGTAGTTTAACATCAAAAGTTTAACATCTCATTCATTTATACAGATTTAACCACTGTAATTTATCCTTACTCATTATTAACCTAATTTTAAATTTTAACTTTAATTGTTAATTTAATCGGTAATTCAGTCTTTAATCTAATTTTAATTCTAATTGTCAATGTAATTGTTAATTCAGTCTCACAAAAGCAAACACAACTCTCACGTTTTCAGTGTAGTAATTCTTGTTTCTATTTACCTTACTGTATTGTAGTTTAATTCAAATTTTTCTATTCATTTATACAGATGTAATCACTTTAATTGTCCTTACTCATTATTAATCTAATTTTAAATTTTAACTCTAATTGTTAATCTAATTGGTAATTCAGTCTTTAATCTAATTTTAATTTTAATTGTTAATTTAATTGTTAATTCAATCTCACAAAAACAAACACAATTCTCATATTCTCATTGTATTAATTCTTGTTTCTAGATACTTGAAAAAGACTGAAAAATAATAAAAGTCGAAACGTCGTAGAATAAAACATCATAATTCAATAAAAGGTCGCTAAACCAATAAAAAGTCTATTATTTTTAATATTAAGACACGGCCAATAAAATAAATAAGAAAAATAAAATTCTTATAAACACTAAATATATATATATATATATATATATATATATATATATATATATATATTTAGTGTGAATAAGAATTAAATTTCTTATTTATTTTATTGGCCGTGTCTTAATATTAAAATAATAGACTTTTTTATTGGTTTAGCGACCTTTAATGAATTTCAATGTTTTTCTCTACGACGTTTCGACTATTTTTATTATTAAGTCTTTTTCATGTGACTAGAAACAAAAAATTAGTATAACGAAAATTAAGAAAATATGTTTACATTTGTATGAATGAATTAAAAATTTAAATTAAAATAAAAATAAAGTAAGGAAAATTAAATGATTACATTTGTATGAATGAATTAAATATTAAAATAAAAATAATAAAGTAAGGAAAATTAAATGATATAAAACTCACCGATTTATTCCGTTTCAAAACCCATATTTGTGTACATGTGTGGTCGGACTTTGCCCGAGACCTATCCAGGTTCGACCGCGTCACTCAGAATATTTTGTGTGACTAAATGTCTTTGATGAATGAAATTTCCTATTTCGTTTTAAAATTAGCATGGTTAGGCCATGTGTTAGGGAAACATAGTATATGTATTTACAATGGGAAACAATAAAAAAATTTTTGGTGTGTGCGGGTGGGGTTGGTTGTCTTCTATTGTTTAATGAGTGGATAATAGAGTTTAGAAAGTCCATCAATCTCGTTACGGTCGTTGATTGTTCTGCTGTTTTTGAAAATATGGATCACTTCTAAGACCTCCCCAGCCTTTGTATTTTTTTGCTTCGTTATTATTTTGGTATTTTCAAAATCAAAATAATGTTTAGGGTCATTTAAAATAGCACATCTAAGCGGAAAAAACCTAAAATTCCTTCACACCAAACTAAAATACTCAACACCAACACTAAAACAATCACATACAATATATAACATGCCCTGCATAGACTGTGACAAAGTATACATAGGTCAAACAAAACAGTTACTACAAGAAAGATTAAAAGGTCACAAATACGCAAAAAATCAGACTGCTTTAAAAAAACACCAGATGACACTAAAACATAATTTTGATTTTGAAAATACCAAAATAATAACAATGCAAAAAAATACAAAGGCTAGGGAGGTCTTAGAAATGATCCATATTTTCAAAAACAGCAGAACAATGAACGACCGTAACGAGATTGATGGACTTTCTAAACTCTATTATCCACTCATTAAACAATTGAAGACAACCAACCCCACCCGCACACACCAAAAAAAATTTATTGTTTTCCATTGTAAATACATATACTATGTTTCCCTAACACATGGCCTAACCATGCTAATTTTAAAACGAAATAGGAAATTTCATTTCTCCTACAAAGACATTTAGTCACACAAAATATTCTGAGTGACGCAGTCGAAACTGGATAGGTCTCGGGCAAAATCCGACCACACATGTACACAAATATGGGTTTTGAAACGGAATAAATCGGTGAGTTTTATATCATTTAATTTTCCTTACTTTATTATTATTTTAATTTTAATTTTTAATGCATTCATACAAATGTAATCATTTAATTTTCCTTACTTTATTATTATTTTAATTTTAATTTTTAATTCATTCATACAAATGTAAACATATTTTCTTACCTTTCGTTATATTAATCTTTTGTTTCTAATCACTTGAAAAAGACTTAATAATAAAAAGAGTCGAAACGTCGTGGAGAAAAACATTGAAATTCATTAAAGGTCGCTAAACCAATAAAAAAGTCTATTATTTTAATATATATATATATATATATATATATATATATATATATATATATATATATATATATATATATATATATATATATATATTATAGTGTTCCCCGAATAGCGCGATTTAAATTGTATAATGTAGCTGATTATTCGCTTAATATTGATAGTGATAAAAATGTAAAATGTTAATATTTAATATATTGTGAATGCATGAGACAATGTAATAACAAATATAATGTACAATGTTATATAAAAGGTGATGTACAATGTAACTGTAAATACTTATCTGATCTGTATAAAAATGTGCTTATTATTTTTATAGGTGGCTAGCTCTATATCTCTTATCTCTTTGGGTTCATATGCGAGTTCAGGTATTTTTACTCCCGGGCGCTTGTTTAAATAAATGACTCAAAATGAATCGAACAACACTTCAAGTAAAGAAATAGAACCAAAATATAAGGCTAAATAAATTAATTTTATTGTTCAAACAAACTGGCAAAAATTCAAAATTAAATAAGTTTTTCCTTTTTTTTTCGTGACACACACACACACACAAAGTTACGTACGATAACAGTTGGTACTAATACATATACTTATGATGGTGAACAAAGAACATGTGGTTAGGAATATAGTTCTAATAAATTCGTTAAATATTAGGAAAAGTAGTAATATCTTTTACAAGTGCAAATGAATTCAATGTTTTTAATAAAAAAAAGTTTACGATGTTTGAAGAACTAATAGTGAAAGGTGAGTATGAATAAGTAGAATATGCAAGGTATTTATGTGACTTTGATTATAAAAATGGCGTGTAAAAATTATTATTTAAAAAAAACGTTTTTATTCGGATATTGACTTCTGGGATCTCTGCCGATAGGTCCTGGAATGTTTCTTGAATCAGACAACCGTGTACGAACAGGATCTGTTCCCTTTAGATGGCTTTTCTGGAGATATTCAAAGTCCGGCAACAGCTGTTTTCGTGACGGCGTTCGCGGTCTCGGCTGGCGGCTTGATCTTCGGTAAACGGTTCGTGTATGTGATTTATATGGCCAGAATTTCCAAAAATTCTTACTTCGGATCTTGTGTTCTGGTCTCTTGCAACTTGGTCTACAGGTCGACGACCGGTATGGTAACCGTTTTACTAATTTTTAAACTTGTACACTGGTTATTACCTTAGAAAATAATTAATTTGCACGGAGCGAAAATGAACGTGACCGTTTGTTACAATGATGGTGGTAAAGACGCCGTTTTATTCATTTGTTTTTAGTATAATTACTTGCCGTTAATCGCCTTATTCGTACTCATATTTTATTGTTTATATAGTTAAAATTTAAATAATATTTAAATGTAAAGGCGTTTAAAAAATGATATTATGAATTAACAAATACATTAGGTTAGGAAACATATGTTAGTTTGTTTACCATAACTCTGTCAACATGTGTTCCTATGCAGATTATTTTGTCGTTAAATTTGGAGGCGGAGCTTAATTGCTTTAAATATATTTGAATATAAATACGTTATATATGTTCTTTTAAATCCCGATAAATATGAATTTGAAATAGAAAATTGAGTATACACAACAGTATTAAAAATATGGACTAAAAAATTTAATTATTTTAAAGCAAATTTTGTCGTCATAATAAAGTATTTATATTTTGATTTAATTCTTCCCCTCCTTTGTATGAAAATATATATAGTACATGTAAATATTATAATTAAATGGTCTTTTGTATCTCTTTCAGTGGAGGAGCTGTTCTTGAAACGTATCATTATATATATATATATATATATATATATATATATATATATATATATAAATGTGTGTGTATATATGTATACGTTTTTTTCTTTTGTTATATTATTCTGCTAATTTGTTTTTAATTTAATTTTTTACATTTGTCTAACCTTATATTTACCTATTTTTTATATTAATTATAACGTTCTTTTGTTTTAATATTGTAATTATCACATTTATGTCCTGTAATTGGGGTTACCTGTTGGCATTAAAGACTATTATTATTATTATTATAAGAAGAAGCAAAATGTTAATTTACAACCTTCTGAATCCTTTTCAATGGTTTCTCCTCCAAATTGTTCTATTTTCTTCCACAAAAAAATATTCTTGCCAGAAGAATAAAATAATAATAAATATCCTATCACAATGGATACTTGAATTTCATTTTTATATTCTAAAAAATATGCCTTTGATGTTATTGACTTATATACAAAAATCTCAAAATATTCTAACACAAATTCAAATCAATAGTGAAATATTTATAAGATAATTACTTATTCTTATTGTTTTTGTATCATTTTGCATGTTCCTAAACATTTTTAATATTTTATCACTAAACATTGACACACATTACTATTTTATTATGTCTGTCAATTTTTGAACTAAATATAAATAAATAAATATACTCATCAAGATTTTATATTATAATAAGTTAATAAGTAATGTGCTAAGTGAAATGTAAATCAGATATTTATAAAAATTCAAAGCATTATCATAACTCGAAAAACCAGATACTTCGGATATCTCTTGCATGTATTTAACTAAAACGTTAAAAAGTAGTAGTAAATCAATTAAATTAATGTAGCAAGCTTTACTTCATTAGAATATGGATATAATTTAATACAAATAAGTCAGTTAGAAACTGTCTTGTCTATTAGACAAAATATATTTGAAATTTGAAACAAACAGATTCTTACTTCTTTTTTATTAGTCGACACATCTTGATTTACTATTTTGAATATCATTTTTTTCAGACTCTCTTCCTAAAAAAAAATATTACAATAATACATTCCTAAATATATCATATATATATATATATATATATATATATATATATATATATATATATATATTTATATATATATATATATATTATCAATACCTTATTTACCGTTAGGTGTTAAGGTTAAATACAAAAATCAAACAATTCCTTAAAGTTACAGTACATTAAATCAGTAAGTGCAGCCTATCAGAATCTATCATTATTATTTTATTCTAATTTCGTTCCGTATATCATCCTTGCCCATTCTTTCTTGTTGATTGCCATTCTTTTCGCCTCTCTCCCTGACATTTCCTTGGCTCTCAATATGTCTTCCACTTGGCTGTCCCACGAATTCCTTGGTCTACCTCTTGGTCTTCTCTGATATCTTCTTGCTTGCCATACTTTTCTTATTGTTCTCTCCTCTCCCATTCTTGTCAAGTGTCCAAACCATCTTAATTGATTTCGTTGTATATCTTCCTTCAGCGTCCGCACTTTAAGTTCTTCCCTTGTTTTGCTATTTCTTACTGTGTCTCTCTTAGTAATTCCCATTATTCCTCGTAAAAACCTCATCTCCATTGCTTGGATTTTGTTTTCCATTCGCTTCGTCAATGTCCAACTTTCGCTTCCGTATATCAATACGGGCTTAAATATAGTTTTGTAAACTGAGGTCTTGGTTTTCCTTGACACTTCTCTTCTTCTCAGGAACGAATTGTTCAAGGAGTAATAAAGTGCTGATGCTGCATCTAACCTGTCATTCAGTTCTGCCTCCATGGTTCCTGTTTTGTGTATTTTCACCCCTAGGTATTTAAATGTTTCTACTTGTTCTATTTTAGTGTCGTCAAATTTTATTTGTAATTCATCATCTTTTTTCCCTATTACCATAACTTTGGTTTTCTCTGCGTTTATTTTTAAATTCTTCTTTCGCAACGCCTCTGCCCATATATCTATATTACGCTGAAGGCTGAGCTTATTTTTCGCATAAATCACCAAATCATCTGCAAATATGCTCTCTGCTATTTCTACCGGTTCCATGTTGTAGTATCCCACCTTCATTTTCTTAACTTTCATTTTCGCTTCTTTTGTTACATCATCCATTATTATATTAAATAATACTGGGATAAGGTTGCCTCCTTGTCTTAATCCCTCGGTCGTTACAAATTCTTGAGATCTTGTGTTCCTGGTTCTAACGTAATTTCTTGTGTTCTTATATACAGCTTTAATACAGTTTATGAATTTTTGCCCGACTCCTCTCCTTCTTAGACTGTTCCAAACTAGTTCCCTTGGCACGCTGTCAAAGGCTTTCTTGAGGTCTATAAAGGCCACATATATATTGTCATTGGTACATTTCTCTATTAATTGTTTCAGTGTGAATATGTGGTCCTGAACTCCTCTTCCCTTTCTGAAACCACTTTGTGAATCTTCTAACTGTCTTTCCACTGTTATTTCTAGTCTTTTGGTCAGTATCCATTCATAGAGTTTGGCCAGCGGGCAAAGCAAAGTAATACCCCTGTAATTAGCGCAGTCCCGTTTATTCCCTTTCTTGAATATCGGTATCAATATTCCTATCTCCCAGTCATGCGGTATTTGTTCCTCTCTCCATACTTTGTTTAGTAGCTTTACCATTATTTCCACAGCTTTCGGTCCTAGGTACATTATCATCTCCGTATATATTCCATCGTGCCATGCCGCCTTGCCCCTTTTTAATCTTCTCACGGCTTCCGACATTTCTTCTATTGTTATCTCTACGTCTTTTTCGTTATTTTCGTTAATATTCTCTTGTTCCTCTTTAGTTCCTATGTCATTGTTCTTTTCTATCGTTAAGAGTTCTTCGAAATACTCCTTCCACCTCTTTATAATGTCCTCATCTTCATCTAGTATTTTCCCTTGTTTATTTTTAATAAGATTCGGCTTATATGTTCTTCCGTGTCGAAGGGTTTTTAGAACTCTATAAAACAACTTTAGGTTTCCGGAATGGTCTCTCTCCATCTTGGCTCCAAATTCTTCCCATGATTCTTGTTTCGCTGCTTTTACCATGGTTTTAACTTTATTTCTCTGCTCTTTGTAACTGTCGTATTTTTCATTTGTTTTATCGTTCAAATATTGCATCCATTTCTCTTTCTTGGTTTTTATCTCAGCTTTTATTTCTTCGTTCCACCATCTGGTTTGTTTGCTGTTTTCTCTAATTTTTGTCATTCCGCAAACTCTCTTGACTGCTTTAATTATTAGTTCTTTCATAAGAGACCACAACTCTTCTACGTTTAATTCATTTATAGCTTCTTTTATTTTGTCAATCTCTATTTCTACCCGTAATTTAAATTCCTTTGCCGTCTCTATATCTTTTAACTTGTACGTTTTAATTCTTCCTGTATCTAAATTTATCTTTTCGTAGGTTCTGGGTGGTCTTTTTTGTTGTGTTTGTATCTTTATTTTTGGTCACCACTAGATAATGGTCTGAGTAAATTGCTGGTCCTCTTTTTACCATTGTATCTTTTACTTCCTTTCTGTGTTTTTTATTTACTAATACGTAGTCAATTATGGACCTTTCATTTCTACTCTTCACTTCTCTTGTAAATTTGTGTATGTCATTGTGCTCAAAAAAGGTGTTAGTTATCACTAGGTTATTCAGTATGCAAAAATCTATCAGTCTTGATCCATTGTTGTTTTTATAGTTTTCTCCATATTTTCCAATTGCTTCTTCTGATTCGTCCGTCTTTATACCTACTCTTGCATTTAAATCTCCTATCAATATCACCCTTCCCCTGTCACTTTCAATTGTTTCCGACATTAAATCCCAGAAATTCTCTTTCTATTCAGCCCCCTCGTCCTCATTGGGTCCATATGCCACTATTATTGCTGTTTTGGTGTTTTTGTCCATATTCATTTCAATTTTTACAATTCTTTCTGATATTTTTGTCCATTTATGCAGGAATTTCACTTTCTCTTTTTTTATTATACAGCCTACTCCCTCCTTCGCTCTTTGTTTCCTGTCTACTCCACTGTAGATTAACAAATGCCTTCCTTCCATTTCCAATTCACCATCTCCCTTTCTTTTCGTTTCCGTTTTCCCCAGTATATCCAGCCCTGCTTTATCGAATTCCTCTTCTAGTTCCTTTTCTTTTCCTGTCAGACTCCTAATATTCCATGTACCTATTTTCCAGATTTCTCCTATTTGATCTTCCTCCTTGCTTTTTCTCTCATTTCGATTCTTACTTTTATTAAGCTTCAATTCCTGTTTCGCTGCCAATTTCGTCATCAGATCTCCGTCCACCGTCTCTTTTAGTTTTTTTGGGCCCTCCTTACCTTGATAGACTTTGTCTTCTGCTAGTTCTAGTGAGTATTTCTCTCTATTCCATTTCCACACTTTCTTATCTATAATCAGTTTTTGATATCCGCTTTTCACTGTTTTACCTCTTTTCCTCTCCTCCTCGGCTTTCCTTCTAATTAGTTTCTGTACGTCTCTATCTTGTTTTGTCATGTCATTATTTATATATATCCTATCGCTCTTAATTTTTGCTAATTTCGTCTTGTTTTTCATTATTTCCATTTTTTCCTCGAAGCTCCCTACTTTTACTAGGTACGATTTTGGTCCTATTCTGTGGGTAGCTTTAATCTTTGTCTCTACTTCAAGTTTTTCTTTCAGGAAGTTTTTTATCTCATTAATTAACTCATCTTGGGTGTTTGAGTTAAGTGCTATCCCTTGTACTACTATATTTTCCCTTCTCTTCTCTTTCTCTAAATATTCTAATCTGTCATTCGTTTCGCGTAACTGTTTTTTAATCTCTACATTATCTTTTATTATCCTCATGTTTTCATTCTTTATTAATTCGTTTTCTTTCTTTATTTCTCTTATTTCTTCTTTGTATTTACTCTGCTCTGTCTTTATTTGGTTTATGTCTACTGTTAACTGTTGTACCATATCTAATATCTTATCTATTTTGTCATCCTTTTTTTGTTGTTGTTTTGATGGTGATCTACTTATTTTTTTACTTATACTATAAGCTATTTCCTCTTCGCTATCTTGATTCTCTCCTCGCTTCCTTTTCTCTCCCTCTGATGATTCATCCGTACTGTGCATTTTATTAGTATTTGTTGGCTATCTCACTATTCTATTCCTCCTTAACCTATTTTTAAATTTGCGATGAAATTCTTGCGAAATATATATATAAAATGTTTTTACATCGTTTTTACATCGTCCTTGCGCTCTGTTATTGTTTATCTCTCTCTGTTGATCGCGCTTGTCGCTCGGGTCGACCCCTCGGAGGCTGGCATGCGCCGCGCTACGTTGTGTATTATTCCTAACCTTACTAATCTTGTATGTGTTTATGCTTCTAGTTACAATTACTGGGCCGCTACTTACCTTATTTTTACTGCTTCTCTTACCTTCTTCTGCTATGTAACTGTGCTGCAACTTTCACCAATATTTAACGATTAATTTAACTTAAAACCTCTTATTCACTTTGCTGTGTGGCTAAGCCGATACGTCGGTACTTCGTCGACACCGTACTACTAAATATATCATACAAAATATAAATCACCTCGTTTTGGCATAACTGAGATATTCCAATAATTATTCCGAGTTTTATAATATTGATCAAAAGCACGGGAATAATTGCTTGTGTACTGATTGTAATATTATCGTAAATCATTGCTTGTATTAATGCAAAAATATGAATTGTTATGAAACAGAAATTGGCTCCTATTAAAATCAGAATTCGCAAATACATCATCTTATTGAAACTTATTAAACTTAAATAAAACACCTTATATTTCACAAACAATAGTATATTGACTATATGCACATGAAATGTACATATAGTCAATATACTATTGTTTGTGAAATATAAGGTGTTTTATTTAAGTTTAATAGTGTAATAATTTCACAAGTGCTCAACATATATACTACTGTTATTGAAACTTCTTAAGGTATTTATTAGGATACCGTATGTTTTTACCATTTTCTGTATTAGAGCCGATGTGTCATCAAATAAACGATTGTTCTTTTTCGATAAACATTCTCTTTTTAGAAGTGATGTAGATGTTGTAAATAAAGTTTTTATTATCAAAGTTTTTGTAAAAAAACTCGCAACAGATATTGTTTCCGATAAATTGACATGTGACATATGAAGGTAATATAATACCTTCAAACAAAACGTATATTTATTATTTTGAGTTCTGAGTCTGCCAAATATTATTGTATCATAAGTGGTAACTAGAAAACAAAACAAAACAACAACAAAACAAAATACAAAGGTATTTTTAATAATATAAAATATTATTAAAAATCTGGTGTGAACAGAGCAACGCGAATTTGATGCAAAATGAAGATATTGATATATACATAACTTTTAATATAATTTTTTTTTATATTTATTGTTTTAGATAAGTTTAAGCATTTGGCATAAGAGGAATAATGAATGACATACTTTAGAAAAATTAGAGTGTAAATTTAGTTTTCTTATGTTGCATTGAAAGGTTACTAAAGTGCGAAGATGTTCTATCGTGCTGCCATTTGGTTAGTTTACTTTTGATGCCTGTCAAATTTGCCCTCCTATTTCATATTAATTTATTTCATACTTTTACCGCTTGAGCCACATTTTCTAATCATTTATTTTGAGAACTTTTGTTATTGTTTTTAGATTGGTGATATTTATATAATATGTCAGAAACTTTTTGTAAAGCAAGATTCAAATTAAATCTCTAATGATTTATTATGAAGAATTATTTTATAAAAGAACGAGATAATAAAGGTCCATTTTTATCCATATATGTCATAAATGAGGTAATTAAATCTATTTTGTTATGATTTCAAATTACTAATTTCATTTTAAATATTCTAGTGTATTGCTCAAGCTCTTTCTGTTAGTGTTGTAACTGTAAGTAAAACCAACACACCTGTTAGATCTGATAGACACGTTTCTAGTCATAAGAAAGTTAAATAAAAAAAAAAACCTGTAACCGAAAGCTCGAGAACAACAGAATTTGACATTCATGATACAATTTATGTAATGAATCAGAACAAAGGGCAGGTTACATTAAGTTCCATTCTCCAAGTATTAAAACATAAGAATATCTTTACTGGTAGCTTATTTTCTCTTCGCATCATTTTACAAAGAATTGGTTTTCGCTGGAGGAAAGACAATCCAAGAGTAGGACTTACGGAATTACCTACTGTTGTTTTTAGGAGATTTACTTTTTTCGAATCTATGTAAAATATATGAGATCAAATACTTGGCAGTTTGTATATTTAGATGAAACATGAATATTCTAAAACAGTAGATCATGGCAAGATGGCACTAAACATAGTATTCGTAATATAAAATCAGAGTGCTCATATTATATTATACAACATGTAGGCTGCAGAAGTTGTTTCATTTCAGAAGCTTCGAAAATATTTAATTCTAAAACAAAAAATTAAGATTATTATGGGGAAATGAATGAAAATAGTTTTTTTTATCATGGTTTCAAACAAAACTTATACCAAATTTAAAAGAACCTTCTATAATCCTAATGGATAACGCAAATTACCACTCATCTTTGACCAAATACTTCTTGGAATAATGGACAAAACAAAGAGTGGTAAACAAAATATTACCTTTCAAGAAGATAGTTATTGGTGGCTTTAAATAAGCCACCTAAGACATGTAAAACTGTGCAAAAGAATCTGGTCTATGGTATTGCGGCTGCCACCTTACTTTCAACACGATAGAAAATATTTAGGGTACCTATAACAAAAACTTATTATAACAAACATATTGGTAGGGATGGATGGGGCACAGAAAAATGCATTGCAATGTGGAAAGAAACATTAAGTAACATTACACCTGAAATATAAAAGGCTTATCCAACAGTGGTGCGAAAGAGAAGTAGGTTTCGATCGAGACGACATTCCAGAAGTAATAATTTCTTTAGAAGAGGATAGTAGCGAAGATGAATGTTATGCTACAGATCTTGAATAACTTTTTAGTTACTGTATATTAATTACAATATATATTTCATAATTATGCTGAAACATTTTTTTTGTAAATGATGTGTATAATTTTATATATTACATACCTACCTAAATAAAAAATGTCTATTACTAGAAATAAAGCATCCAATACTGTTAATGTATTTGATAAATGGCTTGGATCATTTTATATTATTTTGGCATATTGTGGCATCATATTAAAATGATGACGTGTATCAACTCCTTAATCTCAAGCTCTATATATAATAGTTTGTGGGGTAATGGAAAATTTTGCCTGCTTGTCGTATTTTTAAAAATAGTAAAAACCAGAGTCTCATCCTAAGAACAAGTAAGAAACTTTCATTCGAACCACAACAGATCAACGAGCACTTTTCAAGCACTAATACCAAATCAAAATTAATTATATATATATATATATATATATATATATATATATATATATAAATTGAGGCATTGCAAGAAGGAGTCGCTCTCTGAAAGAAACAAAGAAAATATATGTAACCATAATGTTTATACCATAATATTTATATCTACTTTGTACGTTAATATCAAGAAGGGGAAAGATTGATTCAAAGAATAAATACGTTATTTTGACGACAAATTCACCTTGAAATTATTAACTTATTTTTCTAATTTTTTTATTATAATGTTTATATTCATTTTTCTTTCAAATTCATATTTAACGCGTGTTTATTCAAACAAATGTAACGTATTTATTTTCAAATGCATTTGAACGATGAAGCCCCGCCCACAATGTCAACGGTGCAATAACCCGAGGAAAAAACCAATATTGACGGAGTGTTTGTAAACACATAAAACATATGTTATGCAACTAAAATTATCTTATAAATCGAATTGTAATTTTTTTAACTATTTTACACTGTAAAATTGTCTAATTTAATAATATTAACAAATTTAATGCAAGTAAAGAATGGGGCGATTTAGCGGAAAGTTATGCAATTAAAACAAGTGAAAAAAACAAGCGTCGGTCATTAGTCGTCACAGTGAAAGGTCACGTTTTTTTGTGCTCCGTAATAATTAAAATAATTAAGCAAAATTATTAAGTGCAAGAGATTTTTAATATTACAAAACGTTACACCTGCATACCAACCACCTGTGGACAAAATTTAACAGCCGCCGACCAAATAGTCCGAGACTTACGAATTTTTAAAGATTTTTACCGCCATAAAAAAAAATCTCACCGTAGCTTGACCACCATCGTTGACGATCGAGATCGGTCATTCGCTCTAGACGCAGTCGGACTTGGAAATTTCAACAAATTTCAAGTTATCCCGAGGGACCGTAGCAGAAATATTCTCCAGTTTCCCGTTGTGAAGCCGTCTCCAGAACACAAGCGCAGGAAGAAACGGAGATCATATACGAAGATTCAGGTTTTTGCTAATTTTAACAAACTCTCCCGCGCCATTTTCACTTGCGCATGTACATTTCTAGAACTTTACTTTGTTATTCCATAACTAACTATTTATATTACTTTCACCGATATTTTACCACTGTAATCTTTAGTCAAATTATTTAAATATTGGCATCTACTATTTGTATTTGTAAAACTTGATGCCATGTCACGGTTATAAACTATTTTACTAAGACAACACATTATTGCAACTGTCTTACACCATATTATTATACTGTACGAATACCAACCGTCGAGTGTGTCTCGCTTAATATTACTTGTGTGTCACGAAATTATTAATATAAATTTCTCAAACTTTGAAAAAATCGTTTATCCCTAATAAAGTTAATTGTCAATATTTTACTTTGTTTTTCTTTTGTAATATACTTGAGATACTGTTCCGTTCCCAACTTAATAAATTACGTAAAGAAAGTAAAAGTGGAAAGAAGTGAACCGACCTTAGCCCTGAAGAGAGAAAGAAGCTAGCCGAAGATAATAAAACAGATAAGTATATATGAGCCCGATTTGAATTTTACATGTTTTTATGACATTCATTCATTTTATTTTTCCGTACGTAAGAAACAATTTTATTTATCAACATAAACGTAACATTACATTTGGCGATCCCAACTTAGTGGGGCATTTATAACAGTTATAACAGTAATTAACATTTTATTCATTACATTAACGTACGTAATATAACATATGTCAGCCCAACTTTTGGGGTAATTCAGTAACATTACAATATATATATATATCAAACCTTGGATTCAATAAAGAATTATTATAGTTAAAAGTGCATTTTTATTATCCAACACAAAAGAAGTGAAAATTCCAGCTCGAATTTTACGGCATTATCGTGGTAAAAGTGCACTTTATTTTTGGCAAGATGTGGATGCCTGAATAACACCCTCTAATTGGTTCAGTAGTAATGCATAAAGCTCGGATTATACGCAAAATGGATTTTGTTGTTCAAAGGAATGTCAACAAAATTTTACATTTTCTGAGTTTATTTAAGGCACTTAAATTTTGCATATTTTTATTACTTGATGCATATTTCATGTAAGTAGGGCCTCGGTTATCCGAGCCCCGACTAACCGAGTTACGGGTTAACCGAGGTAATCCCCGGAGGAGATGCAGCCAATACAGCCATGTTTACGCGACCAACAGCGCAGCTGGTCAACTCGCAAGTGTTGAGAGACCGCGTCATTCAGACCTCAGTTGTGTCGGTGTCACTGTGCTGCTCAGTTACAGTTCGTTTGGGAGAGATGTGGGAGAAGTGACTGTAGGAGATTTGAAAAGAAAACGGGCCAAAATGGAAAAATTGTATTCACAAAAAGACAAAAGTAATAAACGAAAATCTATGAAAACCGGAGCATTTGAAAAAACATCAAGTGCCTTGTTTATGTGGTTTAAACAGCTCCGGAGCAAGGGAAGTCCAGTGAGTAGGCCTATGCTATAAGAAAAGGCTATTGAATTCCACTAAAAGTTTAAAGATGGAGAAGAAGAATTTACAGCAAGCAGAGGATGGTTTCATCGCTGGAAAACAAGATATGGAGTCAGGGAGCTACACATTTCTGGTGAGAATTTATCATCCAATCATGGTACAGTACTAAAGTTCAAGGACAAATTTGAAACTTTGTTTACAGATGAAGATTTCTCACTACAACAGATCTTTAATTGCGACGAAAAAGGCTTGAACTGCAGTATGTTTCCTGCAAAAACGCCACTTGCTTCTAAAAAAGAAGCTTCGGCTCCTGGTTTTAAAAAGTCAAATGATAAGGTCACAGTCACGGCTTACTCGAATACTACCGGGGATCGTAAGTTAAAGTTAATGATGATAGGAAAATTTGCCAAGCCTCGGCCTTTCAAAAATGTGTCTAATTCTAGCCTGAAAGTGCTGTATAAAAGTCAGAAAAATGCATGGATGGACGCTGCAATATTTAACTATTACTAACTTTATGTCACAAGTTGAAAAGTTTTTAAAAGAAAACAAACTGCCTCGGAAAGCGCTTTTGGTTATGCACAACTGCCCTGGTCATCCTGATATGGAAGAAATGGTTTCCGGTGACATAAAAATGACATTTTTACCCCACCTGCTCCTGTCCAAGGACCAAAGTATATTGGAAAACCTGAAGCGTAATTATAAACGCAACCTTTTGAAGACCCTCATTAGCGCAATTGACGAAAGAAATGACGTCGTACAGACACTTAAAAAAATCACAATGAAAGATGTGTACATGTCAGTTAAGGCATGGAATGAGGTGAAAAGCTCAACTCTTTAGAAGCATGGAGGAAGTTGTTAAACAGTACGGACTGTCAAGGAACTTTGCCTACAACAAAGTATGATAATGATGACGACCTCAGCCTTGCACAGCTAGCTCAAATATTGGATGGTGAAACAATCACTGAAAATTATGTAGCCGATTGGATCAACGCAGATGAAGAATTGGATGTGACTGACGAGACGATTGTACAGGCAGTAAATGTAGAAACCGAAGAAAGTGAAAGTGGCAATGAAGCTATTGAAATAGAGAATGATAAAATCAATCACAAAGAAGGATGCAAAGCGATAGAAAAGGCTATCGAGTATCTCGAGCAACAGTCAGAAACAACTTCAACAGACCCTCTACTACTATGATTATTGCGTGAAGCGGCGGCAAGGAAGCGAGAGAGTTACCTTAAACAGAAGACACTTAAAGCCTTTTATATGAAATATTTACAAATATCAAATTAGAATGTATGTAATAGCAGAGTAAGTGGGGATGTAAACATTGCTGTCTACAAATTACAAAGCAAATCAAACGAAATTTTTTTGTTTGAAAAATATGGTCTACGTTGGGACTCGAACTCAAGTCTACAGCTATCCGGGCTGTCGCTTTTACCACTAAGCCACAATAGACCCAGGTTCAAGCTATTTAGAAATGCATTATAAAGTAACAGTGTTAATGAATCAGATGTCAGTTATTGAATGTAGATGTCAAGTTGAAAGCAGAAGTCAGTTTTGAAAGCTCATGTCAGTTTTGATAGCAGATGTCAGTTAGTGAAAGCAAATGTCAGTTAATGAAAGCAGATGTCTGATTTGAAAGCAGGTGTCAGTTATGAAAGCAAACGTCAGATTAGAAAGCAGATGCCTATTTTGAAAGTAGATGTGAGTTATTGAAAGCAGATGTTAGTATTTTGAGATCAGATGTCAGATTTGAATGTTGGAAATGCTATTACTCCATAGCTATATGAGTGTTCAGATAATTTCTTAGCCTGTTTACATCCCCACTTACTCTGCAATTACATACATTCTAATTTGATATTTGTAAATATTTCATATAAAAGCCGAAAAACTCCAATAATTTATCAATTGTTATATATATATTTCAAAGTACACAACCATCTCGTTTAATAGCTGATCTAGGTCTCCCTTCATTTACCTTGGCCTCTCAAAGAGGGCGACCTCGGATATACCGGTTTTTCTCACACGTTAAATTTAAAACATTTTCAAAATATACAACTCATCCCACAAAATATGTACATTTTTATTTGAAATATTTAAATTATTTTTAATTAAAAATCCATAGCAATATGTACATACTGTACATATTTTATAATTTATGTACATATATATGTACATACATAGTGTATTGCATTTTTAAGTGGCTACATTTTAATATGTTATAGATGTATTATTTTATGTACATACATATATATTACATAGACTCTATATTCTATAGACTTCATTGACTATGTTTTAATTCATTTTAAACTTTACCGCATATTCCTTCCTAGATTTACAACAGAGTCCGTGTTCTTCGAGTTTTCGATTATCCGAGGTATCCTCGACCCACATTATCCCGGATAAGCGCGGCTCTACTGTACTGCGTATATCACTTACTTCAGTATAGCTGTGGCAATATATAACCGGAACAAAAGGATAAAGTGACGGTTAGAATAGGATATCATGGTTAGGTATAAATATGCTGTCGAATGTTATATTTTATATTAATGCTGTCCAATGCTGCCCCTTATATGTGTAAAGAGTCAGTTAATTTAAAGATATATTTTCTTAATTTAATTCATATGGCTCATGGCACTAATAGAGTTGTCGAAGAAATCAGAAACAATTTCTTGTTTTGAATAAATTAATTTCTAATGCAAGAAAGCTTTTTAAAAGCGTCATTACGGGTTCAGTTGTACAAAGAATCATTTCGCGGTTTAAAATTACCTCCGCAACCAGTAATCACTAAGTGGGGAACATGGCTAAATGCCACCATTTTTTATTCAAAAAATTATCAAAATATTAAAAATTTTATTCTGGAGTTCCCTGATGACTCAGATGCTATAAAAGCAAAAGGGTCTTTAAAAAATAAAGCAATACCAAAGCAATTGGCATTTATTGCAACAATTTTTTTTGTAGCAGCAGAAACAATTTTGAAATTAGAAGCAAGCGAACTGCTTTTGAGTGAATCTATAAATACAATAAACAAATGACATAACGTATTGCCAACTATTACAGGAATTGGAAAAATAATTTTTAAAAAGCTAACCTTAGTATTAGAAAAAATCAAGGATTTAAAATTCTTTTAAAAGTCTAATATTTTGAAAGTGGAAATTCCAGATGACATTGAATTTGAGCCTTACATTCTAAGCGATTTCAAAAATACTCCAATTACGAGGGATGTTAACAAATTCCTGGGAATTGTGCTCCAATTAAATTACGCAGAAGTTATAGGCAACGCTGTTGGTGATAAAGAAGTCTTGACATGTTTATGCAACTATCCAGTGTAATACGCTCAGTCTGATTCGGGTGTTCGACCGATATAGCCGCATTTTTATAGCACTGTTTGTGTAACCATTGAAGACGCGGCGAAATTTCAAAGAACAATAATTTTCTTTTTGTGGAAAGAGTGTGTGAAAACTTCATAAATTATTGAACGTCTAAAAGGAGTATCTGGCGAGTCTGTAGCATCTAAAAGTACTGTATATCGGTGGATACATCGTTTTAAAAGTGGTAGAACATTATTAGAAGACGAGCCACGCAGTGGTCGCCCGAACACGTCGGTAAATGAAAGAATCATTACTGGAGTGGAGAACCTACTGAAAGAGGACAGACGAATGACTATTTCTCAAATTATTGTACACCTAGGAACAGATATACAACAAGTTCATGAGATCTTACATGATTGTTTGGGCGTACGCAAGGTTTCAGCCCGCTAGGTGCCAAGGCTGTTGAGACCGGAACAGAAACTCAATAGATCTGACATCTGTCGTCAACTTCGAAAGCTGTTAGCCCATTACGATGATGAATTTTGGCAACGGATAATAACCACTGACGAACCGTGAATTTCTTATTCAATCCTTTCAATCCGCGTAACCCCGAAAAAGGGCCTCCACTTAAGGCGCGTGCAGTTTCGTCTGTTGGAAACGTAATGCTTCCTGTATTCTCTGATATTGCGAAGGGATTATTTTATGGATTATCTGACGAAAGATACTACAATTAATGCAGAATTTTATTCGAACTTATTATCCGGACCACTGCGGCAGGCACTTATCAGAAAACGGCCTGGGAAGTTGCATAAGCGTTCGTTATTGCAACAGGATAATGCAAGACCGCACACCGCAAGAAAAACGAAGGATGTTTTGAACGGTTTACGATGGGAATTGCTTCCTCATCCACCTTATTCACCGCAGCTTGCACTGAGTGATTTTTATCTGTTCCCAGATTTGAAAAAACCTTTACGGGGTGTTCGTTTTGAGAGTTTAACTGACGTAAAACGTGCCATAAATAGGTGGATTGAGAAGACGCCAAAAAGGTTCTTCGAGGGCGGCTTAAAAAATTAATTTATCATTTGGATAAATGTATTCAATTAAATGGCGATTATGCTGAAAAATTACATTGTAATATTGATGAAAATTGATAAAATAAAAAAAATATAGCTAAATTCCCAGAACTTTGGAAACATCCCTCGTACTTGAGTTGATGTTGAACGATTTTTTTCCATATTCAAGCACTTGGTAGACGACAGAAGACATTCATTTAAAATAGAAAATTTAGAAAAGCATCTAATTGACAGTTTTTTTTAATAGTACCTAATTGTAATAACTGGATAGATCATACATAATAAGTTATAAGTTATAAGTAAATAGGCACTTATTTAAATAAATGCTTTCTACATATACGACGTTAATTATTCGAATTTTATACTGAGAAAAAATTCGCCCTTATGCAGGATTCGAACCTACGTCCTTTGGTTTGCTGGACCACGCTTTTACCATTAAGCTATTAGGGGACTGAAGTTCGAATTGTCGGGAAGTCTTAAATTGCATTAAGAAACAGATATTAATATTGTGCCCGTAGTTGGCAAAATTGTAGCAAATCAATTGCATTTTTGCGAAGTAATTATTTAAGCATGTTTGCGGGACCGTCAGTTGTAAACATAACTGACGGTCCCGCAAACATGCTTTCCGTGGGCCGGCCTCGTGAAGTACATTGTGGTAAGTTGTTACATGTGGTGTATAAAATCCATACATTACATCTTGTGGCAGACACTATTTGAAGGGGTTATCCAGAAGTATACACTTTATAGCGCCTAAAAAAGTAGTTTTTCAAATGCTCGAAATGTATTCGCGAATTTCACATACATTCCTGAACCTCCACAGTCGATTCTTATGCTGGGGTACATTATTAAATGACCCATTTTATTATCTTAAGTAATACTAAAGAAGCAAGTCTGTAGTTTTACACAGCAGTTACGATAGACTAATTGAAGAGCTTGAAAAACTACAAAATTCTTCATTGTTATTATTGGAAGTTCGTCATATTGTATTTACAAACATTATTTTAATTATGCTAGTACTACATCATTAGATGTCGAATGATCGTTCTCAACATATAAGAGCATTTATTTTCCACGGCGAACACAGTTACATGAAAAAACTTGAAACATACCTGATGCTGCAAAAATTTAACCGATGTTATCCACTTTGTGGATCTGCATACTGAAGACGCGGCTTAAAAGGATAAGTCTTTATTTACATTTATTACTTGCTAAATCCTTTGCACTTTCTCGAAGCAAACGCTACCGACCGAACGTCTGCAATGCCAACTCTAGCTATAAGAATTGTACCATTTTTTTAAGTGAAGGATGTATAAAATAAAAGGCAAATTTAAAATCGCACTGTTTTAATTTTAAAACCCACAAAATTTAACAATTTATTTATTTAATTAAAGAAAAACTTTGTTAAAACTTGCAGCTGGATCGCTTTGGAACAAAATAACCACGTAAGTAACAATTGCTGATAATATCTAGAAAATACATTGCAACTTAGTAATAACTTATTTTCTTAAAAATTTTATTAAAACTTACAGTTAGAACTACCGTCAAATCGACGTTGAAGAATCCTGCCGCGGTGATATTGATTTTGTTGTGGAGTAGTTGTATAGCGAAAGCATTGACCTGCATTTAAATAAGGTGTAACAAGTAAAGTTAATATTGAATGAAATGGCTTTTGTTGCCAGTAGTTTTTCTTGTAGTTGTGATTTTGTTTGGACTCGAATCGTATGGTTGACGTTATTTTCGGAAAATCTGTTTTTTAATAGTACATTCTTGATACTGTGTTTCCTGTTCTATGTGCGTAATTATTTGACTATACGATGTATCGATAAAATCAAACGGGCTTCATCTTTTTTTTTATAACGGACACACAAATTAGTGAAATGTTAAGAAATCCAAAAACAAAAATATAGCAAAAAAAGAAGTATATGAAGTATTCGTAGGAGACTGCGAATTAGCAAGAAAGTGTCTTTTGAAGAAAAAAGAAAGGAAACCACTTGCTACGGTACAAAGAGCGTATCGACAATTCTCAAAAACCAAAAAAAAAACATGTTTCGGGCGACGTGGATAGCCCCACCTACCCGCTTCTGCCAACGTCTAGTGCCCACTCGGCTACTATGAAGCCTTCGTTCGGGGATGGGGAATACGAGACACAGAGGTACCGAAACAAAAGGTGGCAAAGGGCGCCGCCAAATTTGGCACCGCTAGACGCCGCAAATTCGGAAATTACGATAACAAAATAATGGCAAGCCACGCGGCGGGTAAATCGCGCAACTAAGTCGTCCGACAACGATAACGAAAAGAAAAGAAAAGTTCAGACCAGGCTAAGTACGACTACTCTTTATTTAAATTTCGAGAGAAATATTAAAATTAAGCAAAGAAAAAAAGAAAGGTACTATGTATGATAGACTAAATTGATTAAAAAAAAAAAACAAAGAAAAAGCGAAAATTACTATATATATATATATATATATGAAATGATGGTTTCTCGGGTTCTTGGCCGCGTGTGAGATGTGTCCTGAGAAGGATTGTTGTCTCGACGTTTCGACGGGATCGCACTCGTCATTTTCTAGAGTTGTTCTTTCACTTGACGCTGAAGAGTAACTGCCGATCGTGTCCTCGGGTGTCTGCTATTATGTTGCACTATGGGAGGTGGGGGTTGCGCTGCTGCCGTCGTGCGTACACGGCTTCGCGTGATTGGTCCGGGTGTCTGTGATTCCTGTGTGGGGGCGTGTACCTGTCCCGATGTGTTGTGTTTCGCATGAGTCTTGATTTGCATGCCGGCTAGGAGTGGCTTCCAGGTGTACGCTAAACGTTGGCCGTCGTCGCGTTTGTTTAGACTTTTGGGTCTCTTTTCTATTTCAATCGCTTCTCTAGTAATTCTAGTAGATAGACTTTCGCTCTTCGCTAGGATCTTCGTATTCTCGAAGTCAATAGTGTGCCCCGTTAGGAGGCGGTGTTGTGCTAGAGATGATGTTGTTTGTTTCTTGAAGACTGCGTTTATGTGTTCCTCTTTTCTCACGCTTATTCGCCTGTTCGTCTGGCCTACATAGGATTGTTCGCATTCTGAGCACGGCACTTCGTAAACGCCTTGGTCTTCAAGTGGAATTTTATCTTTCGCGTTGACTATTTTATCGGCTATTTTTCCCTGTGCTGTAAAGATGGTGTCTATGTTGTGTTTTCTTAGTATTCTACCGATTTTGTCTGTGGTACCCTTTATATATGGTAGAAAGGCCTTTGATGTAAATTCCTCTTTTTCCCGTTTTTCTGCTCTATTGTGTCTGGCTTTGTCTATTGTTCTTTGTGAATACCCGTTATCAAGAAGAGCGTTTCTAATATTTCTTCTTTCTTCGTTTTTATGTTCATCGTCTGTTAGTCGTTCGGATCGTAAAACTAGGGTTTTCACTACTGAGTTCAATTGTGCCGGATGATGATGCGATTGTGCTTTTAAGTACCTATTTGTGTGTGTAGGTTTCCGGTAAACGGTGTGTCCCAATGTTCCATTTTCTTTTTTGATCACTAACACATCTAGAAAAGGTAGCTTCCCTTGTTCTTCTACCTCCATTGTAAACTTAATTTTCGGATGTTCGCAGTTTAGTTGGTGTAAAAAGTCTTGTAGTTTTTCTTTGCCATGTGTCCATATTACAAATGTATCGTCGACGTAGCGCAGCCACATTTTCGGTTTGTTCTTACAGGTGTTTAGAAAGTTTGTTTCAAAGTTCTCCATGAATAAGTTCGCTATAATCGGTGATAGCGGGGAACCCATCGGTGCGCCTTCGACTTGTCGATATTTCTGGTTGTTGTATGTGAAATATGTGTTTATAAGGCAGTGTTCTATCAGGTTAATTTTAGCCTTTTGTACTTGATACTGGTTTTCTAATATGGATATGGTCTCTGCGATTGGCACCTGCGTAAATAGAGATGTCACATCGAAGCTGACTAGCAGGTCCGTTGGTTGAACATGAACGTTTTTTATCAGTTCAATGAAATGATCTGCATTCTTTACGTAGGACGCCATTTGTTCTGCCTGTACCTGAAGTTCTTGTGCCAGGTATCGTGCTAGAGCTTGTGTTGGTGATCCAATAGAACTAACAATCGGACGAAGTGGTACATCGGGTTTATGTATTTTTGGGAGTCCGTAGAGTTTTGGACATCGGGACGATTTTTCCCGGGGGATGGTCTGCTTCTTTATTTCTTCGCTCAGCGGTGTTGCGTTTATTTTTGCTTTGGTTACTTTTTCTAAGTACGTTGTAGGGTCCGTGTTGATTATTTTATATGACGGGTCGTCTAGCAGTGATCTTATTTTGTTGTCGTAGTCGGTTTTGTCTAATACTACGGTGGCGTTTCCCTTGTCGGCAGGTAGAACTATGATGTTAGTGTCCTTTTGAATATCTTTCAAGGCTAGATGTTCATCTCTACACTAACATCATAGTTCTACCTGCCGACAAGGGAAACGCCACCGTAGTATTAGACAAAACCGACTACGACAACAAAATAAGATCACTGCTAGACGATCCGTCATATAAAATAATCAACACGGACCCTACAACGTACTTAGAAAAAGTAACCAAAGCAAAAATAAACGCAACACCGCTGAGCGAAGAAATAAAGAAGCAGACCATCCCCCGGGAAAAATCGTCCCGATGTCCAAAACTCTACGGACTCCCAAAAATACATAAACCCGATGTACCACTTCGTCCGATTGTTAGTTCTATTGGATCACCAACACAAGCTCTAGCACGATACCTGGCACAAGAACTTCAGGTACAGGCAGAACAAATGGCGTCCTACGTAAAGAATGCAGATCATTTCATTGAACTGATAAAAAACGTTCATGTTCAACCAACGGACCTGCTAGTCAGCTTCGATGTGACATCTCTATTTACGCAGGTGCCAATCGCAGAGACCATATCCATATTAGAAAACCAGTATCAAGTACAAAAGGCTAAAATTAACCTGATAGAACACTGCCTTATAAACACATATTTCACATACAACAACCAGAAATATCGACAAGTCGAAGGCGCACCGATGGGTTCCCCGCTATCACCGATTATAGCGAACTTATTCATGGAGAACTTTGAAACAAACTTTCTAAACACCTGTAAGAACAAACCGAAAATGTGGCTGCGCTACGTCGACGATACATTTGTAATATGGACACATGGCAAAGAAAAACTACAAGACTTTTTACACCAACTAAACTGCGAACATCCGAAAATTAAGTTTACAATGGAGGTAGAAGAACAAGGGAAGCTACCTTTTCTAGATGTGTTAGTGATCAAAAAAGAAAATGGAACATTGGGACACACCGTTTACCGGAAACCTACACACACAAATAGGTACTTAAAAGCACAATCGCATCATCATCCGGCACAATTGAACTCAGTAGTGAAAACCCTAGTTTTACGATCCGAACGACTAACAGACGATGAACATAAAAACGAAGAAAGAAGAAATATTAGAAACGCTCTTCTTGATAACGGGTATTCACAAAGAACAATAGACAAAGCCAGACACAATAGAGCAGAAAAACGGGAAAAAGAGGAATTTACATCAAAGGCCTTTCTACCATATATAAAGGGTACCACAGACAAAATCGGTAGAATACTAAGAAAACACAACATAGACACCATCTTTACAGCACAGGGAAAAATAGCCGATAAAATAGTCAACGCGAAAGATAAAATTCCACTTGAAGACCAAGGCGTTTACGAAGTGCCGTGCTCAGAATGCGAACAATCCTATGTAGGCCAGACGAACAGGCGAATAAGCGTGAGAAAAGAGGAACACATAAACGCAGTCTTCAAGAAACAAACAACATCATCTCTAGCACAACACCGCCTCCTAACGGGGCACACTATTGACTTCGAGAATACGAAGATCGAAATTGAGAAACGTCCGGACAATTTGAATTCGCGAGATGATACCCAGAGGCTACCAACAGCATGGAAACCAGTATTAAGCAAAGGAGTTGTCAACAAGAAACAACAAACAAAAACACCGCAACCCAGCCAGCCCACACCAGCTACAGGCCCAACGACACGGAGTCGCGCACATACTCAACCAAGTGTAACCAACCAGAACGCTAAGCAGGTATATAACAACCATCTTAAACTCGACTACGTCAGTTTACGAGTAACCAGAAGCAGACAGTTATCGCAGACCTGAAGATGGCAAATGTGATTTTGCCGAAACGTCGTCCAGAAACCAGCACCGGTCTTTACAAAGACCAAACAATGGAAACGCGGAAGAAAACCCGGAATCCAGTTACAACATAGATATATATATATATATATATATATATATATATATATATATATATATAAACTAACTAACCTCTGCTCAACACACCTCGTCAAAATACGTATTTCTATGTAGTTTTATAATACCATTAAAAAGAAAATAAATGAATTAAGAATATAATTTAAACAAAACAAATAGAGAAAATATCTAATATATATATATATACTCGTATATATAAATTTAAAATTGTAAATTTTAGGCGAAACAAAAAACAAACTAAATTTTAGCCGTATTTCTAGGCGAAAGAAATTCGTTTTGCGCAAACAGGAAAAAAAAACTTATAAGAACACCTGAGATTTCACCGCAAAGATCGTTCTGTTTTGAAACAAAGAAGAACTTACATGAACAAAATATTACGTTATATCTTTATTAATAGTATTATTTTAAACTTTGAAATATAACAACAACAAAAAAGAACTAAGTAATATGGCATTAAATGAATTTAAACTAAAATTATTAATAAATTACGTAGCACAAAAAAAGAAATTGACTATAAATAGAGAATGATTAGCAAAAGAAAAATAAGAAAAGAGATCGCTTAGCTCTGTGTCCTAACGTCCTTCATCAACAATTGGGACCGTTTCGGTACCAATTGTCGCCGATTAATAATTTAATGTCGCTGGAGTCGATGTAACATCCGTAGTCCATGGGAAAAATAACATCTATTTAAAGCTGCAAATAAACGAATAAAAATTCAAAGAAATAAATTAATTTCGACATTACATACCAGAATGAGGTTCTAGTGGTTTAATTACACACGACTTATGTTTCGTTGAAGGAAAACGAGCCCCTCTCGTCAGCGTAAAAAAAATCCCTTTACGGGTAATTGGTACTTCCAATAAAAAAAATACGTGGTGCTTAATAAAACCCTGAGCGCAGGAGTACTACAATATCGATACTCTAAATTACGAGATAATTAAAGCCCTATAGATAAGCAAAAAACGACCATATAGTTCGGACAAAGGAGATGTTAATTACGGATTGCAGCACACATGAGACAATGACAAGCTGACACCCACTGAATGACCAGACGCGATAACCAAACAGGAGCGTTGATGCGCTGCGTAACTTTCATTTAACATTAACAATGTTCTTTGTGTTCTATAAATCGACTATGTAGTTTTGTTTAGTTGAGGAAGGTGTTAACTTGGAGCAAAACGAAAATTTGTCGGAAGGATTGGAAGTGGATTAAGTCATCTACAATTGGTTTTGCCAAGCCAGAAATAAAGCAATTCCAATATCTGGGCCGCTACTTAAACAGAAAGCACTGGAGGTAGCAAGCAGTTTAAAGATGGAAAATTTGGCAGCATCAAATGCATGGTTGGAATGTTTCTGCCGGCGCCACAGAATTATTTTTAAATCAATTTGTGATAAGTCCGCATTAATTTGGACGATATAGAGGACTGGAAAACCAAGTTGAGGAATTATCCTCCTCGAGATGTCTATAATCCTGACGAAACAGGTCTTTCTTACCGCACCATGCCAAATAAGACATATGCATTAAAAATGAGAATTTTGCAGGGAAGAAAGCAGCAAAACAGGGGTAATCATGTTGACAAATTAACCTTAGAATGGGCTTCTAACAAAAAGGCTTGGACGACAACAGAAATTAAGACAAGCTAGTTGCATAAATTTGTCAATAAAATGAAAACCAAAATAGAAAAGTGCTTCCTTTCTTGGATAATGTTGCGTCACATATAAAGTTCATTCTAAAGAAAATTATTAGATAATCATTAGAAAACACCACTTCGCATTGTCAGCCTTTAGATCAAGGAATAATTCAGAATTTCAAATTAATTTACAGAAATTTTTTGATTAAAAAGCTTCTAACGGTTTTTGACAGTGAATGTGGTTTCGAAAATTCAGAAAAAAAATAAATTTAGCCAATGCACTTATGTCTTACAGCTGCTTGGAGTAATTTTCCAAAGTAGGATTCTCTGATGTTATCCAAGAAGATACAATTTTTGATGAAGAATACGAAAGACCCCTTGCCTAACTCTTTCCTACAGTACGTAACGAAATTGTGGATTTAGATCAATTTGCTTTGATAGTCATGTGCCTACAGACAGCTCTAACTTCAGTATTACGGAAATTGTTCAGGAATTGTTCAATAATGACGAAGAACAGAACTCCTATAATAGTGATGTGGACGAATGTGAAACTCCAAAATCTACTTTATCCAGTATCAGCGAAGTGTGTGCAAAATTAAGAGACATACGGAATGATTTAATGTGCAATGGTGAAATTTTTATGGACATTTCTGGAATTTTACTCATATGGGAAGCTGTAATTTTTAAATCGAAGCTAAAAAATTTAAAGCAAACTAAAGATTGAAATATTACTTTAAAAAAGCTTTAAAAATCATTGGTTTAATTCCCATGAATATATTGTAATAATATGTATAAATAATGAACATATGTATTATCTATAATATGTACCTAGTCTATG
Source organism: Melolontha melolontha (assembly GCA_935421215.2). Taxonomy (NCBI): domain Eukaryota; kingdom Metazoa; phylum Arthropoda; class Insecta; order Coleoptera; family Scarabaeidae; genus Melolontha; species Melolontha melolontha. Next base: position 578,777 of record OW285243.1, read on the forward strand.
GTTTGTACATATTACATACATTAAAATAGTTTTAGTTTTCCGCATATATATGTGTATTTATATAATATTTACTTTAATTAAGAAAATAAAAAAACTGTATTTACTGTATTTCAAAATATATTTGATATGTTACAAATGTTTCGGTGGAATATATGAGACTACGAGAGGTTACCCAAAAAATTCCTGGAATGTGAAAAAAAAACATAATAAATTGTTCTTACTTCTTCAAAGTACTCTCTTTTTGCATGAATACACCGATCCCTGCGACTTGCCCATGTCTGAAAGCAGTACTGGAAATCTTCGCGTATTAACGTGTTCAACACTGCCTGTGATTCGGTATGGATCTCCTTAATTGTCTCAAAACAGCGCCCCTTGAACTTCAGTTTCAACTTCGGAAACAGGAAAAAGTCACAAGGGGCAAGAGGGAGGGTGGAGTAGTACTAAACTGACGAACAACAAATGACGTGTGTGTTAGTATATTGTCGTGGTGTAGGATCTACGAATTATTGTGCTACTACCCGGGACGCTTGCGTCGAATGTTTTCTCTTACTTAATCGGCGAAGCGCATCATCATAAAATTATCCATTAACTGGTTCAACTTATGGGAGAAATTATTTATGCACGATGTCATCAGCGTCAAAGAAACCAATCAATATCAACTTGACATTGCTTCGAACTTGCTGTGCTTTCTTCGGTCGTGGTGGTGATGGCGTCTTCCATTGCGATGACTACTTCTTTATTTCGGGATCATACCCGTACACCCATGATTCGTCGCCAGTAATAATTCTAGCATCCCTTTCGGCAGTTTCTTTCAGCTCTGTGCACACATGAATACGGTGACATTTTTGTTCAATGCTGACTAACCTTGGCACAAATTTCGCACCAATATGTCGATGTAGATTTCGTCGGACAGAATACGATGGCAAACGCCGTACGAGAAACCGACAATATTACAATATCATCGATTGTTCTCCTTCGGTCTTGCAGAATAGCATCACACACTTTTGCCACATTTTGTGGCGTGTTTTCCGTACATGGACGACCGGAACATTCATCATCATCATCATTAATTTACACATGTCCACTTTTAAAAAAGTCATAAGTTTTCGTCTGGCCTAAAGCATCCTCACCAAACGCTTGTTTCGGAGTTTACGCTGCCATTTTACCATGTTTGAAGCAGAATTTGATGTAGGGTAAGGCGAGGCAAGTGGGCGAGGTTAAGGAAAAAAACACAATAAACTACAAATAGATTTAAAAAAAAAACAAGTACAAGAAAATAACGGAACATTGATTAATTTTTCATGAACAAGTCATAAACGAAATAATAAAACGAAGAAAAAGTTGAAAATAAAAAGTTGTTGCATTTTCGTCATTTTGCCCCAATAGTGGGATAAGATGACGAACACATTGGGGCAAGACGATGATTACATACAAAGGTCACATTTAAAAACAGCTCGATTCCCATAACTCGTGCAGGCTTCGTGCCACCAACTTTCACACACATCACACTTTATCCAATCTTCAACTAGAGGATCAAAGTATCGTTCTTAGTAGCCTGTACATAATATTTCCTCATTAGATTTTTCTTCGCATTTTCTTTTCTTGGTCACATTTTTACTAATTTTTCTCGTTCTTACTCTTCAAGATTTTCTTTATTAGAAGTTGAGGTTAATATTGAGGCTTTTTGCATCGGTCTGTTGGTTTTCAGAACGGTTCGATTGATTTTAGGCAAAGGTCTAATCTCAACAAATTTAATTTGCTGATTCAATTTAGATGGGTTTTGCAGATCAGATACACTTGCATCAGCCAAATCTCCTTGAATCCCATGTTCCGGTTTGTTCTATTGTATTTTTGATCATTAGTTAGAGGTCCAGCATTGCAAGGCAATTTTTGCAAGCCGGATGAGCTAGTTGAATGTGGTGGAATTTTAGATTTTGCTTCACTGTCTTGTTTCCTTTTTATGTTAATGAGAGGTTCATCATCACTAGACACTTCACTTTCTGCGATAATATGTTTGCGGTCACCAACCAAAGCTGGTGCAAAATCTGCCTCATTAAATATGTCTGGATCAAATGGTTCAATGCAAAATTTAGCGAAACTTTTAAGTGTGGTTCCTACAGTTGCTGCTTTAAAATAAGCTTTTCCAAACAGCTGTCCAACGTCTTTATCTGTAATAGTTTTACCTGGATTATTTACCAAATAATTATCGCAGGCCTGACTATAAAATGTTTTAAGGGGACTAAAAAAATCCTACGTCCAACGGCTGCAATCGGTGCGTTGTATGAAGAGGCAAACCAATCATAATTACTCCACTTTCTCTCTGCACAAGTTGATTGCTTCTAAAGAAGTATGAGATGAATGATTATCAACAATTAATAATATTGGAGTATTTTGGTTTTGGTGTATTTAATAAAATGACAAAGATGTTGAACAAAAGCATTCATCCATCCACTTTGTTGAGCTATACCTTCGAAATTAGAAGGACATCCATATAAAAGCTCAGGACGCATTCTAACCCTGGCAACCCTGGTACGAACCATGTGCGTTTATGAGATTATGTGTTTCGGCCACGCTCACCATTAGCCATTTTTTGCCTTTTGCATCCAATTGGAAATAAAATTTTCGGCTATTTACTAGGAACGATGGACAAATCTGAATCATCAGGCGTAAAATTGTGTTTTAATTTAGGATCCCGAATCAAATCAAAAAACCTCGTCACTTCAACTTGATTAAATCCAATTAGACGACCTATTGATATCAACTCAGGTGTTCTTAAACTAATTTTGTGTCTCTTCCTGAATGAAATTAGTCAGTCTTTACCAGCCTGCTTAAGAATTTTGTTGAGCTGGTGTGAAATGTTGTTTCTTTCAGTAAACTTGTAGCCAATTTATCGGCACTGCAAACAGGTGAGACAAAACCATCTAATATTAAAATCATTGATATAGCTAGTAAGTTCCTTTTCTTGTTGTTCTGTGTTCTGTGAAAGTAAGCTTAAATCTGCTGCCCCTTTTTGGTAAAATTTCGTTTTCCCTGCTCTACTTAACATATCTACGCAGTGTTGCTTCAGGTACTTCGTAAATTACGCTGGCTCTGTTAACTGCCAAATTTTCATTTTCGATAGCATACATGGCACCAATTAAACTGTCTTCTGACCAAAACTGGCGATTAGTTTTGTTCTTATAATTACGCACCTTTGTAAAAAAAATGTTATTATATATATATTCGTCAATATGCCCCTAGGGCAAAATGACGAATTTGTCAACTTGCCCCTTAGAGCATTTATAACAAAAGCCTTGTAAATAAAACAAACAAAAAATAACACTGATTTGTCCTATAAATATTGCTAATCTATATGGTTCTAGAACAATATAAATATTCAACAGAAAAAGTCCTACCTTTCCCTTTTGTGCAAAACCTTACTTCACTGAACAACAATATTATAACGACTAACTTGTAAACACATTGGCAAGCATAAATTTGATCGTATGCAAACGCGCGCCTCCTATCATTTTAGGCTATAATAAGGGGCCGATATATTACAAATTTCTGCTTTTGATTTTCGTTAAAATTTAATTTCTCATCTTACATCGTACGTCAACTTGCTCCACCTTACCTTACATTCTTTGCTCTTTCACCAGACAGTGTAGTGTTGTTGAACAACTCAAACAAACACAACTCAACAAATATGAACACAGAAACTGTTTGTGAGCAAAGTACCATTTTACAGACTGACTTAGTAGTAGCATCGCGCCGTATTCAAATTCCAGGAGTTTCTGTGTAGCAGCTCGTATATTTGACAAGTTACAAATGATTTGGCGTGATATATGAGACTATTTCATAACATCAAGAGAGGTTTTATAAACAAAAGAGAAATCAGAAATGAAGATCTAGAAGACAACAAATGTGGTTTTTGGTTGTGACTCGTGGCTGTTTACGGATAAGTTACAGAGGAAAATCCAGGTAGTAGAAATGAGACATAGAAAGAGAAGCTAATGTGACAATAATGGTTAAGATAAGGAATGATACCCTGAGAAAAGATTAGATATTTAAATTGCCAGAAAGTTTGTCGAAAGAACACAAATACGCCAGTAGGGACATCTAGAAACATTAGATAATAAAAGACAGGTTACTAAAGTACGGGACGCGAGGATGATAGAAAAAAAGAGAGATTGACCCCGTATAATTTGGAATAATGAAAAGCCAAAGTATTGAAGAACAAAGATCGAACATGGAAGAATGTTGAGATATAAGTTAGAGACAGGCAAGGCAAGAATGGAGAAAAATAGTGAAAGAAGCTTAAAGAATTAAAGAAGTGTAAAATAGATAGATAGTGTCTTCTACACTTAATAGTAAAAAAGGGATAGATTAAACATGTATCTAAATATATATCACCAACAGAGCTGGAATACGTCTGTGTTGCATGAGCCCCTACACTTTCGCGTAATTAACTCTAAAGTTTATTTTGCTGCTGAACAAGCACAATTAATATGATTAGTGAAATTAATTTTAGTATCGAACAACACATTAAGGTCTAATAGGTGCAACATGACGATAACAGATCAATTGAGGCAGTATTGAAAACAAAGAGTAATATTGTAACATGCTATTTAATAACTCATTTTAAACTGTTGTTATTTTTAATAATATAAAATATTATTAAAAATCTGGTGTGAAGATTTAATAATAATATTTTATATTATTAAAAATACCTTTGTATTATACAAAACTGGTGGGGTTTACCTACTCATGTATGTTTCAATTATTCTGATACATTAAACTGTTGTGCAGACATTGTGTCTGTTCAGAAGTTCGAAATATTCAGTAAATCATATTTACCTCTTCTTTCGTGCAATATCTTTGCTGATTCGCTATTTCGAGTAATATTTTCTTGAGATTCTTTTCCTAAAATTATTTTAATACAACAATTTTTTAATAATTCGCAGAATAAGTACATACCTCATTTTGACATAACTGCGATATACCTATAATTAACCCGATTTTTATCATATTTGTGCAAATCGTGGGAACAAAAATTTGCATAAGAACAACAGTGATTCTATCGTGCAGTATTGCCTGAACCAATGCAGAAATTTGTACTGTTGTGAAGCAGAAATAATGACTAATTAATATTAGAATTTGCAAAGACATTGCTTGGTTGAATCTTCTCAAAGTGTATATTACAGTTTCGTAAGTGTTCATAATTTTCTCCAATACTAGAATCGATTTGGTGTTGAATGAAAAATCTTTCTTCTTCGATAAACACTCTCTTTTTAAAAACGATATAATTCCTCTAAAAATACTTCTGATTATCAAAGTTATGGAGAAAAATGTCGCCAGAGATATAGCTTGAAAGATAGCAACGTATATCTCGTATAAATAATATAAGGAGTTATAGCAAAATGAATGCAGAAATTTTTGTGTTTTAATTTTACCAAGTTCAATTATATTATAACAGTCGATTATAAGACAAAACGAAATAACAGCCAGACATATCGTTTTCAAACGCATGAAAGGCATTTTTATTCTCAATTTAAGTAAATCTTTGTCTAGATTGCGCAAATTCATGATTAGTTCTATTGTATTATTTCTACACAAATTTGTAGAAAATGTCATTGCGCTAAAATGTAAAACTTTCAAGAATAATAGAACTAGTAGCGTTAAATAATATAATGTCGCCGCCATTTCATATTCGACAAGGGCAATGAAACAAAAATATAGCATTACAATATATGCTAATCCCTGGAAGGTAGCTGTTATAAAAACTCGATATCGTCTACATTTTATAATTCTTTCGTTCGGAGGACCTTCAATAGTTATAGCACTAAATCCAGTGTATTTTTTTAATATGTGGATGGGATAAAATACTGAAAATATATCTTGCGAAGCCATAAGTGTTCTAAACACTTCTTATTTATAATAAAGTTCTTTATTTAACGGTCTTCTAAGTTAACGTAGTTCAAGAGCTTACAACAATGGACTAAAGTCTAGGTTGGGTCTATATTCATTACTTAATGATATTGTTGTTTTCGCTTCGAGACATTAATATGTCCTACTAAATAATGTATTAAATAACCTATACTCTGAATTAATAAATCCAAATTTATTTTCCCCATTGATATGCAATCGGCAAAATATACATTACAATAAATGCACTAAATTTAAGCTGCAGAAAACTAACCCATTTATTAATTCTGATACAATGCGAGCTATTTCATCAAATTAATAGTAAGATTATTTGGATAAATTATTTTTGTGGTGTGTGTATATAGGTCCAATGTCTTGACTTGAAAGCTTGTTAACAACCCAAGAGCGCTTAGAGTATTTATGTGTATGATATATGTTTTATAGTTTTGTTACTACAAATCCTGGTCATAAGAGGGTAAAAATGTTGGTTAGACTTTCACTTGCTCTTCATTTAAGAGGATATCGGTCCTGAGAAAACCAACCTATCACACACCTGTTACGAGATTCGAATCCTAGACCAACGGAACTATCATTCTTATTGTCCGACACTCCTACTATTTGCGCCGTTCAGTCGTTAAATAATAATAATAACTATTGGATGCAAAATCATGAACACCAAGGACCCCCGCCTCCTTGAATTCGTCAGACATCATGGACTGTGTGACAGAGGTACATTTCTCTTGGTCGCAGGAAAAAGAGCAGAGAAAGATTTGTGCATGAGTAAACCAAGGGGAGAAGACCTCGGTCGTGATGATATAATGCAGTTGTTGCAGCGGGACCTAAAACAAAAGCTTAGGTCCAAAATCATCAAGATCTCTTTGGGAGAGCAGCTGCAGAAGCTGATGCACTCAATTCTATCTCTCCGTAAAAAACAAAACCTTATGGAACCTTGGATCTTTGCCATTGTTTTGTCACCTGGGCTGTACTCTGAAACTGAAGATATATAATGGCATTTCAAGATGGAGTTTTCTCGACTCTTCTGTATAGGAAGGATGTGGTCGGACTTTAACAACACAACGTCAGTTGCAGAGCCTGCAAAACACGTAAAAAGGCACGATGCATTTGCCCGCAGCGTGCCCCAAGTATGTCCTTACTTAATATATATTCAGGCATAATACGACGGTGAAAGTCCTCAACTTACACCTGAGGCATAAATATGGTATCGATACCTGCCTGACCTTGCAGGCAAGACCGTGGCCTTGCGGGCAAGATGTCTCCAATGACAAAATTAAAATCTTAAGATTTTTCCTTCTCCACAACCACAAAAATCAAAGCCAACGGTTCAAATATAGTGGTTATGGCATTGGGGACATAATACATATACTCGTACATGGTGGAGGTGTCATCTCCTGCTAACATAGGAACATCCTGAACCCGGCAATTTAAAGAAATATGAAACTTTGAGAACATGTACATTACATATAGGTATGTACTACGCATTTTTTTTTTCTGTAGAAAAACACTCTGACTGGGTGAAATGTTTGTTTCAATGAGTTTTATTAAGCAGGTAGCAAAAAGAGTTTATTGTATTTTCTTCATTATATTAGATTGGGTCTTATCTAAAAGATGTAGCTTATCGAAGGAAGCCACATTAGACCAGTAAATAGTAAACATGCTTTTGTAAAGAAAATAGGGTGACAATGAATGGATAAGCAAGTAATATATATAACACGTCAAACTTGAAATTAGTAATTGTTATTGGTTTGTTATATAGTAGACCTGTAATGTTGAAAATTGCCGCCATAAATATTATAAATGTAATTCGTTTACTGATGGTAACATTTGAAGTTGTAAATAATAATAGTTCTCCTGTGAATAACAATAATAAATAATAATAACATAATAAAAAATATCCTTCTCGATGCTCAAAGAGAAACATCGTTTTCACTAGAAACTGATACAACTCTATAATTTTTGCAACCGCACCGACCAAATTCCCTAGAATTTGTAGATATGGTATATGCGCCCACAAGGAAAGAAGCGATAGAAGCAATAGAAGCTGAAGAAGAAGAGTGTACACCAGAAGAAGGAGGTATTGTAACTTTAGAATATAAAACCAACGCTGTTACGTATCGGCAAAGTGGGAAGAAAAGACGACCTGCATTGAATATCGTCAGGGAAAAGTTTCGCAAAGTTTCACCTATGCTGCAATTGTACAGGTAAATGGTGAAGTAATCTTGTGACATAGCAACGATTTGTTTCTACTTGTTTTATTCTATAGTATTATTAGATTATTTTTTGTCTAGATGGGAAGAAGCAATAAACAGACGTGATACTGACGAGAAAAGTTGCTAAAAATTTCTCAATTCGTATATAATGAATTTTTAAATAGTATTGATTCAGGTACCATTATTCATGATTTGGACGTCCAGCGATGGGCATTACAAGCTAAGACAGACATTGCTTGAGAAAATTTTAAAGCATCACGACATTGGGTTTGGAATTTCAAGAGAGTTTATAAAATAGTTTAAAGAAAAATAAATAAATTTATTAGTTATTAAAATAGTTTAAAGAAAAATAAATAAATTTATTACCCGATCATATAGTACGGACTTTGAACAATTCAAGAAAATTGCTTTAACTTTCGTTAATAGTATCTGAGAAATAGGATTTCATAGATAACCGATTCGAATACTTTGACAAAAATGGTAATAGTGACGATTGGCAAATAATTAGCTACATCCGTGTTATCTCCGTTTTGGAAAACAGGACATATTCGGGCAATTTTCCAAGATTTTGAAAATGTGGACGTTCGTAAGGACAAATTAAATATTATACTTAGAGGCTTCGCGACGACGTATGCACAGTCTCTTACTAAATAACGTTATAAAATGGTTGTGAAAACGCAGGACGAGACAAGAATGATATGTTGCGAAAAACGCGACCGGTCGGGTAAAAACGTGACGTACACAGGAAAAACGGAAGATAAGCAATATGAGAATAATATAAATGAATCAAATCGTTTTGATGCAACTATTACGGACAATAATAATGATAAGAATAACAGGTTTCGGAGATCTGAAACAAATATAGCGAAAGGTACACGAAAAAATACTTCACTAGAGGCGATGGACAGAAGAGCCTGGATATTTGTCTCAAACTTGAAAGATACAACAACGGCCAATGATGTAAACAAATATTTGGATCAAAACAATGGAGTACAATGGATTGTGAAAAGTTAAATAATTTTAACAAAGACAGCGGCATTTAAATCGCCGGTAAGGGAAGAATTGAGGGTAATCGTTTTGGACGGGAGTTTGTGGTCAAGTAATGTCATCAAGCCTTACCAAAATTTTCGGAAAAGGAACCACGAGGAAAAACGAACCTAACTGAAAAAAATACATTCACATTGACAATAATGCATAACAACATACAGAGTCTTAGAAATAAAACTGACATCATAAGTGTATATTTTGATGGTTTGGTATATCCTGTTTATGTCCTGGCGTTAATCGAACACTGACTGGAGAGGCCCAGTACATGATATTGGATGGCTATTTGCTCATCTCAAACTACTGCAGACCAACACGACAGGGTCTTGTATTTTTGTTAGAGAAAATGGAATTTGGATACAGTAGAATACTTAGAAAAGAAAAGCATAGAAATGACGCTTGAGTGTAGCGCGGTACTATCACTTACATTAAAATTAATTATTGTAAATAAATTTAGACCGCCAAAGGGGAATATCTATATATTTTGACATACTTTTGAAGAAATATTGGAATTCATCATTTCCAAATATGGATCTTATGCATTAGGTCACTGGTGATTTTAATCTGAGATTCTTGGACACTGATGATTCAGATGTCGGGAATTTTTTAGATATTTTGGCTTCTTTCGATTTGACTACTGTCGCTGAACCAACAAGAATCACAAGTAGGTCTGAAACTCTACCAGATAATATGATCACCAATTCTAAGGGTTATGGAGATTATGACTGTCGGGTTGTGGACGTGGTGTGGTTGGATCATAAGGGTCCGGAGATTAGTTTTACATATCTAGTTCTTCGTGATCCAAAGCCGATCGGGACCAGGATGAGACATTCTACCAAATATAAGTTAAATTTAATTGCGAGAACAGTTAGTAGTGTAAATTGAAACATTCACTTAACGATAGATAACTTAGAAGATTGCTACGGAAGTGTAGGTATGTAGTACTTGTCAATGAAATCTGCTCATCTAAGTTCAAACAAATAAGAAAAAAAACGAATCCATGGCCAGCTGATGAACTCAGAAAAATGTGTGGAATTAAAAGGCAATTAATGAAAGGGTTATATCGAAACCAGATTACCTAAAGATCTCTACAAAAATTTCGCAGATTATGTAAATGTCTCATGTAAAGAGACCTGTTTCATGGAACCGACGACACCGTCAGAGGCCTTCAACCTCATAATGGAACTAAAGAACATCATGTCTACGGAATATAACCAAATATCTGTTCCCGTGCATAAGGCCGTCGCAGAGCATCAGGCTGACCCACTGTGTCATTGTGAATATATGTTTCGAGACCTCCACCTTTCCGGATGTTTTGAAGACGTGTACAAGAAGAGAGATGTTCATGACATCTCAAATTACAGGCCTATAGCATTAATTTTGAATGCGGTGAAAGTGTTTGAAAAACTGATATACAGGGTGTTACAAAAATTTAGGGCTGGCTATACATAGACGGTTTCTACAACTAAAAATAAGCAAAAAAGTTTAAATAAATTTATGTCCTAAAATGGTTCGTTACTGAGTTACAGCCACTTGAGGTTTTTTTCTTTTTATTTTAGAAAAGGTTACAGAAAACGGGAGTTTCTTATGTTTCTTATAGTAAATGTTCAAAATGACCTCTACGGGAAGCAACACAAGCTGCCTCACGCGCTGTTGCACCAATCGCTTCAATTTGTGATTAATGCAGTTAACAAAATAAGAAGCAATGCATTGAATACGCGTTTATTTGCACAATTGTGCGATGAAAATTATGAAGACTTCCTAATGAGGAACTGAAGGTGAAATTTAAAAGAGGGTATCAAACATTTTGGCTGCAGGCAGAAATACCCGAAAAATATCCTGGACTGTGGGGAATTGCGAGAAAGCTTTTGATAGCGTTTCCCTCGTCATATCTTGTCGAGAAAAGTTTTAGCGTCATTACGAACCTTTTAACAAAAAAAAAGGAGCAGATTGAATATCACAGAACGGGGAGATTTGCGGTTATTCCTAACAAAACTGAAGCCAAATATTGATAATTTGCTGTCAATCCATCAAGTACATCCCTCCCACTAAAATTATGACTATTTTGTGATTGTCATTGTGGAAGTTATGTTACGTTATTAATATTTAATTTTAATTATATTACGACTGTTATCATATTACAATGTAATATGATAACAATAATAATTAATAGTGTAATAATTACATATTTGAATAAATATAACACAAGGAAATATACTATTTTTCTTTTTATTTTTACCACTCCGAATTCCGTTATCTAAATAAAATATGTGAGAATTGATTGGTTTCTTGTGCTGTTAGTAGATGTCAAAGGAGTAAAGTTGGATGGAATCACTTTTTTGATTGGCTAACTTTACTGTTTTGACATCCACTCACAGCACAATCAATTAATTAATTAACCAATAACTCAGCCGCAACGCAAATTTCTATAGTTAGATCCAATCTTCACATTTTTTGTCGAGTTTTGGGAATATGGTAGAAATGTAGCTGCAGGGGGTCCACCGGAACCAGCAAAACTTTCAAAGTGGTCTATGAGAAAAAAAAGTTTGGGAGCCTCTGATCTACGCATATATAAAGATAATTTTTTGCAATAGCCTTCTTCATGCTATTCAATGTTTCTGGATATTTACAGCGAATATAATTTTTTCTTAACGTGCTCTCGTCGAGAATGTTATATTTGCGATGTCCTTTTGCAAAAATAACTTTACATTTAAATTGTTTAATTTGTGTAGTGGAATATCTGCCGACACATACCTTTTACACAAATCTTCATTAAATTATTCTTGGTCAGATTTTTTGGAAGTTAATGGCAAAAATTGCGGTAATGTTTGCTGACTCTTCTTCGCCAATTTCATCTTTGTTAGTTTTGCAGCATGAGATGAAGTTTTCATATGTTGGTCGACTTGGAACTTTCTCTAACTTGTAATCTGCAAAAAAAATCAAATCATCAGTTGTTTTCTTATAAAATAAATGTTAGTAAAAATGTTAGTAAGATTAAGGAATAATTTAAAACTTACTTAATTAATTAATAAGAGGAAATAAACTTAAAATTTTACTGACAATCTTGCAGCATTCTACGTAAAACACTTTTTCTCCATCCATTCGCAATTCTGAATAAGGTGCAATCCATCCAGGAACAGTCGCTATTTTTTACACACAAGTTTACACTTCGAAAAGCCAACGTAAAATGACGTTTAAAATAAAATTACTTTTGGATATGGGAATAAATTTCTCCGAATAGCAAAGAAACACATATTCCTAATTTTCTGGTAAAATGTATTTTTTTTATTTATTTAGAAGTTTTAAGGTATTAGCTTTTCCTGGAATTTTGTCTCGGCCTGGATATATGGGAAGAACATTAATCAATTCTCAGAGATGCTTATCAGAAAAGTAACGGGAAGAAGCTTAATAAAATGCTATTTTCAATTTAAAGAGGGCTGTTTAATTTTTGTTTGTTTGTGACATCCAGGACATACTTTTAGTAATGCCTATAATAAATTTGATTTAGTAAATAAATAAAACTCGGATACTTAAAATATGCAAAAATTCTGAATTACTAGAAAATATGCAAATAATGCAAAAAAAACAGTTTTTGTTGTCTATCTGTTTTTGGAATACTAAGGCATGATTTATTATTATTCAATTGTAATGTATCTTTGAATAATTTTATCCATAGCAACACAATTATATGACATTTGTATACTGTCATTTATATTTTATATCCTTGATAAAGGCATCATTGCCGTAACATGTAGGGTTGTTTTAAAGTAAAGCCAGACCTTAAATCGCCAACTGATTGAATTTATCTTATCATACCAAGGTCACGAAATAATTATATTTATATATATATATATATATATATATATATTGAGGCATTGCAAGAAGGGCTCTTTCTCTGAAAAAATACAAAGGATACATGCAACTGTAATGTTTGTATTTACTATGTAATTTAATACCAAGAAGGGGAAAGATTGATTCAAAGTATAAATGCTTTATTATGACGACAAATTTGCCTTGAAATAATTAACTTATTTTTCTATTTTTTATTGTGATGTTTATATTCATTTCTATTTCAAATTAATATATAATAACGCGATTTTATTCAAACAAATTTAACGTATTTATATTTAAATGTATTTGAACAATTAAGCCCCGCCCACAATTTTAACGGTGCAATAACCCGCAAAGAAACAGATGTTGACAGAGTGATTGTAAACACATCAACATATGTTACCTAACTAAAGTTATTTTATAAATCAAAATATAATTTTTTTAACTGTTTTACACTGTAAAAATGTTTAATTTAATAATCTTCAAAAAGATAATGCAAGTAAAGAATGGAGCGATTTGCGGCAAGTTATGCAATTAAAAACAAATGAAAAGATTGGCGTCGGTAATTAGTAGTTGCAACGAGAGGTCACGTTTTTTTGTGCTCCGGCTTAATTAAAATAATTTGGCGAAAATATTAAGTGCTCGAGATTTTTAAGTCTACTAAACGTTTCACCTACCTACGAACTACCTGTAGACCAAATTTAACATCTTCCGACCAAACAGTTCAAGAGTTAAGAATTTTTATAGTTTTCGATACGAAAACTACCCGCCTAAAATTTCATCGTACATCAAACACCATCGTGGACCGCTCGAGATCGGCCATCCGTTCAAGCCGCCGTCGGACTTGGAGATTTGGAACAGTTCACATCATCCCGAGGGATAGTAGCAGAAATATTCTCCAGTTTCCCGCTGTGAAGACTTCTCCAGAACACAGGCGCAGGAATCAACAGAGGTTATATCCGAAGATTCAGGTTTTTGCTATTTTTACAAATATTATACGCGCCATTTTGAACTTGCCTATGACCACTTCTAGAACTTTTTTTGTTTATTCTATACATAATTAGTCGCATTATTTTCACTGATATTAAACATTGTAATTCATTTTCAAAACTTATTTAAATATTAGTATCCACTACTTTTAATATTAAACTTGATTCGATTTCACTTATATAAAATATTTTAATAAAGCAACAATTATTTGCACTTGTCTTACACCATATTGCATTTGTCCTGTAAGAATACCAACTGCTAAGTGTGTCTCCCTTATGTTATATGTGTGTCACGAAACTGTTTATTTAAATTCTGAATTTTTTTCAAGATGTTTTCTTATTAATAAAGTTAATTGTCAATATTTTACTTTGGTTTTTTTTTGTTGTAAAGCACTTGAGATATTGTTCCATTTCCAATTAAATAAGCTACGTAAACAAATTCAAAGTGGAGAGAAGTGAACCTACCTAAACCCTGAGAGAGAAATAAGCTAGCCGATAAAAAACAGATAAGTATTGAATAAGCCCGATTTAAATAAATTTTTATATACAATCTACGTTCATAGAAACGTAACTTTTGTCATCCCAACTTTTGGGGAAATATAATTCACATGTCAATAGCAATATTACTTTATATTAATCTATAATAAACATTTTTATATATTAACGTCATTGACATATTACATTTTGAGCCCAACTTTTGGGGCATATATATATATATCCATTCATTTTATTTTACCATATACTAAGAAACGTAACAATATATATATATATATATATATATATATATATATATATATATATATATATATATATATATATAAGGTTTTGAAATAATCAAAGGACAACCGTCTATTTGAGAAATCGGCATCTTTCGCATAAAAATTACATTTATCCGTTGATAATTCATAAAAATTTGGTTTAAACACTAATTTCGACAAAATAACCGGTTATAAAAGTGCATAAGCCCTTAGATCATCGATTAAACATACTTTTATATCCATAAAATAATTTTTCTATGAGATATTCGTCAGAGCATCATCAAGTAAAGCTCACCTTAGTGCCCAAGTTTTTACAACGTAATAAAGTTAAAACGTACCTGGAAGCACATCCAAAGTGCCAAATATAATATACACCGTACCAGACATAAAAGAAAACCATCCCAATTCTCCAAGCTTATCCTTTACTCCTCCTGGCTGCCTATCGAGACTCTAGCCGAAAGATCCACCTTTCCTTGTGCCGGCTACCATTCCTACAACCACAGGTCCTTAGTTATATTTAAAGCAATTAGCTTCATTCTATATTATCACATTTAAAAATAATTAGAAGGTATCTTGATTTAACTAAGAGATAATAATCGTTTAAATATAGTATAGTAAAGAATAAAATAAAATACACATAAATTTACTTACCAGTAGTTCATCCCTATTTTAAACAATAATATTAGATTACTTGGTATACTCGTATAATTTATAAACTTAACAACACTATTATTAGTTTTAATTCTATTTAATCACAAAGTTATAATTTACAAATTTACCGAAAGAATCCAAGTATTTCACCATATGTGTATAGTTTTCTTTAATCCAATAAATGTTTAATATGTAAAATATAAAAGTGGTGTTTTTTATTCATGCTCAGTGAAATCAAAATTATTAATAATGTTTTTTCAGCATATTTGCACTGTGATCCTAAGATTAGAAAATTTAAATATTCTTTATTTATTTCATGCTCTCCGCGACATCTGTATTTAGCTGTGGATACTGCTACATATCAGCTGATTATACATAGAAATTCATTTAAAATTCGTAAAGGCGCCCAATTCATAATATCATCAGATTTTTACTTTAATTATTCTCTTACATTTAATTTTCAGCCATCAGCATCTTATCATTGTGGCTTAACACAATCGAGGGGCTCCGTATCGTAACTATATATATATATATATATATATATATATATATATATATATATAATAACTTCGTGACCTTGGTATGATATGGTAAACCTAATCAGTAGGCGATTAAAGGTCTGTATATTACTTCAAAATATATGTATTTAAAAAACTCTACATGTTTCGGCAGTATGCCTTTATCAAGAGAATACAAAATATAAATGACAGGATATAAATATCAAGTAATTAAGTTGCTATGGTTTAAATTATTCAAAGATACATTCTAGTAATAATAATAAATCATGCCTTAGTATTCCAAAAAATAGATAACAAGGTGTGAAAATATGTGTTGTTCGCTGCTAGCAATTTGTGTCTCCTTCTGGGTATGAACTTGTGTGTTGGTTGCTGCTGGCAGCTTGCGTCTCTCTATGGGTGTGTGGTTTTGTGTGAGAGCGTAAGTGTAGGGTTTTGTATGTCGGTGCGTTCGTGCGTGTGTTTAGTGATCGGTCGCATGAATTTAGAGAGGTCGGATAACCAGCCGTTGCGTAGGGCCGCCAACCCTTTCCCGACAACTTCTTTACAATTCCGTGCAGTACTTCGACGGTCTGACCCCCGCCCCAACGAGGCAAGGCGCAGACAGGCGAAGCGGGGCTACCTCGTGGCTACCTTAGTGGCTACCTCGGTCGACGATGGTCACACTTGTGCCATCTTAGCGTGTATTTAGTGACCGGTCGCGTGAATTTATTTCTATAGTCTCGACATTTAATTATAATGAAAATGACAATTTAATCACTCTATATATACATATGCTTAATATAAATTCCATAGTTTATTTCAGTGAGTAAATGATTGACGTTTGAATGTTGATAATTGTACATAATGCTCATTTTATGGTTGGGATAATTCCCGCTGTAGTTATTTTAAATTAGTACAGTCTCGCCTAAATAATTGGCATCATTTATTACGGGGGTCTGCCCGTTGGGCAGTCAGGTGCCATTCCGCCTTTCCAGCAAGAGTGAGGAACCATGCTACGCGGCGCTAACACGGCGCCGCGCAATGCGCACACCACTAGGACCGGTCCTGGGCGGCAACCTGGCTAGGCTGCCGTTAACAGCACGCACACGTTCGACGTGTGTGCTATGCCCCCGCTTCGGCGGAAAACGTTAAGATGGCACAAGTGTGACCATCGTCGACCGAGGTAGCCACTAAGAGTGTTCCCTTGGTTAGCGATGAGCAACCCCGTACAGGGTGCGCTTCGCTGGTCTGCGCCTTGCCTCGTTGGGGCGGGGGTCAGGCCGTCAAAGTACTGCACGGAATTGTAAAGAAGTTGCTGGGAAAGGGTTGGCGGCCCTACGCAACGGCTGGTTATCCGACCTCTCTAAACTCACGCGACCGGTCACTAAACACACGCACGAACGCACCGACATACAAAACCCTACACTTACGCTCTCACACAAAACCACACACCCATAGAGAGACGCAAGCTGCCAGTAGCAACCAACACACAAGTTGATACCCAGAAAGTGACACAAATTTCTAGCAGCGAACAACACATATGTTCACACCTTGCTATCTATTTTTTGGAATACTAAGGCATGATTTATTATTATTACTAGAATGTATCTTTGAATAATTTAAACCATAGCAACTTAATTACTTGACATTTATATCCTGTCATTTATATTTTGTATTCTCTTGATAAAGGCGTACCGCCGAAACATGTAGAGTTTTTTAAATACATATATTTTGAAGTAATATACAGACCTTTAATCGCCTACTGATTAGGTTTACCATATATATATATATATATATATATATATATATATATATATATATATTGTAATGTGGGGCCTTATGCCCTAAGGCAGAATCGCCCTAAGGCAGGATCGTCATGTAATGTCCTATGTGGCTGGAGGATCGCCATGTAATGTGCGCCGTTTGTGCAACACATTGTTGTGCAGGTTCGTGGCAGGGTGAATAATCAAACAATACAAGTACTTGTATTGTTTGATTATTCACCCTGCCACGAACCTGCACAACAATGTGTTGCACAAACGGCACACATTGGCAGAGTGAATAATCAAACAATACAAGTACTTGTATTGTTTGATTATTCACCCTGCCACGAACCTGCACAACAATGTGTTGCACAAACGGCACACATTACATGGCGATCCCGCCTACCTACGGCATAGGACCACCCTACCAGCCATTTAGGGTTGAAGGAAACCCGTGGGAAACCGGAACGAACCGCAAAGATAAGGGACTACAGAATGGAAGAAATCATCTCCATCTCCTGCCAAGGAGCAAGCGGAAGCCGTACACAGGTCAACACAGACACTCTCTGCTTCAAGAGAAGACGCAGGTATTTTTTAAAAATAAATTCTAGTACAGACAATTACGGTGTATAAAAGTGAATGAACAATACAAAACTTTCACACACATAAGCTGTGTATATTACATTAGTGGAAATGTTTATTTGCATTGTAAGGAACAATAATATTAGTTTAATGCGTGTAATTTTAATACGCATAATTTTAATACGCATAATTTTAATACGCACGTTTAATACACAATATTAAGTATTTCTGCCTACGCAAACATAATGCAGGAGTTGCAATTAGCGTAGCAGCGTATTCTATATTTAAAGGGCAGGCATGTTTATACAAATGTAATTTAGAAATACTACATTATGGCCGTCGTACATTTCAAATTTAAAAACCTGTCGCAATTTTGTTATTAACGCAGAAGTTCATACACATTTATTTTTTTTTTTAAAGCCGCCTACATAAAACAGAGAAAAATATGTTATACTTTTCACAAGTTCATTACGTTAAATGCATATATAAAATGCAAACGTTTTCATTTATATTTTTATTGTATTGTATTTCATATTGTTTATAAGCGAGTATGTAAACAATAACAAGTATTTTTAAACTTATCGCGAACTCATAAACATCGATTTAAAATATGTATGTACTTACTAGTCAGTCTACAAGGTCAAGTGCGTAGAAAATGCACGGGCATTGTTTATTTTGTAAACGATTGCATATGTGACATTGATCGGAAATTATTGTCAACACATTCAAAGTTTCGCAAACAAAGAGAATTAATATTAAATGAGAAATTAATATACGAGGAACATGATTATATTATTGTACACAAAAGTTCCGAAAATTTTATTGCAAAAACACCTCATCACCACAAGAAGTTGATTCCAATTATGAAATGGTTAATAACGGGACGACGGATAGCATCCTAATCACGTCAGGAGCTCAATAGACGACAGAGACCTATCGATTGTACCATTACCAAACCAACAGCAGTGCAGTTTCCACCAACTCCATGACGGATCATCTTAGAGTTGTGGAACTGTCAAAAACCATAACCAACCGAATCAGACGAACTTCAAGAGTAGAAGAAAGGCAAAGGAAACTTCAATTCGACCCTAAGTCGTAAGGAAGCAAGCATGCGCTTCCAGGAAATGGTCCGATACGACGAAAACGCTATCAGATTTTTTTTCTAAAGAGAATACAGTTATAACAAAAGTGTGTTTTGTTAACTGGTCGCTAGATTTTCTGTATTGAAGAAAAGGCTTACAGTATAAGGGAATTTCCGCTGTACGAGCACCCTTACTGTAGTCAGAATAGCTTCACAGAATAGTTCTGCGCGGAACATGACATACACGAAATATGTGTTGTCCAGGGAAATACACGAACGAGTGATTTCCAAATTAATTTTTTCCCATGGAGGGAAATAGAAAAATAGAGAGTCGAATTATGTTAGAAGAAGTATGGTTAAAAAGGGAGCACAAAGAATTGGAAACAAACAATCAAGCACAAGAATTGAAACCACAAGATCAAGCATGAGGAATCGAAACAAGAATTAAACTCGAAAAAGAAAGACAAGAATGGCGAACTGCGAAACAAGGCTATTATTCTATATAAGCTACACAAGATATAGAAATAAAATTTAAGAAAGCGAACAGACTAACAAAATTGAGATAGTGTACAACGGCCCAATTATTTTTTTATCATCTACCATTTAAGATTTACAATTTTACCATTACCTTTAAAATTTATCATTTACTATTTAAAGCTTTTTTTTACGATTTATATTATATATTTATTATTACTATTTATATTAGACTTTTGTCATTACCGAAACAAACAAGCCGCCAAATATAACAAGTTGCATAGACGGTAAATATACCGAAGTGCACAAAAACCGCCTCAAACATTATCATGTATAAGATAGGAACAGAGATTTTATTTATAATGTTATTAAGCTAAGTAAATATATGTTATTCAAATAGGAAATAAGGAACATGTATATAATAAATGAACAACTATTTTATTTGTAATGCTTAAGTAATGCATGTCGTATCTTAATATAGGAACTAAGGAAAGTAAGTAGATATAGAGATTCTTGGTAAAAGAAAAACCAAACACACTCTGTTGGTTTTCCTTTTTCTCCAATGGGGTAGGTGTAATAACTCAGTACATGGTCATGTGCATGTAACACTTTAGCAAGGCGATAGCCTCGACTTTAATACGAAACATTAGTGTATTATATAAACACGGCCTTACTCCATATTTATTACATACACTTGCATCTAGAACAACTTGTAAGTAACACAAGGATCCTCCTATGTATATAAGGTAATAGATTGAGTAGAGAGGAGATAGTCTCAACTAGTCAGTGGTACGAACTGTGGATACGTCATAGTACCCCTTTCTACCCCTGTCTTAGTTGATATAATTATTATGTATATATCTTAGTAAATACGACTGTTAACCATTTTTAAGTGTTAATTAATTATAGTATGTTAAACAAACTTCGTACTTGTATTGTTTGATTATTCACCCTGCCACGAACCTGCACAACAATGTGTTGCACAAACGGCACACATTACAATATAAGTGATTAGATAATTTCTTAGCCGTTCATTAAATATAACATTTGATAAGTGTTTGATAAATAACTCACGTCTAATTCCAAATAGGCATCTGCTTTCTAATCTGACGTTTGCTTTCATAACTGACACCTGCTTTCAAAACAGACATCTGCTTTCAGTAACTGACATTTGCTTTCACTAACTGACATCTGCTATCAAGACTGACATGAGCTTTCAAAACTGACTTCTGCCTTCAACTTGACATCTACATTCAATAACTGACATCTGATTCATCAACAGTGTTATTTTATAATGCATTTCTGAATAACTTGAACCTGGGTCTATTGTGGTCTAGTGGTAATGACGACAGCCCGGCAAGCTGTAGACTTGGGTTCGAGTCCCAACATAGACATTTTTTCAATTAAAAATTTCGTATGATTTGCTTTGTAATTTGTAGACAGCAATGTTTACATCCCCCCTTACTTTGCAATTACATACATACTAACTTGATATTTGTAAATATTTCACATAAAAGCCGAAATCCTCCAATAATTTATCAAATGTTATATTTAATGAACGGCTAAGAAATTATCTAATCACTAATCACTCATATAGCTTTGGAGTAATAATTAGCATTTTCAAACATTCAAATCTGACATCTGCTCTCAAAACACTGACATCTACTTTCAATAACTCACATCTAATTTCAAAATAGGCATCTGCTTTCTAATTTGACGTTTGCTTTCATAACTGACACCTGCTTTCAAAACAGACATCTGCTTTCAGTAACTGACATTTGCTTTCACTAACTGACATCTGCTATCAAGACTGACATGAGCTTTCAAAACTGACTTCTGCCTTCAACTTGACATCTACATTCAATAACTGACATCTGATTCATCAACACTGTTACTTTATAATGCATTTCTGAATAACTTGAACCTGGGTCTATTGTAGTCTAGTGGTAATGACGACAGCCCGGCAAGCTGTAGACTTGGGTTCGAGTCCCAACATAGACATTTTTTCAATTAAAAATTTCGTATGATTTGCTCTGTAATTTGTAGACAGCAATGTTTACATCCCCCCTTACTTTGCAATTACATACATACTAACTTGATATTTGTAAATATTTCATATAAAAGCCGAAAGCCTCCAATAATTTATCAAATGTTATATATATATATATATATATAACAAGGTCACGAAGTTATTATATATATATATATATATATATATATATATATATATATATATATTATAATAGAATATTAATCCTCATAGGGAAAATTGAATACTCATCTTAATTAGTCACATTTCTATAATGACTATATATAGGTATGAGATTTCTTAGAAGGTGGAAGACTATATCATATTTATATTGAATATTTTCTAACATGGAGTGTCAAGTATATTAATAAATTTTAAAAGTATATGACTTTCCTATGTAATTTCCAAAATAAGTGGACAATGTAAATTTAGTTAATTTTTTTCCAACGTGGAGCATTTTATATTATATTTTGGCGCTCCAACGATTGGCTCGAATAATTCTATAATATATATACAAGGTGTGTATAAATTATCGCAAAAGCTACACGTAGCGACATTCATCGTTCGGTTCTGAATAAAAAATCTTAACGTTAAAATGTCGTATCATGCTTCGTAAATTCGTAAATGTCAAAATTTGACAGTAATGATTTTGATTGAACTCACTTTGAAATACAAACTTATTGTTCTACAACGTTGCCAAATGTGTTTTTCGTGGAAGTACGTTAATGAATAAATGTTTAAAACAAGCTTTTAAATCAAAAAGAAATACGAAATAATACTAGTAAAAATTTTTTCTTTAAACTAAATTGCATCTATCTCTATTAACAGATATCGAAGGGCAAAGGTTAGTTACGCGCTAAAAGTCTGAACTTCAAGAACCCCGTGAAAACAAACGAAGCATGATACGACATTTTAACATTAAGATTTTTTATTCAGAACCAAACGAAGAACGTCGCTGCGTGTAGCTTTTGCGACAATTTATACACACGTTATATATATATATATATATATATATATATATATATATATATATATATTGAAGAAAGCCTAAAGGTCCTTATAATAAATACGAAATTTAATGATTAAATATAATGAAGCTGGAAGGTAATTTTTTAAAAAAAAATGTATTATAAATATCTGTTTAAATAAGGTTTCAAATATTACATACAGATGGAGTTATTTGACATGGTATCTGTTACATGTGTATGATTCAAATGATAAATAATCGTTTTAAAACGAAGTATACTTAACCTCAACAGCTTTACATGTGAATAACTTCTTATTGTTTAATTTCTTGTGGGCCTTAATTTGTGTTAAATGTCCGGCTTATAAGAACAATGAGACTCTTTTTGTTGTGCATAATTAAATACACTGATAATGTAGGTTCGGTGACTCAATAAGAATACGTACAAATCAGTGGTGAATAAAATAACATGTGGTGGTGTATTTTAAATGCAATATCAACAAAATGAAACGATTGAGTTAAAGAAGAATATAAATGGTTTTATTGATATATAAATTTGCAGGTAAGTGATTCATATAAAAAATAATAGGATTAATATAAAAATGAATCAAGTCACGTGAAATTATAAACATAAAATAAATTCTAGGTTAAGCAAAGATAATTAAATAAAGTGAATTTAATTTAACTAAACATACATAAACGCTTCTTTTAAAAATGAACATTTGTAAACAGGGGAACTGTATTCTTCTAGTTTTTAAATCAAATAATTCTAATTCTAAATGTACCCATAAGGTATATCTATTCTAAAAAATCTTTGATAGAGGTTTTACTTTATGAATTGAACTAATTCAACATTTTCAAAATTTATAGGAGATTGAAATAATACTTAGGTTTGAAATAGACGGGAAAGGGTTAGTCTGGAGTCTTCTTGTGGATCCGAAAATGCAGGATGCAGGTTTGGGCGGGTAATCGGACGGCGTCACCGCTTAGCTTCGATCTAGTTGGATGCTACTCCCGGTGAAATGGAATTTTCGTTTTATGAGGCTCTGGTTGATGTCTGGATACGCAAAATGCGTCAAAAAGGAGCTGGATAAACAGGTGATATTATTATATGTTCGTAGTATAGTTTTTCTAATTTATTTAATGATTTTTCTTTCTTATTTCCAGAGCGGCACTTTGTAATTTTTCTACCTAGTGAAGCTAACTCTCGTTTGTTCCGAATGCTAGCTTCTTATTCGTCTAATTTGTATGTATAAATATAATCTCGCTAATTTGCTACCTCTCCAAACGCGTTGGCAGCAAACCCCAGTGGGAACTAGGACGAGTCCTAATTCCGCCCCTGGTCTCCAAAAGGCCCTCGAAAAGTCTCACCGACTAGCTCAGACTTGTACAACGTACGCGGATGCGTCGTGGGTTTCACAACGTATCGTTGGTAGGGCGGGCACCACTACGTTTTGTCTGGCAAGACTTGGCCAACGTAGAACACCCACGGCCTGAAGGGCGTGACACGAGGGGTGTTCGGCTACTCAACTCTATGATACACAAACTCTCTCTCTCCCGCCTGTCAAGGTCCAACAGCAATCAAACACAAACAAAAGATAGGTATAACAATATTTATTGCACAAAAAAGTATGGGATAAGAAACAAAGTTAGCGTAATTACATCCAAAAGCTAAAGAATAATTAAATTACCCCTTCAGGATATCACAAGAAAACAATTGGGAATATCAACAAAATTAGCGTATGGCAATATTACCGACAGGTGAACGTTTCATCACTCGGTATTGATGTCTAAGTGTATATCTAATTAATTCAAAAAAAGTGAAGCTAAATAAAACTAGCTACCATCGAGGTTAAGCCTCTCTAAATAAAATGTTGAAGCAAAGAAAAAGAAATAATATTGTAGGAAAATAAAGAGACGTGATCTATGTTTCCAATGTTCTCTAAATATTTGAACCCCGGGTATAACAAAATTTACAGTACCAAAAAGGTACTACTAAAGTGATCTACTAACGTTAATACATAAAAAAAACTATCAAATCAAATGAGCTCGCAAATAAATTAAATACAGGTACAACAATTGTGAACGCAACCCCCCTGTATATCAGGATATAATAAAATACACAAATAATTGCTAATCGCCAAATTTACAAAGATTAGGCATTAAAAAAAAATAGAACTGAGGTGAGAATTCTACCGAGGTTCTGTACAAACTGGTTACATAATATATTGAATTCACTGAATTAAAGTTCGACGTGCTCTCTAATTAACGGTACGAGTCTCAAGATAATAACATTAATAAATGAAAAGATTGCAAGTTTATTACACTATAAATGACAATAAACGTAAATAAGGTTCATCGAAATATATATAGAATATCAAACTAAATTAATTTAGTGGGAGAAGCCCTTAATTTTAATTAAACAAAAGAAAAGATCTCATCAACAAAAGAAATAGAAAAAGGAGAAGCCTCTCTCTGTAATTATATAAAATTAATGAATTCAAAATAGCACTATCACCCTAATGATGATTTATCGGAGAAGTAACGTTTTTATTATATATTCTTCAAACAAAAGATGTCTCCAAATGACACCGAAAATATACTCAAAAGCACACTTAGCTGGTTCCAATACTTGATGAATCGTTTCCCCCGGAATCTGTCTCCCTGGAAAACTCTTCAATCACAGAAATGTAAGGGTTCCAACCACCCTGCAGGAAACTTGGTCCTGGATGGACTACGGTCACCACGTGGTTCTTTTTTTCCCTCAAAACGGAATGCGTGTAAAATGGACAATTACGCCATTCCAACAGGTTAGAGATTATTTCCAGAAACAAACCAACATGCACCGGATAACCCAATACGAAGAAAAAATCCTAAGAAGAACATTTGAAATGAGTAAAACTCAATTTATTAAAATTATCTCTTACCGCCTAACAAGCTTCTTCGAGTAGAAAAGACACGTTATCGTGGCGATGACTTGGGAAGAAGTGATGACAGAAACCCGAGTGCTCTACACAATGTCCGTCATACGTCATCAGAAAATACGGGAAAATAAATGAGAGAAAACGAAACTCATAATCTCCCAACAATTAGCGTACGCCTCAAGCGTTCAAACGAGCCCACATTGGAAAATAATTATATTTTAGGAAACGGCAAATAACAAAATCAAGGTAATTATACTTTCAAAGTAGAATTCTGTAACTGAGGGAAACAAAATTCCGAACAGAGGGCGCTCTAACGAAAACGTTAATAAATAATAATCTGAAACAATAGTTTCAAAATTAAAACATTGCGGCAAGAAGATCTTACAATATCGAAACTAGAAATTAGAATAGGAATTATTTAATTTTAGAAAAGCTTAAACGACATGATAATTAATAACCTAAAAATATAAAATAGAGTAATTTGTAACAATTGAAAAATAAGCGGATCACAATGACTTGAAGAGCCTAGAATAAGAGTAAAAATAAAAGAATTTAACAGCATAACGCAAAATGATTTTCTATACGTAACAAATTATTTTAGTGAAAATGATAATTTAATTACTCAAACCATATGGATACTTTACAAAAATTACATATTTTATTTTAGTAAATAAATAATTGTCATGAGAATGTTAGTAATTTTATATTAGACTAATTTTTGATTGGGATATTTCCCGCTGTATTCATTTCAAATAAGTACAGTTTTCCCTAAGAAATACGCGTCATATATTATTAATCAATTAAGTTGAAATGTCTTCGGAAATACAAAATATTGAAAGAAAATGACTAAGGCAAATGAAAAGATAAAAATAAATAAATATGAGAATTTATTTTGCACAATTAAAAACGCGAAATCAACTTTATTGATATGTCAGATGAAGAATTCAGTTCCAAAATTTTCTTATTTTCTAATATTTATATACAAACGTTAACGATCTGTATCTTACAAAACTAAGGCATTCTTATGTGTAGGCTTGACCTACCACAATATATATATATATATATATATATTAAACTTCATAAGTCGGCGATTAAAGGTCTGGTTCACTACTTCAAAGTATATATATTTAAAACAACCCTACATGTTTCGGCAATGATGCCTTTGTCAAGGATATAAAAAAAATATAAAATAGATTTTATAGATTTTATATTTTTTATATCCTTGACAAAGGCATTATTGCCGAAACATGTAGGGTTGTTTTAAATATATATACTTTGAAGTAGTGAACCAGACCTTTAATCGCCGACTTATTAAGTTTACCATATCATACCAAGGTCACGAAAATATTATATATATATATATATATAAATATATTTATACGAACCTGAAGGCCTATAGAAAATGCAAGAGAATAAAAAACGTCAATGCTGATAATATTAAATAAATTGGGCGCCTTTTAAAAATTTTAAATGTAAATGTAGCTCGTGACTTATCAGCTGATTAGTAGCAGTATCCATAGCTAGGCGTAGATGTTTCCGAGAGCAAAAGACTAATAAAGAATATTTAAATTTTCTTATCTCAGGGTATAGTCGGTAGTAACACTCAAATATGGCTGTAAAAATGACATAAACATTATTAATAATATTGATTTCGCTGAGCATGAATGAAAAAAACACCACTTTTATATTTTGCATATTGAACATTTATTGGATTAAAGAAAACTGTACACATATGGTTAAATACTTGGACTCTCTCGGTCGATTTGTGAGTTATATCTTGGTGATGAAATAAAATTAATTCTAGTGATAGTATGGTTATGTTTATAAATCAAATACCAGGTAAACTAATATTATTGTTTAAAATATGCAATAAATACAAGTAAGTGAATTTATGTGGAATTTAAATGGATATTATTCTTTGCTATATTATCTTTAAACAATTACTATTTCTTAGTTAAAATCAAGATTATTTTTAGTTATTTGTAAATGTAATAATATAGAATTAATATAATTGATTTAAATATAACTAAGGACCTGTGTTTGTAGAAGTTGCGGCAAGCAGGAAGAAGGTGGATTCGGCTTGGATCTCAATATGCCGTCAGGAGGAACGATTTTCTTTTATGCCTGACACTGTGTATTATATTTGACACTTCAGGTACGTTTTAACTTTATTTCGTTGTAAAAACCCGGGCACTAGGGTGGGCTTCCTCTTATGCTGCTTTGATGAATATCTCGTAGAAAAACTATGCTGATAATTTTTTTTTAAACGATGATCTAAAGGTTTATGCACTTTTCTAACCGATAATTATATTGAAATTACTGTTTTAAACCAAATTTTTATGAATTATAAACGGACAACTATTTTTAGATGCGAACAACATCAATTTCGAAAACAGACTACCGTAGTCCTTTGTTTAATTCAAAGCCTTATTTTATGCAAATTATCCTGATTTTTACCTTGACATAAATTATTATTTAAGTAGAATTTTGAATGTAGAATCGTAGAATCGTATCAGAAATTGTCGGGATATTAATTTATTATCAGTTCGACATTAATTTTCACATGTAGCGTCCACTTACAGCTACGTTACAATATGCATTAATTTCCACCCTTCTCATTCTCAAGTAATCTTAGTGCACACGTAATTAGAACTACTTCAATATATTGTTATAGTACAGCTCATACCTAGTGTATATAACAATTTAATTAATTTATATTGTCCCAAGAAAGTAATATCTAAGAAATAATTGTAATTAAAACGTTAATAACTAAGTAAATAAACACTAAGTTTTTTAATCATGGTACCGAACTTAATTGAATATTTTTATTTGTTTATTTATTTTATTTGGTCATTTATTAATTTATCATAACTTAATATCGCGTGAAATCAAGAATGATTAAAATATTTATGTACAAATAATTTTAAACGTCATTGTTAATTTAACTTTTGACCAACACCTGTAAAAAGTGTGCAACTTTGATCACATGAGGGTATTACAGTAGGATAAAAATAGGTTCTTATAGAAATAACCACTATTGCCATACGAACAAAAAGCACAGAGGAATATTCAGAAAAATAATTTATTAAGATGGACAAAATTACTTTATTTATATTATTTGGATATATAGCAAAATTTTACAAAAATATAATTAATGTTATCACTAGCTTCCTGTGGTAGTCATGACAATAAAACGGAAGTTGTTTAAGAGGAGATTTTTGCACGACTTGTAATAGAAACGACGTTTTTTCGACGCATCATTTTTTCAATTTATAAAAACACAATATATAAGCCTAATTTAACCATAAATGTCGTTTTAAAAATATAGTAAATGTAAATACCTTAATTAAAGACTGTCTCCGAAATAAAAAGCAACGTATTTTCAATAATAACAAATATCAAGGATTTTCCTGTTTCCAAGACAGTTAATTTTGGAAGTATTGGCTTAAAAGAATTATATAAACCATATTTAGAACACCAAGAACCATTTAAAAGTGCTCAATTAATTAAACCTTGTTAATTTCTTCAAAAATTTATTCCTAAAGAGGCCCTTCGTGAAGGAAACTTTCCAGTCCTACGTAAAGAGTACCACAAACGACCAACTTTTACAGAGCCAGCCTGGTATTTCCTGAACACCTATGAACCATTTATATATTAGGCCTAAAAACTTCATGCTCTTCGTTCACGTTAACAACAGCTATTCCAAGGTGGAATATATATGCATATTTTCTAAAAGATACTTCATTTGTTAAACCATATTATTTAGTATATCATTAAACTCACGTTATCTTGGGTCAAAATACCATTTTTAAGCAATATATATTCATAGAATTTTATTATTAGTATAATCATTTCTAATATAACCTCCATTTTGTATTCGATAAGTTCTCAAAAGTCATATTGACATGATATAGGCAACTATATATATATAATTAGTAAAAGGGATTAAATGAGCAACCTAATATCCTATTATGTTTTGACATAGTTTTTTAAGTGCATATTTGTACCTTGTATCAGAAATCAATAATTGACTTATATATATATTTATTTATTACTCTATGGAATTGTTTTTGTTTTATGTATGTTTGTTGAACTGTTTGGTATCTAGAACCGACCATAACTTGAGATTAAGAAGCGCTCTTGTTTTAAATATTAGCATATTCAAAGTTTATATAATTGAGCTATTTATATTTCATTAAATTATTTATTCATTCAGCATTTTGCATTGCTATGCATTGACATGCTTTAAATTATATATACATATACAGAGATATGCCTTTATAACAATATATATATATATATATATATATATATATATATATATATATATATATATATATATATATATATTGTTGTGAGGCAAATTACCTCCAACATCTTTATATGTCAATTTAGTTATTTTTCTATATGAATAAAATTTTGAAAAATTAAAAACTTATTATATTATACATTTTCAAACTCTAAGTAAAAGAAAAGGAAAAATCAAAGGAAACATAAATATAATATTGTGAATAGTTTTAAATATCCCAATTTAAATTAGGTAATAAGCTATAGGTAATTATTCTGAGGGAAATTGTAATTATACAAATTTGAACATTTAAATTTACATAATTTCCGTTGTTCGTACTATCCAATGAGAAGATGTGTATAAAATTTTAAAGGGACCTTTTTGTTTTAATCGGCGTCTATCCGGGAAGTCGCTCGATATATTCCGTTAGAGTCGAAGCCATATTATTCAAAAATATAAGCGTTGTTCATATACCGCAGATTACAAAAACAGATTTTAAAAATAATTTATACGATTTAACGTGCTTAAAAATATTTTCAATAGATAGTTTAATATTTAATCAATTATAAAAGTCATTTGAACGGCGTATACCAGTTTTTTTATAATTAATCTTCGAAAGCATCATTTTTAAATTAAAAATCCAACTAACAATATTAAGTTTTAAAACTCGAATATTTAATATTACCGTACTTTGGAACCTTACGTAGTAAATTATTCATCCTGAACTTCCTGTCCTCAAGCAAAAACAGTTATTTTAGAATTCCGAGAAGATTAATTTAATTTTTAGGTGATCCGAGAGATTTTTCCCTTATCCAGTATCCATCGAGGCAATACCCAAGTTCCTTCCTTACATCCGGACTCAACTTTGCACCCCATTAAAGAAGGTACCTAAAATTATACACATAAAAGAGACATTAACTTGTTAATAGTTTAAAATTAATCGATAAACTTGGTAAACAATACTTTATCATTTTAAAACTATTCAGAATACTTTTTCACAAACTAATAGGATCATTTTACTTACTAATTGAAAGTTTATAGACCATTTTAGGTCTACATCATTTACTTGGGTTTATTTTTGATGTGAATAACCTCATCTAGATTATTCCTATTCCGAACACCTCGGTTTTCATAGCTATCAGGGTAGTATTGCATCATAAATTTTGATTCATACATTTATTGTCCTCATAACTTATATTTCCTTTGATGAAACCTATCTAACGTTCAGTAGTTTTGATTAATTATATTTCCTGAAGAATATTAAAAAAAAAACTTAGGTTATTGTAATATTTAAGTATAGAAAGTAAATATATAGAAACAAACACCTACTTGTCAAGGTATACAATATACTACCACCATATATGTTACATTTTCATGCTTAGAAATGTTTTTAATTAACTCAATAAATATTTAATTTCTTTTTGTCTGAAGTTAAAGCTTGGTTTGTTTTATTTATTCACCGTTGTAATTATAATTTGCTGAAAGGTTTCTTTAGTCTACCTAATCTAGCGTAGTACTAAACCGTGTGGATAACACCTAGTAAGTTATAGCCAATCTGATATAGATGTCAGTTTGTCCGTCAAAGGTTTGAAGGATCGATATATGTGTCTTTTCGACATCGATAAATATCTTATACAGAAAGTGGTACATAAATAAAGATTTGTATTTTTTAAAATGTATATTTACTTCCACAGCACATAACAAGGACCAATTCACACGAACCTGAGATACTTAATAGTTATCAGTAAGAGTCTCATTATTATACTGAATGTTGTAAATTTCCCTCATCGAACATTATTGAGCCTACCGTACGCGAGTCATCATATTGTAGCGGTTGTTTTGCTAGCTTATTCTACGTTGTTCGCTAAAAGGGATTACTACAATATATATTGATATTAAAGCTGATGGGGAACGATATTTGCCCCACAAGTTGGGCTAGCCAATTGATATTGAACGCTGAAGGTGCTAATGATTATAAATTCAAAATTTTAGGTTTAAATAAACTGGTATAACAATTTTTAAAATTATTGAAATATAAATATCTATTTAAATTGCGCTTTGATATGTTACATATAGATGGGGTTGTATAACATGTTACATACGTTACGTGTTTATAAATCAAAAATATGATCGTAAAGAATTAACAGGTAAGTGCATAGAATAATTCAATTAATTTATATAAAAATCATGTATCATGTCACGTGATAACTTAATTTGAAATAAAATCTAGGTTAAAAACACGACAAAATAACGGTGACATGAGTTAAGATAAACGTAACAATGAAATACTTTGATAAACTTTAATAGAAAATCAGGAAACTGTATTCTTCGATACTTAACTTGGTGATATGGTGATATTGCTGGTGAAATTAAATTAACTTATCATTTTCAAAATTCATAGGATGTTTCTAAAAAGATACTTATGTGGACCAATTGTACTGGATCAGGCAGGTGGATCCGTAGATGCGGCCTACAGAAATCAACGGCGATCAGATAGCGTCCCCCGCTTGTTGTACGGTCGAACGGCTAGCTTTCCGGCGAAATGCAATTCAAGTTTTCCTGGACACTGGTTACCTTCTGGACTTGCAGAATGCGTTAAACAAGAACTGTATGTATTGGTAAGGTTTTGACTAGATTCGACGTATGGTTTTTTTAGTTTTTTAATACTTTTTCTTTTAATTTTCAGAGAGACACTTCTAATACGTCTAGGTGTTTTTAATGGAGAATTTTCTAGTGACGCCAACTTTCGTTTGTTTTCCATTCTAATTTCTAATTGGTCCAACTGTATGTATTCTTTTAATCTCGACATTTTATTATAATGAAAATGACAATTTAATAATTTTAAATATACATAGGCTCAATATAAATTATCTATTTTATTTTGGCGAGTGCATGTTTGAGGTATGAATGTGGATAATTGTATATAATGCTAGTTTAATAGTGGGAAAAATTCCCGCGGTTATCTATTTAAATTTGTACAGTTTTGCCTAAATAAATGGCGTCATTTATTTTTAATCAATTAAGTTGAAATATCTTTGGAAATACAAGATATCGGAATGAAATGACTGATACAAATAAAAAGAATAAAATAAATCAATGTGAGAATGAATTTAAAACAATTAAATACGCGAAGTCAACTTTATTGATATTACATATGAAGAATTCAGTTTCAATATTTTTTATAATTCTAAAGCTTACATCTATACATAAAAATTCCGTCTTTTGCTCACTGAGGCATTCTTAGGTGTAGTCCCGATCTACATCAATATATATATATATATATATATATATATATATATATATATATATAGATAGATAGATAGATAGATAGATAGATAGATAGATAGATAATTATAATTATTTCGGGACCTTTGTATGTTATGGTAAATTCAATTTGTTGGCGATTTAAGGTCTGGTTTTACTTCAAAATGTATATATTTAAAACAATCCTACATGTTTCGGCAAATGATTCCTTTTTCAAGGAATATAAAATATAAATTTTCTATTCTATATTCCTGTATATATATCGATTACTTAATCCGTTTGTCATACAAACTGACATCTATCTCAGGGTAGAAAGAACTCACTGCGTGAAATCAGCAAGATTTTGATCTACTTTAAAACAGATAGACAAAAAAAAAACCTTTCAACATATACCTACGGTTAAGAATAATAATAAAACTTCTTCTTCAAACAAAACAATATAAAAACATTTATTTTAAATTCAAGAATACTAAAAAGGTAACAAATACTGTAGTTGGATATGGAATACCTTAACAGGTCGGTATTTGTTTTTAAAACTTTTACTAAAAATAATAATTACACTACAATAACCTAAGTTAATTTATTCTTGCAGGAAATGTAAAAGAAAGACAAAAAAACGTTAGATTGTTTGCTTCGAAGGAAATATAAATTTAAAAAACACTAAATGCATGAATCAAAAACTTGATAATGCAACAGTGTATTGATAGCAGTGATAACCGAAGTGTTCGGAGAAACAACAACCTTGATGAGGTAATTCAAATCGAAATTGAACCAAATAAATGAAAGTTAGTTCTTGAAAGGACTGTAAACTTTTAATTAGCATTAAGAACAACCCAATTTATATATGGGATGACGTTTTCTGAATAGTTTCCTCGTTATCATTCAGTTACGACTATTTGTCAAGGTGTATCGATCTATTTTAAAATAATTACCAAATGATTTTTCTTTGATGAGTGTAATTTAAGGTACCTTCTAAATCGGTATATAAAATTAAGTCCGGATAAAAGGAATGATCTTGGTATATCTCTTCAAATTATTCTGGAAACTGGAAAAATTACTCGTATCTTCTAAAATCAGGTCCAGGAATGACTGTAGAAGGTCAGGTATTAAGCACTTTTAGTTGTTCTAATATTTTTTATCTTTTTTCTGAGAAAATGCGGACTAAGAAAAATGCTATACTTTTTCGGAATATGCCGTCCGTATCTTATCGGCTCTATATCACTACTCTCTAAATAGACGCCGATAACAAAACAAAAACGTCCCCTTGAAATCTGCTTCACAGCTTCTCATTGGTTTATTTAGAATCAACGGAAATGATGTGGAAATTTTATAATTTGAATTAATATTCAAATTTGTATCAATTTCAATTTCCATCAGAATTAATTACATAGTTACAACTAATTACATATTTAAGATTAGATACTAAAACTATTCAAAATACTGTATGTATTTATATTTCCTTTGATTTTTTTTTAATTATATTTAGTGTTAATTAAGTATTTAATAATAATTTTTTTAAATTTTTCAAAATTTTATTTAGTTTTAAATTAACTAAATTAAAATATATTGTTTGAGGTAATTTGCCTCACAACAATATATATATATATATATATATATATATATATATATATATATATATATATATATAAGGTAAACTTAATTAGTCGGCGATTAAAGGTCTGGTTATTACTTCAAAGTGTATATATTTAAAATAATCCTACATGTTTCGGCAATGATGCCTTTGTCAAGGATATAAAAAATTTATATTTTTTATATCCTTGACAAAGGCATCATTGCCGAAACATGTAGGATTATTTGAAATATATACACTTTGAAGTAATAACCAGACCTTTAATCGCCGACTAATTAAGTTTACCTTATCATACCAAGGTCACGAAAATACTATATATATATATATATATATATATATATATATATATATATATATATATTGTTGTGATATGTATAGCTTGGTTATTCCAGCTAACTGTAACTGAGAAGGTACAAATTAACATAAGGGAAACATCCTATTGAATAACTGCATGGTGTGGGCGCATCATTTAAACTAGTGTTGAAATGTTAATAAATTAATATCACAACAACTTTGTATATTTAATATTAAATTATATTTATTTCAAATTTACATTTTTTTTAAATTTTCATTTTTGTCATTCAAGTCAATTACGCGAAATTAAAAAAGATATTTAATTTATTTACATTTGAATTTTATATCGATACTAATTGAACACGCCCACTTTTCAAACATAGAAAAACCGCGAACAGGTTATATTTATATTCAAACTTGTAACCTAACCTAACATCTAAAAGCAATTCATATATGCATGTAAATTCAAATATTAATTTTATCTTTCCATCAAAATCATTATTACATTTATAAATCAATTAAAATAACTAGCTTTAAAAAGTATAAATCAAGGTATTTTTTTTCTTTCTAAAAAGGCTTTGATAAAAAAATTAAGGTTAGCGTCGGTATTAGAAATTGCATAGCGTTGTATCGAAAATATAGTTCTGCGTTTTTTAAATTTATTAGATAGAGAAATATTAGTGATATAAATTCAAAAATATGTACAAAAGGTGCCCATAGTGCTAAAGCAACGTTTAACACAATTTTTACCAGATAAACATCGGTTACCTGCTAGAAAACTACGATAGCATCATTTAGTGTTGGTCACCGAACATCGAAGCTACTGAACGTAATAAAATTTTACGTACCTGCATTATTCCTATTGTACCATATTCAACATCGAGCCTTACACAGAAATACCTGAACCTGCCTGACCGAATACCCTGACTTGCCGTAAACATCCAGTTACATTGCTGCTTTTTTCTACAAATCACAGGTTAATTTATTATCCTGTAAAAGCATAACGAATAATTTAATTTATGATCAATTCAAAATTTACTTAAAATATCTTGATTTTGCTTTGAAAGAATAACTATCTTGATTAATTTAACGTAAAGAACATTTTCTAGTGAAATTCCTATAGTACTTACCATTTAACATTGTTAACTAATTTATATTATAATAGTCTTTGCTTATAAAACAACAACTGGTAAACATAACCACAATTACTCACATATGTTATTACGAACACAAATTCATAATATCTTACTTTGCCGTTTAGCTAAGTTGCACATTTAAGTGTATAGATATCTTGTGCTGAATAAATATTTTATACTTGTTATTTTAAAGAAGTTTTTTTATTTGTCTATACGTAGCTAAATCTATCTCAATTACATTGCTAATTTATTATTTATCAGCTTTATAAAAGTGTAATTACTTGCGATGATCCAGGGATGAGAGTCTAATAAATTCAGTATCTATCTCATGCTCTAACGACATCTATTTGTAATCGAAGATACTGCGTACTATCAGCTGGTAGACCAAAATATTAAAGTTCAAATTAAGGCGCCCAATACATACATAATCTATCAGTTGAAGTACTATTATTTACTTATTTTCCTAGCTTTTCCGCCTCTTAACAATATATATATATGGTAGATTCAATTAGTTGGCAATTTAAGGTCTGGTTTACATACTTATGTATATATCTGTAGTTGTCATGGATAAAATTATTCAATGATATATTCAAGATCAATAATAATAAATCATGCCTTGGCATTCTCTAAACAGTTAGACAACAAAAACGGGGGAATGGCAAGCCATGAGTTATTATTATGTCTACGCCAGTGGAGCGGCTTAAGATATTAAGCTATTGGCATTTGCATTAAACGAGAAGCAAAATCACGAAAACCTACTCGCACAGCCAGTCAGGAATCTATATACGGAATTGCCAGCATGATAAGCAAATGTACAGATATTTAAATAGCATATGATGTGTAA
The DNA here is from genome assembly GCA_935421215.2 of Melolontha melolontha. Lineage (NCBI taxonomy): Eukaryota > Metazoa > Arthropoda > Insecta > Coleoptera > Scarabaeidae > Melolontha > Melolontha melolontha. The sequence goes on from OW285243.1 coordinate 615,913, forward strand.
CAGAACATATATTATGATGGTAAATTGCAGATCTTTATAATATATACTGCTTAGATTCTTTATATCACTTCTGTTGTTAATTGAATTTTTTTCTGTTTAAAATTAATCATTTCTTTAATTTCTCTTTTCATTGTGTGTCGTTCTGTATCGAATATCTTTGTGTTTTCAAAATCGTATCTAGATCTGACTGGCTGTCCGAGTAGGTTTTCGTGGCTTTCCTTCTCGTTTAAGGCAAATTCCGACAGCTTAACATCTTAAGCCGCCCCACGGGCGCAGACATAATAATAACTCATGGCTTGCCATTCCCCCGTTTTTGTTGTCTAAATGTTTAGAGAATGCCAAGGCATGATTTATTATTATTGAACTTGAATGCATCATTGCATAATTTTATCCATGACAACTACAGATATATTGTATGACATTAATATACTGTCATTTCTATTTCAAACTTCTTTGAAAAAGGCATCATATGCCGAAACATGTAAGACTGTTTTAAATATATACATATTGAAGTAAAACCAGACATTAAATGGCCAATTAATTGAATCTACCATAACATACTAAGGTCAAGAAATAATTATCTATATATACAGGCTGATTCATTTTCGGCCCTCACCATGGGGATCTCGCTTATTATTGGAGATAGAGTATAGGTTTAAATTTGGCAAAGTTGTTAAATTTTGTGTTTGTTATAAATCCGTAAAGAAAATAGACCTGTGACAAATGACCTTCGTTATTTAAAAAAAAAACGCGAAAACCCCATTTTCTTCTTTTACCTGTAGCACCGACATTTGGCCTTGTAGAGAAAATATAAAAACACATCCTTGTGGCCATTTCTAAATCTCTATCCAGTGGTGTACTCTAAATTTTTATACGACGTTTCGTTTCTTTCTGGCCATCATCAACTATCTAATTTCTTATAGGCGCCATATTGGATTTAGACACATTCAGAAAGAGTTTTTTTTTCTGATTTCAACCATGTACCACATGCTGACTAAAGTTTTTGACATTAGGTTTTATTTGAAAGAATAAATTATAAGATTAAATTAGGTAGCCATGGAATTTCAATCTGTCAAACATTTCATTTATTGTTCATTAATAATACAAAAATGTCATACACTATCGAAGAGAAACGAGATATGATAAGTATTTTTTATTCTTCGAACCGAAATTCAACAGTAGCGAGTACAAGATATCTACAATTATATCCAGAACGACAACAGCCTCATCGTACCATTTTTCTAGATCTCGACAGAAATTTGGTCGAGAATGGATCGTTTACTAAGCCGCGTAATGGTCAAGACAACAGGAATTTAAATGAAAATCGACAAGATATTTTACAAATGGTAAATTAAAAGCGTGTTTTCAAATTTCATCTTGTATTTTTATAGATAAATAATAATCCATCAATTTCTACACGCGAAGTAGCGTCAGAATTAAATTTGTGCCAGTCCAGAGTTTGGAGAACTTTACATAAAAGTAGGTTTAAACCATACAGGATGCATGTTAGTCACTCTTTACTGCCTGGAGATAATTTGAGAAAGCTAGAATATTGTAATTGGTTAATGGGAAGGATAGAAAATGACGAAAATTTTTTAAGCAAAATCATCTGGTCAGATGAAACAAAATTTACAAATTCTGGAATGTTCAACAGAAATACGGAGCACTATTGGGCAGTACAAAATCCCCGACAAAACAGGGCTAGAAGACCACAACATCGTTTTGGAATAAACGTTTGGATGGGTATTTTGGCAAATCGTCTCTTAGGACCAGTTATGTATGAAGAACATTTAAATGGAGAAAGATATTTAAACATTTTACGTACATACGTATCTGACTATCTTGACGACAATATCCCATTAAATCAATTTCAATATTTATGGTGGCAACAAGATGGCGCACCAGCACACAATGCAGCTGTTGTTAGAAATTTCTTAAATCAAGAGTTTGCAAACCGTTGGATTGGAAATAGGGGAGTTGTTGAATGGCCTGCGAGATCACCTGATTTAAGTCCGCTAGATTTTTTTTTATGGGGATATGTTAAAAATAATATTTATAAAGTAGATGCGCCACAAAACATTGAAGAATTACGAGACAGACTTCAGAATGCCTTCGATGCAGTTCCTAGAAGAACTATACAAAGGGCAGTACAAAATGCCAGAAGGCGTCCCAATTGTGCATTACCGAAGATGGCCAGATAATTTAATATTTACTGTAATTGTTTATTGTTAACTTTTTTATGTATTTTTATTAATGTTTTTGTTATCTTGTACTCGCTACTGTTGAATTTCGGTTCGAAGAATAAAAAATACTTATCATATCTCGTTTCTCTTCGTTAGTGTATGACATTTTTGTATTATTAATGAACAATAAATGAAATGTTCGACAGATTGAAATTCCATGGCTACCTAATTTAATCTTCCAATTTTTTCTTTCAAATAAAACCTAATGTCAAAAACTTTAGTCAGCATTTGGTACATGGTTGAAATCAGAAAAAAAACTCTTTCTGAGGATGTCTGAATCCAATAAGGCGCCTATAAGAAATTAGATAGTTGATGATGGCCAGAAAGAAACGAAACGTCGTATAAAAATTTAGAGTACACCACTGGATAGGGGTTTAGAAATGGCCACAAGGATGTGTTTTTATTTTTTCTCTACAAGGCCAAATGTCGGTGCTACAGGTAAAAGAAGAAAATGGGGTTTTCGCGATTTTTTTTAAATAACGAAGGTCATTTGTCACAGGTCTATTTTCTTTACGGATTTATAACAAACACAAAATTTAACAACTTTGCCAAATTTAAACCTATACTCTATCTCCAATAATAAGCGAGATCCCCTGTATCAGCCTGGATCAGCCTGTATACAGAGTTGCCGCTGAATAGCGCCTAACCTATGAAAATCTGAAAAATACGTATAAATGTCTGACTGAAAATCAAAAAAGAAATTTATTTGTAATTCATCGAAAATTTCCAAATTTTTAGGGCCAAAATGTAGTTAATGTCGGTCCATATCTTTATTTCTAATTTAGGAAAATACTGCTGGTAATTCGAGTCCATGAACTTGCAAAAAAATCGATAAAATTCCGAATAAGTGCTTTCGTTCTTTCGTAAATATCAATAATAACCTCTCCGTCGAATATGTCGACAACGTTATGACGCATTTGTAATTATAATTAATTATAGTTAAATAGTTTGAACATTAAATTTCTTTTTAAATAAAATTATTATGTTTATAATAAAACAAAAATCATTAATCGTTAGCTTTATGTAGCATACATTCAATATGTGTAATGATAAAAAAAGAATAGTCAATGCATTAATGGCATAGTAGGCAACCAGTTATACACCAGTGTAGTTAGTATTTTCCTGTCGCTTAATTTTTAAATTAGATTGCCGTAGAGGTTCGAGGGGTTAAAAAAATTTAATGTCAAATATTTATGAATTTTTGTTCATACATAAATCTTAAACTAAATACATTTTATTGAAAAATACATCATTTATATAATATGGTAATATGGTACCAGAAGAATAATAGTTTAAATCAGAGACATGTTTTCCGTAAATTATCTAAACAAGCATGTACCTTGTGCGATAACAATTCTAAATATTTTTTTAACAACTTTAAAGAAGATGGTTGTTTTATAAATTCCCACAAACAAAATAAAATCAATCACGTGTTAACAGAACACATGAAACTGAATATCCTGTGTTATGTAGGATCGCTTTCAGATTTAGCCAGGCATTTTTGGGTATCGTACAGTTCGGTGTTCAAAACCCTGAAAGAATTCAAATATAAGCCATACAGGATATCAAACAATCAAGTGCTTTTTGAGGAAGATAAAATAAAATGAACTGATTTTTGTAATAGAATGTTTAAATTGTTAAATGAAAACAAAGAAATTTAAAATAAAATAATTTTTACTGATGAAGCAAACAGTTTCGTAATATATTTAAAGAGTTTCAAGTACATTCTGTATGGAAATCTAAATAATTTGCCTTTGAAAGCTTAAACATTCACATATTTAAGAGTTAGAAAGCATAGTAAGATGCAACCCATTGAGTTATTTCCTTAGCTAATGGAAAAAGATTGGGTATAATTTTAATGAAATAATTAGATTACTTATTAATATTTTTTTAATTTTTGTTTAGAAACATTATCATACTATCATAACTTTTTTCGGTTTTAATCTATCTTGCACGCTTTTGTTCTATTATTAAACCAGCTGTACTAAACAGTCTCACTTTCTGCTGAACTTGCTGGAATACAGAAGTATTTCCTAGCACATTGTTCCAAGGGTTTCAGCTCCATGCCCGGTACCTAAAAGAAAATCCAAATAAAAAATGCAATTTCCCTTTTTTTAAACTTACCTTTCAAAATAAAAGAGGATCTACATCCCGATTTGAATTTGACCTTTCGAGGCATTGCCTTTTAGTTGTTATTACATAAGCTGTAATTGATTTTGCTTTCTCTTTTATTCTTTCTTGCAAAAATCCAAATAATGAAAGTGACTTGATCTGAACTAATGTCTGTTTCGATTACAGGCATGTGTTCTTTATTTTCAGGATTAATTTTTTTCATAATATTAAACATTTCTTGTTCTAGAAAAGAAGTAGCCCCAGTAGCATTTTCAGTACTACGAAAACCTTCTCTTTTAAATAAAGGGTCTAAAACATTGCTACTCTAGTAACTGATCGTCCTTCATATGAAAATAACCTTGCTACCTAAGATAGAATGGAAACGTTGTAATTGAATTCTCATTATATTCTGATTCATATTTATCCCTTGTTGCGTGCAGTGACAGACTTCTTGTAGATTCTTCTTATAAAAATTAATCCCTTGCAAATTATTGCTTCGTTATACGTTACACCGATAGATAAGAGATAGTACACCATACTGTTAGATTTCATACCATTTGCTTTCCCACTACTGCTTTTTAAGATAAATTTCTTCATTTTATAAAACCACTTATTCGTAAGATACCACGAGGTGTTATTTGTTTAACGTATACATTATTTTATCGTGTTACTGAAATGCCCCCAATAGGTGGCTTACGTTCGGTAATTCGCAAACATGTCTCCGACCATTCTTAAGGTATTTTTCTTCTGGTGCCATATTATCATTGCAAATTTTTCGTCTTTATTGTGTTTATTAATGTTTTAAATAAATTATTTATTTTCCAATAAAATTTAGTTTCAGATTCATGTATGAATAAAAATTTAAAAATATTTCACGTTAAAAAATTCTTATTCTTTCCATGGTAATCTGATTTAGGAATTCAGCTATTGTTTCTAAGTAAATGCTTCGCTGATGTATAACTGGTTGCCTAATAATGGACTATTCTTTTTTATCATAACATAGGGAAAAATATATACGTAATGATAAAGAAAGAACCCTGTATATGGGATGTGTGTTGTTATGTTATTGATCTCAATTAGTACCTAGTTTTTACTTATTTGTATGCAATTATTTATATTATTTTTTGTGTGTTGAAACCACTTAAAGAAGACAATTCGGTGGGGAAAATTTAATTCCGTTAACCTTTTCACGCGTTAGATATGATGTAAATTAGTTTTTAAAATTTGATGCCCCATAGTTTGTGACACATTTACTTCCCGTACTAGGATTGGCGTACTTACGTCGGGAACCGCTTCCAATGTATTTAATATATCCTCTTCTGCTTGGTGTACTCTGTGTCATTTTTGAGGGCCACGACCTTCGAAACGTGGAATTACTGACCCTGTATCTCGAAGTCGATACACGGGTCTCACAATACATTTTGTATACAAATGTTTTGCTGTAAGACTATTTTGTCCTGCTTCACCATAAATTAAAATCATATCAGTATATTCGATATTCGTATAGGATACCATTTCGAACGCACCCAGCTTAAGAGACCATAAGTCCATACTAAATGTAAATCGCAGCGTTGTTTGTAGCGGTGGATTCCCATATTCTCGCCAGTATATTAACCAATAGGGCCGGTATCGATAAATAGGATATTGGTCTACAAGTTTATAAAAGTGATAGTTTTCCGGTGAGTATAAATGTTTGAATTCACGAGTGAGCGCAGCTCACGAGTGGATTAAATTTACATGAACATGGAAATTCACTTTTCTAACGTGTAGATCATGCTATTTTTCGCGCAGTTGATGAAAATAACGCTAATTTAAAAAAATATATATAACGGTGTCGAAGAATAATAATATGTTTTCAAGGTATGTCGAGCATTTGTTGATATAGTAACAAAACATATGAGCAAATAAATAATTTGTGAAAAAACGTTAATCTAAAATGAGTGAATCAAACGAGAATAAAGAAGAAATTGTACAATTGGTATCAGAAGCAGTCAAGTTTATTACCTAAGAAGTCCAAAGCAAAATACGAGAAAACTTACCAATAGTTATGTGTCTAGAGAAATGAAAAAAATGTGCAAGAGGCAAATGAAGATATTCTAATTGCGTACTTTTTTGAAAAGGTTTGTTTTATTTATAAGATTTATTAGCACTGATTTTTAAATATTCTTAAGTGAAAACTCTTAAAACTTGAACACTATGGTCAATGTACTCGAGAAGCTTTCCGATGTATTCGGAACCACAGTTCTTAATAGCTTAGTGACAGAGCAATGGTCCGGCTAGCCATGGGCGTGGGTTCCAATCCTGCTTATGGGTGAATTTTTTCAAAAGAAAAATTCGAATAATTAGCGTCGTAAAATGTAGAAAGTAATATTTAATTTGTTCATTTCAATTTACACTAATAAATAAAATTTAAAAAAAGTGTTGCTCACTGAAATCGTGAAGAAATGTGTTGTTAACGATAAAAGTTCCACTTTTCTTAACGATTTTTGCTTAAACAATTTGTTACTTTTCTATCAACTACACGAAAAAATACTGCGATTTTTTGTATAAAGATATTACTCATATGTATCCTTCACGCACTCCTTTTTTTATTTGTCGCTATACAAAACTAAGAGTGTTTATAAGTCACAAGTAACATAAATGTACCTTTAAGGTAAATATTAGGAGGATTAGATTACTGTCCGTGTCAAAAAAGCGGGACAGTTTTTTTACCTATTATGACAGTAAAAAGGGCAATATTATTATAATAAAATTTAAAAAAAAACAACAGAAATTACATTAAATCAATATTTGGTTATTGCACCTTATGCTTCTATTACATTATTTAACCTTCTAGGCATAGAATTTACCAGTGGCGGCTGGTACTAAAGGGCACAAGGGCACGTGCCCACCCAACCACCAAAATAAGCACAGAAAGAAATTCGTATGTAATTCAGTGCATTATTTTATTTTATCATTTTTTACGTATTTTTATAACGATGGAATCAAAGTTTCCTTCCGCACCACAGACACTATGCCAACGCTCAAAACTTTGTTCCGGGGCACAATTTCAGATGTACCTATTCCGAGTATGAATCAGCCGGGTACGCTTATCTTCGCCATATGTGCTTATGCCATCGCTTTGGGCATAAAATAGCGCGACTCTATTTAACGTCTTGCGTGCATTGTGACTGTTTGGTTTCGGTGCGTACCATACGCGTATGATTTCAAAGGCTTGAAGTGATGTTTATTATTAATGATGGAAGCTAACTGTGTGCAAAATCTTTAAAAAAAACCCGCTATCGTTTGAGGAAAAACTTTTAATTAAGAAGAAAGGAAGGCCTATCCCTTCAATAAAAATATATATGAAAAACATGAGTGAATTTGCGGATGTTCACTAACAAATAAACTATTTTGTTTTATCTGCTTAATTTTTAAGAAAGAGGTAGTGCATGGAATAAACAAGGGTTGAATGATTTAAAGCATATCGCAAAAAGGGCAAAGAAACACGAAAATTGCGTTTCTCACATGAATGCATGCGTGGATTTTAGTGTTCTAGGCAAATTGGACATGCGTGAACAGTTAGACAGTGCTTATTTGCGACATAAAATTAAGTACAACGAAGATGTGGAAAAAAATCGTCATATTTTGCGCCGGTTAATTATGTGTATAAAATTTTGCTTTTGAATTGGCGTTAAGAGGCCATAATGAGACATTGACGTCGGAAAATCCACATATTTATGTAGGCTTTCAATCAACTTTGCAGCTGAATTAAACGCTGTGCTTACAATACATATGAAATTGTCACGAGTGTTTAAAGGCGCCTCAAAAACTATTCAGAACGGATTGCTAGATGCAATGTGGCAAATTTACAAGCAGGAAATATTAAAAGGAATTAAATCTGCAAGTTTCATTGCTTTGGAGGCCGATGAAACTACAGACACCTCTAATAATCGGCAAATGGTTATTATTCGATACGTGTTTAATGGACAAATTTTAGAACGCTTTTGGTCCTTTTTTAAGCCGGGTGGACATAATGCTGATGTATTAGCAAAAACATTGCTGAATGAATTGCAAACTATTTTAAATTGTCCTTCTGGGTCTGATAACAATAAACTAATCGCTCAAAGTTACGATGGGGCGTCCGTGATGAGTGGTAAGACAAATGGTGTCCAAGCTATTATCAAAAGAACATTTCCACATGCACATTATATTCACTGTTACGCGCATCAATTTAATTTAATATTGAAGGAGCGGCACAGTGCAATAAAAATGTAAAAATTTTCTTTGCAAATTTGCAGTCATTTTCAAGTTTTTTTTTCTAGATCGCCAAAACGAACGGTAATTCTTGATAAAATAGTCAAGCCACGTAGATTACCACGCGTTGCTCCCACACGCTGGATTTTCAAAAGTCGAACTGTGAACACATTATTTAAACATCAGGATTCTTTCATAGAATGTTTAGACAAAATTATTGGCGAAGATGGAATGGATACAGTTACCATTAGTGAAGCAAGTGGTTTATTGAAACATTTGAATTGCCCGGAATTTCTCTACTGGTTGAAAATACTTCATTTAATTATGCCACATGTTGAAATATTATTTAATCAGACTCAAATGCGCGGGATTGACAGTCTTCAACTGCAAAAGGCAATTGAACAATTCCAGCAACCAAATTATTCACATTAGAAATTTAAGAAATTCTACTGACAATGACAATCAAGAACACAATAATGAAGAACCTGCAAGGAAAAAACAAAAAAACTACAGCTGGAGATAATAGAACTGTTATTGCAAAGGAAGTATGTGACACTATTTTAAGCCAAATTAGCGGCCGATTTGATTTTAGGGATCACTTAAGTGCAGCAAAATTATTTGATTCTCAATATTTTAAAACATATAGTCATTCATTTCCACAAAAAAAATTTGATGAAACTGTGAAATCTCCTATGTTGGACAGTGTAAAATTGAAAAGTGAACATTCAGTAATTTATGAGCGCGATGTATGACGTAGGTGGTGTTTTTCCACTTTTAGTGTTCACAGCAGACAACAATCTAAAAAAGGTTTTGATGGAAACATACAAACTGTTGGATGTTATTTGTACAACGCCCATGTCGACAGCAGAATGTAAATGATGTTTTTCCACCGTCAAACGCATTGAAACTTTTCTGAGAAGCACAATGTCAGAAGATCGACTGAACGCATTGGCGGTCCTATCAATAGTTCATTCAGTCTATCCCGGATTTTGACAACAAAGTCATAGACTTCTTTTCCAGCATGAAAAATAGGAGAATGGATTTTATGCACAAAAAAAATTGTTTGTGCCCACCCTCTATCATAACTCACGAGCCGCCACTGGAATTTACTATGTTAGTAATGCAATTTACCGGTATTTCGGCCCAGGCTGCTTGCACAACCTAAAGTACTTCCTCTCTACTTTGCACATGTACATTCTGTCTTGCTATATTTCGTACAAGTAAACCCCATACATTTTCAATAACATTTAAATCACCACTATAACTTGGAAGATCTAAGACCGAAATATTGTTTGCATTTAGCCATTGCGTCGTTCGATGAGAGTTATGGACAGCCTATTGAGGCGATTTTCAATATTATGTAAAATTCCAAGACGTCTCAATGGCAACCATCCCCAGACATTTACGGAAAAGCGAAAATTTCCACGTATTTTATTTACAAACCGATCTTGGTGGAAAAACTTTAACTTTTGCGTTCAATGATGACTGAAAGATTTTTTCGTCGTTTACCCTGTCCCAAATATGCTATGCTAAATGTTGTAAAACAAATCCCATCCTTGCTTCTTTCAAAGCAGGAGTTAAAAACGTCATATTTACAGCTACAAAAGAATAGAGTCCGGCATGTCGAAGGCGAGGCAGTCCTGTTCTTACTGATTCAAGAAAACCTGTATTTCTTATTGCATTTTTTGTTGTGTCAAAGGGATTTCGATTCATATATGTTATTATGCCGTCTTCTTCCTGAGTAATAGACATCCTAGGTCGTCCTGAACCAAGCGTTCATAAAATATTCCTTTCTTCCCGCCACATCCTAACTGAGCTCTTACTTATCCTAAATTCATCTGCTATTCGCCTCATAGACCATCCTTCTTCTACTTTAGTGCATATCCTCGCTTTAGTAACTTCATTTACATGTACTTTATAAATTTTAAACGTATAATAATAAATTTTTAATTAATAAAAATATGAAATGTCAATTTGAAAGAAAAAATTATCGGTTGCAATACTTTATATTCAAGTAATTCAAGGCTACTTACTGGCAAACAGATTTAATTAATTAATTAATTAAGTTGATATTATAGTATAGATAATTGGGAACAAATAAGGGTTTAGATATATGTAGTTAGGGTAATTCGTAAATTTAAACGTAACAATGTTATTTTACACATAAAGCAGTTAAATGTGTCCTTCCCGGAAAATTTTTTATTACAACATTTGCGTACGAAAGACAATATAACAAAAGTACTTTGAAGAAAAATATATGACAGACTGTACTGCCTTAATAGAATAAACTAACTACAAAGGATAAAGGAAGAAATTATTTGTTTAGTCCCCGTATACACAAATACGTTGAAAGAGAGAGAAAAACGTTACGGAAAGAAAAAGTATTCCTCGCAGATTGTAATTAAGTTAATTAGCTTGCTTGTTATTAACGAAATTCGTTTTATTTTGTGAATATAAATATGTATCTATATGTTTCTTTACATTAAATATCTTCAGACTAAATAATTTTTAATAGATATCAAAATTAGCATGATGTGGTTGACCAAATAAGGCAGGAATTTTGCTTTGTAATTGAGTATTATAAATATATATTGTTATCTTGATCACAGATACTATATATACAGTCTAATCAGTTTGATAAAGTCATATAATTTTTCTCTCGGTAAGATGTCGAATAGGATGAAGTGCAAATTTATATTTATATTAATTTTAATTACAAGTAAGTTTGACTTTAGTCTTAAAAATCAATATTCAAGTAAATAGAATGTTAGATCTATACACTTACATTGTATATAAAACATTTAATTTATTAGTAACCAAGGCCGAGAATATATCCAACGCACCAGAAATTGAAATATCAAACGGTTTATTACAAGGTACGCACGAAAAATCTTACGATGGTCGTATATTTTCTTCGTTCGAAGGTATCCCATATGCTAGACCACCTGTTGGAAAACTGAGATTTGAGGTAAGCTACATAGAATTAATTTTAAGTGTTGTTTGTAAAATTATTAATTAATTAATTATATTCACGTAATATAATTAAGGTAAGTAAGCAGTACTAAGGTATTTTTAATAATATAATATATTATTCAAAATCTGGTGTGAAGAACACAAATGCAGGTTCACTATTAATATTTTCTGTGAACGTGTCCGAATATATCCTATCCCCAGAGACGTAGATACGTATTTCGCTTTTCTACTAGCTCATCGGTACGCCCCTGCTGGAGAAAGGATATTTCCAGACACATTCACAGAAAAGAACCACCTCGCCCTATCACCGTAATTATCCAGACCGAGCGCAGTTTTCTAGAGAGTTTGGCTGTGCTAACCTTTGGAAGGGCGTCGTTACTTCACATTAATTATGTGGACGGTATGCGAGGTACTTCGGCTGTCTGACAACAGGTAGCGCCGAATTTACTTCTGCGCTCGGTCTGGATAATTACGGTGATAGGGCGAGGTGGTTCTTTTCTGTGAATGTGTCTGGAAATATCCTTTCTCCAGCAGGGGCGTACCGATGAGCTTGTAGAAAAGCGAAATACGTATCTACGTCTCTGGGGATAGGATATATTCGGACACGTTCACAGAAAATATTAATAGTGAACCTGCATTTGTGTTCTTCACACCAGATTTTTAATAATATTTTATATTATTAAAAATACCTTTGTATTATACAAAACTGGTGGGGTTTACCTACTCATGTATGTTTCAATTATTCTGATACATTACACATGCGGTTAAGCCGTAGTATGAGTGAAGGCACAAACAAAATGCAGTTTTCTAGAGAGTTTGGCTGTCCTAACCTTTGGAAGGGCGTCGTTACTTCACATTAATTATGTGGACGGTATGCGAGGTACTTCGGCTGTCTGACAACAGGTAGCGCCGAATTTACTTCTGCGCTCGGTCTGGATAATTACGGTGATAGGGCGAGGTGGTTCTTTTCTGTGAATGTGTCTGGAAATATCCTTTCTCCAGCAGGGGCGTACCGATGAGCTTGTAGAAAAGCGAAATACGTATCTACGTCTCTGGGGATAGGATATATTCGGACACGTTCACAGAAAATATTAATAGTGAACCTGCATTTGTGTTCTTCACACCAGATTTTTAATAATATTTTATATTATTAAAAATACCTTTGTATTATACAAAACTGGTGGGGTTTATCTACTCATGTATGTTTCAATTATTCTGGTAAGTAAGCAGAATAATGTGATGTATCAGTTTGTTTAAATTTTATCTACAAAGGTTTTACGAAATACGTTAATAAATATATCATATTCTAGGATGAGAGTATTTTGAAAAAAATATCGTTAGTAATATTGTTTAATTCAATAGTTTTTGAATTTGTAAATTTGCACGAGAACGTCAAGTAGAACAAGCGGAGCATTTCCGACATATTGTTCGAGTTCAACAGATGAGTTAATGCATCAAAAGCCAAACGCTGTTGGTGTTTACTGCTGGTGACCATCTATTACCAAGCTCTTTAGTACGTGATTGAAGATTAGTATTTGCCCCTCGCCCGTTTAGTTATGATTATGAATCTTTCCATAAAACCACAAACATTCCCTGATCTATGCAAATGTGCAATTGTTTGCCCAATTTATAAAACAAAGAGATAAGTCATTGTTGCCAAACTATCGTCCTATTTCTATTATATCTAACTTTGCGAAGGTCTTTGAACAAGTTATATATTCTAGAATTTATGGTCAGTTCTTATTCCAAAACCAGCATGACTTTCCTCCAGAGCGTTCCACATTGACTAATTTGTGTAGTGTCTCTGTGGTCATGAGTGAAGTTCTGAATAGTTGCGGTATGGTAAATCTTATTTATAATGAATTTTCGTACGTATTTGATACTACATATAACTCATGAAGACTTACTGTCGGTGTAACAACGGTGTTAAATAAATAATGAAGGTACAATGTAAGTTAAGGATGTTCATTTAAAATCATTTTTTTAAAGAAACCATAATCTTATTTAATCTTTTCTCATATTTTTTCTCAGAAAAAGTATTTTTCAGAAACCTATGGAGCCTTATAATTGGACAGGAACTTGGATAGCAAACACTAAATACACGTGTTTACAAACTGTAGGATCTCTAATAACAGGTACATATTTAAAAGAGAGATTTAAATAAAGTCAAACAGCACATATACAAATATTCGAAAAATCATGAGTGGTGTATATATGTATATTAGGGTGTCCTTTATTTTTCAAAGTATTTATTTTGTAAGGCATTGTTTATTTGCCCCTAAAATACTCACAAACTAAATATTAGCATATTTCGAGCACTACAACCCGTGCCGACTAGTGCCGAAACATGTTCATACAGGTTGTGCGCGAAGTTTTGTCTCTTTTGCGCTCTTTTTGTCAGTTGTACTCAGTTTGTCGGGTAATTAACACGTATTGTTTTATCATTCGAAGATGTCAGTGGAATTAAGAAGTACTAAAAATAATATTTTCTTAGTCGGAGACGTAAATCACCAAATAACGGGTGCAAAATTACCGTCGAATCGACAAGTTCTTGCAGTTTTATTTTTTAACATTCACGAAGTAAAATTGACTATTAGTGAAAGCGCAAATCTTGTGATTCGGGAGTGTATTATATTTTGGGAAAAAGCAAGGATACCTACAAAACACTACTTCACTGTGTAAAGAAACTTGTCGATCTCTATAATGTTTGGAGAGAGATGCAGAGTAAGAGATGTAAGAAAACTCAGGATGTTTCCAAATGGATTTGGATAATTTGTTTGATATCGCGCACGCCGATGCCCTAGAATGAACGAAAATATGGGAAGATCAGATATTCTTACAGAAACAAAGAGAGCCAGAGCGTGCGGGTTGCTTAGCGGGTGTAGCCAAAAAGTTAGCTGTAAGAGAAGAAAGAGCAAGGCAAAGAAAATCAATAGAAGAGAACAAAAGACTGAACAAATGGCTTCAGAGATTGCATCAAAATCTTCAGTTTCACACGACTTATTACCGCCACAAAAACTAGACGATCAATCTGCTGGCTCTGACGAAAGCCTGGAAGAAATTTTGCCTACGACATCTCAGTCTGTAAGAATAACAAAAAAGAGGAAGAAAGGATTTCATTTCACCAAAGTTAGTTGCAGCTTTAGACAGATGCCAGCTGAGCATAAGAGATTCTGTTTATATTCTTCAAGCCGCACTAGAAGCACTAGGTCTTAGTTGTGACGAATTCAACGCATTTGAACACAAACGAGAAAGAACAGAGCAGAATCCATAAAATCAGATTTTAAGAGTAACGTACCCGAACTAGTCACCGTTCATTGGGATGGTAAATTATTATCTAGCTTAGATGTAAGAAGTTACAAAGAAGAGCGTCTGCCGATCCTCATTTCATTAGGAGATAAGAAACAACTTCTTGCTGTACCAAAACTTGAGAGTTCTTCTGGTAAAGGTTAAGTCAAGGCTGTTTCAAACGCACTTTACAATTGGAACCTTAATGACAATGTACAAATAATGTGTTGTGACATGACAGCGCCAAATACAGGTCGACTGAATGGAGCTTGTGTTTTTTTGAAACAAAAACTAGAAAAAGAGTCGTTATTTTTTGCTTGTCGTCACCATGTTTACAAACTGGTTCTCAAAATTGTGTTTGAAACAAAAAAACCCTAGTAACTAGCAGTCCCCTATTTAAAAAATCTAGAGACAACTAGAAAAGCGTTAATCCTAATACCATCGAAACGTGCTCTGATTTCATCAAACAGCATATTTGTGACGCGGTTATTAGCGAACTGCTGACGTTTTATGTAAATGAACTCCAAAAATCTATTGTACGCGATGATTATCGGGAGCTGATCGAATTATCTATTATTTTCTTTTGGGAGGAGATGAAGAGAAACAATTTAAAATCAAACCTCCTGGTGCAATGCATCAAGCAAGATAGATGGCAAGAGCTATTTATTCTTTAGAAATATGTTTGCTGCAGTCTCAAGTCAAAATTAACGTTGAGGACAAACGAGCACTGCAATACGTTTGCTTATTTATTGTAACAGCCTATGTAAAGCCGTGGCTTGGATGCAATTCAGCAGTGAATGCACCCAATCAAGATTTGCGCTTTTTAAAGACATTAAAAGACTACGAAAGAGTCGACAAATTAATTTCCAAAGCAGCTCTGAGCAAGTTCTCCCAACATTTGTGGTATTTATCTGAGGAAATAGCCGTTTTATCACTTTTTGATAATGAAGTGGATGAACAAACCAAGATGAACATTTTGGTAAACTTACAAAGAGAGAAGAGTTTACATGATTTTAGCAAGAGCTATGTTCCATTATTATTATATTCCATTATATTTTTGTTTAAAAGTTGATTTATCTAAAAATTATTTTTCTTTTAAATTAATAATAATTCCGTGTCCATGAAGAGCAAAAACTTTTTTTCTCGTTTCAAAATTAATAATAGTTTTCTTCAGGAAAGCGTTTCTTCATGGGAAGAAAACGCTGATTTTGTGGAAGCTCAACAAAATGTTCTTTCTCTGAAGGCGGTAAATGACATTGCTGAAAGAGCTGTCAAACTTATGCATGACTTTCATGGATTAATTACCGTAGATGAAGAACAGAAGCAGTTTCTTTTACGCTGTGTGCAGAAACAGAAAATTATATCCAGATTGTAAAAAAGGAACATTAAAAAGAATTTTATGTCTTTAATAAATATAAAGTTATTTTTTAGTTGTCTTTACTAATTATTTACCTAATCTTTACATAATTGCGATGATCTAGGTACATATCAATAAATGTTCAAAAACGACTATTTACAAAAATTTTGTGTCCCTGTCGGCACGGGTTAACGTCATCGTAGGTGAATAAAATTTCATATGTATGTAAGGCTTGGTAGTTTGAAAATAATTATGCATTCCGATATTTGAAAAAAATTTTTTGCCCATATAAGGGACACCCTAATGCATCGTTGCTTAACATATGGTATAATACACTGCTGGAAAAATTCATTGGCACACCCCGTATATTTTGAATACGTTAAATAAACGCATAATTTTAGGGGTGTATAAAGGTTTCCCCTAGACGAGTTTATGCAGCGAGTTTCAAATTTTTATATTGCTCCATTGTTAACTTCGAACAGGCTCCTTTATGTGCGGAGACAAAAGTTTGTGGGAGACACCAGCTGATCTTACTGTGGTGGGAGGGGGTAGTATGTAGTCGTACTTTGTGCGAGATGGAAGGCCGTATACATTACCTTAGTGAGTTTGAACGAAGAATGGTGATGGATTTGCATATGGCGAGTGTATCCTTCCCTGAGATCGTGCTCCGCCTGGAGCGGTCGTTGTGAACTGTGCAACGGACATGGGGAGAATGGAATGAGGAAGGGCGAATGCGCCTTCAGCCGCAACTGGAGTGGCCCCGCACGACCCCGCTACGCGAAGACCGCACCCTGGTGCTCAGCGCTTTAGCGTCACGTACATCATCCTCACGGCAACTTGGAGCCATTTAACCAGCAGAAAGGGAAGGTGTTCTCACTACGCGAACTGTACGATGGCGTTTGCTCGAGAGTGGACTGCGAGTACGCCGTGCGTCGCAGCGGATACCATTGGCTTCCAAGCGCCACCGTACATGGCGCGAGTGGATGAAGTGCTAGACATCGGTGGGTCGCCGAGTGAAGGCACATTTTGTTTTCCGACGAAGCAAGATTCGAGATGGGTGTAGGTGACGCATGAATTTTGGTTCGTCTAAAACCTGGTGAGCAGGGCATTATGGTATGAAGTGCGATTACACACGCTGGACGTACATGTTTGCTGCGTGAACAGCAAACGATGACGGGTCACCGATACGAGATGAGGCGCTGCGACCCATTGTGCTCCCCTACATTCGGCGACACCCACGTCTCCTATACTAGCCGACAACGTTCGACCGTACGTCGTGCATGTTGTACAGACCTTTATGGAAGAGCATCGCTAAGGAATGCTTCCATGGTTGGCTCGTTCTCCGGATTTGAATCCGATCGAACATGTCTGGGATATGATCGGTCGGAGACTTCAATATTATCCGGCTCCCCCGGTTGACCTTGTGGAGCTGTGGAGTCGCGTTCAAGCATCATGGTTGGCCATTCCTCCTGATACCATATCGCAGCTAATTGGCTGGGGAGCCAATTAGCTGCGCCTTGTTAGGGGTAACAAGGCTGCGCTGCTCTCCAGGTGAGGGTCAGTTATACTACTTCGGTACTACTTTCATACCAAATTGTATTGTGTTACAATCACGCGTTCAGATTATACAGCGTGTGCCAATGAATTTTGTCCAGCAATGTATTTAAATATATAAACTGTATTATTAAACAAAATACGACGAATGTCCGATTCCAAAGGTACGTTTGCGCGGCACACCGACTACGTCGTTCCGATCAGGTTGAAACTTTCACGCATTTTAGATGCGCATATGTACTGCGTAAATGGCTATTGTCATTGCCTTAGGTTCCGCACAATGTGTACAGTGACAGCCGCACAATATCAATTCCGATAGAAACATACTCCAAGTTTGAAGCGCGAGCAGTCATTCGTTTTTTTTTGCATGCAAATAATGAAACACCTACCGAAATTCATAAAAAAAGACTTATGATAAGGCGTTATAAGTCGAAAACAAGTTAGTGTTTGGTGTAAACAGTTTAAAAGTGGACGCACAGCTCTGAACGATGATTCCGAAGGTGTGCGAAAAAAACCATCAACAACGAAAACAGATGAGAATCAATTAAAGGTCGATACGCTGATTCGAGAAGATCGTCGGTTGAAAATGCGGGAAATTGCTTTACTGACCGGCATTCCTAAAAGCTCTGTTCATGAAATCATATTTGAATTATGCTATCGAAAAGTGTCGGCGAGATGGGTACCAAAACTGTTGACCGACCAACACAAAAGCAACGAAAAGCAGCGGCAATGGAACTTTTAACGCGCTATCGTCAGAAAAACGGATTTCTATAGTCTACAGTTACAGGAGACGAAACGTGGGTATACCATCATATCCCCAAATCCAAAACAGACTCGATGACGTGGAAGCATTCGAGTTCACCAACACTGAAAAAATTCAAAGCTCAGCAGTCTGCAAAAAAGACAATGGCAACTGTGTTCCGGGATAAGCAAGGCATTTTGCCGAAAAAGACAATTAGCAGTGATGTTTATTGTCAAACTCTCGAAAATTTACAACAAGCTATTCGACAGAAACGAAGAGGAAAGTTGACGAAAGGAATCAGGTTATTGCATGACAATGCAAGACCGCACGCCTCAAATCAGACGAAGGAATGGCTTCAGAAACACAATTGGGAAGTTATTGTCTATCCGCCCCATAGTCCAGATCTGGTTCCTTCTGATTTTCATTTGTTTGGGCCGTTGAAAGCTTGTAATAAAAGTAGGGCCTTATGCCCTAAGGCAGGCAGAGATCGCCATGTAATAAAGGTAGGGCCTTATGCCCTAAGGTAGAATCGCCATGTAACGTGGGCAGGATGGATCGTCCATGTAAACTCTATGTGCCTGGAGTATCGGCATGTAATGTGGGCCGTTTGGGCGTTGTGTTGCAGGAGCGAGGCGGAATAAAGTACTAAATGATACACACTCGAAGTTCGGGTAACATTCTATAATTAACTCAACGCTTACAAACTGAATAACAATATATTTACAAGACGTACATATTATACTTGGTTCAACTCAGACAGGGCAGAACGTGGTTATTAAGATGTAACACAGTTCGCACCACTGACTGGTTGTAACTATCGTCGTAAATCTGACTATCCTTATGACTTAAACTATCGTCTATATATACTAGAGAAGATCCTTGTCTTACTTATCATTTGTTTCTAGAACAAATGTATAACCCTGATGCGTTGGTCTTGTGTATGCAACAAATCCGAGGTAAGGTCGTGTTTAGATAACACGTTAATGTTTTGTATTAAATGCGAGGCTTCGCCTTGGCAAAGTGTTACGCATACACATGACTGCGTATCGAATTATTACAAGCTAATTTATCGGGTAAAAGGTTTGGAAGCGACGACGAACTTTAAAATGAAGTATGGCAGTATTTTAGAAATTTGGATCGCGCCAGGGCATACAGAACCTTGTGTCTCGCGGTGATAAGTGCCTTAACATTGGCGGTGATTATGTTGAAACGTAATCTGCCGAAGGGATCGACGATGAATTTAATAAGGTACTGCAAAATGCCAGACCGCATTGCAGTAACAAAACAATGAAGACAGTGACGAGCCTGAAATTCACGGTTGTTTGGCACCCTCCGTACGGTCCTGATTTTATATCTTCATATTTGGTTGTCCCCAAAGTTGAACAAGATATTGAAAGGTCAACATTTTTCATCAGGTACTGAAGTTCGAGCTGCTGTTTCCAATTGGATCAACAATAAACAATAGTTGATCCAATTGGAAACAGCAGCTCGAACTTCGAAATATGTTGCATTAAATCATGAATGTGGAAAAATAATTATGTAAATTGGTAGTAAAATACATTTACTTTATAGAACTGGAGACCTTATATATCAATCCACCCTGGTAAATCCATTTAATCCTTTGACAATCTTTCGGTTCGATAAAAACCATTAGTGAAGCTTCTATCATAATATAAATAATAGAAATCATTTTTTGTAACTGTATTCGTATTGTTTTTTGTTATGATGTCTAGTCAATTTAAAGAAATAAA
Organism: Melolontha melolontha; assembly: GCA_935421215.2. Taxonomy (NCBI): domain Eukaryota; kingdom Metazoa; phylum Arthropoda; class Insecta; order Coleoptera; family Scarabaeidae; genus Melolontha; species Melolontha melolontha. Next base: position 636,169 of record OW285243.1, read on the forward strand.
AAAATAATAAATAAATTTCAGGTGATGAAGATTGTTTGTTTATAAATGTATATGTTCCAAGAGAAAAACCGAGTTCAGATGATACTTTTAACGTAATAGTGCATATTCACGGAGGTGGTTACGCCATGTGGAGCGGTCACTTTTACTCTGGTCCAAAATATCTTATGGATGAGGATGTTATATTCGTTACAATGAACTACAGGCTAGGCCCCTTTGGTAATTTAATTTGATTTAATTTTTTTTTACTATATAATTGGATTGATTTGGCTTTTACTTAATGAAAATTCATAATTCATAATGGAAAAAAAATAATAGTTTAATTTTCACTTTTTTAATATACGAGGTGTGATCAAAAAATACGGTGAATGAATTTTTATAGCAGCAACTGCTGATACATTTATTTGAAATAATAAATCCGGTATGCTGATTCATTGAGACAGTCAGTGCCATGTTAGAGCAGTTGTGACTTGTCAGTCGACTTTCAGAGCCGGAAAAGTGAGGTCGTGTTTACCGTGTCTGTTGCGCATCATGAATTTTGACAAGGGGTTAATATTAAGTTTTGTTTTAAGTTGCAAAAAGTACTGAAGAAGCCCGTGAAATGTTAAAATCAGTTTATGGCGATAATGTGGTAACTCTGAAGACTGTTTACAACTAGTATGAGCGATTAGGAGAAAAACTGCAATAGAATTAACATGTATCTAGGAGGAAGAAGAAGTACAGAGAGTTGGAAATTAATTTAAAACTTACGAGCAAGCAGGCAGAAGGATATCATTTCGACTATTAAACCACAAGCATTGGAAGTGTACTTTAAAGATCTCCTAATAGAATATAGACGAGAGTATGAACACGCACCAGAAGAACCAGTGACCAATATTGAAGGAACACCGATTACAATACCAACACAAGAAGTTCGTAAAGCATGCTCTGAACTAAAAAGTAGAAAAGCCGCAGGGGCTGGAGGTATTTCACCCGAATTCCTGAAATATTGATCTGAAAAGCTGTGTAAACATCTAACAGAATTGTTTCAGAAATGTGTTGACGGTGTGGTAATACGAAATGAATGGAATATGGCATACATATCAACAATATATAAGAAAGGACGCAGAGATATGTGTGAAAATTACCGTGGAATATCAGTCACAGGTTCTATCAGTAGAGTCTATGGTAAAATTCTAATGCAGAAGATAGAAAGTGAGTATAATGGTCTGGAAGAGGGAGAAAAAGGTGGCTTCAGATCAGGTAGATCAACATCGGACAATCTCTTCTGTGTCACCCAAGTTATCGAGAAAAAATTAGCAACGAATCACGAAATACATATACTCTATGTAGATCTTAAAAAATCTTACGACAACGTTCCCCAGATAAAGCTTTGGGAAGCGCTGACAAATACAAATATAGACAATAATTAATCAGAGCACTTAAAACCTTTTATAAAAATGCCCAAGCCAGAGTAAAGATAAAAGAGAAAGCAACCAACGCATCTAATATAACCAAAGAGTTCAAGCAGGAATGCTGCCTTTCGCCAACAATAGTTAAAATATATTTAGAACACGTCTTGAAAACGAGGAAACGAAAGTGCGAAAGTATGAGCATTCCATTGGCAGAAAAAATATATACACGCAGATGATCAAATAGTGTTAGCTCAAGATGTGGGCGACATATATATGACGCGCAAAGTGATCGAAGAATATCGTAAATGGGGTCTAAAGGCGGACACAGGAAAAACAGAATATATGTGCATAGATGGCGTACAAAAAGACCTTATCTTAAATGATATCTGATGAGACAAAAAATTAACCATTGGGACACTTACAAACATCTGGGACTGCATGTGTCACAGGACGGTACCTTGGATACAGCCATACGATATAGGAACAATGAGGCTAGTAAAGCTATAAGCCAGTTAAATAATATTCTTTGGGATGAAAAAATCTCAAAAAAAATAAGATCCTAATATACATACAAGTTATAGTTCTAAAGTCGGGCCACTTAAAGATAAAACAGTAAAATGAAACAACTTCAATACTATGGACACGTGCAATGGATGACAGGTGAATGGCTACCTAAGCTAGTAATGGAATGGACCCCACAAGGAAAGCGCAGGAGAAGGAGGCCTAGAAGAACTTGGAGGGAAGGAATCGACAAGGAGATAAAAGTGAGAGGTTTTGAAAACAACTTATGGGAAGACAGGGACTAGTGGATATTGGGCATCGGAAGACGGCGGAGAACATTTTAAAGCGAACGTATATATGTGAGCGATTTAAAAGCGGAGATGAGTCGGTTGAAGCGAGCAACAGTCGGAACGTCCTTCGACCTCAAAAGCAGACGAAAACGTGCAAATAGTGGTAAAAATGGTTCGTTCAAACAGGATCGTCTTCATGCAGATCCGGACTTCATTGTAAAATTTATAACTGGAGATGAAAGTTGGGTGTATGGCTATGACCCTGTGATTAAAATACAAAGCTGCCAATGGAAAACGAGTGGCTTTCCTCGCCCTAAGAAGGCATATAAGTCAAAGTCGTACGTTAAGGTCATGCCCATTGTCTTTTTTTTTTTATAGTGAGGCCATAGTGCGATCAGAGTTCGTCCCAAGGAAACAATTATAAACTCCGAATATTACAAGGGCATACTGAGTCTGCGAAACGATGTTATTAGAAAAATACCAGAATAATGAGCCAATGGCCCATTACTTCATCACAACGCGCCATACCATATCTCGCTTCTGATCCGCGAGTTTTTGTCCGAAAAAAAAGGTTCTTGTCCGTCCACATCTGTCTTACCCTCCGGATTTACCACCATGTGACTTCTGGCCCTTTCCAAAAATAAAAACCGTGCTAAAAGAAAAAAACGTTTTGATAGCGACATTGAAAGGGTCGCGACGGAGCAGGTCCTTTTGAAACAAACCTTCCAGAAATGCTTGTGTCATGGAATCAACATTGGGATAAGCGCATCGCTAGCCGAGGAGAGCACTTTGAAGTAGATTAATTCAAATTTGATGTAAGCTCATTAATTTATTCGTAATAAAATTATTCAGCGCAATGTAATAACTAAACCAGGTCATATATTCACAAACATGCAATGTCCTACTTATTTCATCAACATAACTTTGCTAGTTATGATCTTTCGCCATGTTGCTTAACTCCTTGTAACCAGGTCAGTAGGCTGATAGGACACACTCATATGATATATAAACTAGAGACGAAGAAGTCTACATTGTCAGAGTCAGAGTGAGTACCAGTCTAGTGCATCATATTACTGTGTATTATTTACTGTTGTTATATTCGTTATTAAAATAAAATGTTATTATTTAATCGTTCCAATGCATATTATTTGTACCACTGTTACCTACAATGTTACCTACGAGACCAGGTGACATTACATGGCGATCTTGCTATTCCACTTCTGACATTACAGCAATTTTTTATCACACTTCGTATAATCGTAATACGACAATTGTTTCGCTTTCATAGTGGCTTCATCAGGTTACGAACTAAATAATTTTTTATGGTGTCTTTAAAATAAGAGAAATTACATAAACATCGAAGAAACGAGTAACCCAGCTGGTAACCACTTACTATTATTCTTTTGGAAACCTTATATTTACTAATAGAAATTTAATGAACTAAATGCGAATTTTTATTATCGCCCAAACCAAATGAATAAATTTAACAAAAGTGAATTATTTAGATTTGACTGATCATTAAGTAAAATTTATGATTATTTTAATTTATTAATTTCTAATCCAGTAAATATAATATATGCCTTTACTCTCTAAATATAGAATTTGAAAATCATTATTTATAGTCTGGGTTTCCGCTATTAAAAGATTGGTAAAAGTGTAATCTTGCTTTTTATTCTTAAACGAAAAACAATGTTCAGCAAAACATTTTTTAAATGATCTTTCTGTTTGAGCGACATATATCTTACCACATCCTTACTTATCCTAACTTATAGATTCTTATTTTTATCTTTTGTATCTTTATTTGATATCTTTTTGAATACCTCTTCATCAAAATATTGTCAATTAGCAATCAGTAACGGCTACACAGACAGATAATAAGTTATATTTTTTCGCATTGGTGGCTTCTACGTTCAGACACGTGGTTAAACTCATCCTAGTTCTTGTCAGTATACGCGGAGAAGCACACCAAATGATTTGCATCACGGCTAAATATACACAATCTTATATGTTACCTGTCATGAGGAAACGTCTCAAGACACCTGATAGCCAAGAGAGGTACGCCGGGGACGCTAAGTATATGGTGTCCTTCTCCTCGTACACTGACGAGAACTAGGACGAATTTGAAACATGTGTCTGAATGTAGAAGCCGCCAATGCGAACTAAGTACGCATCGTATATATTCATGTGTACATATATAGACATGTTTTTAACATTTTTATATTACTGTATTTTACACTTGATGTTAATTTAAAAAGGTATATAACCCCTTACCACAATTTGTGAATTGTGGTAAGGGGTTATATACCTTTTTAAATTATTATTTAACCACAGTCTCCATTGAAAGAATTTTCACTTGATGTTAGTTAAACATTGATATGCTATTTTTTTCATGGTTTATTGGAGCCATCAAGGCTACTAGTAGTAGACTACATAGTTAAACATGTTTACTTCTAGTAGTAGCTTAGCTCTAGGAAACCGTCAGTGGCGTGCACTTTCTTTGCTGTCAGATGTCTGGAGACGTTTTCCCATGACGTGACGTATAAGATTATGTACATTTAGAGGTAACGCAAAGCATTTTCTGTGCTTCTCTACGTACGCTGACGAGAACTAGGATGAGTTCTAAATACATATCTGTATGTAGAAGCCACCAATTCGAAATATGTATGCTTCGTATATATACATATACAAATATGTTTTTGACATTTTTGTATCATTGCATTTTACACTTGATGTTAGTTAAACATTGATATGCTATCTTTTATATGGCATATTAAATGTTATTTTTTGATATATTTTTTAAAGGATTCTTAAGTACAGAAGATGAAGTAGTCCCTGGCAACAACGGCATGAAAGATCAAGCTCTGTCTTTGAAATGGATACAAAAAAATATAAAATATTTCGGAGGAAATCCCGATTCAGTAACGATAACTGGAATGTCAGCGGGCGGTGCTAGTGTCCACTTGCATTATTTTTCACCCTTATCGAAAGGTACGTTCTAATTATATTCTGAATCAGAAAGTCGAATAAAGGAGTATTCTTTATTTCTACAGGTTTATTCCACAAGGGAGTCTCGCAAAGTGGAAACGCAATAGATCCATGGACAATTCGACATGGACCCGTGAAAAATGCTGTACGCTTAGCGGAAAAGGTTGGTTGTCCAACAGACACTTCTAGAGAATTAGTAGACTGTCTCAAATCTAGATCAGCAAATGTAATTTCAGAAGCACTGAAAGCGCGAGAAACTGATTCATTTTCGGCTGCAGCGTTCGGACCAGTAATTGAACCAGGTCACGATAAAGCATTTTTAACTGAACATCCGTATAAAATGTTGTTTGATAAAACTGTAACTGATGTTCCATGGATTGTGTCTGTTGTTGAAAGAGAAGGTATTTTCGTTGTTGGTAAGTTCACGAAACCATTTATCGTGCTTGCTTGCTTACGAACAATAGGTATGCGCTTCTTACGTATAAAATCCTAGCTATTTGGTTTCTAGGATGAGAGTGTTTTGATATATAAAATGTTAAGCATATGTTGAAGTATTTTAATGTCGTAATTAAAGTGCATTACATTTGCTTTTCCCCTTTTGCCTATTGTGTTTCATTATTTTTCAAATGAATTTCCTCTATCTTGTCACATTAACATTATGAGTCAAATAAGATTCCCTTTTTACCATAACAGATTCACTTCATATCAAATGCTTTTCACATTTATTGAACAGTACTGAATACCAATACATTATGTTACATAAAAAAATTGGTCGTCACGGGACACCTGGCAAATGTGAAACATCGAAATCGATTGTTATTGAAAGAAGGAAATATAAAGTAAAGAAATATTTTGAGTTTATAAAGAAATATATTTTTTAGATTGTCACTATCACTGTTACTTTCACTATCACTCATATTTAAAATCAATAAAACTTTGCAACGCATTCTGTTAGAAATACTTTTTTATGCTCGAAAGGACGCTCCGATTGAAATGAAAATTTTAGATGATGCCGTGTACGCAAGTAAAGCGATTATAGTGCGCACCGACACACGTAAAGGCGGCGAACGCCCAGTATATAGCTTGTAGGGATAGCGGAGAGAGGAGGCGCCAGCATACACACAGGTTATAGCGTTCATCGATATACACGTACACACCGTATACGCGGTGCAAAGAGAGGGGAGCGCCAGCGGTATGGCCAAAAGAAGGGAGCGCTGTCTGAGTGGTTGTACCGTGATCCTGTGATGGCATTCAAGAGCCAAGTTTACCCCCATGGCTCGCCATTAGATGTTTTACATCAAAAATATAAGAAAAACAGCATGCAAACAAAACTGTCTGGCTAATATTACTGAAACATTGAAATACTTTTGGTAACTGCAACTACATTAATTTAATATCTCATTTATGTTTAAACAATCTCCCAAATAGGATTCCATGTGCCGAATATAACTATTGCAATTGTGTTCAGTTATTGCTTCGGATTCGTTATGTTCCGCGTGGTTCATCTTGGTTGTTCGGCTGTCTTCATTCCATTAAACAATTGCACTGATTAAATAGTTGTTCTATAAGATTCAAAAATGGATTGTATAGAGGAAGTAATATTTGGAAATGTCCATGAGCTCTTATTAGTTGCAAGATTTCTTCGGTTAGATGGAATCTAACATTATCCATTACGAAATGAGTACCTTGGATATCATCTTCGTATAAACGATTTATTAAAATAGTTAAAAATTCACCAAAATGTTCTGCATTATAGGATCTGTCCTCTATTTGAAATAACTACAGTGAAGAACTATTCATTACCGTAGCAATAAAACAATGCTTTCCTCTTATCTGGGCTTTAACTTTCGTTGCCCTGGTATTTTTCTGCGATCTATCGTATGCCATTCGCGAATATACTTGAACTCCACATTCATCGATAAAAAATATTTTTTCTCTTTTAACCATTATTCTGTTATACTGAACAGCATAATCAAATCTTGCTTGAATATTTTGCGGTATGTTGCGTCTTTCTGGTACAAATGAAATTCGTTTCATAGAATAGGGAAATTCCCTGAAAGCTCTACTTATGGTGGCTAATTTGCAATTGAGGATTTTCTTCATGAATTTAGTTTTTAACTTTTGAAGTGTCAGGGAACAATCTTCATCAATCCAATTGCAAAGAGCTTCCTTTTGCTTAGCTTCCTTCTTGTAGCCGATGACCGCTACTTTTCTTTTAATTTGATTTGTTTTTCGATAATTGGCATAAATTTTTCTTACAGTATACGTACACTAAACTGTTGCCCTATGATGGTTGACGGATGCCCACTGTTCATACCTGTAATACTAAGAGAACGCACCTCTTCACTTATTACAGCTTTCCTTCGTTTTTCCACGTTCATATTATTTGCAGATAAACGTGTTAAACTGAATTGACAAAAAGTGATATACAGTAAAAACGCGCGAGGTAGGAATATATATATATATAACGTGTGTTCATTTGAAAAGTCAATCTAGGTTACTTCGAAATTTTGATAGGATAAGACGCATATATATTAGTATGTGTTTGTTGTTCCGTAAACTTAAATGCAAATGACATTTGATAATGTCAATCACATTTGTTATTTATATTTGTATATATGAAACTGTCAAAATATACGACTTCGTAGGTTAAGTAGAAAATTTTAATTTACGACATACTTCAAAATGTTCTCAGTAAATCACATGCTACTAGATTGACTTTTCAAATGAACACCCGTTATATATATATATATAGCAATAGAGGAATATAGTGTAAGTAAGATGTTTCGTCGCCAGATATGTTGGCTGTCACGTTCACTTATGTTAGTTGTGTTATTTTGAAATGTGTCAAATTGATTACTCGCGTCACACTTACTTCTCCTATCGTAAAGCGCCATCAGATAATTTTGTATATTCGCAATAAGCGCGTTTTTACTATATATATATTTGACATATGAGGAAATTATTTGACATACATAGCAACTACTGATAGAAATGGGGGAAACCCATTTGAAAAATAGTAAAACACAATTGACAAAAGGGGAAAAGCAAATGAAAAGCACTGTATTGTTTTAATTTTGAATTTCCGAATTTGGTCGCTTGTATTTAATTATTGACAAAAGAAAATGGAACTTCAAGTAGAAAAAAACGAGCATTAACGACATATCATTTGGTGGGATAAAGAAGGCGTTATCTACTATGAGGTGCTAACCAAAAATACCCGGATTGTGAAAAAAAAATTCTTACAACTTATTCACTACCATCTCCTTCAAAGTACTCTCCTTTCAGATGAATACACCGATCCCAACGACTTGTCCATGACTAGAAGCAGTGCTGGAAGTCTTTGCGTGTTAAAATGTTCAACACGGCCTGCGATTCGGTCTGGATCTCCTCAGATGTCTCAAAACGGCGCCTCTCGATCTTCATTTTCAACTTCGGAAACAGAAAGAAGTCACAATGGGCAAGATCTGGGGAGTATGGAGGGTGGGATAGTAGTGTCGTCTTCGTTTCGGCTAGAAACTGTCGCACAACAAGTGACGTGTGGGATGGTGGGATTGTTGTGGTGTAGGAGGATTTGCGAATTGTTGCGCCACTTGACAGACCGCTTGCATTGAATGTTTTCTCTTAGTCGTCAAAGAACATTGCAATATAATCGTACATTAACTGTTTCACCTGGACGGGGAAATTCTTTGTGCACGTTGTCATCAGCGTCCAAGAAGCAAATCAATATCGAGTTGACGTTGTTTCGAGCTTGGTTTCTTCAGTCGTGGTGACGATAGCGTCTTCCACTGTGATGACTGCTGCTTTGTTTCGGAATCATACCCGTACACAAATGATTCGTCACCAGTAATGATTCTGGTACTTTAGGTCGCATTCCTTTCTGCAGTTTCTTTCAGCTCTGTTCACAAATGAACACGGTGCCGCTTTTGTTCAGTGCTAAGTAACCTTGGCACAAACTTCACAGCAGTACGCCGCGTGTTCAGTTCGCCGGACAGAATACGCTAACAAACGCCGTACGACAGGCTGAGAATCTTACAAATGTCATAGTTTGTTCGCCTTCGGTCTTGCAGGATAGTATTACGCACTTTTGCCACATTTTATAGCGTGTTTTCCATCGATGGACGACCGGACCGCTCATCATCTGCTGCGGTGGTAATACAGTAACGATAAAAAAAAGAAAATAAAAAAAAGTTTCGGGCGACATGGATTGCCCCACCTACCCGCTCCTGCCAACGTCTAGCGGTCCATCCGGCGACAAAGACAGCCTCAGCCCAGAAATGGGAGACCCAGAGGAACTAATAAGCCAAAAGGAGGTAGAAAAGGGCCCCACCGAATTTGGTGCCGCTAGATGTCGCAAATTCGGAATTCACAAAATACAGGCAAGCCACTCAGCAGGCAAATGACGCAACCAAGCCGTCCGAAACGAAATCAAAAGAAAAGAGAATTTTCGGATTCAAATAATAAAATAGCAAAAGGAAATATTTAATATAGCTCTATATCTTATCTGTAGCGAAGTCTAAATAATAAAAAAGGACACAAAAACAAATGCAATAACGTAGAAAGTAATTCACAAGCTGGATACTACGCCCAGATAATTTTTAACCCCATCGAAATACTTAGTCTGGTTCACAGTGATTCATACAAAATTGTAAGCCAGATCTAATGGGCAGACCTGGTATATGTCTGGAGGTTTTTATAATATATTAAAAACAAACTAAGTGAAAATTTGCCAAGTTGAATATTGGAAATAAATTAAACTAATGTTAGCGGTTTTATAATATTACAAAAAAGAAGGAACGAATGATTATAAGTAATTAAATTGACAAATAATTGAGAACATGTAAATCTTAAATTTAAATCACAAATTAAAAAAACTGGAAAACTAAATCGTATTTTTAACGTGTGGCTATAAGAAACTCATACACGATTTCTACTTTGAGCAAAAATAATAACCGAGGCTACGAGCGATACTTTACATAAAGATAGTAATTAAGCCCTACAAATTAACCAGCACGGGTTTAACGAGAGTGAGAGAATGACTTCTCGATAACGGTGACGGTCTTATAGCAACTCCGCTCGATCGAATCTTCGCGATCGGCAGACAGAGTGGGGAAAAGCAACAAAAAAAACTAATACGTAATCATTTCTGCAGATATATTAACGTAGGCAGATGAATATACAGGTAGGTTCATAATAAATAGAGCAGAATAAAATAAAGTAACACGCTAATTGGAGACAAAATAATCAAGTGTCTGCAAACACGTAACACATCATCATGAACGTCTATTTTAAGTACCATTCAACAGACTTAGTATAGAGCTAGCTCACACCAACTAGAGCTACCTCGCGTGTCACATTCAAATTTCCAGAATTTCTGGGTAGCACTTCAAAATCTTTGTCGGCTTGAGGATGCAATTTAAGAAGAAAGACCTGGAAGACACCGTGAAGTTATTTTGTAATATGATAATGCACGTCCTCATACTGCTAACATTACAAAAGCGGCCATAACTCGGTTGAAAAGTTATTCCACATCCGCAATAAAAAACGCTACGAACTTATCCACCAACCCATTAGATACACTATACCTTTTTTACCTTCTTTTTAGCAATAACCGAAGCAATTTCGTCGTCCACCGGGGCGCTTCCGAATTTATTATTCTACAGCGATCTTGAGGACGAAGTTCAAAAATACATAACCAATAAAATTAAGGAACATTATATTAAAGAAGCTAATCAAGATATTAATGAAGTTTTAATAGATGCAAGTTTAGAGCAATTTTAAATTTTTTCCAACGAAGATACAACTATTTTTTCAGATAATCAGCGATAGGTATTTCATATGGGCGGCAGACACAGTGGCTAAATTACAAGCGAAAGCGAACAAATCTCCAGTGTATTTTTATAAATTCGGATACCGAGGAGAACATAGTTTGATAGATCTCATAGTCCCTAATTCAAAACATACTGGTAATGTATAAACAATCATATGTACATACATAATTGCGGTAAAAGAAATTAACATAATTTTCGATTTTAGTTGCAACTCATGGAGATGACGTCCAATATTACTTACATTCTGCCACAGCTGAAGAAAATCTTTCAGAACCAGATGAAAAAATGAAATCTATCTTTCTGCAGTGGTTGCTAAGTTTTGCTAAAACTCAGTAAGATTCCATAAAGTAAATTTATGTATTCCTTTTTTATATATTTATGTATTTTCAGAGAACCTAAAATAGAAAGCGTAGAATGGAATCCTGTTAGTGGCGGTAATATGCTAGAATATTTGAACATTAAAGATTCTAATAACTTGTTTATGGAAGCAACAGAAGATTTTGGATCTAGTAGTTTCTGGAGTAAATTGCCTTTCAAGGAAAACAAATTACGCGAAAGAATTAGAGACGAATTGTAATTTAAAAATTTATTGTATTTATTTTATAATATTGGGAATAAATAAATTTGTTTCATATTTTTGCAATGCATTTACTTCTGCCATAAATAAAGTTAATATTATGGTAATTATTACATATTAAGATCTATAGCCCGACCTTTGTATAGCATAAATGACAATATATGCACATCCAGATTGTGAAGCAATTGATGGTATAAAGTAAGTTGATATTATTTACTCCGGTTTCTCACCTGTTTTTGGCACACTAGACTAAAGTATTCTTTTATCGAAGATGAGGTCATTCGGTTTTAGTAAATTTTTGTTGATGCTTATGACCACTTACCTAGAGAACAGAATTATATCTGCTTTAATGGCTTCAATTCGTAGACACATATTTCAACATCTGGAGTGCATTAAGGATCTAACATGGAACTTTTTTTTGGCGTTCGGGATCATTGCCCATATTGCCACGTTAAGAAATGTTTACAGAATCTATAATAAGATCAAATTCACGCAAATCGGGAAGGGGAACGTTGGAATAAGCATGTTTCCCGTCTGGGGCCTATCAGACGACTAGACACAATAAAAAACGGTCATCGGAAAAATAGGAACTTTTTTATCAATGATCTAATAACTTCAATCAAATGCGAAGTATTAGTTTATGCTGACAATCTAAAAATATATAATATTATAAATAGCGTACATGATGTAGACGTTCTTCAAGCGAATCCTCTTATTATTAGTGAGTGGTTCTCGATGAATGCTCTAGGGTCGAACATTGAAAAGTACTGTATTGTGTTTTCAACTAGAAATAATTATTCTATCAACAACATTGCTGTCCAGCGTAAGACCTCTGTTAAGGATTTGGGAATTGTTTTCGATGAGAAATTTAGCTTTTCAGAACATATCTCATACACGTATTATCTCATCAATAACTGCATCCGTTTGAAAGTGTATTTATAAAAAATTTCGTCGTTATATTTAAATAAAAGGTCGTCGGTATATGAAAAAATATTATGATAAATATATATATATTATTGAAAATAGAATAATGGTAATAATAAATTTATAAAAAAAAGAATTGTTGGCATGTGTAAAGGAAAATGAATTAATATATTTGATTATGATGGTGTATGAATTGCGGATTTAATTGACATGGTAATGATCAGGATTAAGTAAATGGATATATACAGGATGAGTTAGTATAAAATTATTGTTGAGGAAATTAGAAGGAAAGTAATTTATCTGCGAATAAAAAAAATTTAGTAATTATAATTATCTACGAAAATATAAAAAGTTTATGATATGGATTATTGTTGTTATTATTATTATTGTTGATTGGGAATTAATGGTGTTATGAATTTGATTGTTATGATGATTTGGAATATGAGATTTTGATATTGTGTTTTTCTTTTATCTATGAAAATTCATTGGAGATGTTCATGTCCAGGAGATCGAGGAAGAGCTCGAATATTCGACGATGATTACTGTTACTTCGGCGTGTTCCTTCGTCTATGATGTATGTAACGAAGCCTATTCGATAATGTCAAGTTAAAATGACATTAATCAATTATGTCTAGTCAAAAATGACATAAATAAAGTGTGTCAAGCTAAAATGACATAACAAATAAAATGTCTTAAGTCAAATAAGACATTGATATTTAAAAGAATTTTATACAGAATGTATATGAGATGCTATAATTGTTCGCTGCATCATTACTGCACCATGAGGACGATGACCCTGCTGCACAGCAATGCAAAATGTTAGTGCGGGGAACGAAGACAGAGTGCGACACTGTCTCAAGTGATAGTGCGGAAATTTATCCATGAACAAAGATTAGGAATGTTCTGACTTTGTCCTCGGATAAATTTGGGGATTGTGTCATGGATTTTTCCGTTCAGAAGAGAGGAAAAAAAGGAAGAATTCAGTATTGAACAATATTTGAATAATTTGGAGTTAAAATGTATTCTGAATTTGTATTTATATTTATTATGTTTGTAATTATCTTTTTGACCGGCCCTATATGAATATTATATTAGACCGATGGGTTCGGCAAAATGTTGTACTATTGAGTTCGATGTATGAGATTTTCGCGATATTTTATTTAGAGATACCAGGCCTTTGAAACCAGGTGGTCAGAGAGAATAAAAAATTCATTTTTCAAGGAAGATTAAGTTGTAGTGTGAATGTAAATTTAATTAGCAAATCAAAAGCACATTCCACTGCAATATGTCAATGACATTGCACCTGTTGAACGTAAATTCATGTAGTACTTGTCTTTCAAGATCGATGGTTTCTACCCAGAACGTCGTTTAAATTACTTGTTCTTGATCGACACGAATTTTGTAATGTACTTGCTTAAGGTCGGATAATAACTAAGATACTAATGAGGGCGTCGAGACGTCCACCAACAAGAAAGAAATTATTAAGGAAGAAAATCTAACTCCAAGAATTTCTTAGCAGGTATGATTAAGAAAGAAAAACTTACTCAAAATTGATTATAATTTGGATATGAACAGTTTGGATACCGTAGGAAAGAAGAAGTTCTAAAGTTTTGTTCACCACCGCTTGGGCAGTGACAGTTGTGTAAATGTCCACCAGGGTACTCGCGCCAAGAGGCAAGCATTTCATGTCACCGTTAGTTGTAAGTAAGATGGCTACTATGCAGCATAAGGTTTCCTGCGTTTTCGAGTTTGCAAGAAGTGAGTCGGCAGTTACAGTGCAGCGGGCATTTCTTATCTGATTCGGCATTGAACTACCAACTAGGTAAAACATAAGCCATTGGTTTAAACAATTTCAACAAACTGTATTTATCTGCAAAGGAAAAGCCCTGGCCGACCGCGTGTATCAGAGGATGGCGTCAGAAGAATAGAAGATTTATTAGTACTCCAACAAAGTCAACCAATAGAGCGGTTAATTAGCGATGGAGCTACGTCCCATCTTAGTGGAAAAGAGAATCGACACAATGTTCGCTTATGGGGTCTACAAAATCCCCGTACAATATTGCAGCATGAGACAGACTCGGCGAAGCTAAACGTATTCTGTGGCATATCACGAACAAAATTTTATGAACCATTCTCTTTTATGGAAAGCACTGTAATTGGAATAACGTACCTGGATATGTTGGATCAATGGATTTTTCCTCAACTTACTGAATATTCACAAGACTTCATTTTCAAGAATTTTTAAATCAATCCCTTCCTCAGCAATGGATAGGTCGCATAGAAAATCAAGATCTGGTTCTACACTTCTGGCCACTGAGATCTCCTGATCTCATGCCTTTGGACTCTTTCTTGTGGAGTTATGTTAAGTAGGTTATTTACGTCCCACTTCTACCAACAACTCTAACCGACCTGGAACCGTGTCACTGCTGCGGTAAACTCAGTAACTCAAGATGTGCTTTTTCACGTGTGGAACGAGTTTGGCCACCGCTTAGATGTTTGCCGTTGTTTGGGTGATGTACCAATGTTATGGTTGATGTTGGCTAATGGACCAAATGTTTGCAGTGACTCCGGTATCTGGCGGTGATGCGACAACGTCAGTTACTACAATCACGACCCCTATGTTGCTTCACCGTGCACAGGTTGTAAGGCTGTATACACTTTACTTTTTAAGTCTTCGGTGACTGCTAGTGAACTTGCATCTAAATATATTTATTTAGAATGATGTCGAGCTTGTACTGATCTATTCTGTTCTGTTTTACAAGTAGGTAAAAATATACCACTACCTCTAACTATTACATATTAAAGGCGTATTGGTAGAATAGTATATTATTTGACGTCATAACGGGAAATTTTGCGTGTTATCTAGTTCCTGTAAATTATGCCTACAAGCAATAATAACCAAGGTTTACGATACTGTTTTAAAGATCTAATCTTAACTAATAACTAATAAAATGTCATTACTAATTAAGGATTAGTAGGTGTCATAAACCTAAGTATGCATTTCCGGATCGTCCCCTGTCAGAGTAATAAGATTTATTATACATATCTAAGAAAGGAGATCTTAACGATTAATACCCAAATTAAAGCCTTTGCTCACTAATCGATTTGTATGGTAAATAAATATTTAGGAATCGTGAACCTATTACATATATATTTAATATATATTATTATATTTATTATACATTGCAGGGAGATTAAGGGTCTATTTAAATGGTTCACTAATAACCCTAGGCAATAAATGAATTTGAAAATATGCCGATTATTAGTAATCCCAGATAATAAATAGATTTGCAGATGTACAGAATTCTTAGAACTTAAAGTAAGTTTTACAACTTATACGTGCTAATAAAAATATATTATACAGTGGTTTAAATTTGAAAATGAACGTTAAATATTTTATAAACTTGGAAATGTTTATGAACTCTCTATCCGTGTAGCAAAAGACGAACACATTGAACATTTATAAACTATCTTAAAAAAACTTTGAAACTCTTTTCATTAGTATGTATGTATATTGTTTATGTCCAAATTATATGTCATTAAATACCAATTAATTAAGTTGGGTCCATCTTTTTGAATAACCCTGTACTATAAATTGCTTTGGTATTATATTCCAACAAGTTTTTAAATGATTCATGTGTATTTTTGATAAATGCTTCTATCTCTAGCGCAGATTCGATTTAGATAGATGTAATTGAGTGATTAAGTTCAACAAACATTATATAATAGCCATTTTTGCGTTGATAAATTACGAAATTCAACGAAATGAATTCTGAATTTATATTTGTAATATTTTTTATTCTATGTAAGTTTTATCGTTAAGTAAACTATTATTGCGAGCATTACGCAAATAAAACACTTGCTTTTATAGCAATTGATGCCGAGTTTGAACAGAATTTTCCACAAGTAGAAATATCAAACGGTTTGTTACAAGGTGTGTATGAAAAGTCTTACAACGGCCGTACTTTCTCTTCATTCGAATTGATCCCTTATGCTAGACCACCAGTTGGAGAATTAAGATTTGAGGTGAGTTTCATGTAAGTGTTAATCAATTAAATTTTTTGTTTCACATTTTCTATGTTTATTAAAATACATTATCTCTAATTGAATTGATTCTGGTTTTACTTGATAAAGATCCAAAATTGAAAATCGAAATAAAACTAATACCTAGTTAAAATCTTCACTTGATTAATATTTGTTCGTAAAACAATTGTTTCTCCAGCACGGTGGCTATAATTATTATTTCTTGTAATAAAGGACAAGCAAAATTCAACATTTAGATTACGAAACTAATAAAGATATTTAAATCTATTTAAATAACTTAATATAAACACGGTTTTCAAAACAATAATTTATCAAAATATATTAAAAATAATAAAGATAGAATAGATAAAAATAAGAAATCTGAAGTCTATAAGTTAACGTGCGGTAAGACACATGTTGGTCAAACAGGTAGATCGTTTAAATAACGTATTGCTGAACATTGTTCTTCATTTAAAAATCAAAAACAAAATTTCACTTTTGCCAATCATTTAATAGAAGAACATTTTCAAATTCTATATTGTAATGTGAGTTATGCAATGACGTCACCCGCCGTACGCGTCACACACATTCGAGGCCCTTCTCGAATAAAAGTGAGTCGCCTTGGAGGGAGATACTATTCAAGTAACTAGCGTGGTGTTAAAACATAGTTATTAATGTGAAATAAATATTTCGAATATAGATACCGTTATTGTTATTATTAGTTACTAAGTGTTTTTAGCGTACTTTTGTTATTAATATAGTGGTTTTAATTACTGTTTGTTTTATTTAGATGAACCCTAAAAGACAAAGTCATCATCACAAGTGGTCTCCGGCGTGGAATTAATTAATAAATAACGGACAATTGAACACTAATTAAATATTTGTTTAAATGAATATACAGTGTCGAAATACGTTAATTTTAAATATAACGATGGCGAATAAAGTGAAACTCACTGGTTTAAAAGTGACTGACCTGAAACGAGAATTAGAGAAGAGGGATGAGGATACAACCGGTAAAAAGGTAATGCTTCAGCAACGACTTTGAAATTTATTGACCGAAGAAGGCGAGGATCCAGGGAATTATTTCCTCAAAGTTCCAAGTGGGAATGCTGGGCCGAATTCGTTGTTAATAAAAATAGAACGAATGGAGCTGAAGAATCTGGATAGTGCGAAAAAATTAAACAACTAATAAGTAATTCGCAAACTCAAATGAAACAAATGGAGCAGAAGAATCTAAACAGTGTAAAAACTTTGAAACAGTAACTAATAGACAATTTATAATCTTTGGGAAATCTAATAGATTCACAAATTCAAATGGAACAGAAGAATATGGACAATGTAAAAGCTTTGGAACAACGAACAATGGATTCACGAGCTCAAATGAAAGAAATGGAGCAGACTCAAGAGAAAAAATTGGAAAAACAACTACTGGAAAATTCTAGAAGCTTCGAAAAAATTCGAACAAGTGAAGAAAGTTCTAGAACAGCGACTAGTTGATAAGACGGAAGCATTAAAAGAAGAAGTTTTTATTGCTATGGAGGAGAAAATTGGAGAAAATTTTAAACTTTTAGAAGAGCTATGAGAACATGATAAGACTATGGACAAATGGAGCAGACTCAATAGAAAAAAATGGAAAAGCAACTATTGGAAAATTCTAGAAGCTTCTAAAAAAGTCTAAAACAAGTGGAGAAAGTTCTAGAACAGCGACTAGTTGATAAGACGAAAGCATTAAAAGAAGAAGTTTTTATTGCTATGGAAGATAAAATCAGAGAAAATTTTAAACTTTTAGAAGAACATTTTAGACTATTAGAGGAACTAATAGCTCATATGCAACTAGCTGTGACCATGAGTCATTTTGATTTCAAGCAGGTCTACGAAGAAGCTCTGCCGCGGCCCATCGAAATAAAAGTAGAAGCTGTGGCTATCTCTAAGACCAGAATCAAACCACCAACTTTTGATGGAAAAACGTCATGGACGACTCACCTGACTCAATTTGAAGCAGGCGTAGAAGCAAACGCATGGTTATCTGACGATAAGGCTACTTCTCTAAGCATCGTAACCCAAGACTTGTAAATGTCCAGAAGAATTGTCAAAGTATTCAAAAAGAGGTTCGGCAGAGTCAAACAAATAAGCCCGCAGGGACCAGCAGTTGGGAAGAGTCTCCAAATAATAAACACAGAACAATCCATTTTTTATTTAGTCACGAAAGAACTATTAAGTCTGAAGCCAACCTATCGTGCCTTATGGGAGACTCTGGTCCATTTGCGTGAATAAATTACAAGACATTTTGAAATTAGCAGTTCCAAAATTTTGTTGTGGATTGGACTTTCTAGACTGGAGAATTATAAGAAGCATGCTAGAAGTAATATTCCAACACAGGGGTATGAAAATTCTGGTCTGCAATTATCGGCCTGAATATTCCCTTCTGCCCCGACAAGATAAGACCGTAAATTGCTACTTCCACATGACGCCACAATGCAATAAAAGCCCTAGATTTCGTCATCCCCGATGGAACCAATTAATGGCATGTTTCGAGGCGAAACCTTCTCTTTAAGACTCACATTAAATTGCCCCCTTTCTTTAAAAAGGGGGCAATGTAATGTGAGTCTTGTAATGACATCATCCACCGTACGTATCAACATGTTCGTAAACGTCAATAAGCCTCGGTCGCCCGAAGGATTCTAGAAGTCGAGATCCGGAATATTCTCGAATGCATTTAGGCCTATATAAGCGCTCGAAATGGAGGGAGATGCCATATAAGCAACTACCGTGATGTTAGAATGTGGAGTTATAAATATGAAATAAATATTGTGAATATAAATACTGTTACTGTTATTAGTTATTAAGTGTACTTTTATTATTAATATAATGTTTTTAATTACCGGTAGCTTCATTTAGACGACCCTAAAGAACCAATTCATCACAATACTTAGAAAACAAAGGCATAAAATTAAATTTACTGGAAAGTTTAGCAATTATTAAATTAAAACAATTACAAATTTTATTTAACGATCAATTGGATTTAAATAACTAGCCTTTGCTATGCACATTTACTTTATTCAAAAAAATTACTTGTAATATATATATAATATAATATTATAATAATATAATAATATAACAGTAAGGGCTGACCAGATCCGCCACACACTAATATTTTCGAAATATTTTACTACAATATTTGCGTAAATTCTCACGTTTTAAAGACAACGTGCACTAGTATGTACCTGGCGAAGCCACTGTGCTGGCGAAACAATTGTCGTTTTACGAACAAATATTAATAAATAGAAGAAGAAAGGAAATTACCATGTAATGGTGTACAGCACGCAGTCTGAGAGACAACAACATGGAGTACACAGGAAGAAAACCCACACCGATAGATAACCTGCATGCAGCATCCCATCATCATCTGAAGCAGAAGAGACCCCTTATCAAAACGCTAATATATAGAGCAGGAACGATCGGCGACGCCGAACATTTGGAGGAAAAAAAAGCGACGCGTCAGGAAAGCACTCTGGACGAACTGTTACAGTAATAAAGAGATAATAAAAGCTCTAGGAAAGCCCAGAACTGTAACGCCACCAACGGAAAGGAAACTAGTCAGAGGATTCGCCCGTCTACCTCACATCTCTGGAGTCACCGAGAAAATAGGAAAAATCCTAACTAAGAAGAATGTAAAAGTATGTTTTAATACTGCTACCGCCATCCAACTTTTCTGGGACAAAAGATAAATTACCACGAACTAAGGGAGAAGAAGTCTATAACCTAATAATGCGAGTGTGGAAAGAACTACGTTGGACAAACAGGAAGATAGATTAGACAAAGAGTTAGGAGTTAAGGAACATCATAGTGACACACGAAAAAAGAATTGGACACTCAGCAGTTGCAGAACATGTACACGAGAACGGACACACAGTGAGTTTTTAAGAAACAAACGAAGAACGAAACGAAGAATTATTAGAGAAACTATCTTAATAGAAGAACATCCTAACTTCAACCGCAAGGCCCGTTATACACTCATCAACCTGGAAGAGCATACTACAAGAATCCGTCACGACTAATGGAGCAAGACGATCACACACCAGCGAACCAAGGCCACATATAAGGAAGAACGACAACGAAGATATAATCAATCTAATAGCTGATCCTGAAGAATCTGTCAGTATGAACAGCGAAACTAGAGCGAAATTACGACAACACGGCGAAACAAACAAGATTGTACTACATTTGTAAACCGTTTCTGAATATCGCATCTCTTTTTATAAAGATAACATAATAATTACTCAAAGATTTTTCATTAAATACATTTTCTTAAGCAATTAACTTTTTCGACGTCAAGAGTGTCATCAACTCTACTTTTTAAACGAATCTGTCTGTATCATTCTTAATTATTTTAGTTTTTAAATGCCTTATTTATTAAACTTACTGCAAATGAGAACTAATGAGTATTAAATCTCACTTCACATGTAGATGACGCATAATATGCTGCGTTATTCTCTACAATTCGACAAACTAAGTTTGTACCAGTTTGTAGAACACTACACGTCGCGACGCCACCTTTCTGGTTGTTAGGATAATGAAACATTCGTGAAAAATCACATCTATCCCGGAACGTGTGGATGCATTTTGCTCTTATTAAAGTTTGTCAACAAACGGTATCCTGGAGACAGATATGACTTCCCCTTCTATACTTCGCGTATATTTACATGTAAAGTGAGATTTAGTGGAAGTCACATGTGTCTCCAGGATTCCGTGTGTTGACAAGCTCCAATAAGAGTAAAATGCATTCACACGTTCCGAGATAGATGTGACGTTTCATGAATTTTTCATTAAATGCTTTATTGTCAAATAACTAATATTTGCATTTGAAATTTTCGCATATAATCCCCTTTGTTCCTAGAGTTGGTATGAACATCTCTCGAGCCGTTGCCCTCCTTCCAATCGCATCCTGTCATGATCTACATTCGTTAATATACACTTCTGGACAAAATTAAGGGACCACCAAATAAACTTGAAATAATTGAATTGATTCGGCATTTACTTGATGAAGATCCATAATTTAAAATAGAAATAAAACTACGGTTCTAATCTTCACAGTGAAGATTGGAACCGTGGTTTTATTTCTATTTTAAATTTGAAATAACTTTTCCAATTTACACGTTATTTTTAATAGACTTTTGACATATCATAATTTGACGTTTATTAAACACAATTCATATAGTGTGGTATGAAACAATTAACAGTAGCAAGACATTCTCTTTTGACATTGACACATTTTTAAGTCATTTAATTAATAAAGCG
The DNA here is from genome assembly GCA_935421215.2 of Melolontha melolontha. NCBI lineage: Eukaryota > Metazoa > Arthropoda > Insecta > Coleoptera > Scarabaeidae > Melolontha > Melolontha melolontha. Next base: position 657,989 of record OW285243.1, read on the forward strand.
TGATTTTTTGTTTATAAAGTTAGTGAATTTGTTTGCATTAATTTACTTAAATATACCTTAAATATGCAGACCAGAAGAAGTATTCCAAATGATTATTCTTCTTCGTGAAGCATATTCACAAAGAGAAGTTCCTGAAATTTTAAATATCAACAAATCTATGGTACAGATGGTTGCAGCACGGTTCAGAAGCATTAGTAGTTTCAAAAGAAGACGCGGACAAGGCGATAAAAGAAAAATAATTCGCAGAGAAGATCGCTATAGCGAACTTCAGAGTTTAAGAAAACGGTTTTGCAACATATCGTGAATTAAAAAATAATCTTCGATTAACTACTGGAAAAGAAATTTCTCCCAAAACAGTAAGAAAAAGACTGAAAGAAGTCCATTTGTCTGCTAGAAAACCAGCAACCGGTCCAATTCTCAGAGCTACGTACAAAAGAAATCACTTAAACTTTCGTCAAAATCATCAAGGTTGGAACAAGGTGCAGTGGAACTGCGTTTTTTTTTTCGGACGAGTCCAGATTCCTTCAAAACGGGAATCATCGCCGTGTTCGTGCCATATAAAGACCAGGCGAGCGATTTGCACCATGTACCATTCGAGAATTTGACAAATTTGGTGGGGGATCTGTAATGGTTTAGGGTGACATACAATTTAGTGGTAGTACCGAATTGGATTTGACGCGAAATGGGTCGCTAACAGCAATGATATATAGAGACGAAATTGTTGTACCCTATGTTCAACCATGAGTCGTTTACTTGCTTTCGGGAGAGATAGACGTGTTTGATCGGCTTCATAATTAAACCTAATATTAGGTCATTATAAGTAGAAAAAACACGACTAGTTAGAAATATAGTATAAAGTTGATGCGTAATAGTCTGTGTGCAGGTGTTGGGTGTTTGTGAAGTTTGTTATTGTTTGTGGAAAGAAAAAAAAAAGGGAAAAAAGAGGACAGAAAAAGGCAGAAAAAAAAAAGACATTGAGTGAGCCGATAAGAGATACCGTTTTCGAGCTGTGGAAGCGGGCGACCTCTTTGCGCGGCGAGGTGAGACGTTGGTAAATACTAACAAAGTTGCATATACGGGGGGAGACGGAATAGTAGGAAATGAATAGTGACGATTGTAGCACAGATGAGTGAAGAAGAAAACGAAGTAGGGAATACGAAGAAAGAAGTTCTATTGAGAAAAGAAGTAAGAAAACCATTCGAACTCCCCAAAAAGTAGAACAAAAAGAAGAGGATAAGCTAGATAAAGTGATACAGATGATCCAAAATGTAACCGTGGAAATAAGGGAGGTAAAGGCAGAATTGCAGGAAGTGAGAAGGGAACAGAGTGAAGCAATGCAGGAAATAAGGAAGTTGCAAAAAGAGAATGATAACATAAAAAAGGATAATGTAAAATTAAAAAAGGAAAATGAAGAAATTAGAAATGATATGGAAAAGGTCAGTCTAAGGGTAAGGAGATTAGAGAAGGAAAAAAATAGTAATAATATTGTAGTAACTGGGTTAAAAGTAGACGTAAGCGAGGAAAACACATTAAGTGAAACCATGATAAATTTTTTAGAAGATGAAGTAAAGGTGAAAGTTGATGTTAAGTCAGCCCACAAATTAGGTCCGAAAACCTGCCTGGTGGAGCTAGGAAATGATCGAAATAAAAAAGAGGTTATGCAAAATAAGAAAAATCTAAAAGGAAAAAAGGACGGAAGAGTATATATTAATAACGATTTGACACCGGAAGAGAGAATTGCAGCTAAAGCCTTAAGAGAGGTAGCTAAGGAAGAAAGAAAAAATGGAAAGAAAGTAAAAATAGGTTATGAGAAGGTAAGTATAGACGACAGGCGGTTTAAGTGGAACAATAGTGCAGGAGTATTGGAGGAGGTTGTCAATAGTATGCAGAGCGGTGCAAAAAAACTAAATATAAAGGAAAGGAGTGATATGATGGCGAATTCAGCAAAGAAACAGGTTAAGAGAATGGGAAGTAAAATTAAGGGGGAAGAAATAGAAAGGAACAGTTAAAGATAGGAACTTGGAATGTAAGGGAGATGAGAGAATATAATTTTGATATAGTAGCGTTACAGGAAACAAAGCAAATAGGCCAAGATACAATAGAAATGGAAGATTATGTGTTTCTCAATAGTGGGGGAAATAATAGAATACTAGGCACGGGGTTCATTGTAAGTAAAAGGATAAAACCAAGCATAGTAAAATTCATGGCCAAGTCGGATAGATTATGTATTCTAAGAATAAGGGGAAAATTTCAAAAAATTACATTTATTAATTTTCATGCGCCCACAGAAGGAAAGGATATAGAAGTTAAAGAAGAATTTTATAACGAATTGGAAAGGGCATACGATGAAGTACCTAAATATGACATGAAAATTATGTTAGGTGATGCAAATGCTAAAATAGGTAGGGAAAGTGAATATAGACCAACTATAGGGGCACACAGTAAACATGAAAGATCAAACGATAATGGCATGCTGTTAATAGATTTTGCGAAAGAAAAAGATTTGGTTATTATTAGTACGTATTTCCAGAGGAAAGAGATTTATAAGAGAATGTGGCGATCACCCGATGGAAAAACTGTAAACCAAATTGACCATTTTCTGATTGAAAATCCTGAGGAAAGGGCCATTAGGAATATAAGATCATACAGGGGTCCGGATGCCGACACGGACCATTTTATGGTAGGCGCAAAGATTATGCAGGTGATACCGGATATTAGAAATCAGAGGAGAAGTGATAGGAAAAATAAAATGGCAATGAGGCTAAAAAGTAAAGAAGAGCAAATGAAATATGCGAAGGATATAATAAACGAGTTAGACGGCACAGTAGGGAAGTATAATATTGAGGAGGAATGGATGGAATTGAGGGAACAAATGGTAAAAAGAGCCAGAGGCTGTAACAAGGAAATAAAGCAAGAAAGAAAGAAGTGGTTCGATGAGGAGTGTAGAAAGGAACTAGAATATAGAAAGAAACTGCGATTGAGGATGCTAAAGGAAAAAACAGAAGATGTAAGAATGAAATATGAACAACAAAGGAAGAAAACAAAAAGAATTTTGAGAGAAAAGAAAAGAGAGCACTATGAAGATGTAATCCAGGATATAGAGCAGAACTATAGAAATAACCAGATTAGAAATTTATATCAGGGAATAAGAAATGAAAGGACAGGATTTCAATGCAAGACGGTATTTTACGAAGATGAAAATGGAGCAATTCTTGCCGGAGATGAGGAAATTTTAAACAGGTGGAAGGAATATTTTGAGCAGTTATTAAATGGGGAAAGTGAGATGAAGGTATATTGCAAGAAATTCAATGTCAGGAAGGGGAGCCTCCTCCAAATAAAGAACAGATTGAAGAAATAATAGGAAAGCTTAAAAATAACAAAAGCCCGGGTAGTGATGGAATAACGGCAGAGATGTTTAAATATGGAGGGCAAAGCTTAATGGAACGTATACAAAAATTAATAGAAGAAATATGGGGGCAGGAGAAAATACCGAGAGAATTGACGCAGGCAATAATTTGTCCGTTACATAAAAAAAGGAGATAGAAGTGAATGCCACAACTATAGGGGTGTGTCCCTACTAAATGTGGTGTATAAGATAATGGCAACACATATAAAGAATAAATTGGTGGAGCAAACGGAGTGTATGATTGGTGAGTACCAATGTGGTTTTAGAAGGGGTAGGAGCACCATCGATCAAATTTTTACGCTAAAGGAAATACAAGCTGAAAGTCATGAGTACGAGATACCAACGATGGTGCTCTTTATTGATTTCAAGCAAGCATACGATAAGGTGAAGAGAAAAGAACTTTATATCGCATTGAAAGAGCTAGGAGTTAACAGTAAACTAGTAAAAATGATAGAGATAACCTTGCAAGGAACAGAAAGTATGGTCAGAATATTAGGAAAAACATCTGAAAAGTTCAAAATCAGAGAAGGTGTTAGGCAAGGAGACCCACTGTCGTCGGCTCTTTTTAATATAGTATTGGAAAAAGCTATGAGACAAGCCAATATTAGTAGGAATGGGCTATTATACCAGAGGAGGCATCAGTGTTTGGCATTTGCCGATGACTTGGTGATCCTGACAAGAAGCAAGGAAGAATTAAAGTGTACATTGAGGAGAATGGAAGAAAAAGCAAGAGCAATGGGATTATATATAAATGAGGAAAAGACCAAATATATGGAGTGGACGCGGAAAGAGTTTCAAAAGGGAAATCACCTAAAGGTAACAGCTACAGGAGGCAAAGAATATCAATTCGAAGAAGTGGATCGATTTACTTACCTAGGAAGTGTATTTACGAGGAAACCGGATAGCATGAACGCAGAAATACAAGCGAGAATATTGGCAGGAAGTCGATGTGTAGGAGGCCTTAATGGAATATTGAAAAGCAAAAATGTATCGAGAAAGGCAAAGATTAAAATGTATACGACTGTAATAAGATCGATAGTTACGTATGCGTGCGGGACATGGGTATTGAATAAGGCGGAAGAAAAAAGGTTAGAGGTGTGGGAAAGGAAGGTGCTTAGGAGGATATTTGGCGGAAAGAAAATAGGAGACATATGGATAAGGAGAACAAATGATGAAGTGAGAGAACTTTACAAGGACATAAATATAATAGGAGTCATAAGAGCACAAAGATTGCGATGGTTGAGACACATGGAGAGGATGTCTGAAGCAAGAATACCTAAGGCATTATTGACAAGAAGTATTGGAGGAAAGAGAAGGAGAGGTCGACCGAGAGCAAGGTGGAAGGAGGAAGTAGAGAAGGACATAGAAATATTGAAAATTGTCAGATGGAAGGTAAAAGCTAGAGATATAAAGCTATGGAAAAGAACGATTAATCAAGCCATGGACCTAATAGGTTCGCAGAGCTAGTTATATATATATATATATATGTTCAACCATGTGCCGAAAATTTCGGCAATGGATTAATTTTTATGCAAGACAATGCCAAACCTCATACAGCTAACATTGTCATAGCTGCGTTGAGAGATGGAAATATCCATTGTTTGGAGTGACCTACCAAAAGCCCTGATGTCAGTCCTATTGATCATCTCTGGGATCAATTGGACAACAAAACTGAAAACGCATCGAGACCCCCAGTAACACTTGATGAGCTCTCTGACATACTTGTTCAAGAATGGGAACAGAAACCTCAAGAAAGAAGCCGAAACTTAATCTCAAGCATGCCAAGAAGATTAGCAGCGTGTATTGCTGCAAGAAGAGGGCATACACGCTATTAATAATGTTACTTTTGTTAACTTATTACAAATTATGACTTAAGTTCATGAGAAGGCCATTGGTATTTTAGTTTAATTTTTGGCTTTTTTTCTTCAAGTCCACAAAAGTAAAGTTTGTTAATTTTAATGGCCCTTAAATCAACTAAACTCTAAGGAAACACTTGAATTTATAAATTTATTATTATTAGAATATATTCATTCGTTTGATTAAATTTCGTTATCTCGTTTTAAATTTATTATGAGTTTTACTGGTGGTCCCTTAATTTTGTTCTGAAGTGTATACAGGGTGATTTATGACCTCACCGACAAATTTTGCCATATGAAAGCGCTTGTAATTTTAACAAAAAGACATTATTGGGATATATGTCCGATTTCAATTACTTAAGGAAATAAAAGACATCAAAAGTTTGATTGTAATTATTTTAATTTTTCAAAATCACTTAAATATTTACATAAATTGTTCAAAACTCAAAATCGTGTGAATACATAATTATAATAAATGCTAAAATTGTCCTCCTCCCGCTTCAATGCATGCGTTGCATGCACAACGACGAACTAAATAGTTTTTCGCTCGAACGAAAAGGTTTGGTTGATTTCCAATTTAAGTAGCAGCATTTTGTATTCTCTGAAACAACTGTGGTCGTGTATTCATTTCCTCTTGATAAACAATTTGTTTCATGTGCCCCCAAAAATAGAAATCTAAAGTATTTAAGTCGAGTAATTGCGGTGGCCATGCAATTGGACCATTATTACTAATTCATCTGTTTCTAAAGTGCTGGTTTAACCACTCAACGACTACCCATCCGCTATGAGGTGGAGCACCATCGTGCTGGTACCACATAGTTGCAATAACGTTAAGAGGTGTATCTTCAAGAAACTCGAAGATGTTTAAAAAAAAGTATCTGCGTTCGAACTTTCTTTCAGATTCTCTTGATTTTGAATGTTTGTTCAAAATTACGTTATCTAATCGCATGTGAATTTTGTAATTCCCAGATATGATCGTTATGGTAATTGTTAATTCCGTCTTGGGGAAAGCACGCTTCATCGGACCACAGAATATTTGAAATGGAGTCATTATTTTGGGCATGTTGCTATAATAACCAATTACAAAATGCTAGCCGTCGCTGACTGATCACCTTCAATTTGTAAGACTTGAACATTTTGTCGATGGTAAGGATGAAGGACTTCGCGGTGAAAATTACGCCATACAAAATTTTACATTTGATGTGTGCTATTCTCCGAGTACTAATTGAAGGATTGTCAATTACAGCATCAATAACAGCTTCTTCCTGTTCTACATTAACTACATGTGGTCGAATAGCTTTTGCTGGAGCAGGATTACCGGTTTCTCGTAATTTTCGGAAGGATTGTCCGAAACCGAGTGATGCGGTAGATGACGAAGTGAAAATCTGTCTTGATATTTCCACACCGATTCACGTGCATTTCCATTACAATAACCACAGACGGCAGACTCTTTAGTGCTATAACCGTATATTTTAAATTATAACTGAACACAATGAGAGAATACTGACATTAAACTGATACAGACTGACATGTGTATTTAGGCTTTGTTTTGTTATTAATAAATCATAACAATAGCCATGAATGAACATTTAAATAATTACAAACAAACCTTTAATGTCTGTTATTTCCTTAAATAATTGAAATCAGGCATATGTCCAAATAATGTTTGTTTGTTAAAATTATATGCGCTTTCATATGAAAAATTTGTCAGTGAGCTCATAAATCACCTGTATAATCATATAATATATTATCAAATTATCTATCGTCAGATATTTTACCTTATTCATTTGTTATTGAAAGTAAACTTTAAGCTAATTCCATAAAATAAAGAATGATGAATATGAATGAATAGCGTATGTTTTAGATTGTAAAAGAGGCAATTATAGCATGGACTTAAAAAAGATAAATTCTTTTAACGTTTCTTTCTAATACAAAGTATTTCTCAGGTTCCTAAAGAACCGTATAATTGGACGGGAATATGGATAGCGAATACCAAACACACATGCTTACAAACTGCAGGATCTACAGTAACAGGTAACATGTGTTCGATTAAAGAGTATTCTTGAAATTAGACTTAACTATTTAATCTTCAAAGTTATGTTTTTGTATTTTCAATAATTTTACTTAAATCTTTAAAATGATTATTCGAGGTGCTACCCAGATATTCGCGGGATTTCAATGTGACGCGCGAAGGGATAGTAGTACAGCTCTATAGCTCTAGATGGTGTGAGCTACGTCTGTACTGTCAATCTGTCAAGCGGTACTTTGCAAGGTGGTGGCCATCAGTTTTTGTGTTTATATTTATTGAGTTTGAGTTATCCTGCGACACTACAATGTTTAATGTGAAAGAACAAAGAACCTGCATCAAATTCTGCTTAAAACTTGGTAAAACGGGGCGGAAACTTTGAAAATGCTTAAACAAGCAGTGTGAGGATGTTCAAGGCCGGACACAAGCTTATGAGCAGTAGAACCGTTTTAAAAATGGACGTGTGTCGGTTGATGATGTTGAGGATTCCGGTCGTCCTTCGACGAAAAACACGCCACAAAATGGGGCAAAATTGCGTGATGCTATCCTGCAAGACCGAAAGAGAATAATCCTTGACATTTGGCTTATTGCTGCGAAGTTTATGCCAAAGTTACTCAGCATTGAACAGAAACGGCACGGTGTTCGAACTTCAATACAATAATTATTACTGGCGAAGAATCATGGTTGTACGGGTATGAAACAAAGCAACAATCATCGCAGTGGAAAACGCCGTCGTCACCACAACCGAAAAAAGCACTGCAAGCTCGAAGTAATGTCAAGTCGATATTGATTTGCTTTTTTGATGTTGATGGCTTCATGCACAAAGAATTTCTCCCACCAGGTGAAATAGTTAATGGACAATTTTATTGCGTTGTTCTTCGGTCACTAAGAAGAAACGTTCGACCCAAATGGAGCAATAATGTATGAATTCTACACCATGCACCAACGCACATGTCACTTGTTGTGCGTCAGTTTCTAGTCTCGACGAATATGGCAGCACTACTTCACCCCCATATTTCCTAGATTTTGCTTCTTGTGATTTCTTCCTGTTTCCGATGTTAAAACTGAAGCACAAGAAGCGCCATTTTGAGACAATTGAGGAGATTCAGACCGAATCGCAGGCAGTGTTTAACACGTTATCACGCGAAGATTTCCAATTCTGCTTCCAGTTCATGAACAAGTCGCTGTGATCGGTGTATTCATGTGGAAGAAGAGTGCATTGAAGAGAATGGTAGCAAATAAGTTGCAAGAATAATTTATTATGTTTTTTTCACATTCGTGGAAATTCTGCGTAGCACCTCGTATATTCAGGAACATACCCTCCCATTCATATTGAACTCTCTTCGTTTCAACATGATTTTATGGACAAGCGTTCAACTACTTCAAACTTATTTTGTTTTTAACGCTTTCGATTCAAGATCAAGTAGAACCATTTATAATCTGATATATCTAAAGCATTTGAAGGCATAGATGTAACTCTTCTTAGAAAACTCGACATCTTTGCATTCAGCCATCAACTTCAACTGTTTTCTCCTCTTACTGACATAGCAGAACACAATATGTTAATGGGTACAAATTGTTTATTTATCAGGATATGCCGCAAGCTTCAAACTTGGCACCACTACTCCTATAACGTAAAATACTTGTCTCTGGGTTCGTTTAAATAAAACTAACGGTAATTAAAAAACGCACTATATTAACAATAAAATACAATCATCACTTAATAACTATTAACAATAGTAACAGTATTTGTCTTCACATTTATACAAGGTGTTTGTTCATTCATTGATATAATATAATCAGTATGTATATGTACGTCAATTATTTCAATATCCGCTAAAAAATTTCTTTTTTTAACTGTTTTGATTTTTAAGAAAACGTTTTTATGTTAGATAGTACATGTTGTGTTGAGGTTGGCGAGTGATAAATTACAAGAATTCGATGTTTAGTTAGTTCAAACATACAGTCCAGCGACCTGTACAATAAAGAAAACGTACTAAATAAATATGCCTTTGTTTGGATTTTATTATTAGACTGGTCATTCATAAAATTGTTTCTATTTACACGCTAAGAGATGTGCAATAACAAAGATTTTGTTTAAAGGTCGATGCATGTTCGCTTTATGTAAACACATTCATCAATGATAAATAAAATATCTACTCACCTACTTCTTCAGATATCTGATTACAAAGTATTAAATTAAATAGTTTGTTTTTCATCCAGTATCTCTTAATATTTGAACTAATTGCATAAAGGTAGCTTTCGCGGGTAATCGTCTATTAGGAAATTCTTCCTCATATCGTCGCCGAGCTCTTGCAGCATTCTGTTTGCACCTACCATACATTAACACCGTATCTACTAATACATTATTATTGTAAGCCATATTTATGTAAGGAGACAACACAAAAAAAATAATAAAATGATACAATATTTTCCAAACACAACTTCAGTAGTCGGTACAAATACGAACATTAAAATGTCAGCGGTAAATATCTTAATATGATACTGTAAGCACTATATGTAAGCGCCATATGTTCGACAAGCGAGTCTATTTTTCACAGGGCAGCATTTTTTCTTTAAATAAGAGTCGATAACATAAAACTTACGTAGAAGGCACACACACACACTTACACTATGCATGCAGACTGTCTTAAAAACATTTTCCTATATTTTCTTCTTTTTCTTCCGCGCTTATTTGAAATTTTTTTCTACGCGATTTTTTGGTAATTCATTATACAATTTGGGAACTTTATACCCTCCAAATTATGCATACGAGTGATTAACAACAATAACAATATTTATGGGTGCGCGGTCGCTAGTTGAATGAATTCCTTCCTCTCTGTCAAGCGCCATTTACAGTATATCAGCTTTCTCGAACTTTCTATACTGGAAATTTCTCGGTCGTACACGTCTGGTAACATAATCCATTACGGTATCGGCGCCTTCCAGAAGGCACTATGCCGTGCTGACTTCGCACGGCGGGCGATGTTAATGCATCACTCACATCGCAATATTCATAAATGATCTTCTGAATTCTATTAATTCTAATAAATTAGTTTAGCTGACAATTTAAACAATTTTTCAATTATACATTACATGATTGCGGCTTTTTGCAACTGCAGGTCAACAAAGTAGTTTGGTGCTATTAGGAAAAAGTTTATCAATAGTAAGCTTCACAAATAGAATCCAGTCATTTACCTAGTTATTCGTGCAATACATCGATACACGTTCTTATTCATTAAAGGACTTTTACTTCCATTGTAATCTTACCTTTTGCGGAACATTGTTTTCTAGCTGTATAGACCCTAAACTTGAGTATGTAAGTTTGATCTGGAATCCTTTCTAAATATCTCACGAATTAAGTATCGAGAACATTCAAAGAAAATGTTTTAAATATCTTTTCTCAGAACTGAGGAGGTTTATCAAACACGAGAGGAATGAAATACCACCTTTCAATAAATAAATTTGAAATGGAGTCTTTCCATGTTAGACGACAATTCATAAGTCTAAAATTTTAAAAGTCACAAGTACTCAACTCAGATAAATAAATGGGCTGCAGAGGAGCAGGAATGTTTTTAATTACCAAAAATTCGTTAATTGAAATCACTATGTACCCAAATATTCTTCATGTTCACAGACAGACTCTTTTTCAAAGTCTTCAAAGAATTAATCGATAAGAATGCTGAGTTACATCTTGGCCTTGTGGCATAAATTCCTTATTCGGGTCCAGTTTTGATTTTTGATTTGTTCATTTTGGCTTTTTTGGGCCGTGGTTAAGTTGAAATGTGCCATTCCTGTCTCTATCGCATCACGTCTGGGTCGTATTTAAAAATCCAAGACTCAACAATATGACACTTTGATCCCCTTGAAAGAAGAGTCGAGACTAGGAATAACTTTAGTTTTTCCTCATAACTGTATTAGTCTCATTATGTTTTAAATTATGTGGGACACATAAATAAAATTGTGAATAAACTTCCAGGTGATGAAGACTGTTATACCTAAATGTCTATGTTCCGAGAGAAGAAATAAGCCCAGCAGATAATTTAAATGTAATAGTGCATATCCATGGAGGTAGTTTTGCGATGATGAGCGGACACTATTATTCTGGGCCAAAATACCTTATGGACGAAGAAGTGATCTTTGCTTCAATAAATTATAGGCTAGGTCCATTTGGTAATTTATCTTGATTTAATTTTTTTTTAATTTTTCAAATCAGCGTTTAAGTTTTGTTATTAGCTAAAGTCTGTATCAAGTAATATTGATCTGTATGTAAAATAATACATATTTAAAGGATTTCTAAGTACACAAGATGAAATAGTACCAGGCAATAATGGTTTGAAAGATCAAGTTCTATCGTTGAAATGGATCCAGAAGAATATTAAATACTTCGGAGGGAATCCCGGTTCAGTAACAATAACTTGAATGTCCGCGGGATCTATGAGTGTTCACTTGCATTATTTTTCATCTTTATCGAAAGGTACACTATAATTCTTATAGTATTCCAATACGAAAAAATGAAATTAATTTTCTTTACAGGTTTATTTCACAGGGGCGTGTCGGAAAGTGGAAACGCCTTAGATGTATTTGCAATTCAACAATCGCCTTTGGAGAGTGCTTCACCCTTAGCAGAAAATGTGGGTTGTCCAATAGAAATACCAAAAGAATTGGTAGATTGTCTAAAATCCAGATCGGGAATAAAAATTTCTGAGACACTGAAAAATCCAGAGTCTGACGTAGCGTTGTCAGTAACATTTGGTCCTGTAATTGAACCAGAGAACGAAGGAGCGTTTTTGACTCAATTTCCATACAAAATGCTATTTGGCAAAACTGTAACTGACGTTCCGTGGGTGGTGTCAGTCGCCGAGAAGGAAGGCATCCTCACCATGAATCGTAAGTTAATTATTCAGATTTCTTTGAAGCTCAGTGAAGATAATTGTATTTCACATTGAAAAATATGAAAACAATCTCACGTTGTTTATATTACAGAAAGTGTTCATAACCTAACTTTCTGAATGTCGAATCAGGGTTTACTTTCTAAAGTTTAAATATTTAACTCAGCACACGTCCATAGTTGGTATTATTAACAATACTTTTTTTTCTAAAAGTGGACTAATTCTCAACACGCAGTTTTACTGTAGCAACCCTCTGCAGTAATGAAGAACCTTGATTGCGAATAGACAACACAAATTGTAGACCTTTAGCAAATTAAGCCTTAAGACCCGTTTCCACTCATTAAAATGCAACTTTAATGCATGAAAGTTTGAATTTTTTACTGGATAACTTTCCGTGCATTAAAAACTGCAAAAACGTTTACATATATGCAATTTCATGTGCAGCAAAATAAAAGACAGAAAAAAATTGCTAGGAATTTTATTTTTAGACAACCACATAACCATTTGACACTAGTGACAAAAGCCCAAACAGGCCGTTATTCTCTGCTTGTTCAGTTGCGTCGCAATAATAAATACTAATAATAAATAACTGCTTAGTGTAATATTATACAATATTGGATGTTGTTCATACATCTCAATTAAATTCAGAGTTAATTCCTAGACCATATGGATTTTCCTTTGCATGCCATTCTAAAATCAATTACAAAATTAATTTAATTTAAAAGCAACTTCTATTAATGTTGTAATGTTAATTATTAATATAATTATACTTACGAAAATGAATGTTTTCTAAGTAATAATTTTTGAAAAATATAAAATATGTATGTATATTACAAAAGTATATTTAGCACGTCTTGATCTTACCAGTGAAAACAAAAAAGTAATTTAATTCGTCAACTTGCCAATGATGAATGATGGCAACAAAATGACACCAACGTTAAAATGTATATTGGTCATAGTACTTAACCCTGCAGAACTCGCGCCATTCTGTGGAACGTGAGCCCTCACGCGTGGGCATTTTTCTCACGCTTCATATTTTTTTTTATATAACGTCAGGATGCAAATAAAAGTAGTATTTTTTAAGTCAAAATCAATATTTATTGTTTTTTTAAACATGTTATTTGCTTATGAAAGTTTAAAATCTCTAACATTTGCTAATAAAATAAAAATAATATAATTGTAATTGAAAATAAATTGCAAAAAATCCTGTATTCTCTAAAATGCTAATCACTCTGATCTGAGGAACTATTGACGTTGGAACATGAGGGACAAACATATTTAGCATGTTCTGTACAAGTCACTTTATTGCACCTCTCGCAATGTTTCTTGCTTTTTCGATTTTTTCGCCTAGGACAAAACGCACAAAAACCTGAGGCAACCTCTCGCACAACTGTTGATTCCTTCATGTTACAAATTTTTCGAATTCGGGTAAGTAAACTCACCGGCAAATTCTGTTTTGAAGATCGATTTATCAAATGTGGTTTGATCAATTCTTGAGCCAACTCTTTCAAATATAATCTGCGGTCTTGAATAATTTCGGTATTATTTTTATATATTATTTGAGAGTTGATACCGCCTATATCCAAAACATATTTTTCTTGTCTTTCATACCTTATTATAAATTAACTTAATGCAATATTACTTATTTCCTTTTTTTTCTTGGAATATTTCAAAGTTTAAACTTATCCCATTTATAAGAATACCATGTAAATTTTTTATTCATGTAACTTTTTTGTCTTAAAAAGAAATCGACCTTTGCCGGTCTATTTAACGTGTTCTTCGAAGAGCTTCTCATTTGAGCAAGTGTCAACGTTAACAAGGACACGAATTTCTTACACCTAGACGTTAAACTAAAATTTAGTTTTTTTTAACATATACGACTTTAAATTTATATATATATATATATACAGTGTGGTCATAAAGTTTGGAACCAAGCTTATAACCGCATTATTTTACATTATATATATATATATATATATATATATATATATATATACAGTGTGGTCATAAAGTTTGGAACCAAGCTTATAACCGCATTATGTTACATTTTTAGGAAAAACGCTCGGACAGGTCAATTTTCTTTCTTAAAACGCCATCTTTTGACATACAATTTTTTTACTATGATGTCATTGGTTTTCGAGTGATGACGTTATCAACACTTTCTTTAAATGGCAACCATATTATTTTTTTCTCGTTTTTGGTAGATCTTTATATCCACCAAATAGTGATATAAAACAATTGGTATGTTGCATCAAAATTTTTTTGAAAAAATGATATAGATTTAGAAAAAAATACGAAAATTTTATTTTTGTACAAAATTAAAATTAAATTAAAAAAAATACATCTGAACTTAAATTTATTGTAACAGTTAACGTAAATTTTCAAAATGGACCCCACCAACCAACTGACACTGTCCCAGCCGAGTGTAAACACGTCGTATACTCGCCTCAATTATGTCTGGGGCTATTTGTGTAAGTTCTATGCGAATTCGTTCTTTTAAATCTTCTAAATTGTTCGGTTTGTTAAAATACACTTTCGATTTCAAATAACCCGACAAAAAAAAGTCTAACGGAGTCAGGTCAGGAGAACGAGGTGGCCATTCTATGGCGCCTCTCCGTCCAATCCATTTATTGGGAAATATTTCGTCAAGACAGTGGCGAACCTCTACACCATAATGGGGAGGCGCCCCATCTTGTTGAAACCAAATACATATTTGGATGGGGTACATCACCATCCTCCTGATTTGGGAAAATAACAGCGAGCGCTGGAACCAGTTCAAATCTTAAAAATTCTAAATATTCCACAGCAGTCGAATTTTCTTAAAAAAAATATGGTCCTAAAATGCGTCGCCCAATCATTCCAACCCATACGTTAACTTTTCCTCTGCGCTGAGTATGACACGCTTGAGTCCAATGCGGATTGTTCTGCGACCAATATCTGCAATTATGGCGGTGAACAGATCCATTTAGGCAGAACGTAGCTTCATCTGAGAAGACGATGTTTTCCAAGAAATTTGGATTTTGGTCACAACGTAACATTACGTCTTCACAGAACTGCAATCGACGATCTTCGTCATCCTCATGTAATTCCTGTACTAGTTGAACTTTGTAAGGACGATAGTGTTCTTTTTTAAATAAGTTGACGACAAATGAGTGAGCCACCTGATTGGCTAACGCAAGTTTTCTGGTGGAAACATGATGCCTTTCTTCTGCTTCTAGAAGCACATTTAATTTCACATCTTCTCCTACTTGAGGTCTACCTTGCCGTGGTCGATCTTTTACGGATCCAGTTTCGGTAAACTTTCCTACTAGTTATGTCACCGTAGACCTGGTAATTGGAGGTCTATCAGGGTGTTCATGGTTAAACAATTCGCATGCTTCTGCATGCGTTCTTTGTCTGTCCCCATACCCAACCATAATTAAAATTTCGATTCTTTCTCGCTCAGATAAATGTGCTATTTTTTATATTAGCGAAAATGAACAATTTTTACGCAACATCTCAAAAATAATAATAATAAAAAATAATTCAACAATGTTGTCGCCATAGAAACAATTTCAAACTAAAATTTTTGTACATAAATTGTATAAAAAGAAGCAAGAATGTCATAAAGAAATATCTTGCAAAAAAGTGCGTGTTTTTGTTTTTGTAATTTTTTTGCATAGTAACATGAGTACATGTGCTTTTGACGATCCGGTTTCTTCAAGAAGAATATTTAAGTCCTCACACAAGACAGAAGTGTGAAAAAAACTTACGTACATATTTCTTCAATTTTTGGGCGATAATTTTAATTAAGAAATGGTCTGTCACATCATGTCAATTTTTTAAATAAATTAAGCTTCTTTGGCCCTTTTATGTGAAACTGTTTAATGTTAAATAAGATTTTTTAATAAGTAATTGGCCGATTGGGAAGACGAATTTCTTTTGAGCTGGAGCGAATAACGCAGATTACTATTGATCGCAAAGAATTTACACTCGGCTGGGACAGTGTCAGTTGATTGGTGGGGTCCATTTTGAAAATTTACGTTAACTGTTACAATAAATTTAAGTTCAGATGTATTTTTTTTAATTTAATTTTAATTTTGTACAAAAATAAAATTTTCGTATTTTTTTCTAAATTTATATAATTTTTTCAAAAAAATTGTGATGCAACATACCAATTGTTTTATATCACTATTTGGTGGATATAAAGATCTACCAAAAACGAGAAAAAAATAATATGGTTGCCATTTAAAGAAAGCGTTGATAA
Organism: Melolontha melolontha; assembly: GCA_935421215.2. Taxonomy (NCBI): domain Eukaryota; kingdom Metazoa; phylum Arthropoda; class Insecta; order Coleoptera; family Scarabaeidae; genus Melolontha; species Melolontha melolontha. Next base: position 674,415 of record OW285243.1, read on the forward strand.
CGTCATCACTCGAAAACCAATGACAGAAAAAAAATTGTATGTCAAAAGATGGCGTTTTAAAAAAGAAAATTGACCTGTCCGAGCGTTTTTCCTAAAAATGTAAAATAATGCGGTTATAAGCTTGGTTCCAAACTTTATGACCACACTGTATATGTATATATATATATATATATATATATATATATATATATATATATATATATATATACAGGCTAATTCATTTTCGGCCCTCACCATGGGGATCTCTCTTATTATTGGAGATAGAGTATAGGTTTAAATTTGGCAAAGTTGTTAAATTTTGTGTTTGTTATAAATCCGCGTAAAAAAAATAGACCTGTGACAAATGACCTTCGTTATTTAAAAAAGAAACGCGAAAACCCCATTTTCTTCTTTTACCTGTAGCACCGACATTTGGCCTTGTAGAGAAAATATAAAAACACATCCTTTGGCCATTTCTAAACCTCTATCCAGTGGTGTACTCTAAATTTTTATACGACGTTTCGTTTCTTTCTGGCCATCATCAACTATCTAATTTCTTATAGGCGCCATATTGGATTTGGACATCTTCAGAATGAGTTTTTTTTTTCTGATTTCAGCCATGTACCACATGCTGACTATAGTTTTTGACATTAGGTTTTATTTGAAAGAATAAATTATAAGATTAAATAAGGTAGCCTTTGGAATTTCAATCTGTCAAACATTTCATTTATTGTTCATTAATAATACAAAAATGTCATACACTAACGAAGAGAAACGAGATATTATAAGTATTTTTTATTCTTCGAAATGAAATTCAACAGTAGCGAGTACAAGATATCTACAATTATATCCAGAACGACAACAGCCTCATCGTACCATTTTTCTAGATCTCGACAGAAATTTGGTCGAGAATGGATCGTTTACTAAGCCGCGTAATGGTCAAGACAATAGGAATTTAAATGAAAATCGACAAGATATTTTACAAATGGTAAATTAAAAGCGTGTTTTCAAATTTCATGTTAATCTTGTATTTTTATAGATAAATAATAATCCATCAATTTCTACACGCGAAGTAGCGTCAGAATTAAATTTGTGCCAGTCCAGAGTTTGGAGAACATTACATAAAAGTAGGTTTAAACCATACAGGATCCATGTTAGTCACTCTTTACTGCCTGGAGATAATTTGAGATGACTAGAATATTATATATATATATATATATATATATATATATATATATATATATATTAAAAATAATAGATTTTTATTGGTTTTAGCGACCTTTTATTGAATTTAGATGTTTGTTTGCGACGTTTCGACCTTTATCAATTCAGTCTTTTTCAAGCATCTGGAAACAAGAATCATTACAATGAACATGAGAACTGTGTTTGTTTTGTGTGATATAACAATTGAATTGACCATTTTAAATTTAACATTATATTAAGAAATGAATTACGGATTAGGTTAGTGTTTTACGTTGAAAACTAAACAACATTAATTTAAAATAGCTTAGAATGGTAGGGGGACATTCATTTGAATAATATCTGTACGAATTAATTGGAGACTTAACAATATTAACAATTTTTAAGTTTAAAATTAGATTAAATATGATTACAAATCGAGCCAACATCCAACATTGAAACTTACGTAAAATAAAAATAAGAATGGCTAAAATGAACAGGAAAGTTGAATTACAATACAATACGTAAAGAGAAAAATAAAAGTCAAACCAAACTCACATTTGTTGTTTTTTCTACACGGATACGCCACATGTGTTTCGACACCCGGGTTTCTTAGAACGAACATGCTTGTGCGGATTTTGTAAGTGAACTAATGCCCTAGTTTGCGGGGGTCTAATTTCTGTTTTTTGGAATGAGCATGGTAGTCAGGACCGTATTTAGGGGTATAAGTTAACATTGTTATTTCTAATGGGAGATATTTTTTTCCGTTTTTGTCTTGTGCGTGCTGGGGGGGGGGGTTTGTTTTTAATTTTTCTACAGAAATTAGACCCCCGCAAACTAGGGCATTAGTTCACTTACAAAATCCGCACAAGCATGTTCGTTCTAAGAAACCCGGGTGTCGAAACACATGTGGCGTATCCGTGTAGAAAAAACAACAAATGTGAGTTTGGTTTGACTTTTATTTTTCTCTTTACGTATTGTATTGTAATTCAACTTTCCTGTTCATTTTAGCCATTCTTATTTTTATTTTACGTAAGTTTCAATGTTGGATGTTGGCTCGATTTGTAATCATATTTAATCTAATTTTAAACTTAAAAATTGTTAATATTGTTAAGTCTCCAATTAATTCGTACAGATATTATTCAAATGAATGTCCCCCTACCATTCTAAGCTATTTTAAATTAATGTTGTTTAGTTTTCAACGTAAAACACTAACCTAATCCGTAATTCATTTCTTAATATAATGTTAAATTTAAAATGGTCAATTCAATTGTTATATCACACAAAACAAACACAGTTCTCATGTTCATTGTAATGATTCTTGTTTCCAGATGCTTGAAAAAGACTGAATTGATAAAGGTCGAAACGTCGCAAACAAACATCTAAATTCAATAAAAGGTCGCTAAAACCAATAAAAATCTATTATTTTTAATATTAAAACACGGCCAATAAAATAAAAAAGAAAAAACAAATTTCTTTAAACATTAAATATATATATATATATATATATATATATATATATATATATATATATATATTATCAGAAAACCGTTATACCCTTAGGATGTCGGGTAGAATATTTGGTTATTCTACCCGGTATTTGGTTAATGGGAAGGATAGAAAATGACGAAAATTTTTTAAGCAAAATCTTCTGGTCAGATGAAACAAAATTTACAAATTCCGGAATGTTCAACAGAAATACGGAGCACTATTGGGCAGTACAAAATCCCCGACAAAACAGGGCTAGAAGACCACAACATCGTTTTGGAATAAACGTTTGGATGCGTATTTTGGCAAATCGTCTCTTAGGACCAGTTATGTATGAAGAACATTTAAATAGAGAAAGATATTTAAACATTTTACGTACATACGTATCTGACTATCTTGACGACAATATCCCATTAAATCAATTACAATATTTATGGTGGCAACAAGATGGCGCACCAGCAAACAATGCAGCTGTTGTTAGAAATTTCTCAAATCAAGAGTTTGCAAACCGTTGGATTGGAAATAGGGGAGTTGTTGAATTGCCTGCGAGATCACCTGATTTAAGTCCGCTAGATTTTTTTTTATGGGGATTTTATGTTAAAAATAATATTTATAAAGTAGAACCGCCACAAAACATTGAAGAATTACGAGACAGACTTCAGAATGCCTTCGATGCAGTTCCTAGAAGAACTATACAAAGGGCAGTACAAAATGCCAGAAGGCGTGCCCAATTGTGCATTACCGAAGATGGCCAGATAATTGAACATTTACTGTAATTGTTTATTGTTTACTTTTCTATGTATTTTTATTAATGTTTTTGTTATCTTGTACTCGCTACTGTTGAATTTCGTTTCGAAGAATAAAAAATACTTATCATATCTCGTTTCTCTTCGTTAGTGTATGACATTTTTGTATTATTAATGAACAATAAATGAAATGTTTGACAGATTGAAATTCCAAAGGCTACCTTATCTAATCTTATAATTTATTCTTTCAAATAAAACCTAATGTCAAAAACTATAGTCAGCATGTGGTAAACGATTGAAATCAGAAAAAAAAACTCTTTCTGAAGATGTCTAAATCCAATATGGCGCCTATAAGAAATTAGATAGTTGATGATGGCCAGAAAGAAACCAAACGTCGTATAATAATTTAGAGTACACCACTGGATAGAGGTTTAGAAATGGCCACAAGGATGTGTTTTTATTTTTTCTCTACAAGGCCAAATGTCGGTGCTACAGGTAAAAGAAGAGAATGGGGTTTTCGCGTTTTTTTTTTTAATAACAAAGGTCATTTGTCACAGGTCTATTTTCTTTACGGATTTATAACAAACACAAAATTTAACAACTTTGCCAAATTTAAACCTATACTCTATCTCCAATAATAAGAGAGATCCCCATGGTGAGGGCCGAAAATGAATCAGCCTGTATATTCTATTGGTTTTGTTTTAATTAAATCATTAATGCATTTATTTTTAAAATATTATCGAAACTATCTCAAACGTTGTCTTGTTCAATTTATGCCAAAATTCTAGTTTGTAAATTTTAACTTTAGTTTATTTAAAATATAGAAAGCCTCTAGTCGTACACAGGGTCTGCCTAATAGATTCGGCGTATAATTTTTTATTTAGACGTGTGAAACAGATACGTATTTTGACGGGGGGGTTGGTGTAGCGCTTACTCCGCTTTTTTTATATTATATTTTCGCTTTCTTTTTTTTTATTGAATAATTAATTTAGTCTAATCATACGTAGTACCTTGATTGGTTATTTGCTGGAGTTCGGACTTTTCTCATTTTTTGTTATCGTTTCGGACGGCTTGGTTGCGCCATTTACCCGCCTTTTGATGCAGGCTGCCATTATTTAGTAGGATTTCCGGATTTTCGGCGTCAAGCAGTGCCTTCGGGTGGCGCCCCTTTTCCACCTTTTTTTTATTGTACCTTTGGGCATCGCATCCCCACCCCTGAACGGAGGCTTCATAGTAGCCGGGTGGGCCGCTAAACGTTGGCAGGAGAGGGTAGATGGGGCAATCTTAGTCACCCGAAGCCTTTTTTTTTCCTTCTTTTTTTGTTTTTACGCTACCCGTAAGCCCTATCAGCAAGGCGGTGCGACCGTAGCAACTGATCGTGTAATAGGCCTCTCCGGGTACTTATCATTAAACAATTCGCAAACTTCAACTTATGTTCGAGTCCTGTCGCCATATCCTACCATCCCCAAAATTTCTATTCGTTGTTTCTCAGTTAAACGCGCCATTCTTTTAAACTTGGCCAAGTAACGTTTGATCAAAAAGTCTTTGGATCGCGATAGCCATGAAGTGTAAAAACCATCTATAGAATTATTTACTTCTTTACTTCTTTACTTTGAAGTACAGATAAGTCACAAATAAAATATATTTTAGGTTATGGTAATTAGTTGCATTTTATGTATATTTTATAACAAGTAAGTATTAAAACTAATTGAAATAAATAATTTCATAGATATCTCGTAAATTCCACGGCAATAGCGATCCAAGTACTTTTTAATCATATGATACTTATTTTAAGTGAAATTGTCAATAAAGTTTCCATTTAACCAAAGCGTGGCAAGTCAACAATCAAAAAAACAAAGTAAACACACAATCGAATGTTTTGCTAGATTTGCAAAAAAAAAACTTAAAGAACAAGTCGATAATAGTTAATGGTCACCAGTTTGAACATTTAATTTGATTTGTTGTTCTGTTTTTTTAACAAATCGGTTCCACAGAGTGGAAGAAATTTTGTAGGATACGGTCTCAGTTATTAATATGTTCAATCGTAAATTTCTCGAAAACTGATGAATTTGGGTATAGGACATGGTACATGAAACGTACTTAGAATTCGATGCAGAATTCAAATATGAAGTAAAAATAGGCGTTTCTATTTGAAAAAATGAAGTTGAGGGTCGTAACTTATTTTTGGGACACCTGTGTACATGAATTTACCATAAAAAAAAAAACATAGCCAAAAATAAAAATCGACGTATCCGAACGTTTTTCCAAAAAAAAAACACGAATTTTAGGTGAATTTGTTCCAACCCACGCGTCTTTACTGTATAGGTATATATGCAATTGGGAATCACTCAGTTGCATAGATATACAGTGTGCGCAAGTTACGTATTGATTCTAAGAGCAAAAGTAAAGAAAAAGTGTCCAGACTAAGGATTCCTTAGTCATTATCATTAGCGATTAGAAAGTAAACATTGATAAGAAAATCATATATAAAAGTAACCGTTCGTGATACCAAGACGGATAGGAAGCGAGTTTTGACTGTTACTAATATTGATTTCATAAGAATTTATCGTAAATAAGCAGCTCTTCAACCAAAACATATTGAGATATGTAAGATATGTAAACGGAAAGTGCACTGCACAAGTTGTAGGAGTACATACGATTAGGAAAGTGGCCAGTATGATTGTTAAGTATCTTAGATTACCAAACCCTAAAACATACACGGGTCACTGTTTTCGGAGTTCTGCTACCCTGCTTGCCAATACCGGGGCTGATATGTCAATTCTTAAACGTCACGGTGGATGGAAGTCCATGACAGTAGCGGAAGGACATGTAGAAGAGTATAGAAAATAAAAAACGAAGTTCCAATTCAAGTTCTGGCGCTATAGTATCTAGTTTGAATGTAGGTAATTGCAAAATGTTACGTCCCAAAGAAAATAATTTGATGTCGTATGTCAATAACCATTATTCAGAAACAGTAGATGAAATTACTTCAACTTCTGGACCAAATAACGAGCCATCGAAAAATTCATAATTGGAGTAGACTGTGAAATTGGGTTGGTACTTTAACCACTTCCACATAATGACATTTATTATTTGACATCGAAACTATAAGTTTGTGTCAAATTTTTCAAAACTCTTATTAAGAAAATTGCTTGTGTTTAGATGTAAATGGACAACATTTTCAACAACTTCTGTAGCTATAAGTAAATTTTGATTATGATTTCGATATTAAATAAATTTTTTGTTTTCTTTTTTGTTGTAGGTAGTATCATTTCAATGCCATAACCTTTTTTTACAATGAAACCAAATGAAACCAAATGTCATTATGTGGAAGTGGTTAAAGTATCAACCCAATTTCACAGTCTACTCCAATTATGAATATTTTCGATGGCTCGTTATAAGTAATACGTAATACAAACTGTACAATTAATGTTAATATTTATCCTAAATAATATAAATATGTATTTGCTGTTAATTTAAAAATTAATGCTCTATAAAAAATAATAACCTGCTTGTAACGTTGTATTTTAGAAATTTAAAATTCGATAGTGACGTTTGGTTTGGCGGCCATTGCTATGGGTAACGGCCACTAAATTTAATTTCGCGGACTATGTGGAGAACACGAAATACTCATTTCGCGTGCGATTGCACGAAATAGTTATAGTGCCGAGGTGCATATTAAATTTTTTAGAAATTGAAAATTTAGAGAAAATATGTGTAAAACTATTTTTCGAGGTTAGGTCAAATTGTCAAATAATTATAAACATATTTACGTTAATTGTAATATAACAATTCGTGTTGTTTGAAATATGTATTGCTTGGAGTTGGTAATTTGAACTTAAACTTAAATCACTTGTCATTGAAGTTGAACGATGATAAAATACTCGTAACTTCCGCTCACACTTTTCAATCGAATTTCTATAACAGCAGAGATGATCGTTGACAATTTACTGATCAATGTTCGCAACCCGCAATACACAAAATTGTAGTATAACGAACTACTTTAGTGGCGATTTTATACATTTTACTGACGATTTTGTGATTTTACTGACGATTTAGGAAAAACATCCTTTTTTGGTCAACCGGCCGCGAAGTTAAATATTCGCAAACGCAGCACAGTCTGCGAAATACAATTTCGCGGCCGCGTTTAATTAACTAAACATTTTAACACATGTTTAATCATCTTTTATCAGTAAAACAAAATATTTTATGTTCTTATTATAAACGTTTAGGATACATATTAATATTAATTGTGCAATTCGTATTGTTACTGATATTTACGCCACGGTAGTAGATTGTCGCTTAAGAACTGATATTGTAACCACTAATGTATGTATTCGATACTTTTGTATCGGATACCTAGAGGGAGAAAATGTATCGTATACCGACAATGATAAGTATCGGATACTATTAAGTATCGGATACTATCGACATTTATTAAGTTTTATAGATATATATGTATTTGCATTTTTCTTTTCCAATACTTTTGATAAATATACTATACATACATATTGCAATGGATTGTGATGTTGATTGCTTATTTAATTTTTTATTCACTAATGCACAGTAGATTCCCTGCTATACTCAGTCGGGTACGCCTTCCTGGAGCTCCTTAATCTTCAGAGTTTATCCTCATGGATACGGGTAATAGAAATAAAACAACAGGTGTCAGGTAATTTAAACAAAAATTTTCCCCCTTTTAAATTTTTAATAAAAAAATAAAAATAAAAAATAAATTTAACATTACAAAGTATAAAGTTATACAATATGAAACAAACATGTAAATAATTTACATATCTGTAACTATGCACATGGACAATACACCTCGTATTTTCAGCATTTACTTCTGCTTAATACATTTGTTTCTGCCATCTAGGCGTCCTCAGTTAACCTAGTGAAGCAATGTATACAAATTAATACAAACCTGTTATAAACAACCGGTTTGTATCTGTATTTAAATTTACTGAAATAGCCCGCATAGATCAAGCAAGTTCCGTCCTATAAGAAGACAACTATTTAATAATTGACATCTTACGGGCGAAAGAGACTTTGTCTGGAGGGATACCTATCGTTCGAACAGCTAAGCTGCTACGGGAAACGATAAAATACGTATGTAGATGTAGTCCATTAACAACCAGCCAGATGGCGGTAAATATACAAAAAGGTTTTGTTTAAGTATGACAATACGTTAAGCACGTATAAAGCATTTGTACAATATGAAACAAACATGTAAATAATTTACATATCTGTAACTATGCACATGGACAATACACCTCGTATTTTCAGCATTTACTTCTGCTTAATACATTTGTTTCTGCCATCTAGGCGTCCTCAGTTAAGCTAGTGAAGCAATGTATACAAATTAATACAAACCTGTTATAAACAACCGGTTTGTATCTGTATTTAAATTTACTGAAATAGCCCGCATAGATCAAGCAAGTTCCTTATAGGACGGAACTTGCTTGATCTATGCGGGCTATTTCAGTAAATTTAAATACAGATACAAACCAGTTGTTTATAACAGGTTTGTATTAATTTGTATACATTGCTTCACTAGCTTAACTGAGGACGCCTAGATGGCAGAAACATATGTATTAAGCAGAAGTAAATGCTGAAAATACGAGGTGTATTGTCCATGTGCATAGTTACAGATATGTAAATTATTTACATGTTTGTTTCATATTGTACAAATGCTTTATACGTGCTTAACGTATTGTCATACTTAAACAAAACCTTTTTGTATATTTACCGCCATCTGGCTGGTTGTTAATGGACTACATCTACATACGTATTTTATCGTTTCCCGTAGCAGCTTAGCTGTTCAAACGATAGGTATCCCTCCAGACAAAGTCTCTTTCGCCCGTAAGATGTCAATTATTAAATAGTTGTCTTCTTATAGGACGGAACTTGCTTGATCTATGCGGGCTATTTCAGTAAATTTAAATACAGATACAAACCGGTTGTTTATAACAGGTTTGTATTAATTTGTATACATTGCTTCACTAGCTTAACTGAGGACGCCTAGATGGCAGAAACAAATGTATTAAGCAGAAGTAAATGCTGAAAATACGAGGTGTATTGTCCATGTGCATAGTTACAGATATGTAAATTATTTACATGTTTGTTTCATATTGTACAAATGCTTTATACGTGCTTAACGTATTGTGATACTTAAACAAAACCTTTTTGTATATAAAGTTATATTGAAACATCTATCATATGAGGAAAAACTTTGATACTATATGACAGTAAAAGTATAAAGAACCTCATCAAAATTGACCGCGAGCAAATTTATAAATTAAATATAAAAAAAAGATATAAACAATTATCCCAATATCAAACGTCAAAATAGTAACTATCTATTTTTCGCACGCAAGCAACAACTAAATTCATGCGCACAAATAACATGAAGCAAAAAACTTTTCCCACCTTCTATCGTTCTAGAACAATTTATTTGAAAAAAAATACACTTCCAAAAATCTGATAAATTTCCTTAATATGTCTCTGATTACAAAATATTATAAACTAGAATCTAACGATTTTACTGAGCTCATCAATGTTATAGAATTATTTCTAAATACATAAATATAATATTAACAAAAATATACGTACATTAATTAATGCAGCCACTTCACAAAAAATGAGAGATTTACAGATAGGTCATTTAGAATTAAATTACAAGTTTCAAAGACTCGTAAAAACTCGAGAATGAATTTAAACACATCATATCACCTCACAAAACACAAGCCGAAATTATCCAAAGTTTAAATTTAATAAATTGAATAAAATTCAATAGCAATAAAAACTCGACCTATCTGCTCAAGAACTATTAAATCTCTAAAAGCATCAGTATCCCGGAAACAGCATAATAGTCCCACCTAACATCAAATAAATCAAAAAAGCTACAATATACAAATACTACAACTTCCAATTTGGCGGGAACTGCAAACATCTGACCGTCACGAACGATCTACAATCGTGGACAAAAATACACTTTATAATAAATTTTCGCATAAAATATGAAATCTTTATAATTGTCTCTCTGTAATAAAATGTACATAAATATATAGTCTTTTATAGTTTCTTTTATTTCTTTCTTCGGGGAAAAATCCATGGCAATATGTATACGATACGTTCATGTAGATCTATGTTTGTGTACAATTGGACATAATTTAATCTTTAGTCACGTTTTTTTTTAAATCGTATCTAAAATAGACTCATAGTCATAACACAACATGTACAAAAATTAGTGTTTTTAAAAGCAAATATGTAATAGTATATATAAGTAGTTTTTTTAGTATACTTGTATGTAATATATTTTATTTTTTCTATTCATTTACTTATGCTTGTATTTTGCTTACTGTTTGGCAATTGCAAATACTTCGCTATAATAATCTAATCTAATAATAATATCTATGTACTCCAATAACTTGTGCATGGCACCTTCTTTGCTCGTATCTCAAAAATAGCCATGTTTCGGACGAAAGGAAACATATTTGCGATAAAGTCGTATATAATCTGGGTTCTTAATGGTAAAAGTGCAGTTTATGTCCCTTTTTGTATCACGAACAGTAATTATAAGAAATTGTAGCCGTACTGAATGTTATCAATGGTTATTTTTGTTAACTCATCAGGTCTCATGACTCCTGATATTCCTACAATTAAAAGTACCTATAAAACGAACAGTAAATTAAACAATTTATAAGAGACCTTTGTTTTGTCAATGTGATCAGCGTTTTCCAAAAATAATTTAATTTGATCCAATGTTAACAGTTTTGATTTTTTGGCCTTATAACCAAGACTTTTCTTTAGAAAAGGAACCAACTTCAAAAATTTCCTTACGTTAATCTCTTCCTTTATACAACGTGTTTCAAAAAGAATTACATCTAGTTGTCCATGAATTTCTCCTATAAATTATGATGTTCTACATTCTTTAAATGCGGATATAGATTAAATGGTATGAAGTTTATCTACCTGTCACTGTCAAAATTTATCATCGAGAGATATGGTGATGAAATTAATAACAAGTACAATTAGATTATTAATTTATTTAATCAGAAAACTTTAAAGATGGGATATTAATCAAACAACCAAGGTAAATAACCAATTTATAGAAATTTTAATTATTATAATTTACAACAAGTGTTCAAAATGGTCACCATTCTGTTGAATGCATAATGCAATACGACGTTTTATGTTGTTAAAAAATATTCTGCAATACATTTGGTGTTATTTCATTACATTTAATTGTAATTGTATTCATCAAGTCATTTAAGTTATTCATTCTTGTCCTATACACTTCATTTTTTAGCAATCCGAAAATATAAAAATCTAACGGGGTAAGATCTGGTGGCCTTGCTAGCCAAATACCTCTGCTTATAATTCAACGAGGGAAGTAATATTCTAAAAGCGCTAAATTTCAACGAGTTATATGTGCAGTAGCCCCATCTTGCTGGAAGTAACCCCATTGAATTCGTCTCGTTCCCTTAAGATAAAAATGATATTAATAACTATGCTCGGTACAGTTGGCTATTAATGTTATTGTAAAAAATATTGGTTCAATTTTTCTACAACGAGATTCAGCTAACCATACCCTACAACTTTAACAAGATGTAAAGGAACTTCGATATGATTGTTTGCAAGAATTTCGTCATTATTTAAATTTTCTTGAAAGAAGTTGCAATAACTAAGCCTACTAGCGTGATCTCTAGGTAAGATCTTTTGAACAATCGATACTTTGTATGGATACATATTGCTGTGAATTGTGATTTTAATTGCTTATTGACTTTCAATTCACACTGCAACTTATTTTCCCTGCTATCTTCAGTCGGGTCGCCTTCCTTGAGCTTCTTAATCTTCAGGGTTTATTCTCTCGAATATGTGGTATGGAGAAAAATAAGAAGGATTAATTCAAGAAATAAAACTAACATCAACGCCACATACATATAATTAAAAAAAAATAAAAAAAAAATTCTACTTTATCAAGTATAAAGCAGGACTGTGACTTTATTACGCCGCAAACTTAGAGAAAAACTCATGTAAATAATGACTTGTACATGAGATAAAAAAACTCTTAAATGAATCCCGAACAAAGATCTAAATATAAATATAAACAAAATTTATTAGCTGTCATCAATTACTTTATCCCCTCAAAAATCAAACGTCAAATAGAACTTTCTCTATTTTCGCACGCATCCAAAATTGATCATGCGCAATATCTCAAGCATGTAACAAACAAGTTTTCCCGCTTCCTAACATACTACGATAACTTATATGAACAAAAACTAAATTAAAAAAACAGACTAATAAGTTTTGTTAATATTTTCAATGATTACAAAAATATTACAAACTAAAATTAAGAATTTAAGAAGTTTCTGATTTCAATAGAATTATCGCTAACGATATAAATATAATATTAAAAATACATACATTCATACTATTAGAAGAGAGACTCCAGATAGGTCATTTAATTCAAATTACAAGTTTTAAATACTCATAATAATACGTAGTGAATTTTAATTACATCAACACTATCAAAAACACACACCGTAATTATTCAAAATTTACATTAGATAAAAATTAAGTTTTATCCAAACTTAAAAAAACACAACCTATCTGCATAAAAACTACTCAGTCTCTAAGGCATGATGAAGCAGGAAACAGCAAGCTACCCCTACCTAACATAAAATATAAATCAACATAACAATAATATATATATATCTATATTATTATAACTTCCTGCTTGGCGCGAACTACGAACATCAAAATAGGCCCGTGCATCCTACAATCGTGGACCAAAATACACATTATAATAAATTGTTATATAAAATTGTAAATTTTCATAATTATTTCCCTGGAATAAAAATATACATAAATACAATAATTTTCATATCTTCTATAGTTTCTTTCTTTAGGAAAATTCACAACAATATGTAAACAACGATTCAAAATTCTATGAATGGTACTAGAAGATACGTTGCCTTGAACTGATAAACGACGAACTGATGTATGTGGGTTTTCTCCAACAAGGTTTTCTACGTGTTCAACAATATTTTGCGGTGTACGTGGTCTATACGTGGTCTGATAGACCACGTACACCGCAAAATATTGTTGAACACGTAGAAAACCTTGTTAGAGAAAACCCACATACATCAGTTCGTCGTTTATCAGTTCAAGTCAACGTATCTTCTAGTACCATTCATAGAATTTTGAATCGTTGTTTACATCGACGTATCGACGAAGTATCGACTTTTGCCTTTTAACACAGATCCTGTATCCCGAAACTTCTTCACGACCAGACGAATGTAATGATGTAAAGCGGTATTATCCACAACTCTATTAGGAAACTGCAAGTGAAACTGCCGCTTTCATCCGCGTAAGAATATTACCATGCTCCGTTAAGAAATTGTGTGCCTCGGAAATGTTCTTCATCAATAAAAATATTTTGTTACAATGTGTACATTATTTAGTAGTACTGTTTATTAAGTAAAAAAAGAGTATTTATAAGAAAAAAATATTTTGCTAGTCACAAAATGACAATTGTCAAAATGACATTAGATAAATAGTAAGATAAAAATTAAAGAGAAATTGGTTATACTTAATAATTTGCAAATGCTAATCACTCAGTGCAACAACAAACCTTACTAAATGGTCTTTCAAATGGAGCGCCTTTTTTTAAATAAATAAAACCCATAATTTGCATTGATTTTCAAAAACTTTTATTGGTAATTGTAGTATCAGTTGTGACATTTATACACTGAAAATAATATCTGACAAATGATCACCTCTTACTGCTTCACAGCTGTTCACTCTTTTGCTAAAATTTTCTATTACATTTTGACATAATTGAGGCTCTATTTCACCAGTGACACGAATAATTTCATCCTCTAGTTCAGAAATCGTTTGTGGTTTGTTCTTATAAACCTGGCTTTTTACGTAATCCCAAAGAAAATAGTCCACTGGTGTTAGATCATATAATCTTGGTGGCCAATTAACATCATCATTTCTTGAAATAATTCTTCCAGGAAATTTTTATAAATAAAGCAGTTGCTTCATTAGCAAAATAAGTCCTATTGAAACCATTTATCCTCTAGATCAATATTCAGTTAACATCTTACGATATCGAGCACCATTCACTGTTACAGCATCACCAGCAGCATTTTGAAAGAAATATGGTCCAGTTACACCACCTGACCGTAATGCACACCAAAAAATGACTCGTTGAGAATGTAAAGATTTTTCCATGAATCACTCGTGAATTTTCCTCACCCCAAATTCGACAATTTTGTTTGTTAACAAAACCACCGATTTCAAAAGTGCTTCATCAGAAAAGATTATTTTTTGCGAAAAATCATCTGGTTGTTCTTTAATCCAACTGCTGAATACACGACGTTTTGCATGGTCCAATGGCTTTAATTCCTGTTATTTGAACCTTACATGCCTTTAAAGCTAAATCCTTTCGTAAAATACGCATGTTGTTGATTCCAACTTGTTGTGAACGTCGACTAATGGACATTTCAAGTGCTTCAGCAACACTTTCACGAATCAAATCAATATGCTCTTGTGACCGATTAATACGACTGTATCTTTCTCTTTCTTGACCTTCCACCGAACCAGTCTCCTGAAATTTTCTAATAATTCCACCAATAATTCCTTCAGATGGACGATCATGTAAACCATAAAATTCACGTAATTTTCTAGAAACATTTTTCACAGAAACCTGATTTTCATAAAATAATTCAACAATTTGAACAAGTCGTTGTATCGTGTAAGAAGGTATTTTTATAAATATCATATATCACACTTCGTAAATGTGAAAATACCCAGACAAATTCAGTGCGCCATCTATATTTTATTTATTTTTAAAATAAGGCGATTAATTTTAAAGGCACATTATATTACAGCAGTTATTAAGATTGTAAGATGTAAGATTAAACACGTGCCTACGTCTCTGGAGAGATACTTTCACAAATATATGAACTTCCGGGTGTTGAAATCGGGTGTTCTTCACATCAGATTTTTAGTAATATTTGATATTATTAAAGATATTTTTGTTTCATATAAAATTTGATGAGGTTTTACCTGGTGAAGTATGTTTGAAATTATTTCATTGTATACAATTCTCATAGAATAAGCTTTATTTTTCAGTATTGCCTGAAGTAATGTCTGGACTCAAAGAAAATTTTGAGAGTTTAGCCCCAGCTTTATTATCTTACAGTGACATTAATGAAGATGACCAAAAATGTATAACCGATCAAATTAAACAGCACTATTTTGGAGAACAGTCCCCGGATGTACTTGAAATTTTTGCGGATGTGAGTTTAAAAATTTTTCTTTCATATTCAATATAAATACTGCTAAACCCCGTACAAGAATATTTTTAAAAGTAAGATTTAAAAACAGAATATCGTATTGTTTATAAATATTTTGAGTAAAATAATATGCACAAAAGTTTTATCATATTATCTTGCTAACAATGGAGCGATTGTGTTTTGTTTGCAACATCTATTTATTAGTTGTCATAACAGCGTTATTTGTCAACTTTCCGTTTAACTACATTGCAGCGTCCTTTCTTGCTACAGAGTTTAAAAACATTAAGTTTTGTGTATAATTTGAGTATTTTTATCAATGGATATTTGGAGATAGATACTTTGTATCAGGAGCAATTAGAACTGCGAAACTGCAAGCAATAACGAGCAAATCTCCAGTTTACTTTTATAAATTCGGATATAGAGGGGAACATAGTTTCGCAAACCTCTTAATACCGAATTCCAAACACATTGGTAATATACATACATACATACATACATATATATATATATATATATATATATATATATATATATATATATATTATTATATATACATATATATAAGACTATTGGTAAAATCTGACATTTAACGTTTATCTTTAGTTACAACTCACGGAGACGACGTCCAGTATTATTTACATTCACCTGTAGCTGCTGAAATATTATGGAAATCGGACGAAAGAATGAAAAACATATTTTTGGAGTGGTTATTAAATTTTATCAAAGCTGAGTAAGATTTCCTAATAGAAGTTATGAAGTTATCATGAATATATATGTGGTTTCTGTGAACCCAAAATAAAAGGAACAGAATGGAAACCTGTGAGTGGTGGCGATACACTTGAATATCTATATTTTAAAGATCCAAATAATTTGGTAGTAGAAAAGATTGAGGATTTCGGTTCTTTAAAATTTTGGACAAAATTACCTCTTAAAGAAAATGAAATACTTAAAAAATCAAAGACGAATTATAAAGGAACATTTTATATTTTTATTTTGTTTTATGGAAAATATTAAAATTTATGAATAAAGAAATAATTAGTTTGATTAGTTTGATTTTTTTCCGAAGCCTGACGTGTCACAATAAATTTGATGTTATTGTTATTACTATTGTTAGAACTATAAAAGAAACGAAAATTGTACGTAGTTTCTAAAGAAAAATAAAAAAAACTGAAAATTTGTTGACCTGTCATAATTAAATGAAATTAAATAATGTAAAAACATATTTTTCTATTTTGCGTTCGTAATGAACTCATTATGAAACCCAAAACAGTATCGAAATGAGCTTCACTGCGATACGCTTTTTTAAATTTTTCAATGTTTTTCAATTTTCAATTTGCTGTCATTTGATTTTAAGAATTTAAGTACATTTGACAGATATGATATATGTACGTAAGCTACACAAACAACGTATATTATAATAATGTTAACGAAAATTAATAAATAATATGTAATATAATATACTTCGCGAATCGGAAGATTTTAATTTGAAAATGTTAAGTATCAATGTGACCAACTACATATTTTATATAAAAATAAAACTATGAACTTTATAAATTTCTGAATTAAATAATTTCAATTTATTAATGTAAAAAATGTAAAATAAAAAAAGAGTATTAAAAACTCGTTCCATAAGGCCTTTCGTCGCACTAGTTCTTTGACTCGAACTCGTGAACTCGTGCTACAAAATACTGCCTTATGAAACTTGTGTTTTAATATGCTATTTAGATATTGGTTGGTTAATTGGAATTTTAAAAATGTGTACACTACTCGATTGCTTATTTTGAACTTTAGCATTGTAGGATTCTAGATATTTCTTGTCTCAATATATATTTTTTTTCAAATTTCGTAAAAATATGTGCTTCCTCAAGCGCTAGTTCTGCGCCTACACACACACTGTAATACCTACTTGATTTACCAACTTACCCGAATAACACGATTGCCCCGGAGATATTCGGAGAGACCAGCTCAGTTAAGACGCGAGTTAGGAGAGGTACTTTTTATATTAGGCGCCACCGTGTTTATACTCTCGAGCCAGTACAACGAACAGAGATGCCGCCAACAGTAAGTTAAATAAATCGCAGCTGAATACGTAGACAATTCTTACCATAACAAGAAATAGTTTATTAACAACAAGAAAACAAAACAAGGAAAAAAACCAATAAGCGTAACCACCCATGCGTAGATCAATTATTAACAGTCATTAACCATTACTTATAGCAATATTTTGAAATAAAGAACGGCGTGCTTTATGTAAGTATATATGATTAGATCGTACATAAAACAAACATCTTATCTATAGAAAACAGTGATTTAGTTTAGTCGAATTATGCATATTTAACTAATGATAAGATTAAAATCAAAATCGTTTTAATTTGAATGGGCACACTGAGTGACGCTTTCCCGCATAAGAATATTATTGGTGGAGAGTTACGAGACAACCTTGTACATTTAGTAACCTTGGGCATAACCCTAGTATGGCATATCAAATTCGATTACCCTGTATACGCAAAATAAAGGGTAATGATTGTTTAAATTTTACTAAATCAAATATATACAAAAAAGAAATGCATGACTCTAAATTATAATAATCTTATTCAATAGACATTAACAATTCTGTAGTCTTCCGAAAAAAATATAGACAACAGTTCATACCTTGTGGGTTGCAGAAAAGATCACTACCTTACGATTTGGCTTGAGTAATAACTTCTTGGAAAACGCTCACCATATTGTTGAACTAATGGTTGCTTGCTGCAAAGGAACAAAAAAATTCCAAAGCCTTGTGTTTGAAAAAACAATACCACGTGATTGAAAAGTAGCCTCAACTTGCCTCAGCTAAATTAGTTTGACACTTAATAATTAAACAACTGGCTCATAAAAGCAGACCCTTGGAATTTTTCAAAAGAAAATTACATACGCTAAGAAATAAGTAATTAAACTTCTAGTTTCAAAAATTCTTTTATTGTAAATACGACTACAATATTGTTTCGCCATACAATGGCTTCATCAGGTGGATGAATTCCATTGTATGGCGAAACAATATTGTAGTGGTATTTGCAATAAAAGAATTTTTGAAACTAGAAGTTTAATTACTTATTTCTTAGCGTTATAATGAAGTTTCAACAAGTATCTCCTTCGTCAATTAACTATTTAAAATTACATACCTTCAGAAATCAACAAACTTCTATTTGTAAGTCAAGTCATACTGATAAAAGTGTACTTGAAGCATCTTATGTCCTAGCATTAAGAGTAACTAAGATGTTCAAACACCACACAATCGCCGAAAACTCATATTGCCTG
Source organism: Melolontha melolontha (assembly GCA_935421215.2). Classification (NCBI taxonomy): domain Eukaryota; kingdom Metazoa; phylum Arthropoda; class Insecta; order Coleoptera; family Scarabaeidae; genus Melolontha; species Melolontha melolontha. Next base: position 693,415 of record OW285243.1, read on the forward strand.
CCGCAATTAATATGTCGGTGTTTAATAGGTGTTGATGAAGCCAAAAAAATGACGAAAATCCCGTTTTCTAACGACACAATATCAAGGCGAATCGATGATATGACTGCCAATGTTCGCGATCAAATAATTCAGCAAGTGAATTTAAGTGAATTTTTTAGTATTCAATTTGATGAATCAATAGATGTAGCAAAAAAGTCTCAATTCTTATGTTTTGTAGGGTTGTGAGGATAGTTATGAATTGATAGGGATACATCAATCAAAGAAAATATGTTGTTTTGCAAAACAGTACCGGATTATGCAACAGGATAATATCTTTTTGATGTTTTTTTATGAAGCTACCAGAAACTATACTAACATAGATTGGACAAAATATATTGTAGTATGTAGTGATGGTGTAAAGGCGATAACAGGACAGAACAGTGGATTAATGAAAAATATTAAAAGATCGTCTTATACCAAGAGCGGAATGGACGCATTGCTTCTTTCTCAGACATGCTCTTGTCTCTTGTCGCAAAAAACATGCCGGAAAATCTCAATCAAATTCTTTGTAAAGCTGTAAAAATGGTTAATTTTATTAAAAGCTGACCGTTACAAAACAAGCTGTTTGCTAAACTATGCGATGAAATGGGCGAAAATAAAAAAATCTCTTCTTTTCCATACAGGAGTTAGATGGTTATCGCGAGAGAAACCGCGTGTTAACCCAGGTATTGGAATTGCGAGTATATTTCCAGGATAAACAAACGCCATTCTCATTGTTTTTACAAAATATTGAGTTGCTGTTGGCTTACTTAGCTAATGTATTTACGCATTTAAACGACTTGAGTGTGAATATATAAAGATTTTATTAATGTCAGACAAAGTTCATGCTTTCATTGCGAAAGGTTGATATCTGTATTATTCGCCTTCAAAGCAAAAATTTGGATATGTTCCCACTCGCTTCGGATTATATTCACAAAAACTCGAATGAACAAGACACTATTATTCACCACAGTTTGGATTGCATGAAGATGCATTTGCATGAGCTGAACACTCAGTTAACGGAGTATTTCCGGAAGATAAAAATACTTTCTCGAAGAGATGGGTATTGAATGCGTTTGGTGAAAACATTGTTACCGCTGCTAAGTTAGCAGTTGAGATTAACGACCACCTCATCGAAATGTCGGCCAACAAAATGCTACAACTGCAATTTACATATAAATATTTAAATCCTTTTGGCTTGCTCGTCGAAATGAATATGGAAATTTAGTCACAGAAACATTGAAAATATTAATCCCTTTCGCCACGTCTTATCTCTGTATAAGGGGTTTTCATCTATGGTTGCACTGAAAACTAAATACAGAAATCATCTTTTATCACTCGAAAACTTTTATTAAATTTTGTTAAATGAAAAAAAAATGCAACCAACACATTAATTTCTTTTCTTTACATGTGTACTTATTGTAAGTAAAATGTTTGCAAGAAATAATTTTTTTCTCATATAATGATTTTTCATTATTATTTATTTCATTACCCCCCTTTAATATCACCGCAATCCCATTGGGAGTCGCGACCCCCAGGTTAGAAACGATGATTTAGAGTATAAAGTAGTAACCTGCATTCTATTATTGCATTCATATCATTCATAATATTAAAATAAATGCTGGGGTTGAAAGTTTCTAAAGTGAACTGCAAATAATAAATAAATACGGTTATTGAAATTAGATGCGTTATCTTCAAAACAATGTAAATAAAGTTTTTTTAAATTTTTGTAATTTTAGTAAACAAAAGAATAGCAATAATTTTGTCGCTAACAATTGTTGCACCACGGACCCAGTTTGGACAAGGGCATTCTAATGATACAGACTCCATCCATTTTTGGACAATTCTGGTCTCACCCGAACAACTCTGGCACACAAACGGTGTAGAACATGCTAGATGGTGCTGTTAACATTCCTAACTTGTGGCACAAACGATGGATCATGGTGGAGATAAGATATATCGTACATTTTTTATCTAAATTCCAGGAGGAAAAATCATACTTTTTCTCATTTGGAGCTGATTTATTAAAGAAAACATTGTGCTGTAAACTTTTAATTGCTTGTTGTTGAAAAGAAAGATGTACAAGAAACCTATTGTTTAGGTATTGATAATTTTCTTTCTTTATTCTGCAATTTTTGGAGGATGTGTGGTGCATTAATGCATGAAAGTTTTAATAGTTTACAATAGTTTTTGAGTGAGAAAATCTATAGTATAAAGTAGTAACCTGCAGTCTTAGATATCTCTACCAATTTTATTGAAATTGTAATAAAACACGACGGATGACTTTCATATTTTGGGAATAGAGAACAGAAACTAAAATTAATAATCGTACATGGCTTTATTGTTTTTCAAAATATTCTCCATTAAGATCAATACACTTTTGGATGTGCTTGAACCAATTTTCGAAGCACTTTTTCCACTCCGATTGAGGTACAACAGTTTTTTATTGTATACTATACTTTTATATAGTCGTGATTGGTCTTGATACAGTTGACATATTAATAACATGCAATTAAACTGTCATGTCTTTGTCAAATTTGCAACTCCATCAATGGTGCAGAAAGTAAAAATTGTTAGTATGTTGGAAAGTGGGTATTCAATGCGTGCTGTTGCTGAAGAGTTTAATGTAACTAAGTTCTGTATATTTTACGAAAAAAATAAATGGCGCGAGCACCAAACTGTTGCAAGAGAAATTGGAACAGGTCCTCGGAAAATTTCAACGCAACAGCAAGACTAAGAATTAATATATTACTAACGAGAAAATTGTTTTGAAACTGCAGTGTCATCAATAGAGCTGAGGATGTTTGCGGTACGGCAGGACCGTATGTAGTGCATCCCCACATTTAACTATTTATCTAAATATTCTCTGAAATGATTTGCCGGATCTCATAAATTAATAGAGTGATATTTTAGTATGCACTGGATATTGTTATTATACAAAATCATAATAGCCATTTGTATTTATGGATCATAAATAATAATACGCATGTATTTGTATTTGGTTGTGAATTCAATTTAAACTTAAAACGAATCGTAATATTTTAACGACAAGCCGTCCTTACAATACATGCATTCGAGACAAAGTGTGCAACTCTACGAATAACTTCCATAATTGATCGAAAATGGACATTTTGGAGCTGAAGTAAAGCCCCTATTCTTAGAAAATTTTATTACTGTCGTTAAGAACTATTATTATAAATTATAATAATAGTTCTTAACGACAGTAATAAAGTAAATGGAGCTGAAGTAAAGCCCCTATTCTTAGAAAATTTTATTACTGTCGTTAAGAACTATTATTATAAATTATAATAATAGTTCTTAACGACAGTAATAAAATTTTCTAAGAATAGGGGCTTTACTTCAGCTCCAAAATGTCCATTTTCGATCAATTATGGAAGTTATTCGTAGAGTTGCACACTTTGTCTCGAATGCATGTATTGCAAGGACGACTTGTCGTTAAAATATTACGATTCGTTTTAAGTTTAAATTGAATTCACAACCAAATACAACAATACAGTTATAACTTATAACTTCATTCACCTAGTTCAAGTAGGTAGTATATATAAAATATATGCAAAATATGTGCTGCCAGGCTTTGAAGGGTGTGTGACAAGATTTTAATAAATCGAGGTTTCTTTTGTTTTCGTAGCTTTTATTGCATTTGGTTATAAAAATAATATAATAAATAGTAATAAACACAGCTTCTAATCTAGTAATATATTATCAGAATGTGTTTTTCTGGATTTTAGTTAAATTTACACCTTGTTTTAGAATATTGTGAATGAACACTTTACAATTGACTACTTACAACATGGAAATTCAATGAAACTAAAACTTCAACACTAATAAAAGGCCTTTGTTGTTTATAATAATAGTTCTTAACGACAGTAATAAAATTTTCTAAGAATAGGGGCTTTACTTCAGCTCCAAAATGTCCATTTTCGATCAATTATGGAAGTTATTCGTAGAGTTGCACACTTTGTCTCGAATGCATGTATTGTAAGGACGGCTTGTCGTTAAAATATTACGATTCGTTTTAAGTTTAAATTGAAGTCACAACCAAATTCAAATACATGCGTATTATTATTTATGATCCATAAATACAAATGGCTATTATGATTTTGTATAATAACAATATCCAGTGCATACTAAAATATCACTCTATTAATTTATGAGATCCGGCAAATCATTTCAGAGAATATTTAGATAAATAGTTAAATGTGGGGATGCACTACATACGGTCCTGCCGTACCGCAAAGATCCTCAGCTCTAGTCATCAATCCATCAAAGTAACGGTTCGAAATGGACTACTTACAGACGAATAAAATTATCAGATTTTAGAAATCGAAATGTTACACGAAAACCATCTCTCACGGAGCAACATAAGCAATCTACGGAAACTTTTGCTTATAATTATGTTGATAGAGGTGATGAGTTCTGGAATTCAATCGTGTTCTCTGATGAAAAGGTTTTTTAGTCCTGCCATAACGGGCCAATACGCGTCTATCGACTATGGAATTCAAGATATATTGAACGCTATACAAAAAATTGTAAAAATAGTGGTCGATTTAGTGCCGACATTTGGGCATGGATATCCAATAATGGTCTAGACGTTTGTTGGAGAGTGTATTAAAGGCTTACAGGAATTTACTATAAAACTATTTTAAGTGAAATTATGTTACCGTTTATTTTACAAGAGCATTTAAAGAATTTCATATTTTAACACTACAAATGTTCTGTTCATCGAAGTCGGCTTGTCCAAAATTCGTTACAAGAAAATCGTATTAACATCTTACCATGGCCATCCTTAAGCCCCGATCTAAATCCAATGGAAAATGCCTGGGCAATCATTACTAAAAAAATAAATTTTCCACCTGCCAATAGAGAAGAATTGTGGATAGCAATAGAAAAAGCTTGGGAAGATTTAGAAGAAAATTACATTAGAAATTTGGTTGCGTCCACGTCTAGACGTTTGCAAGAAATTGCGGAAAGTAATGGTGGTCCTACAAAATATTAATTACTTACTATTTTACTATATTCTGTTTTTCAAATAAAAATATTAAATGTTTTCGATTATTCATTATTAATATGCTAAGTAGGTGCTATGTTTTATTCGAATGCATATAAAGTCAGTATCACAACATTAAAATAAGCCGTAAAATGTTTATAGGAGTCGTTCAATTTTCTATGCTGCCGATGGTACCTCCAAAACAAGCATTTTGAAAGCATTAACCGCTTCTTCAGGCGTTGAAGAACGTTGACCTCGTAATTTAGTTTTGATTTTGCGGGAATAGAAAGAAGTCATTTGGTGCCAAATCAAGGCTGTACGGTGGATGACCCATCAATTCCACTTTTTCAGTTGCCAAAGCTCTCTTGTTTGATCCGATGCGTGAGAGCTTGCATTGTCCTGATGAAGAATGATCCTTCTTCAGCGATTGGTTTCCCTTATTTTTCCGAATACTTATGTGTGTACCATTCAAAATTGACCGTACGACGTTGCACTAATGATACAGTTGCCACATATCCGGTTTTTCCGAAGAAACAAACGACCATTTGCTTCGAAGTGTTTTCCTATTTTCGAGTTTGTATAATTGAAGTACAATAAAACCTGTGTTAGCGGCCACCTGAGGTAACGTACAGTTTCTAAGTTTGCCGAGCCGACTATAAGGAAATTCCCACATATGAAAACCCGTTATTTACGGCCACCCTTATAAAATAACCCCGGCCAAATAAACCCAAATTTGTATGGCCTATCTTCAGAGAAATTTACCTGCCGATATCGCCCGGCCTATTTATGATGTATATATTATTTCGTATTTGTGCGAAATTGACCATAATAATGTATTTCTAGTATGTACACGCAATTAAATTAAACTTGTAGAAATGAACGCGATCTCATTTCCGGCGCAATACGTGCATATTTATGCTTGATCGGAGATCGACTTTATTTCTACAAGTTTATGCATTTGCTCCGTACACAAACAACTTTTGCTGAATTTGGCTCATCTTAAAAGACCCATAGAGTCGACTGCTGTCTACTTTCGAGCTGATACGTGTAGATCCATGATTCGTCACCTGTTATGATATAGACGTGTTTTTGAAGCACTCCCATCGCATTTTTTAGCATTTCTTTCGGACAATCAACATGAGCCTTTTTTTGAGCGATTATCAAATTATGTGGAATCCAACGTGAACATTTTTTTACGGCCAAATGTTCATGCAAAATTGAATATAATCTGATCCCACTAATGCCCAAGGATACCCTTATCTCACGATAAGTCACATGACGATCAATATCAGTTCACGCACAGCAGCAATATTTTTCGGAACAACAACCCATTTTGGACTACCTCCACGAAATTCGTCTGTGAGCGAAGCACGGACATGATTGAATTCAGTATACCACCGATATACACTGGTGTTTGATGGTTATTTATCGCCAAAAGTCGAATTAAATTCATCGATGCACTGTTGTTCGTCGAAAGTTCGTCGAGTTAATTCGATTTTTAAGCCGAGATGAATTTTTAAGTCACCGTAAACAACACAAATAGCACCTGTACGTCAAAACGTTTTATGTATTCTCTCAAAAATGTCGAAATTTACGATAGAGACATTGTATCGGTTGTCAGATGGCAGCGCAAGGATAGCCAATTCCCGAAATATAAAAGCCATCTCTCGTAAATGTGTTACTAGAGTTGAAAGTTTCTAAAGTGAATTACAAATAATAGATAACTATAATTATTGAAGTTAGGTGTATTATCTTCGAAATAATACAAGTAGCAACAAAATAATACAAGTACAACAAAATAGCAAATAATTACTCAAACAAAACAAGAAATAAAATTATATAAAATATTGTTGAAGTAATAAATATAAATCGATGTTGAACATGTCCTTTAATTTCAAATACTTTTATTTGCATTTCTTGTATTATTAATAAGAGAACTTTAAAACAAGTCGCGAAGTATTCCTTAATATTTCAAACATCCCACATCGTTCAAAATGCTTTTTTTATCGCCCAAAATCCCTTTTAACAGCCCTTCCAGTTTCATCAAATATGTAACAACTTATACTATATGTCAAAAAGCGAATTAGCCAATAAAAGTATATATTTTTAACCAACAAAAGTTTATTATTTTGAGAATAATAAATGATTCAAATTTTAATTAAAAAATTCGTACCCTTTAAAGAGCTTATGACATTCTGTAACCATTCGATTTATCATATTGTGATGTGAGGTCTGGCGATGACATCATGCACAGTCGCCCAGAAAAGTCTAGAAGCTCCGGATATTCCTGAATTGTGTATAGACCTATATAAGAACTCGAAATAGAGGGAGACGATTCATTCAACGAGTGATCGCCGTCGTGTTGAAATTGTTATATAATTATGAAATAAATATTGAAATAAATACTGTTATTATTAGTTATTAAATGTTATTTAGTGTGTTTTATTATTAATATAGTGCGTTTTAAATTACTTTACAAAGAACCCAAAAAGACAAGTATTTTACAGTGTGGTGTCGGTGTGAAGTTAATTAATAACGGTAAAAATTAAGTGAACAATTAAGTGTTATTTAAATATTCATTTTAATAAATATACAATGCGGAAAGACGATTATTTTAAATATCGCGATGGCAAATAAAGTAAAACTCGCTGAATTAAAAGTGACTGACTTGAAACGAGAATTGAAGGAGAGGGATGAGGATACAACTGGTAAAAAGGCAATGCTTCAGCAACGACTTCGAGATGTGTTAAACTAAGAAGGCGAAGATCCAGAGAATAATTTCTTTACAATTTCCAAGTGAGGACGCTGGCGTGAATTCGCTGTTAGCAAAAATGGAACAAGTGGAACAGAAGAATCTGGACAGTGCAAAAACTTTGGAACAGCGACTAATATACAATTCGCAAACTTTGGAATGACGTCTAATAGATTCACAAATTCAAATAGAACAGAAGAATATGAACAGTGCAAAAGCTTTCGAACAAGGAATAATGGATTCACAAACTCAAATGAAACAAATGGAGCGGAGGAATTTGTACAGTGTGAAAACTTTGAAACAGCGTCTAATAGATTCACAAACCCAAATAGAACAGGTGGAACAAAGAAACTTGGAAACCTCTATAATTCTGGAGAAAAATTTGGAAAAGAAATTACTGGAAAATTCCAGAACTCTCGAGAAAAGTCTGGAACAAATAAAGCAAACTCTGGAAATAATGGAAAAGAAGAATTCTGAAAATTTGCGAGCTTAGGAGAAAGTTCTAGAACACTGATGGAAAACTCAGAGGCGTTAAAGGAAGAGGTTTTCATAGCTGTAGAGAGGAAAATTGGAAAACATTCTAGACTTTTAGAGGCAATAATGACTCAGATGAAATTACCTGTGCCCATGAGTCATTCTAATCTTAAGCAGGTCAACGAAGAAGGTACGCTGCGGTCCATCGAAATAAAAGAAGAAGCTCTGGCTATCTCAAAGACTAGAATCAAGCCACCAACCTTTGATAGGAAAACGTCATGGGCGACTTACCTGACTTAATTCGAAGCAGCCGCAGAAGCAAACGCATGGTCATCTGCCAAAAAGGCTAATGCTTTAATTATAGCGTTGAGGTGTGCTAGTGATATTCTCCAGGAATTACCTCCTGAAGAACGCAAAGATTATTCACAACTTACTAAATGGTTGGAGATGAGATATGGCCATGCGAATTTGGAGCAAGTATACCATAGTCAACTGAAGAACCAGTTGTAAACGAAAGGCGATAATCTTCAGGGATTTGAGGCACATATGGCCCGTCTGATTTGACTTGCATATCCGACGGCGCCAGACAATTTTATGGAATACCTGGCTGTCCAGACGTTCATAAATGGTCTCCGGGATAGTGATATGCAGGCATTACGGCTGGCGTGACCGAAGACCTTGATCGATATCTTAGCGCGCGCACTTGAGCTTGAAACTGCAAAACAGATATCTAGGAACTATGCTCGAGTCTGTTCTGTCGACAACCAGGAAAATGAAAAATTTGTGGAGTAAATGGTGAGTCGGGTACTGAATCAGATAAAGTAAAATAAAAGAGCACGCCGATATTGGAATGGTGAAAATCTTCACATTTGAAACAAACGTGTAAGGGTCACCAAGAAGACATCGACTAAGCAGCAGAAAACTCCAACAACGCTCTGTCAAATTTCATCTTTACATAAAGCCAATATTCGTCGAACAACCGTGGTTGAAGACCAATGGCAACCTGACAACCTGAACAAGACGCTGACCCTGATCTTGCAATTTCAATTAATTAATGCCACTAATTAACGCACTCAATGAAAGGTTTCGAGATTATGCGCCACTTACAGAAAATCACAGTGTGAATGAGGCAATGGTACCGTACTATGGACGTCATCCCTGTAAACAGTTTAAGTGAATACAAGCTTTGGGTGAGAGCTACCACAAAATGTCACGTGAACTGAACTTTTCCAAGGTGCCAAAAGTTTGATAAAAGAAGAGTATCGGCCGCTTGATCTAGGATTCTCTGTTATTTTGCAGTATGCAGAAGTCTTACGTACACTAGGCGATTATCCGTACCATATTGCTTTTTCATATTTTTTTTTTTACTTCACTTCCGCTGTTAACATATCTTTCATCCAAAGGTATAAAAGGTGCAGGTACTAGTAGAGAAAATCGCCTATATTGATGCCCATTAGTAACAAAAGACACAATCAAAAAGTCAAAAGAGGTCATTTTGATTACAAGATAACCAAGGACAAATCGGTAGTTGTAGTAAGGTATAATGATAATAATATTGTAAATATTGCATGCAAAGCACAATCGGTGTTGCCTGTACTTAAAGTCTCCAGATTCGACAAAATACAAAAAAAGCATATTCTAATGGAGTAGCCTAATATTATTTTCTTTTATAACTCAAGTATGGGAGGCGAGCAAAATATTTGTCTTTATAGAATTTCCACAAAAGAAGAGAAATAGCATATATAGAAAGCGCCAAATAAGATGGCGAGCGGTGGAGATGCGCCTTAGTCGTTTTTAAAAACGCGCACGCCCAGTTACCTAGTTACTTGCAACTTCATGTAAAACCAAATACAAAGTTTCCCACTATTTCTAATGCTGCGCGAACTTATTCCCACCGCTCGCCATCTTATTTGGCGATTGCTATATCTTTGATTTCACCATAGATTAAAAAGTATGTATAGATCTAGTCGTACAGAATGCGTGGCAACTAGGTACACAGGTTGCAACATGGAAAACTAGATTAAGTAACTTTTCGCCAAAGAATTGCTATTGCATTGTTATAAGCTAACAGTCGTCAATCAAATAAAAGAAATCGACCGTACAGTCTGGAAAAATCTGATACCCGATACGATCGTGTGGATCATTTTATTATGAACCAAGGGGGGTGTGTCACAATACAAGGATCTACCAAATGTCAAAAATGTGACACAACATTACATATTGAGTGTTTCATTCCTTTTCCATACAAAGTAATTAATTTTATACTTACGATTAGTTATAATAAAGACGGCAGACTATGTGCCCACACTGTCAAATTTAATATAATATTATAAATTTAATATATATATATATATATATATATATATATATATATATATATGTTTATATAATACAAAGGTATTTTTAATAATATAAAATATTATTAAAAATCTGGTGTAAAGAACACAAATGCAGGTTCACTATTAATATTTTTTGTGAACGTGTCCGAATATATCCTATCCCCAGAGACGTAGATATGTATTTCACCTTTCTACAGGCTCATCGGTACGCCCCTGCTGGAGAAAGGATATTCCCAGACACATTCACAAAAAAGAACCACATCGCCCTATCACCGTTATTATCCAGACCGGGCGCAGAAGTAAATTCGGCGCTGCCTGTTGTCAGACAGCCGAAGTAACCCGCATACCGTCCACATAATGAATGTGAAGTAACGACGCCCTTCCAAAGGTGGCACAGCCAATCTCTCTAGAAAACTGCATTTTTTTTTGTGTCTTCACTCATACTATGGCTTAACCGCATGTGTAATGTATCAGAATAATTGAAACATACATGAGTAGGTAAACCCCACTAGTTTTGTATAATACAAAGGTATTTTTAATAATATAAAATATTATTAAAAATCTGGCGTGAAGAACACAAATGCAGGTTCACTATTCATATTTTTTGTGAACGTGTCCGAATATATCCTATCTCCAGAGACGTAGATACGTATTTCACCTTTCTACAGGCTCATCGGTACGCCCCTGCTGGAGAAAGGATATTCCCAGACACATTCACAAAAAAGAACCACATCGCCCTATCACCGTAATTATCCATTATTAATAGTGAACCTGCATTTGTGTTCTTCACACCAGATTTTTAATAATATTTTATATTATTAAAAATACCTTTGTATTATACAAAACTGGTGCGGGTTTACCTACTCATGTATGTTTCAATTATTCTGATACATTACACATGCGGTTAAGCCGTAGTATGAGTGAAGACACAAAAAAAATGCAGTTTTCTAGAGAGATTGGCTGTGCCACCTTTGGAAGGGCGTCGTTACTTCACATTAATTATGTGGACGGTATGCGGGTTACTTCGGCTGTCTGACAACAGGCAGCGCCGAATTTACTTCTGGCCCGGTCTGGATAATTACGATGATAGGGCGATGTGGTTCTTTTTTGTGAATGTGTCTGGGAATATCCTTTCTGCAGCAGGGGCGTACCGATGAGCCTGTAGAAAGGTGAAATACGTATCTACGTCTCTGGGGATAGGATATATTCGGACACGTTCACAAAAAATATTAATAGTGAACCTGCATTTGTGTTCTTCACACCAGATTTTTAATAATATTTTATATTATTAAAAATACCTTTATATTATACAAAACTGGTGGGGTTTACCTACTCATGTATGTTTCAATTATTCTGATATGTTTATATACTGAGAAGGATTGTTCGACTTTGAGAGATGTTATATTTGCATAGTTAAAGTGCTCTTTGTATCTGTACAATGGATCTTCAGTATTGGTAAAAAGTTGCCCTAATTTTGTAAAATCTATATTTTTATCTAATACACCTTATGTGTATTATTAAATTTAACAGTGTGGGCACATAGTCTGCCGTCTTTAGTTATAAATGTTAATATCTTTTTTTTTTCAAATAAATATTATGTTTCATCAAATAAAGTATTTAGTTTGTATATTTGCCTACCGTCCTATAAAAAGGACGTCTCATTTTGAAACAACCAATCCAACATATTTTTTGCATTTTTTAGTATTGCTTGAAGAAAAACAAATAAGTTTTTCAAAAAAAAAAAAAAAATTAACCAAAAAAATTAATCCGATATATCGGGGTTATAAGAATAGCGAGAATTTTAATTTTTACAGTTGGAAGCGCTGAATTTACTACAATACTTTGGTATAGCAAACGCCAATTAAGTTGACGCGAGGAGGGGTAAGTTCGCGCAGGATTAGAAGTAGTGGGGAGATTTGTATTTGATTTTACATCAAATGTCAGATAATTCTAACTTTTAAGCGTGTATCACTTTATGATCCCCTAGCAAAGACATTATGTTCCGTCAAACGTCAATGACAAATGTATTCTGACAATTACTAGAGTAGTGGGGGTGCGCGCCAACTTAATTGGCGATTGCTATAACGTGTGTTCATTTGAAAAGCCAATCTAGGTTACTTTGAAATTTTGATAGAATAAGAGGCATATATATTAGTATGTGTTTGTTGTTCCGTAAACGTAAATCCAAATGACATTTGATAATGTCAATCACATTTGTTATTTATTTGTATGTATGAAGCTGTCAAAATATACGACGAGTAGTAAATTTTAATTTACGACATACTTCAAAATGTTCTCAGTAAATCACATGCTACTAGATTGACTTTTCAAATGAACACCCGTTACATTCTCTTGCATTCGTTCATTTATTAGTACCAAGGCCATAACGTTAAATGGAAAGTATTGAGATATAGTAATAAAACTACGGTTCGAATCTTCACTTTTAGTCTTTAATCGTAACACGACAATTGTTTCGCCAGCACAGTGGCTTCCTCAGGTGCTGACATCTAAAGAGTACGTTACAAACTATTTCTATTTTAAATTTGGATCTTCATCAAGTAAATGCCGAATCAATTCAATTATTGAGATAGTGTTATAAAGCTTGTCCTTGGCTTCAAGATGGCACTAAATACAGAAACTTTTGCCGGTAAATTACCTGTTTTGAACAAACCCGCCTTTTTTAGTTTTACTTTACACATGAAACAGTAAACAGAAAAGTAAACTTCGTAGATAAAGTAAAAACGTGGTTGAACTTGACAAAAGTTGAAGATTTGAACCTATTTTAAGGTAACCAAACGATTATTATCTACTATTTTTTTATATTACTTAATGCACATCTTATGTGAATTATTAAATAGCAAAGAAATAATGATATGCATGTATATATTATATAAATTATATATTTTTAGAATTATTCAACATGCCATAATATTAAGTGGGAAATTATAAACAAGAAGATTCGATACTTCATGAATTTCCAAAAGCAACATCATGCAGGTTTCAACAGTTGATTAATGTTACAGGAATATGTTCATTTAGAATAGACGATATTCACTTACTATTTGTAGAAAGCATTTTGAAGCAACATATTTAACAAGAAAGAATATATTAACATCAAAGGCTATACCAACACTTTATTTAGCAGTTAGATAATCCTTTCATATTTAACAGATCTATTAATATATGCTTGTTTTGTGTAATTTATAATCAATTGATGTATCCGCTGCTTCTAAACCAACGAATCAAATATTGAATGACGTTAATGTTAAATGTACATCAAGATATGCTGTAGAGGATATTTTAAAGGAATCCTTTCTCCATATTAAGAAGAAAAGTACCTACTATATTTACAGGTAGGCAATGACATTTTACCACTAAGTAGTTTTATAAGTTCTTCTTTATTATTTTTGTAAATTCACATTTTGTATAGCATTTGTAATGCTTTAATGTTACTCTGTTAACAAAAAAGTGTAACTAATATAGGTTTACTGTATTAATTTTTTTGTCATAGGCTGGACTTTTGAAGCCATACATTTAAGCCCAAAAGAAGAAACTTTTTCTAAGGGAATTCTTTAAAAAAAAAATATAACTAATGTGTAAAAAATATACTTGTTTTTTTAATTTATCGCCCACTTATATATCAAACAAAAAAGAAATTTATTATTTATTACTTTATTTTCTACATACTTATATTTAACACTAATTTTTATTCTTCTTTTTATAGGTATAAAAATAAAATGCGAATATTTAATCTAATCAGATTTTATTTTTATACTTATAACAGGAACAATAAAGATTGTAAATTCTTATAACAAAAAATTCGAAATATAAGTTACGGTAGGTCAGTTCGGTTTTAATTCGTGTCCTCGGATTCGAGATGGAGCTAAACGCTGTTCCAATTATTTATCATTAAGCTACTACTCTCTTCAATTTGTCTACTAGTTTTCCTCTACATGTTTTTTCTGTGAAGTAGACAAAAATATCAGAATTGAACAGAATTCTATCATTAACTATGATATATTAATAAGTTAGTGATTATATTAGTAAATATTCATGTATTCCTCATAACTTAGACCTCATTATAGAATTTTTTGAAGAAGTAGGGTTATCTTTGACTCTGTGACTACATCTTCAACTGTTATATTGATATTGTAATCTTTCGTTGAGCATTGAAATTATTTGTGCTTGTATTGACATTGTCTGACTTTAGTGCACAATATTTACTTAGAAACACATTACATGAAAATGGATTTTGTAATTGATAGAACAGGCACGTTAATAGAAGAAGAAAACTCTGAGAAAGATCCTAAAAATAATACTAAATGTACTGGACATCAAAATCCTATTCTACAGAAAGTACTTGATAAATATAAAAATTCTCTTGAAACGTCCATATCAGAACGTCAAGAAAGAGAAGTCGAAAAAAGTAAAATTTCCAACTTTTATGATAAAATTGGTTTGAATACAGAAAAACCTAAAAAAGATTCTTGGTTGGATGAAGGATATAATATTAGTGATCTACTTAAAAAGTCTATCATAACACCAGACTTTGAAAAATTACATGCAATACCTCCATTAGAAATTTCAAAAAAGAAACTTAAAGAACAGCGAAAGGTAAATATTTTTTGTCACTCGTATTATAAAGTAACAAATATTTTATAGAAAGAACTTGAAAAAACAAAAGGGAAAAAGTGGTTTGGACTACCTGCAACAGAGATGACTGAAGAAGTAAAGACCGATCTGGAAATATTAAAAATGAGATCTGTTTTAGATCCTAAACATTTTTATAAGAAAAATGATTTAAATGTATTACCAAAGTATTTCCAGGTTTGTTGAATTATTTTTTTTTCTATACTTTTGTAAATGTAACAGTTTGTAGGTTGGTAAAGTAATGGATTCACCTTTAGATTATTACAATAATAGGTTGACTAAAAAGGAACGTAAAAAGACATTAATAGATGAACTATTAGCTGATGCAGAATTTACAAAATATAATAAGAGGAAGTATAAGGAAATCATACAAGAAAAACAGAAGACCCATTACAAGGCTTATAGACGGGCACAAAAACTAAAGAGAAAAAATAAAAAATAATATTTATTTCTAATAAAAATTTTTAATAGTGTGTAAATATTAAATATAAAATATATTAAAAATTTGCTTCTATCAAAGCTACATTAATACAAGATATTTCATGTACTAATGGTATTTAAGTTTAAATTTATTTTATAATTGTTATTCACTGGTTTTCCGTATCTTCTACAAGCTATTATGTTTAATAATTCTTCTGGAACTGGTTCTACCATAGCTGTTTGAATAAAACCAGGTAATATCCTATTGCATCTTATACTAAATTTTCCAAATTATTTAGCTGCAGATTTATTGTAATTCAACTCCTGCTTTACTTACAGCATACTTTGACCCATATTGTCTATTTTGTCAATAATGCTAGTCATATTTATAAAAGAATCCAAGTTTACACCACCTCTTACTAAAGCATTGGCAAAAGCTTGAGCCATTAAAAATGTACCCTTTATTAAAATCACACTAATTTGAGATTTTCATTTATAATGTAATCAAAGTCTTAGTTTGATAATTTTTGAAAAAAATTTCTATAGTTATACAAGAATAGTTTGTGGCTGTTTATATTTTTGAATTATTTCTTGAACGCTACTATTCTTACCTACATTTAATTATACAGATAGGTAGATGATCATATTTGTCTGCTTCAACTACAATAGCACCTTCATGAGCTAAAACTTGATATGGAGTTGTAGTTTGACCTATTTAAGAAGCTGCTACTAAAATAAGTAATAAATAGGAAAATTATTATATTTTATATACATACTTAATTTAGTAGCGTTACATCACAATTAATTCTTTAACCACATATTAGATATAGTAATTAACAAAGTATTTATAATTTATATAAATGGTTACAATATTTTTTTGTATTTACAAATTCTACTGCTGGAAACTGGAATACTTATGACTGCCACAAAAAAAGTATTCAGAGTATACCATGGATTAAATTGGTTGTCTTAGGGCCGTTTGCACCGGTTGTAGTTAAGTATTAATTAAAATTTAACTAGGAGTTAAATGCTAATTATGTTTGCACCGTCCGTCTAACTACAAGTTAAGTGTTAAACTAATACATATGTAGTTAATTTTAACCCACACAATATGTATGGATTAAAGTTGTAATTAACTTTTCTCTAATTCTATTGGTTGACGGCGACTGGAAAATAACTGTCATATTTTGGCAGATGACAACTATCGTACGAGTTGTGATTTTATAAAGAGAAGTTAGTTTGTGTAGTCTTTATTTGAATGATTCTTTAATTGTTTTTTCTTTATGTTTTGATATATATTAAGGAATATTTTTGCCTGTGGATTATATAGAAATTTGATAATAGGTAAACAAAATTGAGGTTTGTTAGAAATGAACAGGATGTAATGCGATTTTGATATCGTGGGACCAGATGAATATGATTTACTCCCTTTCAACTTGATAGTATATGGTGTTCCACGTCAAATTTATCAACGAAACCATTATTTTGAAATTATGGATGCAAGCACTTTTAGGAAAAGGTTTCGTTTGAGTAAAGAAGTTGTACTGCAGGTTCTTACTGAAATTGAACATAATTTGCAATTTCCACTAGACACGTAAATATATTATATCTTATAAATTTCAAAGTAGTATATTATGAAAATTTTAGAAACAACTGTGTCTTGCCAATGGATCAACTTTTAACTTGCTTACGATTGTATTCAACAGGAGGGCATTTAGCCAATATTGCTGATTTTGCAGGAATGCATTTTTCAACAGTGTCTAGAATTGTCATTTTTTGCATTGTAAAATGCAGGCGCGGCTCGTGATGACGTATTTGGGAGTGCTAGTACAATGATGCGAGTGCCTCGTGTGTTTTCGGTGTTTACTAAGAAAACGTTACTTAGTACACGAGAATACACGAAGCACTCGCATCATTGTACTTGCACTCCCAAATACGTCATCACGAACCGCGCCTGCTTCCTACCACCTTGACTGTCGTAATATCGGCTCCTGGATTTGCCAAATGTTGCTGAAGAACGTCTCATATTGTGTCCTGTATATGATTGTGATTCAGGTAGATGCAAGAACGATACAACAAACTGAGGTATTTTCGATATAGTGTTGATTCCAACGGATTGACTACTACATTTACCATTCTTATAATAAAGAAGTAATCTACAATGTGGGACATTTTTCGGTCTCAGAGAAACGTATTTTCTGTAAACTGGTGTGGTTTTACCCACTCATGTATGTTTCAATTATTCTGTTACTCTAGTTATGTTATAATCTATAACCCACTAGTGTGTTATAGAAACGCTTTCCTTATCACTAGACTCGACAAAGAGGGGCAAGTTTAAGCTTTTTATAAGGTTAGTATTTCCTACAATAGTCATTCTTTTCAAACAACGGCCATCTATACGTCGGGTCGGTTACTTCTCATCACTTTTTAATACATATATACAGTTAAGCTCACATAAATCTAATACAACCTAACTTGTTAAAATTGTAAAAATTTTCTAATATCGCTTAGTGTTTATTAAACTTTTTTTGAAAGACAAGTCAAATGTCAAGTAATTTTTTAATACAATTTAGAAAACAATAAACTAATACTTAATTGATCCGCCATTCGCATCAATTACTGTCCTTAACCTTCTAGGTAGAGAATCAGTGAGGCTTCTTAAAAAATTAGGTTTTTCAACAATGTTTTCCCAGGTTTTTTCAATAGATTTCCATAATTATTCCCTATTAGTAAATCTTATACGAGATCTATGAATTGGCTTTGTCATTTTTTGATTTTCTCAAATATTCAAACAAATTGTGATCTATATTAGTTGATATTCTTTTCCTCGTTTGCCTTCATTTTCCAATATTTTCTAATTTGTAGTACTGTAGATTTGTTCAAATGAAATCCTTCTGCTACTTGTTTAACGGTGCAACTTTCCAAATTTAACAAAATTTGTACTTTGTCTGCCGGAGTCGATTTTCTTACCATTTTGGAAATCAAAAAGTGACAAATGTCATTTTGAATGAATCTTGAATGTAGCCTCAGCTGCGGTAGAGGACTTCCTACCAGGCGCGGCTCGTGATGACGTATTTGGGAGTACAAGTACAATGATGCGAGTGCCTCGTGTGTTTTCGGTGTTTACTAAGAAAACGTTACAGTTAGTACACGAGAATACACGAAGCACTCGCATCATTGTACTTGCACTCCCAAATACGTCATCACGAACCGCGCCTGCTTCCTACCACCATGACGTTTTACTGTCGTAATATCGGCTCCTGCATTTGCCAACAATGTTGCTGAAGAACGTCTCATATTGTGTCCTGTATATGATTGTGATTCAGGTAGATGCAAGAACGATTCAACAAACTGAGGTATTTTCGATATAGTGTTGATTCCAACGGATTGACTACTACATTTACCATTCTTATAATAAAGAAGTAATCTACAATGTGGGACATTTTTCGGTCTCAGAGAAACGTATTTTCTGTAAACATTCAAAGAGTTTACTGACAATCCTTCTCTAATAATTACAAAACTTCTTGAGATGTTCGTCTTTGTGTCAGGTATGGAAACGTACGAGTACTCTCCCTTATCTTCAACATCAGTAATTCTCAACTTAGCCATCTCATCACAGCGGCAAGCACCTGATATTCACATTATTAATGCGACCTAATGGGGGAAATAAATAAATAAATACTTTGGATAAAGATAAGAAAATGGAAATACCTTCATCGTGAGATACTGGTCGATAGGTGCGTCGCGTAGGAATTGCTCTACATGTTCTTTTTCTAAAATTCTTGCCTTTTTGGCTTTGCGAGACCTACTCCTTACTTTTAAATAAAAAACCAGTTTTACATATTTTGATATAGGTACATCAATGTTTTTATATATTTTCAATACGCTTTGTAATAACGCAATGCAGTTATGTGTATGCAAACACTCTCAATGAGGCCACAGCCTCGAGCCCGTAATACAAATGTAACGTGTTTTACAAATACGACCTCGCTAACGCGTGGTGTTTGCAAACACAAACTATATGTCAGGGTTTGTAGTATATTCATAAAAAGTACAAGGATCACCTGAGAGATATATAACGAGAGTAATGCAAGTGAGAGTATTCAGTCTTATTCAGAGTCAGATTCTTATTCAGAATCATGTCCACTTTCATACTCTCTTTCTGATAGACAGTAACAGTCTTAATGATAGTTAGATCATAATGTATATAATTGTTATCCAGTTTATAAGTGTTATATATTAAATTATAAGATGTTACCCGAACTTTGTGAGTATCATTCTTTACGTTAAGTCGCCCTACCTGCTATCTAGTGTGGCCACCCAACGGCCCACATTACATGGCGATTCTGCCTACCTACGGCTTAGGACCATTCTGCCAGTCGAGTAAGACTGCAGGGAACATGTAGGAAGCCGGAATGGACCAGGGAAGGAAAAACCTACAGTTTAGCAGGTCAAAATCAAGAAATGGGCAATTACGCGACGAAGGAAGAGGTAATCATCGCTGGCAATGACGCCAACATAAAAAACAACGTAGACACCATCGACATCCTCGGCGTAGTGGCATTCGTGGGAGTTATGGTAATATTAACGTCCTGCTGCTGCTACGGTGTATACCGGCACGTGAACAAGAGGATGACGAAGGCCCTCTCCGCTCAGGTTCAACTGGAGTTCCACCGAAGCCAGGAGAAGGTTTAGTCTAACACCCATGTCCGCCCCCGACCAATTCACACAGATATACGAAGAAGTAAAGGTATTTTTTAGTAATTTAAGGAAAGACAATGTTAGTAATAAGAGTGATATTAACGTAATTAAGCGCAAACAAGCGCTAATAGACAATTAATCTTAGATTGTGTGAAATAAGGGACAGTTTTAATAAGGTAGCACATAGCTTAAGTACCCGGGAGGCAACTAAAAATTGTATTAAAGACATTACCGCGACGTTAGATGAGGCTACCGAAATTTTAAATAACAGATTAAGTAATTTAAATGTAACAATTGGCAACATGGCTGAGAATTTCGATTTACGGACTGCCTCAAGTTTATTACCTGTAATGAACGGTAAAGAAGAAGTAACTCTGCAACTTATAGATTCTATCGAATTATATGACGCATTGTTAGATAACGCGGGAAAGGAAAGTTTAACCAAATACGTCCTAAAAACACGGTTATCCCCTAAAGCGAAATTAAGGTTACTCAAAACATACCCCAACAATGCCGCTTTAATTACAGACTTAAAACGCTATTTCATTACGAAAAAATCGGTCGCAGCATTAACGTCACAATTATACAATGTGAAACAGGGCGCGAAAACAATAAACGAATACGGCGAGACAGTAGAAGATCTGCTCGCACAATTATCAATCACGCAAGCAGGCGATGACGACACGTTAGTAGATAAATTTCGTTCCGCAAATGAACAAATTGCAGTTAATACATTTGCTAATGGACTTCGCGACCCCAACATAAAATTATTAATAAAAGCTCGCAACCCTAGCACATTAAGCGACGCGATTCAAGAGGCTTCAAACGAACAGATACTCAACCCCGCAAGCAATACAATTTATCATTTCTCAAGAAAAGCTACATTTAATAATTCAAAAACTACGTTTAATCATGCACAAGCCAAAGACAATCGGTGTCGAAGATATAGGCACACTAACAGCGAGAATAAACGAAGAAATTTTCAACATGACAATACACATAGCAATTATAATCAAAATTATAGAAAGAAATTTGTAAGACGCGACAAACGCGATAACCGCGACAGAGTATTCGCTGTATCATCAAACGCGACCCAGCCCGACGATAATAAAGATAATCAATTGTTTCGAAGAATAGTCAACTAAAAACAGATTCCAGTCAACACTTTTTTAACCTCGACGGTTTAACATATATTAATTCATATTTCAATAATAAAGACAATCTATTTCTAGTTGACACAGGTGCTTCGATAAGTGTTATATTTTTAAATGCTAATTATACAAACATAATTGTTGATAAAACACAGAAGGTAAACATAATCGGCATCAACGGCGAAACAAAAACAAACGGATCGGCTTTCATTACGCTAAAGTTAGGCGAGGCCAAGGTCAAGCACGAGTTTGCAGTGCTAGACAATGTAAACAGTAACAAATTTATAGGTATCATCGGTTCTGACATGCTTGCCAAATACAACACCGTTATGAAATATAATATTACGTTTTCAATTGAAGGTCAGCAAATTACATTACCAATGCATTCCGACGAAAACACGGTTGTTAATATTCCGCCTCGTTGCGAAATAATCAAATATTTTAAAGTAAGTACATGTAGCGATTGTGTAGTTTCCCAGAAGGAAGCTGCCCCAGGTATATTTATAGCAGGATCTGTTGTCACCCCGAAGAATGGGTTAGTGCCCGTACGTATACTGAATACAAGGGATAGCGACGCGACATTGAAGAACTTTGCTCCTACGGTAACAGACCTTGATAAATACAACGTCTGCAGTTTCAAGTGTAATGACACTAAATCAGTCGAACGCGTCGACAAAGTTTTACAAACAGTAAATACCTCACATCTAAACAAAGAAGAAAACATTACGATGCAAAAAATTATCGCTAAGTATTGCGACGTGTTTTTCATTGATTCAGATAAGCTTACGCACACGAACATATACAGGGGAGACATACAGGTTAACCCGCAGATAAATCCGATATATTCTAAACCCTATCGATTGCCACATTCCCAAAAACACGAGATCGACAGACAAGTAGAGAAACTTTTGTCCGATAGCATTATAGAAAAGGCAAAGTCACCGTGGTCATCTCCATTACTATTAGTTCCCAAGAAAAAGGATAAGGACGGAAACCGGAAGTGGAGGATAGTGATCGACTACCGCCTGTTAAATAAGCAGATAGTCGATGACAAATTCCCACTGCCATCAATCAACGAGATCTTAGACTCGCTTTCAGGCGCAGTCTATTTTTCTCATTTAGATTTGGCCCAAGGCTATCACCAGATAGAATTAGAGCCCAAAAGCCGTCCCTACACAGCATTTACTACCGGCAAAGATCAATATCAAATGTGTCGACTTCCAATGGGACTAAAAACGAGTAGTAGCGCTTTTTCTAGAGCCATGACAATAGCAATGTCAGGACTTAATTATGAACAATGTTTCATATATCTCGACGATCTCATAGTTTTCGGCAACAATCTCCGACAACACAATCTGAATTTAGTTAGAGTACTGGAACGGCTAAGAAAGGTTAATCTTAAACTTAACCCAGGCAAATGCGATTTTTTACGAAAGGAAATTTTATATTTGGGACACGTCATTTCGGCTGAAGGAGTCTCACCTGACCCTTCCAACGTAAAAGCCTTAATGGAATACACGGTTCCTAAGAACGCAAAAGACGTAAAACGATTTGTTGCATTCGCCAACTATTATAGACGTTTCATTCCAAATTTTGCCAACATCGTGAATCCTTTGAACAACCTTACAAGGAAAAATGTGATTTTTACATGGTCCGATGTGCAACAAAAGGCATTTGAAAAGCTCAAGCTAGCCCTTCAGACACCACCAGTTTTGCAATATCCAGATTTCGATGCAGATAACATGTTTACTTTAAAAACAGACGCATCCGGCTACTCAATTGGTGCAGTGCTATCCAACGGCAACGACAGGCCAATCGCTTATGCCAGTCGATCCTTAAACAAAGCGGAAAGGAACTACTGCACAATTGAAAAAGAGTTATTAGCCGTGGTTTGGGCAGTGAAGCATTTCAGGCCTTACTTATATGGTCGAAAATTCAAGATCTTTACAGATCATAGGCCATTAGTATATTTGTTTGGAATGACCAACCCGTCTAGCCGTCTTACGAAATTCAGATTAGTGTTAGATGAATACGATTTTATCATCAATTACGTTAAGGGTTCGGAGAACGTAGTTGCAGACGCCTTATCACGGATAGAGATAGATTCCAACGACTTGAAGAAGGTTAGTAATGGGATTAATGACAGCGTTTTTGTTACGACTAGGGCCCAGTCAAGACAGACAGCTGCCGATTGCACCATTACGAAACCAGCAGTCACAGATTCCACCGGCTCCAGGGCAGATCACCCCGGGGTTGTGGAACTGTTGAAAAGGCCAGCGGGATCTATTGAACTTCGAGTGATAGACAAGGCAAGCTTCAATTCCCTCCAACGTCGTAACGGAACAAGCATGCGTTCCAAGGAAATATTCCTATACGACGAAGATGCTCTCACAATTTTTATGAAGGAGACTGTAGCTACAATAAGTCCTCAGCAGTACATGCGCTTATTGGCTACACTCCAGGAGTTCTGCGCAGGACACGACATACAGGAAATATGTATAGTCAAAGACAATTCCAGGAACAGCGACTTCCTGAGAAATTTTATTCCATGGAAGAAGAGAGAGCCAAACGATTTAAAAATAAACGTAATAGGAGGAGTAGTAAGAATTGAAGACTACGAAACACAGCAACTAATCATCAACGATTATCATATGCTACGTACAGGAGGACACGGAGGAGTAAACCGAACATTTAACCAGATCAAAAGGTTTTATTATTGGCCAAAACTAAAGCACGACATCGAATCATTCGTGAAACGGTGTAGTGATTGCCAAAAACACAAGCACTCAATACCAAACAAAGAACCAATCAAGGTAACGACCACATCGTCATACGCTTTCCAAAAGATTTTTGTAGATCTAGTAGGTCCATTAAACCAAGACCACGAGGAAAACAAGTACATCTTGACACTCCAATGCGAACTAACGAAATTCGTGGAGGCATATCCTATCCAAAGCAAAGAAGCTGCCACAGTAGCCAGAGCCCTGGTCGAGAATTTTATATTAAGATACGCTATTCCCGAACAGATAGCTTCCGACCAAGGAACAGAGTTTATGGCTGCAGTTTTCAAGGAAACTTGCTCACTGTTAGGAATACAGCAATTGAGATCAACTGCTTACCACCACGAAACGTTAGGCGCATTAGAGAATACACATAAGAATCTCGGAGCGTATCTACGAATCCAATTAGATAACCATAAAGACAATTGGTCGACTTGGATACCTTATTGGTGCTTTGCATTTAATAACACAGTGCATACTGAAACCAAATATACACCTCATGAGTTAGTTTTCGGTAAACACAATCCCCTACCTTCATCGTTAACGAACGCGATAGAGCCGCTATTCAACTTTGAAAATTACGCCGCAGAAATGAAATACAGACTCCAGTCAGCCCTGCACGATGCGAAACATAATTTGATCCTATCGAAAGTTAAGAGACAAGAAAAGTTAAATAGGAATCGCAGGCCCACACACTTTTGTGTCGGCGATCAGGTTTTATTAAAAAACGAAGCAGGGAATAAACTTGAGTCACTGTATAACGGCCCCTTTATAGTAACTGAAACAGACAAGCCACCAAACATAACAGTTTGCATAAACGGTAAAGACACCGAAATACACAAAAACCGCCTTAAGCATTATCACGCCTAGAAACAAATACAAATATGTCAGTTAGTACAATTGTTAAAATAAGTGTAAATATGTTAGTAGAAAATAAGAAACTTGTATACATGTAATAAATAAGCAACTACTTTTAAGGTTAATAGTATATGTCATATTTATAGTGTTCACCATATTATAGGAATAAGAAAGGTAAAGATTTTAATGAAAGAAAAACAAACACCTCAGCGTTATTTTTCTTAACCCCAAGAAGGGTGGTGTAATAACGCAATGCAGTTATGTGTATGCAAACACTCTCAATGAGGCCACAGCCTCGAGCCCGTAATACAAATGTAACGTGTTTTACAAATACGACCTCGCTAACGCGTGGTGTTTGCAAACACAAACTATATGTCAGGGTTTGTAGTATATTCATAAGAAGTACAAGGATCACCTGAGAGATATATAACGAGAGTAATGCAAGTGAGAGTATTCAGTCTTATTCAGAGTCAGATTCTTATTCAGAATCATGTCCACTTTCATACTCTCTTTCTGATAGACAGTAACAGTCTTAATGATAGTTAGATCATAATGTATATAATTGTTATCCAGTTTATAAGTGTTATATATTAAATTATAAGATGTTACCCGAACTTTGTGAGTATCATTCTTTACGTTAAGTCGCCCTACCTGCTATCTAGTGTGGCCACCCAACGGCCCACATTACATGGCGATTCTGCCTACCTACGGCTTAGGACCATTCTGCCAGTCGAGTAAGACTGCAGGGAACATGTAGGAAGCCGGAATGGACCAGGGAAGGAAAAACCTACAGTTTAGCAGGTCAAAATCAAGAAATGGGCAATTACGCGACGAAGGAAGAGGTAATCATCGCTGGCAATGACGCCAACATAAAAAACAACGTAGACACCATCGACATCCTCGGCGTAGTGGCATTCGTGGGAGTTATGGTAATATTAACGTCCTGCTGCTGCTACGGTGTATACCGGCACGTGAACAAGAGGATGACGAAGGCCCTCTCCGCTCAGGTTCAACTGGAGTTCCACCGAAGCCAGGAGAAGGTTTAGTCTAACACCCATGTCCGCCCCCGACCAATTCACACAGATATACGAAGAAGTAAAGGTATTTTTTAGTAATTTAAGGAAAGACAATGTTAGTAATAAGAGTAATTAAGCATGGAATACCTCGTCTATAGTGAAGAAGTTGCTAAGAATTTTCTATAGTTGTAGAAATAGCTCAGAATTATATTTTCATTTATTCCAATTCTTTTGATTTGTTTGGTGTTAGGGCACAACTTTCGGCTTGAGCATCGTGTAGAATTTCTTCGGGCATATAAGCAAATTCTTCTAATTTTTTCATTTTCGGAATATTTTGACATTGTTGATATTATTATATGTATTCACCATAGTAACTGTACACTTACCTGTTTTATAAATTTTTATAATAGAATTTTTTTACTTTATCACTTTCAAATGTCAAGTCGTTGCATTCAAAAATGCATATTTAAAGCGTTATTAAGAGGTGTTGGATAAAGTTTTGTATGGCACTCGTGCGTTATATACCACAACGCACTTGAGAAAAGTAACCCTTTAGGGCTGTGCCCTCGAGTATTAACTGTTTTCTCTCGTGTACCATAAATATCTATTAATATATAGATCGATATGGCAGGTAGTATACCTACAATTGACATTTTGCATCTCAATAACCTTCAAAACTTAAGGCGTTTTTTCACGACCACAAACCATATAATAGAAGGGAAACCACAGACTTCTATTAACCTAGACACATTACTGCGCTATATAAAGTGAATCCACAATGACAATTGGCCGCCATTTGCAATTGGGGCAAAACATTGTATAGTTGTATGTTCGTTGTAGTTACGTTTTGTGAATTTCGTGGTATGATTATTGATTAGTTTGTGTTTTTAAGGTATTATTTAAAATAATTTATATTTAAATATATAAGTAATTACATTGTTTTATCATAATAGACAGAAAATTGGAACAAAATGCCTAATTCATGTTCAGCTATTGGTTGTACAAATAGACATAGGACGGGAGAAAATATCCGATTTTATGGGTAATGTTACTTAATTTATCTAATATGTATAATAAAAGAATGAATTTTTAGATTCCCATTAAAGAAGAAAGAATTGCTTACTTTATGGTTACGTGCTTTGAAAAGGAAAAACTTTAAACCTACAAAATATAGCAAAGTGTGTAGTGATCATTTTGTTGAAGATGATTACTTACCTCGGCCGGGGACATATATTAAACGTCTGAAACCCGATGCAGTTCCATCTATATTTTCGCAATTTCCTTCATATTATCAAAAGAAGAAAGTAGAAAGAAAAAATATTCAACATTCAAAGCGCACCAACAGTAATGAAGTTGCTTCTACATCAAGTCAGTTTCAAATTGCAGAACATTCTCTTGATGTGATACCAAACGAAACACAAGTTTTACCATTGAAACATTGAAACATAAAGTGAAAGTGCTGCAGCAAAAACTACGAAGACGTAATAAAAAAATTACAAATATTGTGGACTTATTGAAAACATTACGGAAAAGAAATTTGATTGAACAGCAAGTTGAGACTTTGCTACAAAACAAGTTTGAAGGTATGGCACAAGAATTATTTAAGAATGAGCTTCATAACACTGAAAGTACTAATATGGGTAGAAGGTATAGCAGGGAAATGAAAGAATTTGCCTTGACATTGCATTTTCATTCGCCAAAAGCCTATAACTTTTGCAGGTGAGGGTTGCATGTCTCTTATCTTTATAATTGTGGATCGGGACTAAATTGAATATTTGGCGTGAATTTGTTAGCATGTGGTATTTGGTATATGTTGGTTTTTAAGCAGCTTTAAATTTTTATGTTGTCATATAGTGTTTTATTTACTTACAGAACTATATTGAAATTACCACATCCATCTGCCATAACACGTTGGACATGTTCGGTGAATGCAGAACCAGGATTTTTTAAAGATGTTTTTGCAGTATTGTCAACGTTTCCTTTAGAAGACAGGGACTGCAATTTAATTTTGGATGGCATGTCTATAAGAAAGCAGCAGCTGTGGAACAATGCAAAGGGATGTTTTGAAGGGTATTGTGATTTTGGAAATAATTTTCAAATTGAAGATAGTGATGCACTAGCCACTGAAGCACTCGTTTTTATGTTAGTTAGTTTAAATGGTAAATGGAAATTACCAATTGGTTTCGTTCAGAACAAGTCAACTGCCATAATTCAAGCTCAGTTAATCAAAACAGGATTGAGAGTTCTTGGTGTTACTTGCGATGGCGCCCCTACTAATTTCAGTAGTTTAGATATGCTAGGATGCAAAATAAAAGGACATTTCAAATATTTTCAAACATCATTTAAATTAGATAATCATGAAAATGACATATGTTTCATACCAGATGCCTGTCACATGTTGAAGTTGGCTAGAAATACACTAGCAGAGTACCAACAATTTCAAAGCTCCGATGGAGTAATCATGTGGCAGTACATTGTAAAATTATATGAACTACAGAACGAGTTGGGATTCAAATTTGCAAATAAATTGGGAAAATCTCATGTGGAATGGGAACATAACAAAATGAAGGTAAAATTAGCAGCTCAAGTCATAAGTTCTTCTGTAGCTGATGCATTGGAATTCTTAAAAAACAGAGATATAGAAATATTTAGAGATTGCAAAGAAACAATTCAGTTTATTAGAGTAGTGGACAAACTGTTCGACTTTTTAAATTCTCGAAATCCTTATGGAAAAGGTTTTAAAAAGCCTATATACCCAGACAATTTGCAATATTTGGAAAGTGAAATAATGCCTTTAATTGAATATTTATTCACTCTGAAAGACATGAATGGATCGTTTTTGCACATGGGCAAAAAAAAAACGTTTATTGTAGGCATAGCAACAGCTGTAAAATCTGTATTTATTCTTGCAAAACAGTTATTCAGTATGAATCCTACTTACAAATATTTATTAACATATAAATTATCACAGGATCACATTGAACTGCTTTTTTCAAAAATCCGTCAGAGATTTGGATTTAACAACAACCCAAACGTTGTACAATTTAAAAGTGCTATTAAGCAAATTTTATTAAAAAATAGCATTGCATCATCTTCTGCTGCTAATTGCGCAATATTAGATTCCGATAGAATTGGAAACATTTTCGAGATTTCTTACGGACGGCAAAAATTTTCTGAAGAAGTTAATCCTGAGGAAAGTGCTGTTGATCAAGATCTACTGCAAGCCTACGGCAACTTATTGTTAGACACAAATGCATCTCACACTGATCTTAAAGAAAATATTCTATATTATATTTCTGGATTTATTGTCAAATGTATTTGCAAAAGAATAACTTGTATTTCGTGCATGTCAGCTTTAATTTCGGCAGATAATACAAGGGAGCATAATTACAGCCGTACTACCTCATATAATGATTTAGTGTATTATAAAAATAGAGGAGGTTTGATATCAGCATCACGAGATGTTTTCAATATTGTGAAGGCAACGGAAATGCAAATACATGTTTCTATAAATGATAGCAACTTATCATCCAAAAATTTAAAAAATACAATTTTGTTTAAAGTTAAACATTATTTTGCATTAGATAATGCAACATTCAGAAATCTGTCTTGTGACAATGAGGCAATGTTAGGAAGTCATAAATTGCAATTGATATTTACAATATGCAGTAGTTATATAAAATTAAGGATGCATTCATTGTCTAAACATTCTGAAATTGTTAGTAAGCGACATTTTTTTAATAAAGTAGTGTTATTCTCGCATCAATAAAATATGTCGAAATGTATTTACAAATTATTATTTAAATGTATTTACACTTGTGCTAATGGTATTTTCTTTTCTTAATAATCTAATTAGTGTTGTATATTTTGTAGTGTTAAAAAATACTGGATATGCCTAATAAAGAATATTATTTCTTTAATTTTAGTTATGTAGTTTATTATTCAAAATTTAATGCATTCGTTTAAAACTTATTTGCGTATTTTATTATATGAAATGATTAATTTTATAAACAATACCCATGTACTTTTATTATTACTATTATAATAAATACTACTTCATTAAAAATGATTTCAAATTGCATTTTTTTAAAATTATCCCTATCCTTAAAGTAGCTATTTTGCCCCAACTGCAAATGGCCACCTACTGTCATTGAGGCTTCACTTTCTTAACCAAAGCGGTATAGGAACTTGTGTGTCTAGTATGTATAGAAGTCTGTGAGGGAAACTAAACTCGTATTAGCGAGCCCCTTACGGCTTGGTCGTGAACTAAATATTACAGGTCCGGACTAAAATTTTATGGGCCTTATTGTTTTTTTTTTCAATAATTGTTTTGTTAAAAAATGTAGCGAAGAAAATATGAAGCATTGTGTAGTATGTTAATTTTATTTAATATTTATAAGAAACAAAACTAGAATTGGAACTTTTTTTTTTTAAGTTGACTAGATTAGTAATCTAATCAATTAAAAGAAAATTCCTAATTTTTTCGATAGTAAATAAAATTAAAATACTACACAATGCTCAGTAATTTCTTTGCTACATTTTAAAGTACTACAAACGCTCGAATAGATTTTGTAAAACTTGACTAATAGTAATAGAACATTAGATCTATAGTTTCCACTAGACAAAAATGAAAGCAATTTTCAATTTCAAATTACCAAATAGTCGTTTTTCGATTCAAATGCAAAATAAAAACCTATAATATAATCACAGCAGAAAAATACTCGTCGCTTGTACAATACATAGTTATATAATATACGTGAAACGCAAATATTAATGCAATTTATTTTTATTAAGTTTAAAAGCTTTTGTCTAAATATAATATAAATTTTGAATTGCCTACGAGTATATTTACCCTGTATAGTTTTATTAATACCATTGCACAAATTAAATATACATAATTTCGAAAATTTCTCTATTTTAAAGGTGTCAGACGCATGCTTGCAGCAATTCTTAAAATTAAATGAAAACATCTTTCAAATAATTTAAATAATAACATTTTGCCAAGCTTTAATCACTTGTGGTGTGCAGTACTTTAATTTAGGTGGCACACAATACAAAAATTCTTTTTCGAAAATTAAAGCATGCCACTCATACATTTACATAACAGTTTTTCAATACTTATTAAAACCGTATGGAACATAGTTTAGAGAATTTGCAAATATGGGCAAGTGTATTGTATTGGCATAAAAAAATTATGAAGTTATTTTAAATTTCGTTAATTTAAATAAATTACATTTACAATTACTAGCTATGGTTACATTCATAATATAAGACAGTTTATTTATCATTCTATATTAGTTTCATTGCAATGTATCTTAAGAATTAATCTTATTGACATTTTGATTACCTGTGAAAGCTATATTCACAATGCCTAGAAATTAATAAAGTGTTAGTAGTTGTTACTGATTGTACCAATGTTTTAACTTAATAGTAGTAATTTCTGATCCATCACCAGAAACTCTTAGTACTATATTGCCATAATTAAGTAATATGTTTACCACTGCCCTCTCTTCTGTCCATTTTAATGATATTGATACTAGTTTCTTTTTTTAATTCTTCTCCTATTTGTATCCCCATTCCACCTATAACATTTAAAACAATTGGTGTTTTATTACTAATCTGTATATCAAGAAATAACATACTCTATTGCATTCTGTTTCAAAGAAAAATTATAACTTTCAAAAAATATTGCTACAACAACATTTCTTGATAATAAAACTTACTTGCTGCACTGCAGGAGAACCCTTCAAAATTAGTCCCTGCATTATTGATAACTTTAACGGTAGGTATACATAATTTTGGAATAACACCTGGGCATAAGTATAAGTTATTTGTACACTTATTATCCTTAGTGAAATGCCTGCGCCATATCCTTCACAGTTCACAATTTCTTGCCCAACTCGGATTGTACATATTTATTCCAAGCATATGTAAAACACAATTAATAAGATGTATGAAGTTAATATTGACAAAATATAGTGTGTAATCATAATTTTTATAATTAATAAACGTAATTACTATGTTAACAAACACATATACTAATGCAAATCACAAAAACGCAACACAATAACTCTAAATCAATAATTCAAATATTAAAATTTATTACAACACAAACTTTTATGGAATTAGTTATAATAAAACACAGTTGTATAGTTTCAAAATAATATATATAATGTTAACACACTACATATGTTTCACCACACTGTGGCTTCATCAGGTGGATGAAAATACCACAGTGTGGTGAAACATATGTAGTGTGTTAACATTATATATATTATTTTGAAACTATACAACTGTGTTTTATTATATCTATATAATGAAGTTTCAACAAGTATCTCCTTCGTCGATTATTAATTTTATGGAATTATTGGTATTTTGCATAAAAAAACAATATGACGTACATCAAAGACAAAATACAAATAATGACATTTTGCATTGTCTTTTTTAAAGTTTATTACCTCTGGCGCCACCTATACTTAATAAATTTAGTAAATTCGCCACTTGTGTCCTGTTCGGGAACTTAATCTTCTATCTCTTTTCCGATTTCATTTGCTTTCATATAAGAGAAATACCCCTGTTCGCGACTACGGTTTGGAGTGAGTTTGGCTTGGTTCGTTATTTTGGCGATTAAGTGATGATGTCACATTAAACGCGGTTAACTTTAGTTTGTCAAACCGGCCTGTTGAATAGAGTGTTTAGAGCGATTAATATGCAAATAGGTTATGTTACTGTTATGTGCACAAATCAGTAATAATACAAACGTGTAACTTAATAGTAAAATATATCCCTGTATATAGCTTGTGGACTGGTCACGATGCGGGGATTGGTTGCTTACACAATTGTGTATGCAACCAACATAGCTGCAGTTAAATTACTATTGGGGTTATTCAAATTTTATATATGAAGGAAAAATAATATTTCATTCGATTAACTTCTGTATTGCAATCAATATATGTAATTTAGAACCCATTACATAAACTTCTTAGACATATTCAATGCAGAATTGAATCGAACGAAACATTATTTTTCTCCATTCTCTATTTAATTCTTTTCCACCTTCTTGAATATCTTCAAAATATATCATAAAACGTAAATTCAAATGAAAATTACACACAAACATAATTCGTATAAAAATATATTTAGAATCTATACCAACTCTTATGCTAGATGGACTTAAAGAAATTCAATAGTATTTTCAAAATTGTCTGGTTTGACGTTTCAGAATATGACACTATCCAGTTAATATTAATCTAAAAAATCTACAACTAATATCGAAAAAATTATAAAACTATACACTATACATATACATTTGCATGCAATTTTGCGGGTATGATCTCGAAACAAAGCATCAGTCATCGCAGTGGAAGACGCCATTGTCACCACGGCAAGTTCAAAGCAACGTCAAGTATATGTTGATTTGCTTCTTTGACGCTGATGGCATCGTGCACAAAGAATTTCTTCCACCAGGTGAAACAGTTAATGGACGATTTTATTGTGATGTTCTTCGGCTACTAAGAGAAAACATTGACGCAAACGGCCTGTCAAGTGGCGCAATAATTCGTGGATACTACACCATGACAATGCACCAACCCACACGTCACTTGTGCATCGGTTTCTAGTCCCAACAAAGACGGCAGTACTACACCTCCCTACTCCCCAGATCTTGCCCCTTGTGACTTCTTCCTGTTTCCAATGTTGAAACCGAAGCTCAAAAGGCGCCGCTTTCGGACGATTAAGGAAATCCAGACCAAATCGCAGGCAGTGTTGAACGCGCTAACACGTCACGTGAAGACTTCCAGCACTGCTTCCCGTCATGGACAAATCGCTGGGGATCGGCGTATTGATGCGGAAGGAGAGTACATTCAAGGAGATTGTAATGAATAAATTGTACGAACAATTTATCGTGTTTTATTTCACACCCTGGGAATTTCTGGGTAGCACATCGTATATCGCAGAGGTGGGGAACCTTTTTACGATTAGAGGCCAAATTTAAATTTAACAGTAATAAAGGTGGCCGCTATAATTTTTTATAGATCTTCAAATTTTAATAAACAAATTTGCATATTTAACTACCACTTCAAATAAAAATAATATTAGTGGAAGTATTTTTAAATAATTTGATTACATTATAAAGAAATACAATAGAAAAATGATAGTATTAAGTTATAAAAAACTAACAAAATTAAGTGGAATATTTGCATATATTCTTGCTTAAACGTAATTGATCCTCTAAATGAGCATCTGCAATTTGCGTTTTTTCTTCCAACTTAAATATCCCAATTTCTAGTTATGTAGAAGCCTCTGGTATATCTACTACATGTTGTTCAAATGCCAGTTTCATAGCAGGAGTATGATCGTCAAAATCTGAAAATCTTTCAGTATATTCTTCTATTAGATAATCCAATACACCTATATATTCATCGAATATTTTATTTTCACATTTTTGCTCATTCAATATTTTTGCTAGCTCCGTGAAGTGTCTTGCAGATATATCCGAGCGATAGAGTAATGTTTTGCAAAATAGTTTTCTTTGTTATTGATCAAGTTTAAAATTTGTCGTCGTTGAGTTAAAACTTTTAATAAAACCTGTCCTGTTGATAGCCAGCGAACCTTGCAGTAGTATGGTAGATCAACACTGTAGGTGTTCTCGTCTAAAATGAGCAACTGCCTAAATTCATCGATGACGCATTGCATTTACGCGAATATACTTGACAATCGCAATAGCTCTATCCAGAGCGTCTTGCAAAATGATGGAAATTGCGCAGAGATTTTGCTGATGCAAAATGTAGTGAAATGACATAATTTTTTTCAAATTTAACTTTTCCTTTTTCCTCTCATGGAAGGTGCGCCATCGGAGCAGACACTAACTAAATTACTGACGTTTAATTGTAATCAATGACAATCTCGACTCCGCGAGTTTTTCCAGTTAGTGTACACATCGCAAGAAGTTCTTCACAACACTGAAAATCTTTTGTTACAGCACGAATAAAATACGATTTAAAACGTGCACGGAGTCAGTTTTTCAGAGCTTTCATCTAAAGCAATTAAAAAATAAACGTTTTCATTTTGTATAATTGTACGAAGTTATTTTGTTACATTTTCAGCTAATTCGTCAACTTTTTCTGGATCTAACAGACCCACTACTTCAGCAAGACATTCTTTAATTATTTCTACGTCGGTAAATGGTTTGCCTCTTTTTTCAAGTATATGTGCTATTTTGTAAGTAACATCAATTGCTGTGGTATTTTTCTTTACAAAAGGCTTGTTGATGATCCTTTTAATCTTTCAATTTTTGAAACGCAGCTTGTTGAGATTCACCTTCTAAATTGAAATATTTATGTTCTCTATGAGTCAAATAGTGTTTATTTGCATTCGCTTTTTTCAATGTAGTTAAAACTGTATTGCACAACAAACACCATTTTATCTTTCGCAGAAGTAAAGAAAAAATCTAACCCTCAGTGCACATTAAATATTCTGTTTTCTTTGTTTAATTTGATTCTTTTACAATTTGACATGATGAAGAAAACACGAATATCAAATAATATCTTTAAGAAAGCGTATACTTGCTAGAAATACAATAATACCGTGTATTAGTAAAACCACAGAATAAGTAAAACCATACAACTAGATGACTACACGCACGTTACAACATTGACAAATGACAAGTCACAAGCGTTCTTTTAGAACATTAATAGTAAAAAATAGTTTTTGTATAGAGATCAAGGAGGCTATTCTAATTCATTTCAACCAATTTAGAAGTCGAAATGTATTCTAATAATTTTGATATTTGGTGATATATAGGGGAACCGGTGGCTGTACTGGTAAATGTTTGTTGGTAGTCCGTAAAATACAAGAGTATTTGTGGATGACATGTGATTATGTGTCATTACCACGGTCCACGTGTTTCGTAAACTTGATCACCATGTGTTTTCGATCGTACAAGATTATTTATATTTAGGCATCTAGATAACATTGATTGACTACAGCAGACAATACACTATTACCTAACACTCTCTGATAGCTTTCTATAGCAAAATATTTAATGCAACCAATATCCGCAACATATTTCACATTATTTATTGCATAATTAAAATTAGCATTGTAAATTGTTACTCTTAACATTTTAGGAAGTCTATTTGCGTATCTTCCTCTGTGTATTGTACATACGTTCAATGCATCAAATAAATATCGGTAAGCTTGTTTGTTTAATCTAAACATGGGTACGTATAAAATCCGCGTCAGGATATGTGAATGGATCTTGTGCATCCCTTATTTGTCCGCGCAATACACGAACTTGCCTTCGCTCATTTCCATTTCTTCCCAACTTCTGTATTGCTATCCGTATAACAGAGCCATCTTAACCACCTTGTTTGGACACGCTAGGTTAAATATGCCGTATCTCTTATATCGTGAAAATACACGTATTTTACTAAGTTCACTTCAAAGGTTTTCGTCGAAATGTAAATTTCGACACAATCTTCAATCAGAATAATTGAAACATACATGAGTGGGTTAAACCCCACCAGTTTTGTATAATACAAAGGTATTTTTAATTTTAATTTACTTCTACGCTCGGTCTGGATAATTTCTGTGATATGGCGATGTGGTTCTTTTTTGTGAATGTGTCTGAAGATATCCTTTTTCCAGCAGGGGCGTACCGATGAGCCTGTAGAAAGGCGAAATACGTATCTGCGTCTCTGGGGAGAGATATGTTCGGACACATTCACAAAAAATATTAATAGTGAACCTGTATTTGTGTTCTTCGCACCAGATTTTTAATAATATTTTATATTATTAAAAATGCCTTTGTACAATCTTCAATGTAGAAAATAATTTCGACCAGTCGAAAAGTAATGACGTCATAACCTGTATCGCGTGACTTTTTCAACAACGTTTTCTACATAAGATGGCTGATTCTAGTCGAAATTTTCAATTACAATAGGGCCCCAGGTAATATGTTTGATGGTGTTACCGGTTTGCAGTAGGTGGGGTTCTAACATTTGAAGTATACAATTGGCTATTACCACCAGTAGTCACCGAAACTTACATTTATACCGTTCTTTACTTAACTTAATTTTCAAAGTGTTGTAATCAATATAATTAAATAATTAATACAAGAGCTAGCTTTTATGAAGGCCACACAAGAAACTCGCGAAGGCCGCACCGTTCCCGACCTATGGTATATCGCATAACAAAATTTCTAATAATTGTTAGTCCATCAAGTCTTAATCATTTAATTTAATTTAAGTAATAAAAAGGTCGATACACGCAAAAAGCATTGTAAGTAGAAAATGCTTAAGAAATTATTTTTTACATATCTAGATTACTTGATCATAAATCTAAAGATAATGTTTACATCGTTCGTACAAGGTATTTTTCTTGTTGATATATATCAATATAAAATATACTATAATGGAAAGCCATTTGCTATATCGAAAAAATATAATATCTTTTCTGATAATCAATTTTCAGTCGAAAACGTTAATGAGTTGCTCTAAAGTTAATCTGAAAAAATCTACAATTAATGATGATCTAATACCACTTATGATTCAACAATTTAATCAGTCAGGTTCTAAATACAAGGCACTTGACAAAGTCTATTTTAAAAATTATTGGTTTCATGAAAATTTCTGTTTTAGAATTTCACTCCAAGTGAAATGTTCATTAAAAATGTGGTGCAGTTAAAAGGGATGTCCATTAATAAAGCACTCGCTATTGTTGAGAAATATCCAACTCTAAGACAATTTAAAATAAGTTTCGATGAAGATATGGAAAATACTGAAAAAATAATAGCCGAACATCGTGTTTGGCAATAAGACGCGATTTTGACCTGCGATTAGCAGTACATTATACAAATTATATACTTTGAAGCTCTTTAATTAATTTGAAACTATTGTAATTTTTAAATATATATATATATTTTAAATGAATATGTACATAACAAAAGTAATAAAAACAAATATTGTACAGATTTAAATATGAAATTATTGAACTTTATATTCTACAAGTTTTCGAACAAG
This sequence comes from Melolontha melolontha, assembly GCA_935421215.2. Lineage (NCBI taxonomy): Eukaryota > Metazoa > Arthropoda > Insecta > Coleoptera > Scarabaeidae > Melolontha > Melolontha melolontha. Next base: position 731,602 of record OW285243.1, read on the forward strand.
TCAACTCTTCGTACGGTGTTTCCTTTTCTTATTTCAGCTAAAGTTTTATATTTATCGCGACCGTCCCTAATATTTTCTCTGTGTATCTTGTCCATTTCCGTTTCTTTAGTTGTATCACGGCTCTGCTCGAGTTTTTCTTGAAGCATCTGTAAGTTATAAAAATAGTAAAGTCTTTGTATACAGTGCTTCTAAAAAGTCCTCTCCCCCCCCTCTTATCTTTGGAAAGATTATACATACACAAGTGAAATTTGGAAACTGAATATTATAGGTTATAAACTTCCCTACTAGTGATGATAGATGACGAAATCGTCATAGATGACGTCACAAGGCCATTGTGACCAATAATTTTAAATGGAACGCTACGGCAAGCGACACCTCTTTTAAAAGGTATCGAAAAAACCTATTCAATGATACTAATTTTGTTTGTGTTTGAGGCAGTTTTATTGGCTCATTAGTAAACATGAATATTTAAATTCCATTCAGTATGATATTAAATACAGATTTAAGAAACAGTATGTACTTAAAGAAATTGCTCGAAGTGACCTCCATTTACTTCCAGACAGTGAAATATCCTATTTTTAAACTCTTCTCGTACTTCTTCAAATGTGTCTGCGGAAACAGCCTCACATTCTGCAACAATACGTTGTTTTAAAACGTCAATATTGTCAAGTTCATTGGCATAAACCTTCGATTTAAGGTACCCCCACAGAAAAAAATCCAAAGGTGTGAGGTCCGATGATCGAGGTGGCCATTCCGTTGAACCTCGTCGTCCAATCCATCTACCAGGATACTCCTCATGCAAATACCGTCTAACTGCACCGTAATAGTGTGGAGGAGCACAATCCTGTTGGAATGTTATTTCCAAATTGCCGAATTCATCTGGATTATCTTCCAAAATTTCAAGGATTAATAGATAAACCAGATAAACCTCACCAGTTAAATTAGTATTTAAAAAAAGAGGCCCAACGATGTGGTTTCCCAGGATACTTGCCCAAACATTCACCTTCTGGGGAAATTGGGTATGTGTTTCACGAAACAGGTGAGGATTTGCGTCACTCCAATACCTCACATTCTGTGTATTTACATTTCCATTTAGATAGTAACTACTTTCGTCACTAAAACAAATTGTTTTGACGTAGTCTGGCTGTTGGTTAATTTTAGTTTCCATATTTTCACAAAATTCTAGTCTTCGGTCTGAACCATTTTTAATTTGTATGGATGAAATTTGTATTTTTTCAACACCCTGTGTACTGTACTTCGACTAACTTCACAGGTAGATGCAACTTGAGTTGTTGAAGAAGTAGGATTAACTCTTACTTCTGCCAGTATATCAATTTTTTTCTCATCAGAAATTTGTGGTCTGCCAGATCGTTTCGCATCATTAAGGGTCTACTTTAGTGCCCGAAAAATTACGATTTCAGAAATATGCAACCCACATTACAGCATACTACAACAGACCAGACCAAGACGCCCTGCTGAGAGGGTCGAAGGATTATGTAAATTAGCAAACAAATTTGATTATTGACACATCAGCTACTTGGGATTTATTTATGCCTTGTTTTCAGCAGATAGATGATCTGTGTATTTCCGCCTAAAATTTTTTGAATCGTAGATAAAGAATAGATGTATTATTATAACAAATGTAACTTAATAGGTTCTAATATAAAATAAGTAGTGTAGTAAAGCTACACAATTTTACCCATACATACCTAATTGAAATACTTACATGCTTGTGTAAAGTAAAAGACAAACAAATGTATTAACTTGTTTTCCTCTAAAAGTGGTTACGGCATTACCTGGCTTTCTAATCCTTCTTAGTCATTTAAAGTTAATCACCTGGTTACTTGGAAAAATGTATATAATTCGATAAAGATATGACGATATGATATTAGTGTTGGTGACCGTTGTAATTTTGAAATATAAACAACAATGGGACTTCACTCCCAAAAAAGATTGACAACCGCTGCAAAACGGAAAAGTAGAAAAATCGAGTAGTGTCTCAACGTGATAATATTGTAGATAATGAAATTGTTTTCACTGAGACAAATTCGGCACGCGACGACAGTTTTGAGTCGGATATATCAGATGAGGTTTTTATTGAAACAGAAAATTTAAACAATATTGCAAATTTTACTCTTGCTGGACGTAGGATTGTTGATATAAATCATCTGTTTACTGTTCTAAAAGGAATACGACATGATATGTTTGGCTGTGCTTTTCAAAATGTAGAAATAAAAGCGGAAAAACATTTTGGTTTTAAAAGTGTTTTTACGTATAAATGCAACATGTGTGGAATAACCGATACATTCAGTACTGAAAATGAAAATAAAAAATGTGGAGTAAATGAAGCAGCGGTGTGTGGAACTGTTGCAATAGGGGCGGGTCATTCACAATTAACAGAATTTTCCGCAGCTTTAGACATTCCTCAAATGTCTTCAGCAACGTATGCGCACATAGAAAGAAAAGTGCTAAAAAATACAGAGGAGTTAGCATTAAAAGAAATGCTAGCTGCAGGAAAGGAAGAACGTAAGTTGGCAATTGAAGCAGGAGAAATTGATAGCGACGGAATACCTTTTATAACTGTAACAGTGGATGGAGCTTGGTCAAAACGAAGTTACAAGTCTAATTATAACGCTCTCTCGGGCGTTGGGTGCGTAATTGGGACCAGAAGTAAAAAAGTTTTGTACGTAGGAGTAAAAAATAAAATGTGCAAATTTTGTAAAAATAAGGATAAAAAAAATGTTCCGTCTCATAAATGTTTTCAAAACTGGAACAGTTCTTCAACTTCTATGGAAGCAGCTATTATTCTAGATGGGTTTAGAATGTCAATAGAAATGCATAATTTGCGATATAAAACAATTATTGGTAATGGGGATAGTAGTGTATATAAAAAAATTCAAACAGCAAAACCTTACGGACCAACATATTTTATTGAAAAAATTGAGTGTCGAAATCATGTGCTTCTGTACGAAAATACGAGAAACTTCAAAAACTCCTCGATCAGATATGTGTATACGAAATTTTTTACGGCAGAATATTCTTAAATTTAGAACAGCTGTAGTTAGTGCCATAAAGTACCGCAAAAATGAAAATGTTTCTTTTCAACAAAAAATTGAAAACTTAAAAATGATATTCTCAATGGACCTGCCCACATATTTGGAGAACATAGTAACTGTGCTAGCTATTTTTGTAGTAAAGATGGTAACAATGGTAACAATTCAAATACTATTGATTACAAACATTTCAAAAGCAGTGCTGTATGTGATATATTTTTTCAGTCTTTGAATAGAGTAGCCAATTTATCCTCCAGTTTACTTTATGACGTAGACAATAACGCCGTAGAATCCTTCAATTCTGTTGTGAATAAATTCGTGGGAGGAAAAAGAATAAATTTTTCGCTGGGAGGCTCGTACCAAGGGAGATGTTTTGCGGCAGCCATAAATTATAATAATAAAGAGACATTTGTATATACATTTGTTAAGAAAACTAATGGGGATAATTTTAACGGTGTATATTTGGAAAAATTCAAAAATCTTAAACTAAATCAAGCAATAAAAAAGAAAAGCAAACAAAATAAAATTCGAATTCAAAGTGCTGATTCGGATTACGGAGGGTGCAAAATCGTGGTACCTGACATGCCTATTCCGGAATACGAAAGCAAGAGAAAACAATTTCTTGATGAATTGTTATCTGATTGTCATAATATTCAAATTAGGACGGTGAATCAGAGACATAACAACGAATGGGAAAAAGAGAGACAGATAAGATTAACGGCAAGTAACTTTGGCAAGATTTGTAAAATGAGAGAAAAAACAGACACGGCTAGTACAATAAAACATATGCTGTATACTAATAGATTCAATAATAAAAAACTACCACATTCTCTACAGTATGGCATAGATAATGAAGAAAGGGCCAAGCAAAAATTTATGGAAGGAAATTACAAATTTGAAAGTTGAGGCATGCGGTTTGTTAATTGACGAGAAGAAAAAATTTTTAGGTGCCACTCCAGACGGATTAATTGGATTCGATTCTATTGTCGAAATAAAATGTCCTTATTCAGCGCGTGATAAATTAATACATGAAGCCATTAACGAAAAATTAATTAATTATTGCACCTTAGATGCAAATGATAGTAACAAAATTTTGCTAAAACCTTTTGATAATTGTATGTATCAAGTGCAGGGACAACTTCACATCACCAAAAGAGAGAAATGTTATTTCGTAGTTTATACTAAACACGATTTGAAATATATAGTAATAGAACGAAATGATGGTTTCTGGAATCATCATATGATTGAACATCTCGAAAAATTTTATATCAATGCAATGCTTCCAGAAATAATTGACGCGAGGTATCATAGAGATCAATCTATAAGAAGTATTATGAAAAAAGATCTCTAATTATTTTTTTATTTATTAGCTGCAAATTAGTTTGTTCACATATAAATGACTAGACCCTCTCAACATGACGTCTTGGTACCTACCTACCTTGTACTCTATTTTACCGTGTGCTGTAATGTGGGCTGCATATTTTCAGGGACGTTGAGTATCGGATGCCTGTTTTTTACTTTTATTTTTATTGATAACTAAACAACTTTTACATCTAGACAAAAACGGGCTGTATAGCTACCTAGATATTATAAATACCTACAACACAAACATTTCATAACTCCATTAGCTGGCCTGGTTATCTCTAAATTTGTCCGGATAGATTTTCTGTTTTTTATCCATAAAAGTCAAACCGTACAAAAATTTTGAAAAAAACGTAAATACCTACCTAGTTTTTATTGATACATGGTCATACATACATCGAGCGGTCTTTCAACTTTTAATTTGAAGCCAGAAAAAGGCCGGAAAAATACACTCATTTCAGTGTGGGATTGCCGGGTATAGCGTAGAGCCTTAATACTACCCGTTGATTCAAACTTACGAAGAAGCTCCCTTAAATAAGTCCTCGAAATGGGGCGATCGGGAAACCTCTCATTAAAAATGCGTTCTGCTGCATGAATATTTTGTCTAGTTTCACCAAGAATTAGGACCGCTGCTACTTTATCACCTAAAGCACGTACCATTTCGCTTCTTGAAGCACTTAAAGTTTCGACTCACAACAGTTTAACAAATTATTAAAATGTACAAAAATATTAAAAGTACCATAAGCTGTAAAAACAGTAAGACGTTCGATCAACAATACACAAATTATTAAATGTACAAAAACTTGGACAATTACAAAAACGTCGAATATTGGAGACTAACAAAAACGTCAGATTATTTGACAACTAACCATAGGCGGAGCTTGAATTTGGAATTTTAGTATTAACTTGACAATTTGACGTTTTAAAACAACGTATTGTTGCAGAATGTGAGGCTGTTTCCGCAGACACATTTGAAGAAGTACGAGAAGAGTTTAAAAATAGGATATTTCACTGTCAGGAAGTAAATGGAGGTCACTTCGAGCAATTTCTTTAAGTACATACTGTTTCTTAAATCTGTATTTAATATCATACTGAATGGAATTTAAATTTTCATGTTTACTAATGAGCCATTAAAACTGCCTCAAACACAAACAAATTGAAACATTGAATAGGTTTTTTCGATACCTTTTAAAAGAGGTGTCGCTTGCCGAAGCGTTCCATTTAAAATTATTTGTCACAATGGCCTTGTGACGTCATCTATGACGATTTCGTCATCTATCATCACTAGTAGGGAAGTTTATAACCTATAATATTCAGTTTCCAAATTTCACATGTGTATGTATAATCGTTCCAAAGATAAGAGGGGGTGAGGGGACTTTTGAGAAGCACTATATATCATGTTCGAAAAGTTCGTAGAAATTTTTACAGAAAATTTTATACCAGATGTTAAAAAAGGTTGTCGGATATTTTACCTAATTCTAGCACTGGTGGAAACAAACAAATAAGTCTTAGTCACTATGTAGTGTGGGTGTAGATGTAAGTATTATGCATGCCAACAGTTTTATATTTAATATTAATATTATCTTGACTTAAATTGTATGAATTATTGCAATACGACTTTAATTTTGTTAATACTTGGTACGATCAGGGAAAATAGTTTCTTTAATTCGTCATTATGAATGCATCCATAAAATTAAAGAAAAAATACTGACGATTTTATAAATCTTTAGTTCAGATAAAGTAATCCCAAATGTATTATACAGGGTGTCCTTGAAATAAAAAGATAAGTATGAAAAATAGAAAGATGAAATTATATAGAATATAAATCCAAAATATAGCGAGTCAGCTACGACGCGACCCCCAAAATTAAAAAACCCCTGAAAATTAAATTATGTGCCGCCTATATATGGGAATGTCTATTTGAAATACCTCCTTTAATTTAAATAATTTTTTGTAATAATTTTTTTAATAATTTAATGTAAATAAATTTACACATTCTTTGCAATACTTATTTTATAAAAACTTTAACAGATAACATTGTTTAGACGGCTATCAATGTTATAAAAACCCTTCAATGGAGCAGCTTTGTTTGCTTAGGGTTTTGTAACTTCCATACGATTACGTACGAATATATCTGCTTGTGAACCATTTGTAGACGAAAACTTTCAGAACTCACCTTCCTTTTCTTGTGTATTACGTGAATGTCTTTTTTTGGTACGAGAAGTAACAAAATAAAATATTAAGATGGATATCAAAAACACCGCTTTTGTAAACACACACTACAATGTTTATGTTTATAAAAACGATAACATTATGTCTGGGTTTTAATATGGTAAGGGTGTTACGCTGTAATTTCCATTTATATTTTTCTTTATTTATTGTCAAGTCCCGGTATCTTAATTTATCTGCGAATCATCATTTTAATACGTTCAACGGGTACTTATATCGCTATCTGTGTGTAAAATTTGGTAACTGTATCCCCGTCTCTATCGTTTTATATGCAAGCGATAATTTAGGATAAGAGGGCAAGCCTTGGTGGTGATAAGTCAACTCCTGTTTATGTAGTGCATATCTCTGTAATGAAAGCTTAGTCCCACTTTTCGACCTATCGTATTTCTTAATCGCCTAGGCGAATCGTCGAAAAAAAGGGAATATATTTTAATTGAGAACAGCCAATTTTGACGTAGCAACTTGAGAAGTTCGGATTGAATAAATTCAACAAAACTCGGTTAATCGTACGGCGTTCCTTTTTGCGATCTACGGAGATAAATAAGCTCGTTGACGGAGATTTCATCCATGTACTGCAGCATTGAACATCTGGGACAAGCTCGAGGTTAATTAGCTAATTAATTAGACACACAAAGCCAAACACAAAACACCGAGTATACTAATTTTTCATCCCCCAAAGGACAGGACGAAATTAGGGAATAAGTACCTCATATGATTAATACTTTCTTTTTAATTGTGTAATCTATTTCACTTGATAATTTGTTTTACTTTCTTAACCCGCCGTAAATGATTTACGTAGCATTTTGAGCTCGACATACAGTAAATTCAGTCTATTTTGTATATTGCAATTTAATAATTATTGTAGTAGATTATATATTGCTTTAGTAATTAAATGTAAAATTAACTTTTCCTTTATTGATATTAAATACTAAATTTTGTGTAATTTTCATACTTAGATTCATTTTTGTACTTATTTCTTTTACGAACAACTTTTTATTGCCGCATGTGCAATCAAACGTTTTTTTCCATGCCCAGCTGCATGTAGTACGTTATATGTCGACATATTTTAAAATATAATTTTGAATTTAAAATAAACCCTTGTAATATTTTGTAACATATTTTATTATCGCTATATTTGTTTGTAATTAATTGTGAAGTTGATTCCTGAGGTACCTTAGGAAAAGCTAGCTACATCGAATAAACTTTTGTAATTAATTTAATCTTTATACCAGATTTATTTTTTTGTTGATTTGTTAAGAGAATAATAATTTTCCGAACTGGGTTTTTTTCTGTAATTTCGTATTAATATATTTTTAATACAGTAAAAATATTTATAAAGTAAGAGAAAATAATTATATTTTCTTTATTTGTTAATCGATGCTTATTACTTTCATTTTTTTCTTATAATTATTCATTTTAATTTTCTGAGCGTGAATATACGAATTAATTGTTTCTAGTTTTCTTTCTTTGCCTTTGGCACTTCCTTTAGAGATTTCGTTTCAGGTTTCCTGTGCAGCTTGTTGGTAATAGTACTTAGGAAGTATATTGCGTGTATTTGGAGTAGTTTGTATGCGCATGCGCCCAAGAACACGCAATCCCTTTTCTCAGTTTTCAGACTGAGATTCTGTAAGCAAAACTGACTGGCGCTACCTTCTATCTTTCAATTTAGTCACCCACGCCCGTCTCCACTGACTAAGGGCATACACCGTAAATAGAAGCTCCCAGACATTGTGCGATACAACTACTGTTTTATTAGTCTTTTTTTTCAGCATCTTCAGACGCCATCGCTGCGCCTGCTTCTCGCGTAGGTAGCAAGGGTTCGATAATCTAGTACGAAAATCAGCGTGAATTTTTAAAAATGATATATTAATAGAATATGTAACATGTGTGCTCTACGGTCATTAAGGTCCTATTTGATAACAATATATCTTTAATTGAAAAATCGTATCGAAGGTACGTAACGATCAACAACTGGACGAAACTTCAAGCGAGATGACCAATAACAAAACTGTTCTTCTTGTATTGTGGGTCAACTTGAAGATATTGTCTTTTATAACATAGTCCATCGCACAGTGGCGTGACAAAATTCGATACAATAATATTTATCAACTTTGTTTCTTTTTTCGTTTTGACTCTAGCTTGTTATGTACTACATTAGTTCTTGACACTTTGCCATCTGTTCTCACTTCCACGACTGGGCAACATAGATTGGCCAACAATTTTGTTTGGTTTTTATGTAAACAAAATGTTTTGTTCTATTTCCGTTTACCATTTTTAAGCAATTTCATTTACATCTTTTCAGCATAGAGTGCCTAATCCAGATATCTTTGTAAGACTTCATTACGAGAAGTTAAATATTAAATAATACCTAAATACAGTAGATTAATTACAATTGTTTAGTCATGCTTAACAATTTTTGGTTACGTATTTTTGTTAACATTATGTGTTTTCTGTTTGAAAATTCGATATGCTTTTTATCCAGTATAACTTTAAAATGGTCCAGTTAATGACAACAATATGTTAAAATCAATCGCTTAAATGATAATAGAGTATTACCTCCCAATTCTACCTCACATAGCCATTGAATGAAGATCACCTTCAGGTGTTTGTTAGTGGTGGTCCATTTCATTTTAGTTCCCTTTTATCTTATGTTCCATATTATTATAATTCGTCAGCTTTCCATTCTCCATATTTCATTTATTTTTAAAATAGAACGTTTCTGTTAAGTTTAGAAAATTGCACAGTATTACCTCGCATAGTCTGGAGAAATAGTTCCACCGATTTGCTGGACTATTTGAAACCAGACTAATCTAGGAATTAAGTATGTACAAGGGACAAATTTCGGTAAAACTATGAAGAAAACATTTAATACGCAAATAAACAGCTTTGGTGTTTTTAGAAATATTAACCATTAAATTGTATGCACCTTTTCATTCGTTCAAACATTTACGCCATTCTGAAATTGGCGTTCTCAAAATGTCGCTTGAATGCAGTGATGGCCTGTACAGGAAAAATGGTGGCCTCACATTTTTTTGATTAATGGAAACGTAAGAAAAAATACTTGGGGCCAAGTCAGGACTATTGACTGGATGTGTCATTAACTCGATGCCATTACTTCGCAAATAATCGACTGTTGCGCGAGTGGTCTGGACAGTAGCATTATCATGATGAAGGATGATTTCACGTTTAGGGTTGGGTCAAGCAAATCGTTGTCTACCATTCTGCATTTCCTGTTCGACGAATCTGGTCATGTTGCTACAAGTGTTCTGACACTTGTAGCAACATGACCAGATTTTGCTATGAAATATGCAATTATTTGCTTAGAAGTGCTCGGGAGCGAATAACTTTTGTTGGAAGAAGTTCATTTTCAAACATCCAAACCGGTTTCCGGTTCATAAGAATATATCCACGATTCGCCTCCTGTAATGATGTCATAAACATGTTTCGAAGATCAATGATTGAATTTTTTTAGCATAGCTTCACACCAATTCACACGATCGTCTTTTTTAGTAGTGGCAAGATTATGGGGTATCCAACAAAAACAAAGTTTTCTCACGGCTAAACGAGTATTCAAAATTGAATAACATATATCGAACAGATATTGCAAGACGCCCTTCCCTTGCTTGAAGCGAAGTACGGTCAGCTCTTGAAACCAGCGATATACCGTTGTCTTTAATGGCGCTTCATCACCAAATACAGAAATTAAACATTATATGCACCATATCGAGTTAAACCACAACAAAAATAAGAATAAATCATAACAAAAAACGTCATATTTTTGACACATTTATCAAATTAAACAGCGTTGTCGGATTCCCGAAATTTCTCGACTATCCCTCGTATATACAAAAATTGGTTCAAAGAAATGTCTTCTTCAGTAAATAAATCCAAATGTCTTTATGTCTAAGAATTGCAATATCGATGTGTGCATCATTTTCTTCTTTGATTCTTTCTCTTTCTAGCAACGAATGCATTGTTTATCGTTCGGCAAATTGTAAGGCTATGGTCGATATTGGGATCAACTTCTATAATATATTCTGATACCTTTTCAACCACTGCAATAATTTTAAATAGTTGTTGAGCTTTTTGTAATATCAGAAGTTGTAGGCAGGATTGCCATGTGATGTGGTCCTAGTCATGGCTCAGTTTTGCCAGCCGCCTCGGAAACTGAGCCATCACTAGGACCACAACACATGGTCATCCTGCCTACAACTTCTGATATTACATGTTAATTCTCTGGTAGAAACTTCGACATAGTCGTCGTTGTCGAAGTTGTCCTTCTCTTCTTCATAAACTAGTTATGTTCTTCATTAATCGTTGTCAATAAGTGTTTCATTATCCAACTCATTAGTATTCGATTCAATGCATTCAATTATGTTGACGGAATCTTACTCTTCGAAACCAAGCTGCAATCCAATTTCCACTATGTTATTAGTTACTTCGGCAAAATGTATTTCAAAACCAATGAAATTATTTGCACAATGTGGTATATCTTTCCATACTGCTCATATTGCTTGCTGCTAATTCATGCCATGCTTCACTTTTATTTTCGATAACATTTCTGATATTACAGCTTTTGCAAAATTCCGATGAAGTAAGTGCATTTTTTCCTGTTGTAACTATAATGACTTGCGAAAAAGTGTGATACAAATAATATGCCTTAAATGTCGCAATAACACCTTGAGCTATTGGTTGGATCAACGGTGCCAAATTTGGCAGAAGAATCCTTATTTATACATTTTCAATTAAGTCACAAAGACTAATAGAATGACCTAGGGAGTTATCTAAGTTTAATAAAATCCTAAAATCCAACCCTTCTCGTTACAATAACGCTTCGTTACAGGGAAAAAATAGTTGGTGAACCAACTTTAAATAAAGTTTTTGTGACCAATGCTTTATTATTTGAAAGCCGCAGCACTAGAAGATTATTTTGTGCTACATTTTTAAGAGATCTAGGATTTCTGCACGGTACATAAGCATGGTTGAAATGGCTTGCTGCATTGTCACCTAATAACAATGTGAGACGGTCCTTTGAAATTTTATAGCCAGAGACTTTTCATTGGGTGATACAAAAGTTCGTGATAGCAACTTTTCCAGAATAACTCCGTTTCATCCGCGTTAAATATTTATTCATCTTGTTACACTTTAAAAATGATCCTTATACCGTTCGGGCATTTTTAATAAGTTATTTAAATTAATTGCTAATTCTAAGTCATCATAGGCTGTTCAAAATTCAATATTATCGTTTAATATAATTTATTTACTTTAATTGCTAATTATCGAACATCATAGGCTATTTCAAACTCTAATATCTTCATGTAAGTTTGTATGTTAAAATATTTTGGATGTCCCTATAACTATTTTTAATCCAGAGCTTTGAATCTACTTAAGTGCAAGTTTGACATTTTGAAATTTTATGTGAAGTCATGGTTCGTATATTTAAATTTATATTTCAATTATTGTTCCTCTTAGGCAATTTTAGGTCAACAGGACATCGTTATATTTTTTATTAGAATTTTGTAAATCTATTAGGATGGTTTAATTTATCGAATAACCATTTTTCACTTAATTCTGGTCTTTACATTTTTGGTTTGCTTGGAGAGCCATCTAAGCGAGACTCTTTTAAACTTTTTGTTGTAGATCGCTGTAACGTTTTACTCATTACCAAAACCCTTAATTACTGCGAATTATTTAATCAACATCCCGTCTGGGGGTAGTGCCTTTTTTTGTTACTAATGACGTATTCATCTTTCTGGTTAAATTCACGACAATCATACTTAACGTTCTCTTCTTAATAATTCCGCTTTGAAGTAAGTGGACGAGTGTTAAAACTAAAGGTCATTTTGAATTGAAACAGTGTTACTGTTCTGTGGCATGCAGGAATTGGCAAATTGACTTTATTTCATATAAATTCACTAGCGTAGTGTTATTTAGTCGAGGATATTTTTTTTCCCTGATTTGAAAGTCTTACACCCACGTGTTTGCTTCAGGTGAGTTCTGAGATAAGGGGACGGCTGTAATTATATCACGGCATTGTTCTCCCGTTTATTATATTACTCTGGAATCTTCCACTTATTCTTTTTTTTTTCTCATTTATTTAGGGCTGTTGGTATCTGCTAAGAAAAGCTGCTGTGTTATTATCTGCTAGGAAAAGCTGCTATGTTAGTATCTGCTAAGAAAAGCTGCTATGTTAGTATCTGCTAAGAAAAGCTGCTATGTTAGTATCGGCTACTGTGAAATCTACCTAATTAGACGAGAGATTGATGTCATCGGCAGACATCTAATTACCCGGACACAGGAAATCAAAGCAATTGGATCTAAGGGTCATCTTTCACGCAAGGTAGTGTATAGAGAATAACATTTTTGTGACAGAGTCCCCGAAAAACAATATAATAGTGATTTTGGAGGAACGCATGGCGTTCTAAAACATGGTGTTCTACTCACCATTTTTTTTTCCTCTTGCCCCAATATAAAATTTAACTAAATTCATTTCATATATTAATCGCTTAATCAGTTTTCTAATTCAAATTTTAGTAGTATTTTTTTTTAATAGTATCAATTTCACATATCAGATTTGTTTTAAAGTAACGGGTGTTCATTTGAAAAGTCAATCTAGTAGCATGTGATTTACTGAGAACATTTTGAAGTATGTCGTAAATTAAAATTTACTACTTAACCTACGAAGTCGTATATTTTGACAGTTTCATACATACAAATAAATAACAAATAATAGGTATTTATTGAAAACTATAACAAATGTTGAAAATGTTGTCCTTCAAGATCAATGCACTTTAAAATCCTCCGTTCAAAATTTCTCATGATTTCTGCAACATTACTGGATTGTTATTAATTTCCATGCATTTCTGTTCGATTCTCTGTAGCATATCATTCAAATTCAATATAGGTGTTCGAAATATGTTATTTTTTAGATAAGGCCACAAAAAGAAGTCGCAAGGTGTTAAATCGCATGAACGTGCAGGCCAGGCAATTTCAGTATTTCGCCTAATTATACGCTCATCAAAAAATTCTCTTAAATAATCCAAAGATTCTGCAGTACAGTGACAAGGTGCTCCGTCTTGTTGGAAATATGCTTTTAGAAGTTCATCATCATGCAACTGATTGACAAATGGTTGTAAAATTTCCGTACGGTACCTTTGAGCAGTTAACGTTCCCTGAAAAAATATTGGTCCAATGATTGGCTTATCGCTGCCCAAACACCAATTTTCTCTGGATGTAGCGATTCTTCATTAATTACATGTAGATTTTCACTAATCTAAATTCTTGTATTTTGTGAATTTAGGTATCCCGTTTTATAAAACCATGCTTCATCAGTAAAGATGACTCTTTGCGAAAGTTCTCCATTATTGTTCATATTTACAAACCAATTACAAAACTGTAGTCTACGTGGGTAATCAATTTCTAACAATTCTTGTACTGCTGTGACACGGTATGGATAAAGTTGCATATCTTTTTTTTAATAACCTGTGAGTTATGCCAACAGAAAGGTTTATTAGTTGACTCAAATGTCGAACAGATGTTTGTGGTTCATTTGCCATTATTTATTCAACACGATTGACAACTTGAGGTGTACGTTTCTTAACTGCTCCGCTGCCTGATTTTCTTAAGAGACTACCAGTTTCAGAAAAAAGTTTTAAAGTTCTATCCAAAGTAGTCTTAAATGGTATATAATTTATTACAAAATGTGGAAACTCAACTTGAAATTCTACTATGCAATCTTGAACTGAATAAACCCATAAACCATCAATTTTATTACCACTTCGAAAATAAACCTGGACTAAAAAAAATTTTACGTTCTAAAGTAAAAGCCATTTTAAAACTGAACTGTGAAGCAATTTATTTACGCACGATTATCTTATGCACTAACTGATATTTGTGATTGACATTATCAAATGTCATTTGGATTTACGTTTACGGAACAACAAACACATACTAATATATATGCGTCTTATTCTATCAAAATTTCAAAGTAACCTAGATTGACTTTTCAAATGAAGACACGTTAAAGAAATTTTAGTAAATTAAATTTAATATTTTTTTTATCAGTAACGGAATCCTATGTAATTTTTATATCTAATTTTGTTTAAATAATATATTTTCCATTTAATTGGTAAGCTTTCACAATTATAGAATAAGATCCTAGTTACATTTTTTTTAAACATATATTTTTGATATACAGGCTGAACTTTTTTTTATTATATTACTATCTGATTGGAGTATCCGATTATGTGAATACATTGTGGTTTAATAAGTTATTGCATTATTAATTTCTATTTGTGTGTACCACCTAAGTACGTATTGCATATACTGAGTGTATCGAACCTGTGTAAGGTTCATTAAAGCTTTAATGGATTACTACCTACTTTCTTTGCCACTCCTGGAGGTTACTTAATTATCTTTGGAGATAATATGATGCCGGTGTATGTTCACTACTTATCGTTAATAATGCTATATCATCAACATATGTCGCGGTAGTTGTAATATTCGATGTTGGCATATCGCCAGCATAAATTTCATAAAGGATAGGGCCAATAACACTGCCTTGAGGTATTCCAACTTGTATTCGGTTCAATGCAGTTAGTTCATTCTGGTACTTGACCAGAAAATATCTATCAGTAAGATCTACTTCAGGCGAAGACCGGCGATGACGTCGGCCGCCTACCGCGTCATCAGTCTCCCGAACGTTCTAGAGCTTGGAATGGAATCAGGAATATTCCCGAACCTCGCAGGACGGTATATACAGGACGCTCGTCAGGAAGAAGCCATTCAAGCAACGACCGTGTTGAATATAGTTATAAATGTGAAATTAATATTGTGACTATAATTATTATTTATTAAGTTTTTTTGTGTATTTTTATCATTAAAATAGTGTTTTTAAATGCCGTTAATTTTATTTAAACAAACCCAAGACAAGTATTTCACAATAACTTTGCAGAATCTTATAGTAAAAGTGCGGTAATTTAGATTTTAGTTTAAACAATAATCCGTCATGCTAGAGCCTGTTAAATGCCTGAGAAATATCCAAGTAAGTTGCCGAATAATATTCTTTCCTTTCATGTGCTCTGTGTATGATTTCTACCAAGCGATGCACTTGCTCAATGCATAATATACAAGAATATTGGTTCAATCTTCCGCATTAAACACAAATAAAACTCAATGGGGTATTCGTTATTGTTTGAAGCTGACAGCATGTGTCAAGTTTATAGCACTTGATTTTAGCCACAAAAATTAACATTAGCGTCCCATGCAGTAATCACTTTTGACGTAAATACAAAAATTGTTTGATAAAATCAAACAAAATACCCTTACTATTCGGAATGTTTATTGCCAATATTTGGTAATTAGAATTATTTTAGAAAATGTAATAGGTTGTATGTACCCGCGTTTCAAACAAAAAAATGCACCGTATTTTTTAACGTATAGCCAAATTTCAAATTTTATTCCTTAAATAATACCGTTTTTTTAAAGTAAGTGTAATACAGTTGTGAACAACTTGTGGCTGAAAGAATTTTTTAATGTGGAAACAGCTTAGTGTTTAAAAGCTAAACCAAAATATAACGAGGTTATGTACACTTTTAAAAATGGTTTCATATTAATAATAATTTAAGAACAAAATATCTGTCGCATTTTATTCACCACTGTTTTGCCGATAATATTGTTTGTGTATTAACATGTTTTTACTAATTTCAACAGGTCGATGATAGATGTAACAAACCACATGTTAAGTTTCAAGCTCTATTGTTAATTTTTTTTTTTCTGAAGCTGACGAAAGAAGATTAATGGGCAAATGCATGGTATTTTTAAACATAACCTGGATTTAATATCCAATGTTATTTAGGCAAATTTGAAAAATTTCTTTTAACTGATTGTGAATATAATGAAAAATTAATTGATACAACAATGAATAGTGAACGAAAAAATTATAATAGAAACTAAGGGAAAACAGGTACGACTACGGCAAAAGATGTCAAATAAAAATTTATTTTAACTGATTGTGAATATAATGAAAAATTAATTGACACAACAATGAATAGTGAACGAAAAAATTATAATAGAAGCTAAGGGAAAACAGGTAGGACTACGGCAAAAGATGTCAAACATCAATTGACAATAACACTAATTATCAGTATGCCTACTACTAAGCATAGAAATTTACAAAATTTGACAAACGTCAGTTTCAATCAATAACGGACACCTGATACCCAAACACAGGTACCAGACATTAATTTGTTTTGCAAGAATTTATAAGAATTCTGAACTTTCATTCCATGGACTTAATAGATAAATTTAGAAGCGAAAAATTAAATTGTTGCAATTAATATAGATCTACATTAAAAAATATATAATGTTGTTTGAACTAACCTTCAATTGTTCCTTTAATTGTTCGTTAACTGCTGCTAATTCAGGTAAATCAGTTTTAGCATCTTCTGGTAAAGATTCTAACTCTTTCTCCTCTTCTTGGCGTGCGGCATCTGCAAGTTGTTGTACTCGCAATTCTTCCTCAGCATGTCGAGCCCTTTCGACTTCTTCCTGTAAGCGCAATGTTTCTTGATTTTTCATCTCGACCTCGTCCTGAATTCGCTGTACTTCGTCTTGTTTTCGCATGATTTCGTCTTCCAATTTCTGTCTTTCCACCGCTTCCATATTCTTGCTTTCTTGTAATTTCATCATCATGGCTTTTAGTTCATTTTGTTGCTTTTCTAATTCCTCTTTGGCCATTTGGAGCAGTAACAATTGCTCCTGAAGTTTTTGTATTGTACTTTGAGCTTCTATTAAACTCAATTTACTTCTTTCCATTTCCTCTTTTAAAGCTTTAATTTGTTCCTGATATCGTTTTTCACGTTTTTCTGCCTCTTCTCGGGCTGATATTTCAGTCTGTAGCTTATTTCTAAAATTTGAATATTTCTAAAATTGAAATTTGTTACCGATTTGTTACCTTTGTTCTATGAGAATTTTTCTTTGTTCCATTGCTTTTGTTTTCATTTGGATAATTTCAAGAGTCGGCGTTTTCCTTCTTTTAACGTACAGATAATGATTTCCAACGCCCAAATTCATTATTCTCTTATTTATTTTCGGAGCGGAAGAATAGAATATAAAATCGGTAGATTTTTTATCTAAAGATTTGATAATAAATCTTCTATCTTTATAATTGATATTTTTAATTTCTGACCAAGGAAACATGATTATAGGATTCATTCTACAATAAATTCTGTTTATGTGTGATCAAAAAGTGTATGTAAAAACATACTTATCTGATAATTTATAAACATTAAGACCTATTGCATGAACGCCGAGTAAGAGTTCAGTGCCTTTTTTATTTGTAATTTCAAAATAACGGACACCATACATTTCCAAGTTTTGAGCTAACTTCAAATATTCTAACATTGCGTCTTCTTTCATCATAGCTTTATGCTTTACCCATAAATTTAGTATGGAATTGTGAAACTCTTCTGGTGCCATTTTATGCTGCGCATAAATTCTGCAAAGTATATGAAAATGAATGTAGATTTTCAATTACATACAAGGTGCTACCCAGAAATTACCGGAATGTGAAAAAAAACACAATAAATTGTTCTTACAACTTATTCACTACCATCCCCTTCAAAGTACTCTCCTTCCGCAAGAATACACCGATCCCAGTGACTTGTCCGTAATTGGAAGCAATGCTGGAAGTCTTCGGGTCTACGCGGTCTGAATCTCGTCAATCGTCTCAAAACGGCGTCCTTTGAGCTTCAGTTTCATCTTCGGAAACAGGAAAAGTCACTAAGGGCAAATCTGTACTGCCGTCTTCGTTGAGGATAGAAATTGACACACAAGTGGATGTGTCATTTGTGCATTGTCGTGGTGTAGTATCCACGATTGTCGTTAAGTCGGAGGGCTGAAAAGTGTATGGCGTTGTTAATTTAGTTGTGTATTGTGAGAATTTTCGGAAAACACACAGTTGGTGCCACTTTACGCTAGTTTTTGGCACCATATTTATGCCTCTACCGACATCGACATTCATAACGACCTTGAAACAACTATAAGGTGAGTGGACGTCATTTTCTTTGTGACATTTCTATTTCAATATCTACGCATTTCTCTTTTGCTAATGCATGAATTACATCTATAGGGCACTTACTTAGCGACCGCTGTTTTAATTAGCTACTGTTGAATCTACGTATCGGTAAATTAATTACCCCTTTGAAAGGGCTACTTGATCCGAAGCATGACCGGATATTGCAGCGGACGCCATTGATGTGCATCGAATGATTGCATCATTTCGACACGAGTAAAGTTATATTCCGTTTTCGTTGCCTCTCTATGGTTTATTTTGACGAGTAATATTTGTATGTCTTCAGTTTTTTTTTTTTTAATATGGAAGTAAAAGTTAGTAATATTAGTAAAGTAATCTTTGTAACTCTTCAGATTTTCATTATTCGTTTGAAATTTATTAATATAGATGAATTCACGTTGGTAATTACTTTAATATCAGTTTTTGTCTTTGTTACTTGATATCTAACGTGAACGTAATACTCAATATTGCGTACATCATTTCTCTTTAATATTGAATCTTATATTGTTGTCCATATATGTGCGTTATATATATTTATAATACATTCCATGCCTATGTTTGTAGTTTATTGTTAATGTTTCGAATATTTCGATAATAATATTTCGAAAGACGTCTTGTTTTTTTTGTTCATGTTGAATAAACCATTTATTGTCAGGCTCCTTGCGTCGAATGTTTTCTCTTACTCACTGATGAACATCGCAATAAAATCGTCCATTAAATATTCACCTGGTGGGAAAAATTCTTTGTGCACAATGCCATCAGCGTCACAGAAGCAAATCAGTATCTACTTGATATTGCCTCGAACGTGCCGTGCCTTCTTCGGTCGTGGTGACAATGGCGTCTTCCACTGCGATAACTGCTGCTTTGTTTCGGGATCATACCCGGAGTATGGGATCCATCGCCGGTAATGATTCTGGTACTGAGGTTCTCAATGCTTTCGGCAATGTCTTTTAGCTTAGTGCGCACATGAACACGGTACAATTTTTGTTCAATGCTGAGTAACCTTGACACAAACTTTGCAACAATAAACCGCATTGGGGATTTCAAAGACCTTAATTAAAAAAATTTTGCATGAATTGTGAATTGTGGGTAAAAAAATAGTTTCCCGTTGCATACCGCATCTGTTGACAGAAAGTTAGGGTGAATTGGTGTCAAAAAACTATATACCGCTTTAACGTAAGAAACTCTGAAAACGTGTACAACATCATGTCTGGTACCAGAAAATAAAGGCCTGTCATCTGTTTGGGTGTTCCAAGGTGAAGAAAAGCCGACAAAAGTCACCCGTTGTCGAAGTGTTTTCAAAAAGATGCTTGCGATATTTGTCTCTAAAACAGGTCATGTAGCAATAATTTTTCTACAAGATCAAAGAACTGTTACTGCCGTTTGGTATACAACCATTTGTTTGCCGCAAATCATCGCTGAGCTCCGAGAATGACGAATTATCCTCCACCAAGACAATGCAGCTCGTAAAACGATTGAATTTTTAACGCAACAAAACGTTCGATTGTTAGACCATCCTTTGTATAGTTCCCCACCTAAGTCCCAACGTTTTCTATACCTTTCCGAAAATCAAGGACGGACTGCGTGGTCAAAGGTTCCAGTCATCACAAGGAGCAGTCGATGCCTTCTAAAGACGCAATTTTGACTGTACTAACAAACGAGTGGAATAACTGCTTCCAGAGTTGAGTCGAGTGTATTAATCTTCGTGGAGAATACTTCAAAAAACAATAAAGTCTTTAAAAGCTCTATTGTATTATCCCAGCTCTATATGCAAAATATAAAATACAACCCTCGTATAGACGTAGCTCGCGCCATCTAGCGCTATAGAGTTGTACTATCATCCCTTCGCGCCCTACATTTAAATTTAGAGAAATTCTAGGTAGCCCCTCATATTTCCTATACGTAGTAAAGGCAACTTGAATTACTTTTATCAAAATTTATATTTAGCAACAATTATAAAGAAAGCTACAACAAAATTCATTTCGCGTATTATGCATGATAAAAACTGTGTTAACAAATGTTATTCTTATGCAATAAAAATCATAAATATATTCTAAACTTACGTTTTAGGCAAAAGTTTTTGATTCCCCAAAAAATTCGTGTTGTGGATGTTAGAGTTGTAATCTCCAAACCTCGCCTGGCAAGAATACGAAGCTAAGAGAACTGACGTATCAGGTGGACAGTAAATTGCTTCTGATAATATATCAGCCCTAACTTGTAGAAAAAAATATCTTATTGTATTATCTTCTATCAATTCTTCTCCAATATCTTCGGGGTAATATTTAGCTCTGTAATTTAGATTTGAAAGCCTCAGTTTGAAATCTTTTAAAGTCTGAAAAAAAATATCATAGCATTATCAGGTAAGAATTGGTTTATTAATTATTCTGTATTTATTCTACATACATCAGTTACATCAAATGAAATCAAATTTATGTTTATTTTAATGAAAGATATATTTTCTTAATTTTCTCTAAAATGTTTAGTTTATTTCTTATACAAAGGAATCTATTAGAAAATGGAAAAATGTTTAGTTCATAAGTAGAATTTTCCGAGGCTTCCAGCTATTAAGGAAAGCCGGACACAATTTTAAGATACTTCTATTTAAACTGATTTAAAACCTATTCATACCAACCATAAAAGAGTGGCTGAAGCAATAGAGAAATTACAAAATAGTGCGATGGCGTTCGCGGAGTCCCTGTAAATAATGGACGAAGTAAATTCACTGCTACACCGCCTACACCCTATAGATGATGCAAAAAATGAGTAACCTACATCAAATGAAAGTTTGAAAGTGTGTAAGAAAGACACGGATTTTAACAGATTAAGACAAGTTTGTGATAATATTGCAAATAGTGATAATGCATCTGCAGATTTGTTAAGCGAGCCAAAGAGTATTTTACATATGCCTGTATCCAAACATAAGAACATATTTTCACTACTGCGAACATCACTCTGTGAAACAAATATGGAAATATACCTGATGCTGACAGGTTTTCTTGAGTGAGGTTAATGATCATGATGTTAGTTTACCAGATTATGCTAATTAAGAGGGTAAGTATTGCAGACAGTGTTATAATTAGTTGTAACAGTATAGTGCATTTTTTACTACTTACATTATATTATTATTTTTATTACACGTGTTACGATGCGACAGCCTTAATCACGAATCAATTTAAAAATTTTATTGTCTAAAAGTACAACGGTTGGATGTGGGGAGTGAAAGCTGGTGTTGTAACGATGAAGAATAAGTCGCTTAATTCAATTATTTCTTGTTATTTAATAAAAATAAAGATAATAATAAAGAACTTAAACTGACAGGTATGCTTCATATTACAAATATAACAACATTAGTAATTAGAGATGGCCTATTGATGCCACATACATAGATATTTCGGATGTTGTCGGGTTTGATATCGGCAGCTAGCCGTGTGAATGAAAGGAACCTTGAATTGCAAATTAGTATGCAGTCGTATCGTATATAAATATGACACGATCGGTGAACTCGCTTAACCGTCTAATGTCTTAAATTCATTGACAATTTCTCGGATCTAAAATACGATGGAAATAGAATAAAATGCACAGTGTATAATAATAGATTTTTGATGTGTCGTATGAGAAGAGATTGCGAAATACACATAAACAGCATAGCCCATGGCAACAAAAAAAGGGGTGTGCCAGAAAAACCTTGATTTTATTTTGATTTATGTTTAACTCTTATTGTATATAATATACCGTTTGCTGTACTAGATCGCTATGCATTTATCTCCTTTTGGAACAAATACGCAAAGTTCGAATTGCCAAATCGGACAACGTTACGAAATTTTCTATCTTCTGTTCGCAAAGATATTGAAAAAAGAATTAAATCGGAATTTAAAGATAAAAAACTATGGTTGTGCGTAGGTGAAACAACGGGTCTAAAAAACATTCAGTAGTTAATGTTATGGTACATACAATGGAACCTCAACAACTGTCACCTGCTATTTTACTTGCTTCCAGATGAGTTGAAAAGTTTACTGCCAATGGGATTTTGAAGGTGGCGTTGAAGTCATTGGACAAAGTTGAAATTTTACCAAAGCAAATATTAATGTTTGTGGGTGACGGTGCCGCAAACATGCTGTCTTTAGGTCGATCTCTCAAAGAATATAGTGCCAACCTCTTACATGTAACGTGCAAAATCCACGCTTTGAATCATGTGGCGCAAAACGATTCGTGAATGTTATCCATGAGTAAATAATTTAATAGCTAGTACAAAGGCAGTGTTTCTAAAGTTTCCGAAACGTACTCGACTATTTCACAGACTGTGTTCCGAAATACCTGAACCACCAAAGCCGATAATTACGCGTTGGACAACATAATTGAAGGCTGCGTATTACTATCGTCAATATTTTGATCACGTAAAGAAGGTAATTTTAAAATTCAATCCGACAGAAGCTGCAGGTATCAAGAAAAGCTAGGATTTATTCAAAGATCCTCAGGTTAAAGAAGATTTACAAACTATACACAACAATTACTTCGGACTAGACGAGAGAATGGAAAAATTACAAAATGTTTCGATGTCGTTTGTGGATTCTGTTCAAATTGTGAATGATGTTCACGTACAGATATTCGCTGTACAAGGCGAAAGAAATAAGTGTGTGATAGAAAAATTTGAAAGTGTTTTAGACAAAAATTCCGATTTTCACGTATTGAAACTAATTTGTGAAGGTGCGCCTAAGATCTTTCCAAGATTATTTTGAATATGCAAATACATATAACATCATTAGATGTGGAATGATCGTTTTGGGCATTAAAACACCGCACTTCGCACTAACTTAAGTGAAGTAGCTGTGGAGACATATCTGATTGGAATATTTGAAAAATCTTATCCAGATAATGAAGTCACTGATGATTCATAATGGGGTAAGAGTTTATGCACGATTTATAATTTTCTTCTTATAATTTAAATTAAATGCAACATAGCATGGGTACGCCGCTGACATGTGTGTCGAATTTGCCATCTCTATTAATAACACACGCTTAAAAAAAACAGAGAAAAGATAGAAAAGGAAAGGGAGAAAGGAGAAGAGGTAACAGAATCTACACTAGTGTGATGTGTGTCACGCGAGTCTACGACTGGCGATGATGTCACCCGCCAACAACGTCATCAACGTCTCCAGAAACGTCTAAAATCGAAGATCCTGGAATAAAATAAAATTCAAAAGGTTCTCGAATACGCTAGCGCCTATATAAAACGCTCGAAATGGATTCAAGAGTATTCAACGAGTAATTGCCGTTGTGTTGATAGTAGTTATGAATGTGAAATAAATACTGTTATTATTGTTATTAGTTATTATTATTATTGTTATTCCATTATTTAGCGCTTTATTTAAACGAAGCCAGTTCTTCACACTAGTATTTACAAATATATGCAGTCAATCACTGTGTATTATGCGAGGCTCTCTTTTCTAGAAATAACTAGTTTTTCAGTTTACTTTTAAAAACATTCATACTGACAAAAGACTTGAGATCCTCTGCAAGGGCATTATAATTAATCGGAGCTGCATACGAAAAAGATCTCTCAAACAGAGCTGAGCAGTGTTGTGGTATCCTCAAATTACACAGGTCTACAGTGATTTTGATGTTAGAAAGCTGTTTGCTAATTTGTATATGTTTGGGGGCCCTTATTCCAAAAAACGCCATATGTTTGCTCTATCACGTAAATTTTTTTATAGCGCTCTATATCTTAAAAATATTAATTTATTAATATACATACCTATGACAAGAATATGTTTGTTCCATGTTAGGCATGATTTTTAAATGAATTGATTTTTATGAAATTAAATGTGATTTGGCAACACTGGTTAATATTAGATTTCTCAGCAAAGCAACAGAGTCGGCGCAGAAGCGTCAATACAACGTTGAAACCTGCTTATGTGCAATTTGGTTGTGTTAGTCGTCGTGCTACTGTGTCCGCGCGCTTGCTGTCTTCGTTGTTGCGTATTTTAAGTGTTCTAGAACGTATAAATATGGAAAGAAGATATTGTGTGAACAATCCGAATAATTGATATATCTGTGGTAGTTATGTCGTAGTAAAGCAGAGGCAAACTATAACTTCGTTTGTGAAAAATGTATACCACGCTTATTTTGGTGTAAAAATTGGCGACCAAGACAAGTCCTGGACTCCTCATACTGATTGTTCCGTTTGCGTTGAAGCATTAAGAAACTGGCAAAAAGATAGGAAGAAATGTTTAAGCTTTGGTGTTCCTATGGTATGGCGAGAGCCTAGAAATCACAGTGATGATTGTTATTTTTGTTCGTGTAATGTTCAAGGATTCAACAGAAAAAATAAGAAACAAATTGTGTATCCCAATCTTGACTCTGCTATTCGACCAGTTCCTCATGGACCAGATGTACCGATACCTACCGCCCCAAAAGCACTAGAAAACGTCATGTCGTCAGAATCAGAGGAATCTAATTGCGACCCAGATGACTCAGATTTCACACCAGATTTCAGAGAGCCCGAAGTGTTTAACCAGAGCGAACTAAATGATTTAATTAGAGATTTGCACCTTCTAAAGGATGCATCCGAATTGTTAGCCTCCCGACTTCGTGAGAAGCATTTACTGGCACCTGGCGTCACATCAAGCTTTTACCGGGATCGCGAAAAAGAGTTATGTCAATATTTTACTCAAGACGGACCGCTAGTGTATTGCAACAATATTCCTGACTTAATTTCAAAATTAGGAAATGTGCCGTATGTAAAAGAAGAATGGCGCCTGTTTATTGACTCAAGTAAGCGTAGTTTAAAAGGCGTTTTATTGCACAATGGTAACGAGCTGGCCTCGGTTCCCGTTGCCCATTCGGTACATTTAATGGAAACGTATGAAAATTTTGAACTTATTTAAAGAAAATAAACTACCAAGAACATCAGTGGATGCTTTGTGGTGACCTTAAAGTGCTGTGCATGCTACTAGGACAACAAGGAGGTTATACAAAATTTCCATGCTTTATTTGTGAGTGGGATAGTCGAGCATGGGATAGACATTGGACTCAAAAAGAATGGCCCTCTAGAACAAGCCTTAACCTGGTAGCAAAAATGTATTAAGAGATAGCTTGGTTGACCCCAAAAAAGTTTTACTGCCTCCTCTCCATATCAAACTTGGCTTGATGAAGCAGTTTGTTAAAGCCCTAGACAAAAATGGACAGTGTTTTAAATATTTGTGCGAGACATTTCCAGCCTTATCCGATGCCAAGTTAAAAGAAGGTATTTTTGTTGGGCCGCAGATAAGAACATTATGCAAAGACAAGGATTTTCAAAACACAATGACCAATGTCGAGAAAAACGCCTGGGTTTCATTTAAAGAAGTAATTGATAAGTTTCTTGGGAACTCTAAGGACGAAAACTACGAAAATATTGTTCAAAATATGTTACAACACTTTCATCGTCTAGGTTGTAATATGAGTTTGAAAGTGCATTTCCTGTTTTCACACTTGAACTATTTTCCTGAAAATCTTGGAGCAGTTAGCGAAGAACAGGGAGAGAGGTTTCACCAAGACATTAAGGAAATGGAACGCGATACCAAGGCAGATGGAGCATAACGATGATGGCGGACTACTGCTGGATGTTAAAACGGGATATGTCCTTAAAAACATACAACCGAATGTCCGGACAACGCAGCTTTCTGGCAAAAAGACAAAGATTTCACTTAAAAAAGACTGAGTAAAGTATTTTTTCCACTTTTTTAACTTGTATTCCACCTTTTTACTCAATAAACAAATAAATTTTTTTAGAAATATCGTTTTTTTTCATTTAATGTTTACAAAAAAACCTTACGTGATACAGATAAATGCATAGAATTTTTGAAATCAGCCTACCAAAATTATATAAAATCAGTTTTCAAAATAAAAACATCTGTCAAAAAGTTTAATTTTGTAGACCTGTGTTATTAGTGAATCGAAGCTGCCTGGAATGAATTGCACTCTTCCTGGTTAGAAGGATCGCAATGTAACTTGGCGCATTTGATAATAGCGTTTTATGGACAAAGGAACAAAAATGCAAATATATATATGTACAGGCACTTTAATACCGCAATGTTCAAAGGTAGTATCAAGATCATGTAAGTGTGGTGTGCAGTACCTCACAGTCCTAGAAAAATCCGCAGTATATAAAATAAAAAGTAATGGTGCTACAATGGATCCCTGTGGGACACCCGAAACGACACACCAGTCTCAGTCAATTAAGTGTTATTGACTCATACTGTGCTGTCTGCAAGGTAGGATACAAGCAAGTTGCAGTCATCTAAATCAAAACCAAAGTAGCTAAGTTTTGCAATCATCGTGTTATGGTGCAATGTGTTAAATATTTTCAAGTAGTTCAGAAGAACCACAGCTGTAATTTTATCTCTGTCGAAACCAAAGATTACAGTATTGATGATCTTGAGAAGTGCGCTTGATGTGCTGTGGTTCGGTCTAAAGCCCGACTGATACCCCGATAACACATCTGCTAATTGTAAAAATTGTCGAATCTGCTGTGACATTGTTTTCTCCATAATCTTTGATAACACAGGTGAATACTTATAGGTTGAAGATCAATGAAACTCGCTGGATTACTTACTTTACAGAGTGGGTGTATAATCTGTTTCCTAGTGTCAGGAAAGGTACCTACATGTGATCAAACACCTGTTTATTAAATAACGAATATATGCTGCTAGTTCGATCATACATAGTTTAAGCATTTGAATACTAATACCATCCGGGCCCGCATGCATTACTTTTAATTTCGGGGATATATCTCAAAACAACATGTACTGATTAGATTGAAAAAAAATGTGGATGTGTTAAATTTAGTATTACTATAAAAGGAGAGAGCGTCAGCTCTCATTAATTTTTACGCTAAATTTAAGTAGTATATAGTAAGTGTTTGTTTTAATATTAGGAATTTAGTGTTATCCCACTGGCGATTTGATGAAGAACATATCTTCAAAGGTTGTACCGTAACCAAAGACGTTACGTTTAACATTATTTTTGTTTTTCAGATTGTTCTATTAAAGATGGCAACTTAATTGCCGAAATACGTATTTAGTTTAACGATTTATATTGTGGTTAGAGATTTTTCTTGTTCCTGTCTGTTTTAGATTTCAGACCACAGTCTCCATCAATTCGGATTAATTACTATTATTATCAATTAGTATACGATATGAACTGCGTCTAGCAAAAACAAAAATCTATAGCAGAAATTCTCAACCTATTTAACTCCGCGACCCCCAAATAGTAAGTGTAAATAAAACTAATATTTCGCAATTTAGTTTTGGCTGTAATTATAAATGTAAAAAAATTATTTAATATTATATAATCACATTGCACTAATTTTATACATTAAGGAGACTATTCCTATTATTTTCAGTCGCTGTGTTTATAGCGACGGGTATAAACATGCATGTATGACTTGTACATTAGTGATGTGTCGATCCGGATGGATTCGATACAAAGGAACGAATCCATCTGTGGAACGAATCCGAAATTGTAACTATATGTCGTTCCTCTATTTCGTTTCATTGCGATTATTCAATCTATAACCACGAAAGAACGGCACGTCGTCAAGCTTTTGTCGGTCTTTCCACATACTTGCTTACTAAGATATAAATTATAAATGTACATATTGTCCACGTATTTTTTCATAATGTAAACAAATCATAAATGCAAGAGTCTCTCTATTTCTGTTTATTTTAACTTTTGGTCCTTCTTCGATTGTCGCTTGTTTCAATAGCAAAAACTAGTAATGAAATATATGTTACGTTTGCATATTTTGGATTTTGAATTTATAGGTTTGTAGTGTCTGCCCTTACTAGAATTTAAAGACAAAGATATAACAAACAATTATAGATTCTAACAGATCGAAATAGTAGATTATCTACTTCAAAGATAGAAAAAATAATCTTTTTAAATTATAATCTAAAGTGGCATAACTTGTATTAATGTCATTTTTGTACACCAGTACTATAGGTTTATATTTGTTGTTTATTGCTGTAAGATTCACATGAAAACATGTCAGTGTGCAAGTAAATATAAAGTAAGTACCTGCTTATATATTTTTTTCCTACATAAATATTATATATATATATATATATATATATATACACACACACATATACATACTCATGCAGCTCTTAAATAAATAAAACGAACAGGCAAGCATTCCGATCCAACAAAGCTAGATCGAAATGAATGTGTCACTTGTCGGACTTTACAACTCCGATCAGCATTTCACATGGAGATTGTTACAATCGTTCCACGGAACGAATCCTCTGGACTCGTTCCATCTGCAGAATGGAACGAGAAGGAACGAGTGCACCAAAGGAACGATTTTGCCCATCTCTAGTGTACATACATGGGCAATTCACAAGCTCCAGCTTCATGTGTACGTGCTCTTTGTAATTTGGTCTCCTTCTATAATACTCGCTGTGAGAGCATGTTTGAAAATGCATATGAATGCGTTTGAACAAGTCGTGCAGTATAAAAGAGGCGTTTGTGATTGCACGACTACAGTTAAGTTTCGAATGTGAAGTGGGTGTTTGGTGCTTTTATTTTGGTGTGCGGTCAACCGTGAAACTGAATTAATTTCTTCTGCGAAATGGATGAATTTATGAAAAAACCAAGTGAGCTATCTACATCCGGCGAATCGGTTGGTAAAAAGACAAGGTTGTATAATGACAATTACTTAAATTATGGTTTTACCTCATTGGATGGAAAGTCACAGTGCGTTGTTTGCTTTCAAGTTCGCTCCGATGAAAGCATGAAGCCATCAAAATTAGTTCGACTCTTGGAACCTAAAAATCCGGCTCATAAAAACAAACCTCTTGAATTTTTCGAAAGAAAGTTACATACCTTGAGAAATCAACAAACTTATATTTGTAAGTCAAGCCATACTGATAAAAGTGTACTTAAGGCATCTTATTTTGTAGCATTAAAAGTAGCTAAGGTGTCTAAACCTTTCGCCGAAAACATCATCTTGCCTGCTACAATTCATGTGATCAGTGTTTTAATAGGCGTAGAAGAAGAAAAAAATGAAAAAAAATTCGCTTTCTCACGACACAATATCAAGGCGATGTTCGCGATCAGATAATTCAGCAAGTGAATTCAAATGAATTTTTTAGTATTGAATTTGATGAATCAACAGATGTAGCAAACACGTCTCAGTTCTTAGGTTTTGTGAGGTACGAATGTGATATGGACACATCAATCAAAGAAAATATGTTGTTTTGCAAAACATTAGTCATGCAACAGGACAATGTCCTTTCGATGTTTTTTATGAAGCTACTAGAAACAGTGACGCGCCGTCCATATGGGCAAGGTCGTGCAGCGCACAACAGCGCCAAGGCCTTAAATTCGCCTACGGCCACTTGTGATAAGTTAAATTTTAAAAATATTAAAAACATTTTTTGAAAGTTTACAACAAATCAACAAATTTACATAAAACAATTATTACAATTATTTTAGCATTGACAGCAATAAAACGTCATAAATTTCAATGTTGAACTGTGGGAGAGTGGCTGGTAATTTTGGCTCAATACATATAGGGTAAAGGCGCCTATCAGTATTTCGCACGACGGCGCCGAAGATACTTGGCGCGTTACTGACTAGAAACTATACTAACACATATTGGACAAAATGTATTGCAGAATGTAGTGATGGTGCAAAAGCGATAACAGGCAACAGTGAATTAATGAAAAAATTAAAATATTTGTCTTATACTTATATATATTATAATATATATATAATATAATATATTATATATTATTAAATACATTTTATTTATTTTAAATGCAGAAATCTTTTCATATCAATATTCTGGTATCAGAAGTAGAGTTTTAATACATACTTGTCTCTAAAAAATTTTATTATCGGTTTTACAGGAATTAGGCGAAATAATGTAATTGGAATATTATTTAATCTTGAATTATCCTACAAAATTTTTGATAATGCGATTAATACGTACTAAAATATACATTCACGGGAAATGAATTTTATCTTTATCTAAGTTATTTCGGTTTCAAAGGTTGTCACAATAAGTAAATTTCCAAAATAGTCATTAAAATATTTTCTACGGAAAAACACTACTTATACACTTCGTAGTTCGCAATCACGCGAAATTATGATTTCTAAAATACAAAATAGCATACTAAACTTTTTTTATTACAGGAGATTGCGAACGTACATGTATTGCAATTCTGATTACATTATTAAGGTACGTCACAGAATATTGTCCTATTGAAAATGTAGACAGACTTGGAGTTTGTACCATTGTCTATATTTCGGCGATACAGATTATAAATGTGTATTTGCTAGTGTAATCATATATTCCAAAAAAATGTATTTTAATGTGTTCGAAAAATATGAGAAGATATAGTGTATCTAAAAATATACCATTGACTTTTAAGTAAAATTAAAATCCTATTCATCGCACCGTAATTACCGCAGCATGAGATCTACCCTGACATTAGCGTACCACGGTCGGTTTAATTTTAAATTTGTGTGTATTAAAAAGTCAGTAAGTAATAGCTTCAATTAATAAAATTCTAATCTAGATTGTATCTGCACATAATAACATTCCACGAATATTTTTGAAATGATTAGTGAATATCAATATATATATTGATGCACTTGGTAGGAATAACACACTTGGCTATATTTCACAAATTTTGATTATATTTCTCTAATATATATGTTTCGGCTGTTATGCTATTCTCAAAGAGTTTTTTAAAACTAACTTAATTTACGTAACAGTGTAACTTATATACTTAGTTTTAGTGATGGGGTGGTGGTTAGATGATGTTTATAATAGCGTCTATGGTAGGGGTGTTTTTAATTCAAGCTGTGTATTAGTGATTACTACGGTTTGTTTCTGGGCTTTTTTAGTTTCTAGAATTTGTAATAAATCTAATCTTTTACTTTTTATTGGATTATGTACTAAATTGCAGCTATTTATATCGGGCAAATGCAGTGGCGGCTCGGGGTGGTTCACATAGGGAGTGCATAATTTCAAAATTAAAAAGTGTAATACAAAAAACGCTTACCCAATCCTTATAAATTTCACCGACGTACTGTTCCAGACAGGTACTGTTCATTGTAGAGTTTGTTTTGAGGGAATAGTCAATATTACACTACACAGTTTAATTACATCTGACGATAAACGAAGTCCATTTTACGTGTCTTTGACTTGCAGAACAGTTCTATCACTTTTTCATTAAAGTTTGGGAAATCATTTATACATTCTTTTTCACAAGATAACATAGTAAGGGCATTTAATCTCTCTTCTTTCATTGTAATACTCAGGAAAGTTTTTATTCTCTTCAGCCGTGAAAACTGGCGTTCCGCTTCGGACGTTGTCATGGGGATTCTAATGACAATTCTTAAAAGCTTAACAACTTCATTAAAGGTGTCACTTAATCCATCCAGCAGAAGACCTAGCAGACCTACAGCACCGACTTCTATATTTTGCCTAAATTTTTCTCTAGAATATAGAACGCTTAATTCAGTTCGTAGTCTGCTTTCATTGAGGCATGGATAAAATTTTACTGCTTCTTTAAGGCAATCTTCCGGAATTTTTTTTTTTAAAAAGGAGAACTGTTTAAAAGAAATTAAGTTTGCTAATATTAAGTGCCCTGTATACCGAAATCTAGTTTTTATTTCTAGCAAAATAATATCGCACACTTCAATAGTTTCCCATAGTTTACCATCAGTTACTCTTCGCCGCTTTGATGGTCGAGGAGTCAGTTCTGGGTCATTTTGTTTAACCAACTGATTATCTGTGTCAGCGATTTCGGTTCGAATTTTTCGAATAGCGCGTTCAAAATTATCTAAATTATTCTTGATTTTTAATGCATCTGTATTGACATTTTGTAATTGATTAAACAATATGTCCACATGTGGCATAATTTTATGAAAGAAAGTTAACCAATAGATAAAATTTTCCTCCTCTAAAATTCGCAAATTGGCACCAGCTTGATGAATGGTAGTTTGTAAACTAGCTTCTCTCTCGATTTGTTCTAGAGCTTCAATTATTTCTTCTCGGTGCTCATATATTGTATTCACTGTCCTAGAATTGAAGTTCCATCTAATTTTTGAAGAACGAGGTAAGCTTTTTCTCTGAAGGAATTCTTCCAATCTTGCAGCTCGTTGTGGTGAAGTGGAGAAAGATGTACATAATCCCGTCAGATTGGCAAAAAAATTCTGCAATTACTACTGCTCGATGTAGCATGTGACATAATTAGATTTGTCTGATGTGCATAACAATGTACAAAATTAGCCCTTGGATACTGGTCTTGGACATGTCTTTGCACGCCGTTAATAGCACCACTCATGATTGCTGTCCCATCATAGCTCTGTGCAATCAGTTTATCTGGGTCATCAACAAGCAAACTAATTTCGTTAAGGATGGAGGCACATAAAGAATTAGCATCATGTCCACTAGGCAGAAGAAATTTCCAAAATCTTTCGACCAGTCTCGCGTTCACAATATATCTTAAAACAACCACCAACTGAAACTGATTGGACACATCTGTGGTTTCATCAGCTATCACAGATATGAAGTCGGTTGCTTTAATTTCACTGGCAACTTTTTCATGATACACGTTCAACATTGCATCAAGCGGCGCATTCTGTATCGTTTTTGATAATCCCTTAAAAACCGGTGCTGTTTCGATGTGATCTCTGAGCGATTTATCCAATTATGCCGTAAAATTTATCAATTCCCGAAAAATGCCCTTGTTATTCGACGTTTGCTGTTCATCATGACCCCGAAGTGCCAGTTCAAATGCGCCACAAAATTTAATGCAATTTAGTATTAAATTTAAAACATGCCTATTTTTTGTTACCTTTTCATTGTGTTGTTGAATTGCTTTTCTATATGATGAATCTAAAACATTCTGAATGTTATTTTTTCCTAACATTCTTAGACTAAATATATTTTTCAAATGCCCTTCGGAATTTTCATGTTTAATAATTTTAGCACTAAGATGAATTAAGTCTCTAATTCCGTTCTTTGACCAAGACGGTTCACCACCAAAGAAAAGACACGGAAAACAAAACAAAGTATTTTTAATTTCACACCCACAAATCCAGTCATTTTTCTGATAAATATCCATTTTGAATTTTCTATAACGTGTTTACCTTTAACAGATTGTTTATTTTCTAAACATAATTGAGGCATCGGCCGTTTAAGATTTTTTACTGCGATTTTTCTATCATACGTTAACCGCGAAAACGCGTTGTTCTTTAAAGCAGACACGGAATTCATTTTACAACGGCCGTGACGAGACTGGGCCACTTGCTCAGACGCTATGTATTATACAACATTGAAGTAGGGCAAAATACAGTTCTCCCCACCTTCAATGTAATGTTAAATGGCTTAACGGAGCAACAGTTGCGCTTTGCTCATTATATCTGTGACGGCGATCGGTGCATGTACGTTGTTAGCGTGCCACGTTCCTCGTCAATAACTATGAATACATAATATACATAATAAATAAATACTTTCACAGTTAGTCGCCGCTTGGTTTGTTTTGTTTCATAATTCCAGGGGGTGCAATTGCTCACTTGCTCTCATTAAAGAGCCGCCACTGGGCAAATGGTTTTGTTCAATACAGTGTTCCGAGAAACCTGTGTTTTTAATGCTATATTTCACGTGTCTTACATGTTTCTATATTCGTCTTTTAATGCATCTTCCACTTTGACCTATATATATAACTTCACAGTCTTGACATTTAATGGTGCATACTTCAGATTTTTTTAGTTTACCTATTTTATCTTTGTTGTTATTTAACATTGTACCTAATTTTGTCTTATTGATACATATAATTTTGATGTCTAATTTTTGTTAATATTTTGTTTACTTTGTCTGTGATAGAGGGGGATATATGTAATTGCATACCAAATAGTTTTATTTACTTCTTTTATTTCCGGGTATAAGAATTTTTTCCGAATATTCTTTTGTTCTTTTTGTTTTATCATTTTATCTATCATATTGGGTTTATACCCGTTATTTTCTGCAATTTTTCGCAACTCACATACCTTTCAATACTGAGGACAATAACTAAGTAATGGTTAAATGATTAAAATGAAGAAGATTTCAGACCGTTGATGGCAGCGGCGGCTCTGCATAAAAAATGTGGGGGTTGTAAATTTAGTGAATACTAATACTTTTTACAGTAGGTAAACAAGGTAGGTCACTAAGTATGCTTTATTAGAAGTTATTTTTGCTAAGGTACATATAAAGAAGAAAAAAGGCTTTTAAAACTCGCTGATTCTGACCTAATTTTATTGAAGCAGAAAATCCATGCGACGATCTTTCGCAGTAGCAAATTTATCTATAACCCTTTGATTAACATCTTGAATACTTTGGATAAAATCCTTTTCTTGAGACAGCATCGCCAATGCAGAAAGTCTCTCTTGTGCCATTTCTGTTTCTTAAGAAAGTTTTTATTCTCTTCAAAGTAGAAAAACACCGCTCCGCTTCAGCTGATGACATCGGAATTGTAATTAGAATTTTTAAAAGTTTTAATGTTTCACTAAAAGTCGCATTTAGTCCACTTTGTGAAATGATGTCGTAAAGAGGAAGCAAACCCGAGATTGATTTAAATTCTTCCGTTTCATAAATTACGCTTAGTTCAGTACGGAATTTTCGTTCATCAAAGTATGGGTAAGACTTAATTGTTTCCTGAAAGACATTTTCAGGAAAATGGAGGCTGTATTGATTAAATTTATCAGAATAAAATAGAGACGTTGCAATTAAGTGTCCAGTAAAGCTAAACCTATCTTTGGCTTGACAAATAATAATATCACAAACTTCCTTTGCTTCTCGTGTATATTCGTTTCCATCGATCTTACGTCGTTTTGAAGTTGATGAGCCGGGCCCACTGTCACTTGTATCCGAAGTGTTCGTTATATTATTTCTGATTTGAGCTAACTGAGTTTCAAATGATAATATATATTTATTGGCCATAAGGGGATCTAGTTTGAAATTTTGCATATAATATATCTACTTGAGGCATTATCTTGTAAAATAGATTTAACCAGAAAATAAAACTCTTATTAGTAAGAAGCGTAATATAACCTGAAACTTGATTGATAGTAGTGATATTTACAGTTTTACTTTCATTCAAAATTCTTCGCATTGTTTCTATAATTTCTTCTCTGTGTTCAAACACAGTGGCGACAATTCTGGAATTAAAATTCCATCTGGTTGGGGCCGAACGAGGCGGCCGCTTTTTAACTGTTTCGTCCAATATTGCAACTCTTTGAGAACTATTTGAAAAAAAAGGTACAAATTCCTTGTAAATTTTGCAAAGAATATACGGACATTAGTGTTGGCAGAGGCAGCATTCAACATAAATAAATTTAACTGATGCGCGTAGCAGTGCACGTAAGCAGCGTATTTATAAGTTTGTTTAATACGTGCCTGTACCCCATTATGCGATCCGCCCATGACGGCTGCCCCATCATATGTCCGGGCAATCAATTTTCTTTCGTTATCTTTAATGTGTGTTTCTAGTTCTGCGAGAATGGTTGTAGATAACGTTTTCGCGTCATGATCTGACGGCGCTAAAAAATTCCAAAATCGTTCAACAGGCTTACCTTTAGCTATATACCTAAATACCACGGCCATTTGATATTTATTTGATACGTCTGTAGTTTCGTCAACTATTACAGATAAATAATCCGCTTCTTTTATTTCTTTAGAGATTTCTTCTTGACACACACTGAACATTGTTTGTAAAACTTCATTTTGGATAGTTTTAGAAGTATACTTGAAAACAGTACCTTTTTCTAAAGGGTCTTTTAAAGCAACGTCCAATTCAGCACTAAAATTTATTAAACCACGAAAAACACCCGGGTTAGAGGACGAAATTGATTCATCGTGTCCTCTCAGCGCAAGTTCAAAAGCTCCACAAAAACGTACACAATTAATTATAATGTTCAGTACATATCGATTGTACTTAACTTTCGCGTTGTGCAATGCTATATTTCTTCGATATGCACTATCCATCTGAGCAGCAATATCCACATTCCCAAAAAGCGATAATTGGACTACATTTTTCATATGCCTTTGTGATATACTGTGTTTTTTAATTCGATCGCTTGAATGATTTAAATCAGTTAAACCCATTTTCGTCCATAATTCTTCACCTTCAAATAGTAAGCAAGGAAAGCAGAATAATGCATTTTTTATACTACAACCGAAAATCCACAAATGTGTATTATAAATATCCTTATTAAATAGTCTATTAAAAGTTCCCGTTTTACTGGAAATCGTTTGTTTCAGATTTAAATTCGGAACAGGTCTGCCCAACCGCTTTATTTCAATTTTTTCGGCATACGTTCTTTTATAGAACGGATCCACTATTAAACTCTGCACTGAATTCATTATTATTTAAAAATAAAGAGCATAAACACTTTTAAACACACAAATACAACTTTTTTATTCGCTTTTATACCGTTGCACCGTAAGCAAGAAAGGCGTCTAACGTTTTGGTTGCACTGCGGCTGCAATACTATTGTCGTTTATGGAGATATACCCGAAAGACGTTCGACAAAGTTCGTCAGCCGTATAGGGATATATACGTTCGTGGATTGCAATGAGTCTGCAAACCAAGTGTGTTATTCTCTCATTTATTTAACGTATTCATATCCAATTAGATATACCTATTATAAGTAATTTATAATAGTTCATTTATTCTGTGAGGTAGTACGAATTTTTAATTTATAATTTAAAAAATGTAGAATTACGCTTTTTTTCATTAAATTAAATCTATTAGTTTTGGTGGTTGCGTAAGCTTGCAAACCATAGCAGAAACCGCCACTGGTTGATGGTATGAAAGAAAAAGAAACACACGTCATGAAGAGGGTCTCATAAGAAGACTTCCAGCACTATTTTGCAAAATAGACAATTCGAATAAAGCGGTGCAGGCATAGAGGAGAGGTGTATATTAAAGGAGATAATAATTAAATATCTATGAATTTAAAATAAAGAGTGTTACAGCATCAGTCTCGTTATTTGATGTATATTGAATATGTACATGAATTCATAAATTAGTTACGTTAAAATCGTATGATATTGCAGAACAAAAATCTTCCAATCGGTCGGCAATGTGTTAATATTATTAATATATCAACTAATGTGCAAATAATTACCTACCTTCTTGGAATCATCTATCCATACCTCGTCACCGTTGTCGTCATAAAACATTAAACCAAAAAACCAAATTTCGTGCATGGCCAAATTTTTACTTACTTCATTAAAGAAATCTTTTCCGTTTG
This sequence comes from Melolontha melolontha, assembly GCA_935421215.2. Lineage (NCBI taxonomy): Eukaryota > Metazoa > Arthropoda > Insecta > Coleoptera > Scarabaeidae > Melolontha > Melolontha melolontha. The sequence goes on from OW285243.1 coordinate 769,612, forward strand.
TTTTTGCTAGTGTTTTAAATTCAATCTCCTTATCCATCGTATTTATTTTTGCTGTTATTTTCTGCAAAGATTAAAAAACAAAGTATGAGAATATACATGCGAATCGTTAATGATTCATTAACAATAGTTTTATAACACATATTTTTTAAATAAATAAGTTATAAATAACTAAATGAGAATAATCGGTTATTGTTCGTTTCAACTTATTTTAATTTGACTAAATAGCAGATATCTACTTTTATGGCACCACATGCGGTGAGAACTTAACGAAACGTAAACACATCTCGAAAGATGTCAGCTGTTCTTTACTTTAATAGCCAGAGTGGTACTAAATAAATTATGCCTAAGTAAACAAACTTAATTTGCTTATTTGTATTTGTCACGAGTTGTTTTTTCTTTCCTACATTTTTAGTTCACTTGTTATTTTCTTTTGGACGGTTTGATATATAGATAGAATTTCCGTATGGTATAATTGTTTCCTATTTATAATTGCATTTGTAATATCACACTTGTGCTTATATTCAGACTATTTTCTTGGATAGAATTTTTAATAAGACGATTTATTTAGGGATATTGAAGCAAGGATGTAATTAATATTTCTTTTATAAATTATTCGTCTTAATTAGTGCATTTTTATTGTTGTCTAATTGGTATATTTCTTATGTGTACCTCTTCTTTTTTATTTCGAGGAACTGTATACCTTGATTTTTTTAATTCATTCTTAATTCATTCAAGTAGAATTGGTTTGGAGTACCTGATTGCCCTTAACGCTATGCGGATTTGAGACTTTATCGAACACGTGGTTCTTCGTTCTCTCTTTTAAGCAAGTTTGTTGCCTTTTATATTGTTATTATATATATTTTTGCCTGATTTTTCCCAATATACGTATTAACTATTTCCAATTCTTTGATTTTATTTGGTTATTGTTTGCTTGATCCCTTCGGATTTATTTGACTTCGGCAGCTTCTGTGCTAGCTGTGCAGTAGGGCTGGGCGAAGTATCGATACATCGTCCAGTACCCGATACCATAACTGGTATCGATTCCCCGATACCTCAGATAACAAAGGTATCAATTCCAAAGCATCGATACCTATCGATACTTTACCGATTCCAGTACTCGCTAAGTATCGATGTATCGGGTTAGCGATGTATCGGGTTAGCGATGTATCGGGTAGCGTTGTATCGGGTAGCAATGTATCGGGTAGCCATGTATCAGGTAACCATGTATCGGGTAGCTTACTTTTGTTCATTTTTTTAAATGTATATAAAGGATGCAATAACTTTTTAAGTAAAGAATTTTTAAGTATGTATGTATGCATTATATATATATATATATATATATATATATTTAGTGTTTAAAGAATTTTGTTTTTCTTTTTTATTTTATTGGCCGTTTTATAATATTAAAAATAATAGATTTTTATTGGTTTTAGCGACCTTTTATTGAATTTAGATGTTTGTTTGCGACGTTTCGACTTTTATCAATTCAGTCTTTTTCAAGCATCTGGTAACAAGAATCATTACAATGAACATGAGAACTGTGTTTGTTTTGTGTGATATAACAATTGAATTAACCATTTTAAATTTAACATTATATTAAGAAATGAATTACGGATTAGGTTAGTGTTTTACGTTGAAAATTAAATAACATTAAATTAAGATAGCTTAGAATGGTAGGGGGACATTTATGTGATTAATATCTGTATGAATTAATTGGAGACTTAACAAATATTAACAATTTTTAAGTTTAAAATTAGATTAAAGATGATTACAAATTGAGTTAACATTTTACGTTGAAACTTACATAAAATAAAAATAAGAATGGCTAAAATGAACAGGAAAGTTGAATTACAATACAATACGTAAAGGGAACAAAGAAAAGTCAAATAAAACTCACATTGTTGTTTTTTCTACACGGGTACGCATTCATGTGCCACATGTGTTTGGACACCCAGGACCAATTTTCTTAGAACGAACATGCTTGTGCGGATTTTGTAAGTGAACTAATGCTTTAGTTTGCGGGGGTTTAATTTCTGTTTTTTGGAATGAGCATGGTAGTCAGGACCGTATTTAGGGGTATAAGTTAACATTGTTATTTCTAATGGGAGATTTTTTTTTTCCCGTTTTTGTCTTGTGCGTGCAGGGGTTTTTTTTTTTATTTTACTATTGTTTTATGAGAGGGTAATAAAGTTTTGAAAGCCCATCGATTTCGTTCCTGTCGTTGATTGTTTTGCTATTTTTAAAAATGTGTATCATTTCTAAGACCTCTCTAGCTTTTGGTTCTTTTTTTGTGTTATTACCTTGGTGTTTTCAAAATCAAAATTATGTTTTAGTATCAATTGGTGGTATATATATATATATATATACTATATAGTATATATTTCAAAGGATGTTGTTGAATTTTACATTATGCATAGCAAATATCCATATTATAACATAAACATAATAACTATAATTATTACCAAAAAAAACAAAATATCACAATATTGCAAATTTCATACCGTAGATATGGTAGAATCGATAAATTAATTTTATATCTCTTGAAACTGATACCTAGAAAAGGAGTTATGAATACTGATTCCTAGGTATCGATTCCAAGGTATCGATTCCAAGGTATTGATTCAAGGTACCGATTCCAAAGTATCGATTCCAAAGCATCGATACCTATCGATACTTTACCGATTCCAGTACTCAGAATCGATACCGTGCACAGACCCGATACATCGCTAAGTATCGAAACCTCAATTGGTATCGGTACCCGATACCGAAAACGTCGGTATCGCCCAGCCCTACTATGCAGGTTGAGATTATAAACACGGTGGTGCCTATTTTTAAAAAGAACCTCTCCCTTGCTCACCTCTAAGCTAGCTAGCGTCTCAACTTAAGATCTCTGGGGCATGCGTGTGTCGTAAGTCATTAGGGTTTTAAAATAATTAGGAAAAGCGCGCGTAAGATATTAGTTCTGGGAATTAAATTTAATAGTTATTACTTGACATTGCATACTTAAAATGGCATAATAACTTAACATTTCTTACATTTAAGTAAACAGTCCATATAAATTTTAATTAGTAGCAAAATATAAGTTCTAAAGTAAGAAAGCATATATTTTATTACAAGAAAATGTGAAGATCTGGGCACAAAGACAAGGAAAGTGAACAATATGAAATAAATAAACATAACTGTGACACGGATACGAATAATATAAATAGTGGCGCTAAAAAGATTCATCTGTTGGTACAAGCTAAGCAAATACTGTAAAATGTGTATAATAATTTATAAGAAGAAAATGCATAAGTTACAGAATAGGTCATTATAGAAAGAACGTCGAAGTTAACTGGTGTCTGCTAAATCACATATAATATAGTGAAGCATGGTATTATTGAAAGAAGAGTTAGAAATGATAAAGGATCTATAACGAAAGCACCAAGTTGAGATGTTGATATCATTCGACGAGCAGTATATAGTATGTATGTACATCAGGGTAAAGTTGCCACATGCAAGCCTCTATAACAACAATATCGCGAACATTAACATTTTTTCCGACTTGGGACAAAAGACAAACGTTGTGTTATAATGGAGTCACCGAGGATGTAAATATTACGCCAAGAATATTTAATCGACATGAAAAAATTCCGAGTTGAAGGGCGATTTATTTGCTACGTAGACAAAATTCGGTAAAACACTCATTATACCATAAAAAAAGGTTGAATTTATGATTGACAGGCATGTTTATTAAATGTACCCCATTCCAAAGGAAAAGAATTATTATTTTACATGCTGGTTCTGAAAAGTGTTACTTCTGGCAAAAAAAACAAAAAATTTAGTCTTTACTATCACGAGGATATGACAGCAACATTATTTGAAAAGTGGTTGCAAATAAATCTCTTACCAGTATTACACGAAAGAAGTGTGGTTGTTATGAACAATGCTTCATACCATTCACGACAGGTGAAGAACCTATCAAATTCGAACAGTGTAGCCCGTTTTAGACAATGTCTATTTTTCCAGAAAATTAACCAGATAAGATGCGTTCCAAAAATAGAGACATTTTACGTCTAATTTACCGGCAAATTTGCCGACAGAAATTTAATAGAAAAAGTTCTATTAAATCCATGCAGTGGCGGCTCTTGATGACGTACGATGTGCGCTGCTGCACGGATGAGACTACTTCGAACTATTTCGGAAGATTTCGGTACGGTTACTTGCTTCTCTGTATATATGAAAGCTTAAACGAAGCAGTCTCATCCGTGCAGCAGAGCACATCGTACGTCATCAAGAGCCGCCACTGAATCCATGTCTAAACGGCGCACGTGACGTCTGCGCAAGAAAGTCGCCATATTTTAATGCCGCTTGACTGCCAAACATAACCCTTGTGTCAGTTGATGGTCGATTGGAATTTATTTTGTTAAAAATTATTGATTTTGAATTTCTAAAAATGTCGTGGGGTCAGGAGCAAGTGTCGACGTTGATTGACGAAGTACAAAAATATCCTTGTTTGTACGACGTGAAAATCAAGGCTTATAAGAATAGGCATTTTTGGCAACAATGTTTGCAAGCGCAATTCGTTTATTATTAGTAATTAGTAATTCTTCAAACTGTTCATTTGTCATACGTAAAAAAAAATTTAACTATAAATTTTTAAGAACTGAGGAAAAGAGTATTGTGTTGATTATTTTTTGTTAGAAACTGTTGTTAGAAGCACAATAATACTACGCGGTAAGTCCAGAAAGTAAATTCCGTTTGGTAATGAAATGAAATCAAGTATAAATTACTATAAATACAGAAAACTATTTATTGCAAAACAATCTACAAACCTTAAACTATTTTTCTACATAGTTCCCATCATTTTGTAAGCATTTGTCATAGTGTGGCACAAGTTTTTGTATTCCTTCTTAATAAAAGATAGCTGACTGTGTTATCAACCATGTGGTAACATGTTCTTTGAGCTCATTTTTCGAGGTGTCATAATATTCTTCGCTTTAGTCCTTACTGGCGAGGAAGTGTGCCTCCATTCAGGGGTATCATAAGCAATTCAAGTCTCATCACCGGTCACTATCTGCCTCCGGAAGTCAGCACCACCATTATCGCTACGTGTCAAAAAGTCAAGAGCACTGCTCAGACATTGTTTTTTGTGTTGTTCTGTAAGTGTTTTTGGTACCCAACGAGCACAAAGCTTTCGAAAACCCAGTTTTACACTAACAACTTCAAGAGTAAGTGATCTTTAAATTTGCGGAAAGCCCATAGAAAGAGCAGAAATTGCAAACTTACGGTTTTCCTTAATCACTCATTATATTTCTGCTATAAAACTAGCAGATTTGTTGCTGAATGTCGACTGGTTTAATGTTCTTCCCATTTAGAAAACGAATTATAGATCTAATTTTACAAGCGGCGGGATTTCCAATCAGCGCCGCCATTCCGAACAAGCGCTACTACAAAGCGCACACAACAAACAGCGATTTCAATATGACGTCTTCTCCTTGACTCATAGCCGCGAATGCACGGAACTGTGAGCGCTACCGCGGCAAAAAATTACGAACGGAATTTACTTTCTGGGTTTACCTCGTACATTCCTCAATCAGGAAGAATAGAAGAAAGGTTGGAACGGGGCAATAATTAATGAAAAATAATTTTGAAAGCTACGCTGGTTTTTCAACAAGGATGAAATCAGTCAATCCAAGTTTTCGTATGTAGTCACCAATACATCTACCAATCATTGAAAAAGATAGGTATTACAGTCAGAAGGAAGCAGATACCACCTGTGTACATGGCGAAGCAAATTGCCCTAGTCAAATCGACTGTTGTTAAATTTTTTGTTTTGGATCACGAAAGTTATTTCACCTTAAACAATAATCTCAATAAGCTCAGATAATATTTATTAAACAACCGATTTATCTACAGCTCTCGAAATAAATTTATATATTAAAAGAAATTTGAGGACAAGGTTATGCTTTATATGTAGAATGCGAAAATTCAGTCGGCGCTTGATAAGATGTACATGATGCTGTGAAATTTCTTTTTTAGTCGAAATTAAATAATATTTAATGATATATTTATTAATCAAACGTAGCATGAATAACATACACAAAATAAAAAGAAATCAGTAGAGGTTGTGTCTTTTAATGCACCTCGTATATAACATGCCAATTTTGCATTAAGTACATTGTGCAAATAATTAAAAGGATATAGTTAAGATCTACAATAATTAGAATCTAATGATTGCTTTACGTACCAAAACAGTAGAAAAAGAATACAAAATAAGCAATTTCTGTCCACGTTCAATGGAAAAAAATAATTCAAGATAGACTCTAAACATGATCAGTACAGGTTGGTATCATGGAGTTAAATGGCAGTCTTACAGTGGCGTAAACATGCGAGGCATGCACCGGAGACATTTTTCCGGCATCGTTTCTCAACCTCAACCTGGGTGTCGCGAAATAGCCTAAACTCTAATGAAAAATCATTTTATGAGAAAACAATCATTTATTATAAACATTTTACTTACAATAAGTACACGTGTAAAGAAAATAAATTAATGTGATAGTTGCATTTGTTTTTCATTTAAAAGTTTCTCCATACGTGGGTCCACGTTAGAAACACACAAAAGCAAATTGTTTTCGAGTAATAAGAGACGATTCATGTATTTAGTTTTTAGCGAAAACCATTTTCACAGAGATAAGATGTGGCGAAAGGGATTAATATTTTCAATGCTTCTAGGACTAAATTTCCATATTTATTTCGACAGGCAAGCCAAAACTTATTTAAATATTCTGATGTAAATTGCAATTGTAGCTTTTGTCGGCAGAGATTTCGATAAGCTGGTCGTGAATCTTAACTGTAACTTAGCAGCGGCAACAACGTTTTCATTAAACGGATTCAGTATCCATCTCTTCGAGAAATCATTTTTATCTTCCGGGAAATACGTCGTCAACTGAGTTTTTAGATCACACAAATGCATCTTCATGCAATACAAACTGTGGTGAATAATAGTATCTTGTTCATTCAAATTTTTCTCAATATAATCCGAAGTGAATGTGAACATATCCAAATTTTTGCTTTGAAGGCAAATAATCCAAATATCAAGCTATTTAATGAAAGCATGAACGTTGTCTATCATTAATAAAATGATTTTACCACGTCCTTGTAAATTCACGCTCAAGTCGTTTAAATACGAAAATACATAATCTAAGTAAGCCAACAACAACATACAATGAGAATGGCGTTTGTTTATCCTAGAGAAATATTATTAATTCATCTCGCAATTCTAATACCGGGGTTAACACCCTCTCGTAATAACCATCTAATTTCTGCATGGAAAACAAGAGATTTTTTATTTGTCGCCCATTTCATCGCATAGTTTAGCAAACGGCATGTTCTGTAACGGCCGGCTTTTAATAAAATTAACAATTTTTACGGCTTCACAAAGAATTTGATTGAGATCTTACGGCATGTTTTTTGTGACCAATGCGTCCATTCCGTCCTTTGTATAAGACGATCTTTTAATACTTTCATTAATCCACTGTTCTCTCCTGTTATCGCCCTTGCACCATCACTACATACTGTAATACGTTTTGTCCAATCTATGTTAGTATAGTTTCTAGTAGCTTCATAAAAAAACATCAAAACGGCTTTTAATAAAATTAACAATTTTTACGGCTTCACAAAGAATTTGATTGAGATCTTACGGCATGTTTTTTGTGACCAATGCGTCCATTCCGTCCTTTGTATAAGACGATCTTTTAATACTTTCATTAATCCACTGTTCTCTGCTGTTATCGCCCTTGCACCATCACTACATACTGTAATACGTTTTGTCCAATCTATGTTAGTATAGTTTCTAGTAGCTTCATAAAAAAACATCAAAAAGACATTGTCCAGTTGCATGACCCGGTAGTGTTTTGCAAAACAACATATTTTCTTTAATTGCGCGTGTCCCTATCACATTCATACCTCACAGAACATAAAAAATTGAGATATGTTTGCTACATCTGTTGATTAATCAAATTTAATAATGTATGGAACATAAGTTTTGAGAAAAAAAATCAAAGGTAAAAATCGATTAGTTTTAAAAATTTTATTAAAACAGAAACATTGGGAAATTATTATACACTATTGAGTCATACAAAAACTAAATTCACAACACTGATAAGGGCCCATGGTCCTAATGGCGCGCAATTTTGGTAGAATTGTCCCCATCATTCTCTGGACGACGTTTATATTCACTTCTCGGATCTTCTGGAATATTCTGTCCTGTAACTGTGCTCCATTTTGGGCTTCCCAACCCTCGTCATAAACTTTTCTGCTCAGTAGTGCCAAAAATTCCTCAATGGGGCGCGCCTAGGGTACATTATGGGGATTGTCTTCCTTAGGTACATAATTCCAATTATATTCAGTTAACCAGTTCTGAGTGATTCTAGCATAATGACATGAAGCCAGATCGGGCATCATCATTTGGATGATGAACATTAATGAAATTTATTAATTTAGGTAGACATTTGCGAATATAGACGTTTGCTTCCACAGCTTCACGTCTAACTCTCCCAACGTAAGGTCTTGAAATTTCTGCTTGAAAAATACCGCACTAGACCATAATCTCGTCGGTAAATTTCGCTTTCGGTGTTAATTTTACGTTATCAGGACAATTTGCAGTATTGCACGAGTAAAAACCATGGTCACCCTTTATTTCCGAATTGGATAATGTGAAATATTTCTCATCGTCTAAAACAATAACTCTGTTGCCAATAAAATGTTGACGACGTAGCTGGGTTGCGGAGTATTTGGGACACTTCCTTCTTTTTCGATATTCTAATCCATTTTAGTCAAAATTCTGCCAACAGTCCTATGCACAATTCCATATCTACGGCCTGAAATGCACGTAGACGTCTCAACTCTGTCTTGAGCAGATTGGATGAGTTTGTTTATTTCATGTGGGGACCAAAACTGGAGGTCGTTCACTTTTCGGTAAATTCATGCATGGCATACCTTCTTCACATTCCTTAATTGTGCGGGAAATGGTTGACAGTCCAATATTTTGGTCTCGAAAAATGTTAACAGTCTCGCGTTTCAAAACTATTTCTGACAAATCTAACATGTCACCATAGTTGCACAAGCGAGCATCTTTTCTAGCCCAGTGGTAAGTGGTAAGGGCAAAACTAGTTTGGTAATAACATTCCTCGTCAAAACTTTTTCTCAAAACTTATGTTCCATACGTTACTAAAAAATTAACTTGAACTCACTTGCTGAATTATCTGATCACGAACATCGGCAGCGATGTCATTGATTCGCTTTGATTTTGTGTCGTTAGAAAGCGGTTTTTTCCATTTTCAAATTTCTTCCACGTGTATTAAAACACTGACCATATCAATTGCAGCAGGCAATATGAGGTTTTCGGCGATTGTATAGGATTTGAGCATCTTAGCTACTCTTAATGTTACAATATAAGATGCTTCAAGTACACTTTTATCAGTATTCACTTACAAATAGAAGTTTGTTGATTTCACAAGGTATTTAATTTTCTTTCGAAAAATTCCTAGAGTTTGTTTTTATGAGCCGGATGTCTAGTTTCCAAGTGTCGAACTAATTTTGATGATTTTATACTTTCATCGGAGAAAACTTGAAAGCGAACAACGCACTGTGGCTTTCCATCCAATGAGGTAAAACCATAATTTAAATAACTATCTTACTTTTTTTAGTCCTGGCATGGAAGAAGGGCAAAGTACGTGCGCCGTTACAACCTTGTCTTGTTACCAACCGATTCGCTGGATGTAGATGGCTCACTTCGTTTTTTCACAAATTTTGCATAAGAAATTAAAAAAAACAAATCAGGTTCACGGTTGATCGCACACTAAAATAAAAGCACCAAGCGCACGCTACGTATTTGAAACTTAGCTGAAGTTGTGCAATCGCAAGCGCCTCTTTTATACTGGTGACAGCACGACTTGTTAAAACGCATCCATATGCATGTTCAAACATGCTCTCACAGCGAGTATTATAGAAGGACACCAAATTACAAAGAGCATCAAGTTGTAACTTGTAAATTGCTCATGTATGTGTGCATGTTCATACCCGTCGCTATAAACGCAGCTACATAATATAATAGGAATAGTCGTATTACATTTTTTATACTGTCGGTATTTTCTTAATGTATAAAATTAGTGGAATGTGACTACATAATATTATTTTTTTTTTACATTTATAATTACAGTCAAAATTAAACTAGTAATATTAAGGCTTACTGTTATTATTTCTTTGGGTGTGTTCATTTTTTTACATTTACTATTTGGTGGTCGCGAAGCTAAGAAGGTTGAGGAACTCCGGTCTGCAATGTTATCTACATTTTGTTTTTAAATATGCTGTGATTTATGTTTATTTTTATTCACGTACTTGTGGTTCGTTTATACAGATTGCTGGGTAGCTTCGCTTTAAAATATTTTAATATAAAATGAATGGTTGTGTGGGCAGTTACACAAGCATATTTTTGTTGGAGACTGTATAACCTTTGGGTATCTCAGGACAATCTTTTTTGGTGCTACACAACTAGGCCTAGCGTTCAAAGTAAATGCAAAGTTGTAACTTAAAATACGTCATTCTTAACTTGTACCTTAACTTATCAATGAAACTTTTATATATAAATATTCTTTTGTGAATCATACACGTATAGTCTTGAAGTTTTGATTCTGATTCAAATGAATTTTGTAAACAATGACTTTTGAGGATTTCACTAGCAAAAGGGGGTATTTGCCCTCGTAACGCTGAGATTAGTACTCAAGCCTATATTTGTCTGAAATGTGGATCACTGACTTCTATTGATATCTTTTTATAATGCGCTACTCAGCGTCTATTTGGAAAACAAGTTCCTACATAATAGGATGCTTATCACCACACTGTATAAGTATTCTCTTATTTTCCACGCCTATTACTGAACGTTTTAAATTTAAAATTTCAATGGACAGATATTTCGAAAGTATTCAGGGAACTTTACTTTCTCTTCATCAGTCTCTAATATCTGGCCTGAGATACACTTTAATCGTGTATTTATGACTAATTAATTATTTAAAATAACGATCCACATGCACTTTTCTGATTTAATTGACTCTACATACTCCAATTTTATCGTGTGTAGAATTTTTACTTACTCAAAGCTAATTTTAGCATACACATTCTCAAATTCCACTTGGTACTTCTTAATCCTTTTGTCTATCGTTTCAAAAAATAACAATAATAGTACTAATAATAATGAGAATGATAACAATGATAATAATAACAATTAGAAATTAAATTGAACTTTTATTTATTCTTGAAGAAATGTAATGCCGGCAGGCTTAAATTATGTCGAAAATGAGTCTCGCAAAATAAATCAGTGAATCTCAAAGTTAAATCGATGAATCTCGCCAATATATCAGTGAATGTCCTCTTTTCGCGGTGCTTGTCCTATTTATCCCCTTGCGTTTGATGTTCCCAGAATTGTGTCCCCACTTGATATCATTTATTTCTGTTTTATTTAATTTTCATATTTATTTAACATTTTTACCCCTGTGTATTTTTATCTATCATAGGTAGCTCCGTTTTTTCCATCCCCACACCCAATCTCTCTATCTATATATTTTTCATCATAATTTTGGTATTTGTAATTTTATTATAGAATTGTAAACTCTTAGTCTCGCTATATCCAGGAACGACTTCTAATGCTCGTTTGAACAGGAAAATTTTAGGAGAAAAACTGTCTACGTATCATTCAAAATTTCTCGTAGTGTTTTCCTTCTCTTTCTTCCCCCTGGGCTTGTTCGTATGGTTTTTTCTTGTCCTTTGCTTTCATTCGAATGGCCCTTAACTGCATGTTTTTATCGCGTTGAGCATGCGCCTTTGATGTGCATTCCACTTTTGACACATGATTTACTTGTTTCTTTACGTCTTTTAAATATCAATGTTTTATTTTCATTATTTGTATTTTACAATGTTTGTTTGCTTCTGGTTACTGATATTTCCGTTGTATTTTCCTGGTCTTGTTCTTGCCGTTTGGATGGCTTATATAATTATTTTTCTTATTTTTAAAATGCCTGGACGTCTTACTTTAATCCATCCGTTTTGGCAAGGTTATTTATAAAAATATAATGAATTGAAATTAAATATGATTACAATGTTACTAATGCACAGAGAAAAGATTATTCTGTATCCTTCTACTACATTACTGGTATGTACAGCAGGTTTTATTAATTTACTTATATTCTAAGTGTTTAATAATCAAACTAACCTAAATTTTATTTACACCTCGTTAATAAAATATTTATACTAAATTGAAATATGATGTACGATGTGCATTTAAAAGACACAACCTCTGTTGATTTCTTTTTAATTTGTCCTTGCTTATTTAAGGTACGTTTAATTAATTTATACATTATTAATTCTATTTTTATTTTTCACCCAAGGTCAATTTCACAGCAATATGTATATGTATCAGTTTTTAGTATAGTTATTCAAAAATTCAAAAACTCATCACACACTTTTAAATGGAATTTCTCAATACAGTTTTAACAAGGATTTATGTGAAGCTTTTATAGCGGCCAACATACCTTTCAATAAACTAAAGAAACCTGTTTAACTTTTTTTTACAAAAGTATACTAAAAAACAATTTCCAGATACGTCTACATTAAGACACAATTACTCTCAAAAGTTCACTATAAAATAGATGATGAAATAAAATGTGACATTTCATATAGATTTATATGGATCAATGTTAACGAAACAACCAATATTATGGATAATTTTATAGTCAATGTTGTAGCTGGTATGTTGCGTCCAACACTATACTACAAATCTTATTTAATAGCTTGCAAAGTAACCAAACAAGTTAATCAAACGGCAATAACAGATATAGGTACTCGTAGTTTGTGAAGGTCTCTCTAAAATTCCTAGTCCCTATTATGAAAGCGAGGTTGTTTTACTTATAACTGATGCTACTGCTTATATTAAAAAGTGTGGTAAACTTATCAATGAAGTATTTCCAAAGATACTGCACGTCACTTGTGTGACACATGCTTTACATCGTGTTTGCGAATTCATCAGAGAACAGTTTCAGACATGTAGTACATATTTTTCCACAAATTTTGATTATCAGCCGAGTGAAATTCAAACTTTAGATGATGACGCTCAGAGCATAAGCAAATTTAAAGAACTGTTAATCCATTAAGAAGGTTGTAATTTTATATATAGGTATATTTACAATATTTTTCTCACAGTAAGTACATTTTCCTCGTGAATTTAAACAAGTTTGAACTATTCCGCCTCTTAATGTTACGGCCGCGGTCTCTAATGAGCAGTATATATTTCTATATTGAATAAGCTTAATAAAAATTAATTTTAAAGGGAGATTATAAAGATATGAATTTAATATATGTATATGTAAACTTAAAAGGAAATAAGTATTTTAATTCTCCGTATCATTAAAAATTTTGATCCTTTTCATCCAATGTATCGTGTTTTAATATTTAAAAATTAAATAGTAATAACAAGTAATATTTTTAATTCAAAAAATCTCTTTATCTATAACGTTGAATTTATACATTCATTACACAAGTAAATATGATGTTCTCTGTGATTTTAGGTATTCTAGTGGAGTGAGATGACAGGTATATGTTCTTGTTAAGTTTTCTATTAGATGGCTCTAAATGCTATTATAATACACTATCATAGAAATAAATGTAAAAATTGAAGCGCTTGACACAACACACGATAATATTGATAATCAAGAATGGTAAGGGGAATGACATTTTGTTGTAGGTATTTACAAAATATTGGCTTTGCCTGGAGTAACTCGACATAATTTCTCTTGTGTTGCCTTTCTTAAATTATTGTGAATTTGTATTTAAAAAAAAGAATACATTTAATGTAGTAACTGCTTATTACTATAATAAATAAAAACAAAAACCAAAACAATGCGATATACAAGTATGACATATTATAACGAGCCATCGAAAAAATTCATAATTGGAGTAGACTGTGAAATTGGGTTGGTACTTTAGCCACTTCCACATAATGACACATTACTTGATGCTTGACAGTTTCATTTGGTTTCATTGTAAAAAAAGGTTATGGCATTGAAATGATACTACAACAAAAAAGAAAACAAATAATTTATTTAATAACGAAATCATAATCAAAATTTACACATAGCTACAGAAGTTGTTGAAAATGTTGTCCATTTACATCTAAACAAATTTAATTTTCTTAATAAGAGTTTTGAAAAATTTGGCACAAACTTATAGTTTCAATGTCAAATAATAAATGTCATTATGTGGAAGTGGCTAAAGTACCAACCCAATTTCACAGTCTACCCCAATTATGAATTTTTTCGATGGCTCGTTACATGCTAATGTCATAAATTAGAGATCCAACGCATCAGGCCGAAATTACGATGGACCATATAAATAGTCTATAACATGGCTAACTACAACAAGCAGTTACTGAATAGCACTATTCATTCAGTTAGCCGCACATCTGTTTTTATCATTGAATTGTGACGCAATTACTTCGATATTACAGTTAAATTCCTTTCTTCATGGGCGTAGATAGCGTGAGGAGTTTTTAAAAATTATTTTATTTATTAGTTTGTATTTCGTAAGATAAATTGTAGGGTGAGTTAGTTTCTTTTTTTTTTCATTGTTTTAACTGTTAATAACATAGGTACTTCGTAATTTTTGTAATAGATCCTGTTTAATATCGTTTCATCGAATCTACTTCTCCCAATTATTTCGATGTATAGTTTATTTCAAATTATAAGAATATAACTTTGAACGGCTCCAATGCTTTTATTTCACCACCAGCGGCAATAACTACCTGGCCGCTCAATACGATTATCTTTTACGCAAACAAACTGCTGAGGTCCGTAATGACAAAATTTAAGTAAATTGTAATTACTGCAATTTAGATGAAATAAAATTTAATAATAATATAAGTACCAGCAGTTGTCGATTTGAATATATAGTTATTATATATAGTTAAATAGTCATTAAATTACAATTTAGATCAAGTAAAATTTAATAATAATATAAATACTAACAGTTCTTAATTTGAATATATAGTTATTATATACAGTTAAATAGTCATTAAATTACAATTTAGATGAAATAAGTGCTTAATATTTATTAAACAAAATTTAAGTAAATAGAGTTAGGAGAGTTGGTATATATTACATCTAATATTGAGTCTATTTATCATTTATTGTTAATCTTTACTGCTGTATACATATTTGATTTTTCTCTCTTTACTTAACGAACATGTGACGACCTTTTCCTGAAAGTGTTAGTGATTATGTTGTGGATAGTGATAATACTGTTGGAGCACGACAGAGAAAGCATATATCAGAAGATGCAAAACAGATAATTGTCAATGTCTATCATACCCTGATGAAAGAAAATAACGAACTACAAACCCAGAACATTCAACGAACGTCGCAATTAACCAAGGTGCCTTTTGGAACAATATATAAAATAATTAAGAATAACGCACGGCCTCGAAAGCAAAGAAGTGACAAAGGAGCACCGAGAAAAATTGAAGAGTATGAAATTGATACTATTAGGCAGCAAGTATACTCTTTCTACAGAGGAAATGTTGTATCTACACTTGACTGCTTACATAAAAGAATCAGTGATGAGCCTATAAATATTCAGTGTTCTAAAGCAACCTTGTGGCGGACGCTAAAGAAAGCTGGTTTTAAGTTTGGCACTATAGACAAACGTCGCACAATTATGGAAAGCCCGAGGTTACAGAAACTTCGATATGAATACTTAACGGCAATTAGAAGGTATAGACAGGAAGGACGATTCATATGTTATTTAGACGAGACGTGGTATGACACCCATGACACAATTTGCAAAGGTTGGGTGGATAGTTCAATTATGTGTCAGTTGGACGCGCCGGTTTCGAGAGGGAAGAGAATAATCATTCTTCATGCTGGGTCAGAAAAAGAATGGATCGGACAGCCGCTATTATCTGCTAAAAATGTTAAATCCTCAAGTTTAGATTACCATGAAGATATGACCTCATCTTTATTTGAAGAATGGCTTTGTGACACTTTGCTGCCAAATTTACCAAAAGATAGTGTGATAGTGATGGACAACGCTCCGTATCATTCTCGACAGCAAACCAAAGTTCCTACAGAATGTAATAATAAGAAAGATATTAAAAATTTTTAGAAGCAAATAGCAAAGATTTATATTTTGAGGATCATTATACAAAAAACCAATTAATAGAGGTGATGAAGACGAAAGAATATTTAAAGGATTATTATGTGGATAACAGAGCCAAAGAAGCAGGACATACAATTTAGCGTTTACCACCATACCATTGCATTTTCAATCACATTGAATTGATATGGGCCCAAATGAAAAATACCATAAGACGAACAAATCAAACACCGAAATTTAGTGAAAGCAGTGTAACACACATAAAAAATGCTATGGAACATATAACTGCTGTAAATTGGAAAAATGCTGTTAAACACGCAATAGCAAAAGAGACGCATGTACAAAATAGTAGCACCTTTGATTATAAATTTGCAATACGATTCAGACACAGACACCGATTTGCAAGACGACTCAATCACAGATGATTTATGAAATGCGGTGACACATAAAATTTTTATTGTGTATTACAAATAAATTAGCTTTCTATATCTATATGTATCCACTCCACATGTTGCCACACGATTTGTAATTTTTTCTTAGTATGTAAACCCAATGTACAGATATTTTTTATTATATACTTGAAATTAACAGCGTTTTATTATTATATTATAGGGCCCTAATTTATAGTCAATACGGCCCCTAGATTCATACGTTGCAAATAGGTAAACCGTACCCGTTCAATAAGGAGACCAGGTATAATAATTATCATCACAGAAGGTGGTGCAATAAAAGCATTAGAGCCGTTCAAAGTTATATTCTTATAATTTGAAATAAACTATAAGTGTCCGGCGAATTTCGTTAAGTTTCAATAACTTACGCATACATTTCTAATTTTAATTTATCTAGAAAATTGTTTACTTTTTCAGATATGATATGGAACAACGTCAAGAATGGCATCGTGAAACCATGGCGAGCTGGATTAAGGGTCATACTGAATGTATGTCCATTGCCAGTGATTCCGAAATTGATTGCAAAGTCTGAGAAATATCGTTAAAAAATTCCAAGAAATCGCACGTAAAACGTTATCGTAAACAGATACACAGAAATTAGACCCGTTTGAATATGACAATTTTAACTAAGAACAGTGTGCAACTTTAATGACTGCAAATATTCCATTAAGTAAACATAACAATTCCACCTTCAAAATATTTCTCCAAAAATATACTGGTAAAATGTTCCTGATGAATCCACCTTACGCAAATATTATGTTCCTAGATGGTACACGAAACCAGTAGAAGTATTAGAAGCCATCTTTCAAGTCAGTACCTATGGATAAGTTTCGACGAAACTGTCGATATATTAGGACGCTATGTGGTAAATGTTGTATGTATATCCAACTATTCCATATAAGGCATATGTAATAGCAACAAAAGTTATAAATACAGTTGATACGGAAACAGTAGCTAAATTCATTTACGAAAATATTCACCAAATGCTTCATTAGGACGATAGGTACAAAGAAAAAACAGGCGCGGCTAGTGATGATGTACTGTTGAGGCACGTACAATGATGCGAGTGCTTCGTGTATTCTCGTGTACTAACTGTAGCTTTTTCTTAGTAACCGAAAACACACGAGGCACTCGCATCATTGTACGTGCCCCTGCAATACGTCATCACGAGCCGCGCCTGATTAAAAACAGGCAGACTGTTAAAGCAAATATATCCTAATATTCTGCATATTACTTGTGTAGCGCATACTATCCACAGAGTCTGTGAATATATCAGAGACACCTTTCCGGAAGTTGATAGACTTGTATCCACTTTTAAAAAAGTTTTCAGAAAAGTACCATTGAGAGTAGCTCTTTACAGTGAAAAACTTCCATCTTTGTCACTGCCTCCCTCTCCAGTAATAACTAGATGGGGAACATGGTTGGAATTTACTAGTTTTTATGCAAAGAATTTCGATAGTTTTCAAAATTTCGTTGTATGTTTAAATGACGATGCTCGAAGTATTTCTTAATGCAAGGAACTAATACAAATTCCAAATTTAAAAAATCAGTTGTACTTTCTTCGGGAACAATTTGGAAATTTTCCAAAACTAATCACTTATTTTGAAAATCAAAATCTCAAATTAAATGATGGATTAACCTATTAATAATTTGAAAAATATTCCAAGTGACTTTGGATGTGGCCTTCGGCAAAACTTAGACGCAGTTTTTAATAGAAATCTAGATTTAATAACATTGCGGCAATTGTGTATGGAGACAATGCCTCAAAATCTAACTGCTAAATACGCTGAAATAAAAGAATATTTCCAGTATGCACCTATAACCAGTTGCGATGTAGAAAGGACGTTTTCTATCTACATGGATGTATTTCATTCAAAGAGAACAAATTTTACAGAAGAGAACCTTGAGAAAGTGTTACTAGTTAATATTAATACTCCTTTACTCAACTTGAACTACAAAATGAACAAATGAAAATGTATTTCATATTTTATAGATAGCCACCAGTTTGTTTGCCAATTATATAAATAAAATTAAAAACTTTTTAAAAATCCAATTTTTAATAGTACGCCCGTGGGCGATGAGTCATGGGCCTCTCGTGTCCGATCTCTAGTCATAATGCATGTCTTCAACCAATTTCAAAAACTATAATCCCTATTCACCAGAAATACACGTGAATTACCTTGAAAAATAGGACAGGATTTATTCCGTCAAATTTGTATATGTGGAAATACATGTAATTTATGATCGTGTATTACTATCTTAAACTCTAAGTAAACTATCTATAATTTATACGGTATAACACGTAAATGTCAAAAATAATAGTATCTTCTTACGGTCTAAGTATATTAAAGTATATTAATATTTCGTAGTCAAATAATATTTCGCACAATCATTTCCTTCATAAAATACGCTGGTAATTATTTTGTAGTGATGCTAAATAGATATTGGAATAGAATATTAAATATTAAAAACTGTTTACATAAATTTGAGTTATAACACCGATAACAAAAGATATAAACGTGTTTGCGTATTTTTCATTTAAAAATATTTGTCTCTATTTCTCTCTCACAACTGTAGAATATATCTAATTCGAAATTATAAATATTCGATTATACAGGGTGTCAAAAAAAGTTGTCCGGAAATTTTACCCACTAATGGTTCTCATTAAGCTAAAGAAAAAGTCTTAGTAAACCTACGTTTTAAAATCATTCATTTCGGAGATATAAAAAATTCTAATATTGTTATTGAATAAAGCTATTTAGTCATTAAATGTTCTTTTAATAGGAAAACATACATACAAAAATTAACAACTCAACAAGTAATGCTTAAATTATATGTTCGACATGACCTTCTTCCATGTGCAAACATGCTCGACATCTACACACAAAAGAATCTGCTATATGCCCCCACGAGCACTAGATTTGCGCCGACAAATATCTTTCTAAACTTACCCAACTTACCTACAACTCATGGTTGCCCCGGAGATCTTTTGGCTAAAGGGCTAACTCAGTTAAGAGGCGAGTTGCGGGGAGGTTCTTACATAAAAAAGGGCGCCACCATGTTTATCTTTAGCCAGCAGAGAACACAGACTCTGCCGTAGTAAGTGGATAACTTAGTAATCTCGAATAAGTTGACACTCAATTTAAAAAAAAGAAAAACAGAGTTCATAACAATAACAACTATATTTATTATATAAGCAAACAAAAAAAAATATATATATATATATATGTATATATATATATATATATATATATATATATATATATATATATATATATATTATACCAGAGAGGTATAAGTATGGAGCAAACAAAATATTTCTTTTTAAATAGTTGGAATATCATTGATCATTCTAATGTCGTATTCTAAATTATAGATTATTGCATAGGTAATCCATTAAAGCTTTAATGAACCTTACACAGATTCGATACACTCAGTATATGCAATAAATTTTTAGGTGGTACACACAAATAGAAATTATTTATGTAATAAATTATTAAACCACAATGTATTCACATAATCGGATACTCCAATCAGATAGTAATATACAAATAAAGGCTCAGCCTGTATATGCAAAAATATATGTTTAAGAATTAAAAAAAATGTATCTACAGTATTTTCCTATAATTGTGATAATTTACCAATTAAATGGAAAATATATTATTTAAACAAAATTAGATATAAAAAATCACATAGGAAAAATATTAAATTTAATTTACTAAAATTTCTTTACTTTAAAACAAATCTGACATGGGAGATTGATACTATAAAAAAATACTACTGCAATTTGAATTAGAAAACTGATTAAGCGATTTATATATGAAACGAACTTAGTTAAATTTTATATTAATGCAAGAAAAAAAAATAAAATAAAATGATGAGTCGAACACCATGTTTTAGGACACCATGCGTTCCTCCAAAATCACTATTATATTAATTTTCTGGGACTCTGTCACAAAAAATGTTATTCTACACACACTACCGTGCGTGATAGATGACCCTTAGATCCTATTGCGTTGTTTTCCTGTGCCCAGGTAATTAGATGTCTGCGGATGAAATCAGTCTCTCCTCTAATTAGGTGGATTTCACATTAGCCGATACTAACAAGCAGTTTTTCTTAGCAGATTCTAACAAGCAATTTTTCCTAGCGGATACTAACAATAGCCGCTTTTCCCAGCAGAAAATAACACAGCAGCTTTTCATTAGCCGATACTAACAGCCCTGAATAAATGAGAAAAAAAAAGAATAAGTGGAAGATTCCAGAGTAATAGAATAAACGGAGAACGATGCCGTGATAAAATTACAGTCGTCCCCTTATCTCAGAAACTCACCTGAAGCAAACACGTGGTCGTAAAACTTTCAAATCCGGGGAATAAAAAATCCTCTATTAAATAACATTATACTAGTGAATTTAATGAAATTAAATCAATTTTGACAATTCCTGCATGCTGCAGAACAGTAACACTGTTTTAAATCAAAATGACTTTTAGTTTTAACACTAGTTGCCTTACCTCAAAGCGGAATCGTTAAGAAATAGAACGTCCAGAATGATTGTGCGTGAATTTAAGCAGAAAGGTGGATACGTCATTAGTAAAAAAAAAAACTACTACCCCCAGACGGAATATTGAAATAAAAGACAGATAATTACTCAGATATCCTGACATGGTTAAAAAGCAATTGAGGAAGCCAACATCAAAAATTTATTAATTAATTCGCAGTAATAAAGGGT
The DNA here is from genome assembly GCA_935421215.2 of Melolontha melolontha. Taxonomy (NCBI): domain Eukaryota; kingdom Metazoa; phylum Arthropoda; class Insecta; order Coleoptera; family Scarabaeidae; genus Melolontha; species Melolontha melolontha. The sequence goes on from OW285243.1 coordinate 790,969, forward strand.
TTATAACCGATTAAAAATTATACCAACCGTTACAGCGATCTATAACCAAAAGTTTAACAAAGTCTCGCCTAGATGGCTCTCCAAAGAAACCAAAATGTAAAGACCAGAATTAAGTGAAAAGAATGGTTATTCGATGAATTAAACCATCCTAATAGATATACAAAATATAACAATGTCCTGTATATCTGAAATTGCCTAATATACGAACCATGACTCGCATAAAATTTCAAAATGTCAAACTTGCGCAGAAGTATATACAAACCTCCGGAGTAAAAATGGATATAGTGACATCCAATATATTTGAACATACAAACTTATATGAAGATATTAGAGTTTGAAATAGCCTATGATTTTCGATAATTAGCAGTTAAAGTAAATAAATTATATTAAACGATAATATATAATTTTGAACAGCCTATGATGACTTAGAGTTAGCAATTAATTTAAATAAATTATTAAAAATGCCCAAACGGTATAAGGATCATTTTTAAAGTCGCATTCTTTCGAAGATCTCTGAAGAGTGATGAATTGTGTCACATGCGTTGTGTATTCGTCGCTCTTCTATGTCATTTACAGGTGTGGAATAAATTAACGATTTTAAGTAACCCCAAGCAAAAAGTCTAGCGGATTAAAATCAGGTGATCTAGGTGACCAAGCATTTGGACTTATTATTATATATTATTATTATATTATTTAAATAATGAATTTAATGGTAGATGGATAGTACGGGGGCATCCTATCCATCTACCATTAAATTAATTATTTAAATAATTACGAACAATGTGCCCAAAATTTGCAGGCGCGCCATCATGCATAAACCACATCTGTAACTTATCCTGAAGAGGTACATCTTCTAATAATATTGGCAAAGTATTTCGCAGAAATTCCAGATAAATTTCAGCAGTTAAGCGATTTGGAAGAAAATCTGGTTCTATTAGTCGATCGTTTAGAATACCAAGCCAAACATTAACAGAAAACCTATGCTGACTCTTTGATTCCACAACAGCGTGAGGATTTTTGTCCGCCCAAACGTGACTATTATGAAAATTAATAATGTCGTCTTTAGTAAATGCAGCTTCATCGCTGAATCAAACTATAGCAGGAAAGATAGGATTTTCTGCAATTTTCTGCAAAATCATTTCTTAAAACACACTTTGCGAAACGTAGTCAGGAGCGGTTAGTGCTTGCACTCGTTGAATGAAAAGGATACAATTGTTGCTGGTGTAAAGTCCTCCAAACTAGAGGAGCGTTAATATTTACTGCAGTAGAGATCCCTCTAACACTAATACCTGGATATTCTTCAACGCTTCTTAAAACATCCTCTTCTACTGCACGAGTACAAACAGATCAAGGTCTACAGCATCGTGATAATTTGGATTAAATGAACCCACCTCTGATAGATGTTGATGCACTTTTGTAAAAAATTTATCACTAAGCAAAATAAGGTAAGCTTCCGCATAAAGGCGACGCGCCTCATAAGCATTACCATTAACAGCACCATAATAAAGTGAATATTTGCCATTTCTGCATTCGTGTATCTATTCATACTTATCCTACAGCAAAAGCGAGATCGATATAACATATGACATCACAGTAAATAACGAAAAATAAAATCTATGGATACACATTTATTGCACATGGGTAACATAAGCAAAAGTCTAGTTATACTTTTGATGAAAAAAATAAATCAATTATAACTAAGAAACAACTGGTTTTAAGATCTAGGTTTACTAAGACTTTTTTCTTTATCTTAATGAGAAGCGGGTAAAATTTCGAAAAAACTGTTTTTAACACTCTGTATATGTTTTTACAAAGCATATTTGATTCTTCTTAATAATAAAAGAGGAATGATAACATATATCTGCAAAAAATATTTGTTTTTCAACTGCTTGTATGTTTTTGGTAAATGTTATGTTTTTTTAATCTGCTGTATCGAAAATGATCTTTTTTCCCCTAGTTTTTTTGCAAAATACAAATGCAAATTTATTGCCATTATGCAGCAACACTGCTTTTATTTTGACGAATCAAGGAATAGGCCTCACTCAGATGAATTATATTCTATTTCAAAACACTGCATTAGCCCTTGAACATCGCCACAAAAATAGTTATTTTCATAACAAGCGCAGGAAGATAGCGATTTCGAAACGAAACCAGGAGTTACCGAAACAAACGGTACCTGCATGAGTTTCGAAATTGCTTTCCTGCAAATGTTATGAACAACGTTTTTCCTACAATCACAATCCTACAAAGTGTCACAGAAGGATACATCGAATCATCGATCGAAAATAAAAAGAAATTGGAAAAAGCAGATTTTTGTACGAAATCACTGCCTTTCGATCAATTAATGGCTAAAGTGATGGTTCGGCAAGCCATGCACGTGTGTTCGAATCCTACTTAAGGGCAAATTTTTTTCTATAAAAAAATTCGAATAAATTAACATCGTAATATGTAGAAAGCATATTTACATTTACATTACTTAGCAAAAAATGCAACAAATTTTCACAACGGCCTACTACGGGAAAGATATATATAATCTGTTTCCTTGATGTAACGCAAGACATCTCCACAAAGATTCGAAATCTCTGCCTTTGATAGCTTAGTGATGAAAGTGATGGTTTAGCAAGCCATGCGCGTGGGTTCGAATCCTACTTAAGGGCAAATTTTTTTTTATACAAAATTCGGAATAAATTAGCGTCGTAATATGTAGAAAGCATATTTACATTTACATTACTTCGCGAAAAATGCAAGAAATTTACACAACGGTCTACTACGGGCAAGATATATATCATCTGTTTCCTTGATGTAACTCAAGACATCCCTACAAAAATTCTAAATCACAGCCTTTGATAGCTTAGTGTTTAAAGAGATGGTCCAGCAAGCCATGCACGTGGGTTCGAATCTTACTTAAGAGCGATTTTTTTTCTATAAAAAATTCGAATAAATTAGTGTCGTAATATATAGAAAGCGTATTTACATTACTTCGCGAAAAATTCAACAAATTTTTAATACTAACCTTATTGATTTCATATTTTTAATTTAGTTTGTAACGTGCTCTTTAAGCCGCTGTGCTGGCGAAACAATTGTCGTGTTACGATTACGATTAAAAAAGTGAAGATTTTGACCATTAGTTTCATTTCTATTTTAGAACATTCTAAGTTCGAAAAAACACTTTCATTTCTTAGGCAGGAATATTGCGTGCGTAAATATGCCGTTTTAAGCCTTTGTTAATTATTTAATATTTGCGGAAGGTAAAAATACATTTTACCAATAGAAAGCGTGTTTCCTGGGCTGTTGTTAGCTCCAATAAAAATAACCCTCATTAGTACCTTGTAATCAGTAATGAGTCTAATGACTAAAGCTGAGAATTATATGGACACAGAAACTGTATTATATGAGCATATATGTTTCCAAAATTCGATGAAAATATGCAGAACTTTTATTAAAAAAATATGCAAAAATATGTAGAGTTAAAGTGATAGTTACACAACCAAATTATTGTCAAAATAGTAAATAATGTCAATAACATTTCGATATTTTACAAAATACATGTATAATAATAATAAGAATAAGTAAGTTAAACAATGAAACTCTTTGTATTTATATTTGCCTTTGTATAGTATTGTAAACATTTACAATTAAATGCTTTTCTAAATTCGCAACTATAAATGATCTTCTGCGATCCGTCAACAATAGCTTGTATGCTGGAAAGCTTCGCTCAAAGTCAATTGATGTATTGTATGTAATTGGCGCATACTTATATTCGCATATAATTGATGGACTCATCTCAATAGTTTCATCGTAGTTTCATGACATTTGTCATTGTGCTTATGAAAAATAACGTGATAATAAATGACATTAGACGTTAGTGTGGCCTTAGGGTAAGGTGTACGTTAACTCTATATCGGCACAAAATACTACGATTGAAGATATATATTTACACTACCGAAGAAAAGATCCAAATAATAAAGTGGTATTATAGAGGTAGTACTTTACGAGAAATCGTTGGACAATTTGCCTTTGCGTTTGAAAATCGTCCAATTCCTATTGAACATACTGCAGTAAATATTATTCATAAGTTTGAGACTTGTGGATGTATAACAAATTGCCGACAGTGTTTAGATTTGCAAGACGAAGAGCCTAGAAATAGGTATATCAACGAAGAACGGTAAGGTAGAAAAACTGCGATTTGTGCTGCAGCTGAAGCAAATGTATTTAATGTAAAACAGATATCGGCAAAAAGTGGAGTTAAACAGCGGATAGTACAGAGAGTTTTGAGAAGACATGAATAGAAGTAGCTAAAATTTCGTTCTACTTAAGAAATATTTCCACATGACGAAAATAATCGATTAGAATTTTGTTAAATAATAATGCACAAAGTACAAGAAAATCAAAATTTTATCACCAATATTTTTTCTACCTATGAAATTTTGAATTATGTATATTTAATAATAATATTGATTTACTTTTCTTAATATTATCTTCAAGTAATCTTGCCGTACTACTTGACTCAAAAAGTTTGTTGCGTTGCTGTACGCTTCTTTATTGTTTGATGTGATTTTGACATGTTGTGTTTAAATACAGCGTCTTTGCCGCTAATAATGTGAATATCTTTGTCACATGGTTTACATTTTCCATATCCTCGTCCTTTTCTACTTTTAGTCAACCATGATTTAATTAAATTCAGGTATGTTTTCCCATTCTTCCTTATAGAATTGAAAATATATTTTCTCTTCGGTAGATCTACCGAAAAATCGGTAGGGCTGGCGCAATAGGGACAACTAGCCCATTTTGGCCTGCAGTTTCTGAACGCGTGAAATTGGCGGTCCTTCAACAGTTGCTCGACAGTGACGTTTGAGTCAAATGTTTACTAATAACGGGTGTTCAGAAACTTTCGAAGTCAAAGTAGTACTTGAAAATATGAAGTCATGTCTGAGATAGATTGATACATTTACTTAATACAATTTTATAGGTTATCAAATTAGTATCTTCGATATTAGATTCTGACAATTTTTGACAGACAACAGTTGACATTTAATAATTATTACAACTCAGATACTTAAGTAAAGATATACGATTTTTTGTTCAGAGCCCACTTGACTTCGAATGTTTCTGAACACCCGTTATTTACATGTGGATATGGTTATGTTATATTGTTTTTTCTATTTTGTGATCGTAATAAACTCATTATGAAACTCACAACAGTATCGAAATGAGCTTCATTTCGATACGCTTTCTTTCATTTTTCAATGTTGGCGTTGTTCGAACAGAAATAAATATCTATTTGACAGAAATGATATGCGTACAAAAGAAAAATCTATATACTAGTTCCTATGTCACGTTTATATTTGTAAATAAGATATCAAGTAATTTAACGAAAGTTACTATAATATTTCGCGGATAGCAACATTTAAATTTGAAAATGTCAAGTATCAATGTTACCAACTGCATACTTTATATAAAAATAAAACTGAACTATCAAATTAAATAATTTAAATCTATTAATGTAAAATATTGTTTTCGATATTGTTGTGTATATAAACTTGCTTACTTACTTCTATATTTTGTTGAAAATAGGACTATCTTAATTCTTATGTTTATTTTCTACGGAAAAAGTTCGATTTTATTGGAAATATTGGTGGTATGTATATTAATTATATTATACATGTGTGATACATATTTCCATAAAATTAATGAATACATAACAATAGATATCGATAGATAATAGATCTGTATTTCAATCTTATTGTGATTATATTTACTCTATAATTGTAGTATATTTTAAATGTATTTTGTTATTAATAAAAATACGCTTAACGTGTTATTATTTTGTAGACATTAGTTTGGTATTTTCTTAATTTGGAGATATTAGGTATATAAAATTATGCCAGCATGAAGGTGTAAACCACATTATACCTAGATATAATTGTTCATAATATTAATAGTTGTCTTGACGTTTCTTACGCGTATACATTGTAATTATCAGAGAGCGGATTGAAGCGAGTGCATGTTATAACAGCCCCAATATTTGCTTGCTCGATTGCATTCGTCGGGCAGATGTTTTTTCCATCGTTATGTATTATGAATAGTACATTGTGTGTATTCCTTCATAAATTTAATTTAACAGTGGTGTGTAAGACGGAATATACATTCATATATTATTTCGTTAGACTTCGTTCAAATAATCGCTTAAAAAATTATATCCGCTAATTTCCAAACTGTTAATTTACACCTTATTTTTGGAGTAGTTTTCGTTTCTTCTTCTTAGTTCTTTCTTTTCTTAGTATTTCTCTTTATTTTCATTAACTATGTAGCACTCTCGTAGGGCAACCATGGTAGGATGGATTAGAGATAACACAGATTGGTTTCATATTCGTAATAATACCAAGATATATTTCAGTGCCTTTTCATTAAGTTTAAGGCGTCCACAAAAGTGTAAGTGTAAAGTGCAGAGACATGTTTCTTCGAAAACTCATCTAGATAACATATGTCCATCTGCACCTGATACTTTTAACGAAGAACTGTGTGAAGCTTTCACAGCGGCCAATATCCCATTCAAAAACCTTAGCAATCCAGTCCTCAAGAGGTTTCTTACAAAATATACTGATCGTCATATACCAGTGTATGTGAATACATCAGGGGTCATTTTCCAAATGTTTAAAAGTTAGTTTCATCATTTAAAAAGATATTTCTCAAAGCACCTTCACGAATGGCATTATATAGAGAAATATTTCCAAATTTTTCAAATTTGTCCCTGTATTAACTGGGAGGGGAATATGGCTAGAAGCAGCATTTTGCTATTCACAGTACTTGTATGAATTAAAAAACTTTGTTTTTCATCTTCAAGATGATACGCAAAGCATTTCTAATTATAAACACCTGATACAAATTGAAAATTTACAAAACCAGCTAAACTTTATTAAAGCTAATTTCCAGTGTCTTACAGATACGATTACTCACATGCAAAATCAAGATATTAACCTAAAAGAGGCGATAATTAACTTAGAAACCGTTATCGATCGAATGAGAAGTATGCCTTCTGAATTTGGAAACAACCTGAAATAAAAAGTTGATGCCATATTTAGTAGAAATACAGATTTGAATATATATCAATTCTGCACATAGCCGATTGAAAAATCTATACATTCGAAGTATGGTGCACTTTTGCAACATTTTAATCACCCACCCATCACCAGTTGTGATGTGGGGCGAATGTAAACTGGGCACCAAGTATATGGATTTACCTGCCCTGCAAAAAGGATTGCTTAATCCTACAGGTAATCTAGGCACCAGTACCGTTCGGGTAATGATCGCTTTAAAGCTTAAAGTAAGAAATTAGACGTTAATAAATTAAGGAATTTCCTAATGACCAAATAGATTATTTCAAATGTATTTTTATTTGTACATCTATTGTGGGCGGGCCTCTATTGTATTATGCTATAATATATTCTATATATAAGGAAACATTTAGTTTGTGTATTTAGTTATTTCTATCTTGTTTGGGGCGTTTGCTTACAGTAAGAAATTAGATCCGCTTCTCAGTCTCGAGTTTTGTTGCACACTGTAAAGAATTTCTTCCTGGGCCGTTACCACAAAATAAGACAGAAGTCCATGTTATAGTGGAAGCTGCTAATGTTAAAACAAGCAAGGATGAAAGTTTCGTTTTTATAAACTGTCCAGTGAGCAATATCATAGTGTTTTCTTGTGAAACGAATGTTAGAAGTTTATGTGGAATGCGTAAAGTGTACATGGACGGTACATTTTCGTATTGTACAAAATATTTTTTACAATTATTTACAATCCACGGACTTAATAATGGACATTATATTCCATTGATGTTTTGTTTGTTGCCTGATAAGCGCAGTGAAACGTATGCAACATTATTTAAAATGCTAACAAAAGAAATCTTTCGACGTCACTCTACAATACTAGGACCAGCTGAAGTTTTTGTAGATTTTGAGAAAAGCATTCACACAGCGGTTCGTGCTATATGGCCATCAGCACAAATCTATGTTGGTCGTTTGCATTTGCACCAATCGTGGTTCAGGAAAATCCAAAGTTTGGGTTTAACAGCAGAATTTAGGAACACAGATTCCGAAGTAGGAAAATGGCTGCGATATACATTTGGATTAACGTATTTGAATCCTGACGAAGTAGGCGATTGTTTCGCCTTTGATTTGTTTGCCGAAAAACCTGCTCATGCACAGGCCGACGAATACGCCGATTATTTATTGGAGACATACATAGAAAACGGTGCTCCTTTTCCTCCACATATGTGGTCTCCTGCAACTCCATCGATCACTAACACCACAAACGCATGCGAAGCGTTTCATTCCAAACTAAATGAGTTATTTTATTCAACACATCCATCTATTTATATTTTTATCGAAAAGCTTAAGGAATTTCAAATAGACACTTATGTTAAAATTCAAAGTGTACACACACCAGCAAGAGTTAAAGACACACGCGCAAAACAAAAATTAAGAACTCTAAATGAACTGTGTGAACAACTAAATAATGGAACAATATCACGATTACACTTTGTGAAGTGTATATCATTTTATTCATCAGTATGACTTCAAATACACTATTTTTTTATTATAGTTTTTATATGATTAAGTATTTGCTTTTATTATTGTTTTCATATGAGTACATATTTTTTATTTTCTATCTTTTTGCTGTACTTCAACTTGAAATACACTATTTCTATATTATTGTTTTTGTTTGCTTTATACGGTGCCCAGTTTACATAGACCCTCTGCGAGTACATTTTTAGCTAGTGCCCGAATTACCAACGAGATTAAAATTTCAGGTAGGTTAGTGGCCAATTTACATCCAGCCGTGATGTGAAATGGACATTTTTTATTTTTAAAAACTTTTAACATCTAGAAGAACTAATTTAACACAGGAACTCCTTGAACAAATTTTAGTTGTACATAGTAATGTTTTACACTTTCAATATTTCACATAAAATACATAGTTTTGAGTTTTGTTCCTTGTAAATTATTTTTATTCAAAATTCGATACGCAATTCGCTTGTCAGCATTACTTTTGTTTCAGCAGAAGTTGCTGCCCGTTACCAAACCGTTTATTACATTCGCTCTGTTGTGCATTGACAGATATATATTAACTGTATATGTAGGTATGTGCCACTTATGCAGGTCGCCACACGTATCAAATTGTTCGAAACTCACGAATCGCTTACAGAAACAAATCTATTGCGAATACAAGGCAGACGCTTATGGGCTATGAATCATTACTCGCTCGAGTCCGCTCTCTGGTGATTATATTAAAATCCCAAGATAAATAGGTTAGAAAAAAATATTAAGGTAAATTCTCTATTTCTTATTCAATTGAATTAAACTGAATGCTATATATTTTAGTCTAAATATATAACATATAGGTAAGTTTACCATTCAATATTTCCTACTATTTGTCTCCGTGTAGTTGTTTTCTTTTATAATTTGATATAAGTATAAAGTGTAAATCAAAAATATGATAATTTCCACACGTTTTAGTTAGCGACATCTAGTATTATAAATAGGAAGGACCGCCCATTATCGCCATATTGGTTATAAAGTTTGCACTACGAACATCAAAGGTACCGACGGCAGCTGTCCCTACTGAATGTTTAATATACTGTGGCGGTACAAACGATGACCTGTACCTCAAGGTCAAACATTAGTCGACTTAATAGAGTATTAATGATGTTCGGACACGGAAATTAATGAATGAATGAAGGACCTGCTAAAGAGGCTCAACTAAAAGAGAGAAATTGACTCCTCGTAATTATTTTGTCAAATTATTAATATAGTTCTTGTTGTACATAAAATACCAATTTATCCTCAAATACCACATAATGACACAGATCTTGTGCCAATATTTTCTTGAAAATTAACTAACTTGATAAATTTATATGAAAAAACCTCGAAAATGTTGGCATTAATTTTTTATTTTCGATAAATGCACATACATAGCTAGCGATTACAGTACCTAAAATTTAATCTTTATTTAATACTACAAATAATTTCAGTAGAATCCCCATATCTATGTATAGAACAATAAACGTTACCTGTAAATATTTTTAGATGCCTTCCGAAAATACCTTGCATAATACAAAATAATACTCAGACCATGTTATCATTTATTACTACAATATCTTCTATAAAATAAAAAGATAATTTACAAATATTTTTAATAATAAATTTTCCCTGACATATCGATGTGATGAATCATACTATAAATACTCGCTCATCTAATACAACACCGATTGCAATAAGGTCAATGCAAAAACAGATATGAATAATAATAATAATATACTATGAGATTTTTATTAAGTTTACGATATAATTCCAACTATAAAACAATTCTAAAAACACTTAATAAAAGAGAAAGTGAAAGTTAAGTCAATATGTATTATAAAATTCTTCATCTGAACTGCTTTTCCCGATGATTATTACCTTTAATTTCTTAACAGGTGCAACTGATATATCTGCCTTTGATAAAAAGAAAGCTTCTACGAAATTGAAAATATTTTATAATGGAATGAATTTTCTAATTAGTTTGGATTGCGTGTCAATTGCCAATACTTTAAAGTTATACATTACTGTTTATCTATTTTAATCAGTGTTAGGAAATATTCCGACTGCTGTTGGCACACACTGTAGGTACTGTAGGTTTATGTTCATTAGTAATGTATTTAACGAATCATTACCATACACTTATAGTTTGTAAATATTATATGCAAATTTAAAAATATTTTCTAATTTGCCGATAAAACAGGACAATTAAAACATCAAAAGCGATGCGTTTTTATAATCTGTAAACGTACTGCAATTTAGCTTTTCAAAAGTAGCCAATTGAGATTTATACATTTAATAATATTTATTAATAATTAATTGCATTTTTCGCGAAATAATGTGAATGAATTAAATATTAATTATTTTACGATGCTAATTAATAGAAATATTCGAATAATCAGCGTAAAATGTAAAATGTAGAAAGCAATATTTAATTCATTCACATTACTTTGCGAAAAATGCAATTAATTTAAAACAAGTATGAACTCCAGGCAAAAATATTAACATCTGTTTCCTTAATGTAACTTAAGGCTGCCCGATGTATTCGGAACCACAGTCCTTAATAGCTTAGTGGCAGAGTAATGAATTAAGAATTTATTTAATAGAAAAATTCGTATAATTAGCGTCGTAAAATGTAGAAAGCACTATTTAATTTATTTACTAATTGTAATTTTTTTAAATTTTTTATTATTTTTTTAATATCCCTATTTACATTATTAGTCTGTTCGTAGGAGAACAACGATTAAAATTTACTGGTCAGTCATAGGACTCCGTGCGTATTAAGAATGTTTTTAATTCTATTTTAAATTATATTCTTCACAAATACAGGCTGTCCAGAAACTCTCCTGACAAACGAAGACCGGAGTTTCCTCAGATAATTTTAAGACAATTAAACCCAAATTCACCTAGTCCGAAAATGCTTCCTAAGGGAGCTAGAGTTCTTTGAAGATGGCGCCTTGTATTTATTTTTTTTTAATTCCTCCAGAACGCTTCTATTTAGAAAAACAAAAACTGGTATGCTTATTTATCCTCCAGAGATGAATCGATTCCATCAATTGCGAATTTCTAGTACCGGTCATAGGCGTCCGTTTTGGGTAGGTCGACGGTTATTTTAAGGCATAACTTTTTTGTCTTTAACTTTTAAGCATTTGTGACACTAGATTATTAAATTTTCAGGTATTCCAGTACTAAAAGGTACTCTTACTTTAAGTCGGTAGGATACACCGTTTTCTAGAAAAATCGATTTGTAAATTTTTCGTTTTTTCTTCATTAAAGTTCAATTTTTTATTTTTTGCAATAGTTAGCTCTGAACTGCCAACAGAAGTAAAACCTACGTTTTTCATTGTCAAATTGTTGTCAGTTCGCGAAGTTTATCTTTTCATTTTTTACTTTGTGTTATTCAAACACAACGATTTCAATTAAAAAAAAAATGGTTTTTACTAATGAGGAATACGCCGATATGCATTTAGTTTATGGCGAAATGAGGTGTAACGCTCGAGCGGCGCAACGTAGATACGCTGAAAAATTTCCCAATCGTCAGCATCCCACTCACTCAACATTTACAGCTCTTCATCAACGATTAAGAGAAACAGGTTCAGTGGTCCCAAAAAATAATGAAACAGGGAGACATAATGGTGTAACAGCAGAACATGAAGATGTTATTTTAATGGAAGTTGAGGAAAATCCAGAAATTAGCTTTCGAAGACTATCTGCCATGTACCCCACAATTTCAAAATCTTCCGTAGGAAATATCTTACACAAAGAAAATTTATATCCTTTTCATTTTACAAAGGTGCAAGCACTGCTAGAAGGAGATTTTCCTGCTCGCGTAGAATTCGCTAGATGGTTACAAAATCAGAAAAATCAAGATGAAGATTTCTTCAGGAACATTTTGTTTGGTGACGAAGCTACATTCTCAAAAAATGGAATTTTTAATGTACATAATGCACATTATTGTTCGAGAATTTAAGCATCAGCATAGGTTTAGCATAAACGTCTGGATAGGAGTAGTTGACGATTATCTACTTGGACCTGTGGAATTACCTGCTCGTTTAAATGGTGCTGATTACTTACATTTCCTGCAAAATATTTTACCTGATTTGTTAGATGAGGTGCGTTTAAATATTCGGCAAAACTTATGGTTTCTACAGGACGGCTGTCCGGCCCACTTTAGCAGGAATGTACGAGACTTTCTAGATAATAACTATGAAGACCATTGGATTGGAAGAGGCGGTCCAGTTGCTTGGCCAGCAAGGTCGCCGAATTTGAATCCTTGCGATTATTGTGTTTGGGGATACATAAAAGCATTTGTTTATTCCGTTCCGATACAAAATCGCGCACAACTCTGGCTAAGGATACAAGATGCTTGCAACGAATTTAGAAAGAACTTTGGAATTTTTGCAAGAATTCGGCGTTCTCTAAGCAAAAGGGTAAACTTATGCATAGAGACTAATGGTCATCACATCGAGCAACTTTTGTAACAATCTACCTTTGATACTTGTTCTTTTTTTGTTAGTTTCGTTCCATTGTAATAAATAATTTGTTTTTAATTTATTAAATTAATTTTCATCCATGCCTTGATAGTCCAAGCCAACTTCGCTAAAAATAAGTAGGTACATAATAAATTGAACTTTAATGAAGAAAAAACGAAAAATTTACAAATCGATTTTTTCTAGAAAACGGTGTATCCTACCGACTTAAAGTAAGAGTATATTTTAGTACTGGAATACCTGAAAATTGAATAATCTAGTGTCACAAATGCTTAAAAGTTAAAGACAAAAAAGTTATGCCTTAAAATAACCGTTGACCTACCCAAAACGGACGCCTATGACCGGTACTAGAAATTCGCAATTAATGGAATCGATTCATCTCTGGAGGAAAAATAAGCATACCAGTTTTTGTTTTTCTAAATAGAAGCGTTCTGGAGGAATTAAAAAAAAATAAATACAAGGCGCCATCTTCAAAGAACTCTAGCTCCCTTAGGAAGCATTTTCGGACTAGGTGAATTTGGGTTTAATTGTCTTAAAATTATCAGAGGAATCTCCGGTCTTCGTTTGTCAGGAGAGTTTCTGGACACCCTGTATATGAAATTTAACGTATTAATTCAAACTTTTGTGTATATTGGTCTGTAAGAGAATACCTTCTCTTTTGTACCTCTCTGGTCAAAACGATCCTTCCAAGAATTATCTATCGAACGGTAATTCCAGGCATTCTCCACCATTCTTTTCGATTTCTGAGAATTGTATACCATATCTTTAATTAAATTTACGTTTGGAGTAGCCTATGATGTCAATATAAACTTAGAAACACTGTAGAACAGTAAGGTTTTTCGAAAGTACTCGGTTCTTCTATCGTAATCAACGAGATCGAGTTCATGAACAGCTTGAATTTTATATGGATATAAATTTAAATACTTTTTAAGAATAGTTGAGAAATATAACCCAACCCTTATAATCCCTTTCGAATACGGTGTATGAAGATTATTATAACGAGCCATTGAAAAAATTCATAATTGGAGTAGACTGTGAAATTGGGTTGATACTTTAACCACTTCCACATAATGACACATTACTTGATGCTTGACAGTTTCATTTGGTTTCATTGTAAAAAAAGGTTATGGCATTGAAATGATACTACAACAAAAAAAAAAACAAATATTTTACTTAATATCGAAATCATAATCAAAATTTACATATAGCTACAAAAGTTGTTGAAAATGTTGTCCATTTACATCTAAACACAAACAATTTTCTTAATAAGAGTTTTGAAAAATTTGACACAAACTTATAGTTTCAATGTCAAATAATAAATGTCATTATGTGGATGTCATTATGTGGAAGTGGTTAAAGTACCAACCCAATTTCACAGTCTACTCCAATTATGAATTTTTTCGATGGCTCGTTACTAAAAGTCTATTATAAAAGCATTAATATTTGATTATATTATACAATGTGTGTCCGGGAAAATCTGGGAAATCTCTCGGATTCAGATAGAACATTAAAAAATAAGATGACAAGCTCCCATAATTTTTTTCCTAGCGGCCCTCCCTACGGAGATACGGCCTCCTAAAGGACGCCACTGGAAATCAATTTTTCTTGAATAACTTTTAAACTACTTATTATAATTTAATGAAAATTTAATACGATAAACAGTAGTAAGGACCTCTTAAAATACTGCCCTTAAATTTAAATTAGCTTGTTTAGTTTAACAGGGGCGGACTAGGTTGTACATTATAAAGCTTACATACAAATTTGGATACCTTGAACATTAAGCTAAAGCAAAGGTACTCTTGTTCATTTCATTGTCGATAAAATGAACCGTTTTCGAGGAAAAAAAATAATCTAATAAATGTTTTATTTCTATTAAAAAGAACCATGTTTTTTATTTTTTTTTGTCTGCAACAAAGTGTGATACAAAAGTCATTCCAGGAACAAAAAAGTTTTAGTTTAGGTTATTTAATACGACAAAATTACAAAGATTCTTAGAAATGCAGTTTTGTCCCAGAAAGGCACCTTAACAAAAATTATGTTTAGAAATGTACCCACTAAAGCTTGCAACGATTGAACCTAAATACGCTAATTAGAAATAATCAATTAAAAACTTAATAAGTGGGTTCAACATGGGCTCCGTGAACTCTGATACAGTCGCGGGCACGACGAATAGAGGACTGCTGTACTCGCCACAACAACCCAGCATTGTTTCTTATCACATCACAATGAAATGTGATTCTCTGTAAAAGTTCCTCCCTAGTATCAATCGGAGAGGAATACACCAAGGTATTGAGATGACCCCACAGGTGAAAATCCATTGGCGTTAGGTCGGGAGACCGTGGAGGCAAGGCAATGGGACCTCCTCTGCCTATCAAACGGTTTGGATAGACGTTATTCAGGTAGTCGCGTACAGCAACGCTAAAATGAGGTGGGGCCCCATCATGCATAAAATACATGCTTTGGCGGGTTGCAAGTGGCAAATGCTCTATTGAATCCAGAAAAGCGTTCTGAAGGAACTGTAAATAAAGTTCACCATTCAATCGTGGCGGCAATACGCATGGTCCAATCAAAAAATTGCCAATTATTCCTGCCCAAACATTAATTGATTGGAACTGGTGTTGATAATGATGAACGATAGTGGCATGAGGGTTTCCATCAGCCCATACATGCGAGTTATGTAAATTTACAATACCATTTTTGGTAAACCCTGCTTCATCGGTAAAAAGAATAGTGCTAATGAAGTTTGGGTTTGTTCGTTGCTGATCTAACAGCCAGTTTGCGAACTGGATTCTACGAGGAAAATCTTCAGGAAGTAGTAGATGCACTTTTTGCAGATGATAAGGGAAAACAACTGTTCTTTAAGTACTTCATGAATTGTCGTTTTTGACGTATTAAGCTGCGCGGCTAATCTTCGAGTGCTTATTGAAGGAGTATCACCTACAGTATCCAAAATATTTTCCTCCAATTGCACCGTACGTACTGTTATTCTCACACCAGCATCAGTACTTTTTTTCGCAAAACTTCCTAAAACATTAAAGAAAGTCAATAATGTTACCTTATTAACTGGAATCGCCCACCAGTCTCTCTTATACGTTGGTCAAGTCGCTGAAATGTTTTCTGATTTGGAATATTGCGATTAGGATATCTTTCTTCATACAACCTTCTTGCTTCCAAAGCATTGCAAGATGCAAGACCGTACATAAGATGCATATCTGCATACTCACTAAATGTGTATCCCTTTATCAAACTAAATTTACCAAGATATTCAAAATTCAATAAATTAATATCGAAGTAAAGGATCAACGTGTTAACAATATGAAAGATTACAAGATTTAAAATTTATACGTCAATGCAAGATATTTATTAATTCGTGGGTACCATAGTAACGTTTGTAAAAACAATGCGTTTTTTAGTACTGAAAACAGTTTTATTTCAGGCTTTTGTATCACACTTTGTTGCAGACAAAAAAAATAAAAAACATGGTTCTTTTTAATAGAAATAAAACATTAATTCTTTTATTTTTTTTCCTCGAAAACGGTTCATTTTATCGACAATGAGCAGGAGTACCTTTTCTTTAGCGTAATGTTCAAGGTATCCAAATTTGTTTTTTTTTACTCCTTATCATACAGGGTGTTAAAAATGTAAGCATTAAAATGTACAACCTTGTCCGCCCCTGGTAAACTACACAAGCTAATTTAAATTTAAGGGCAGTATTTTAAGAGGTCCTTACTACTGTTTATCATATTAAATTTTCATTAAATTATAATAAGTAGTTTAAAAGTTATTCAAGAAAAATTGATTTCCAGTGGCGTCCTTTAGGAGGCCGTATCTCCGTAGGGAGGGCCGCTAGGAAAAAAATTATGGGAACTTGTCATCTTATTTTTTAATGTTCTATCTGAATCCGAGAGATTTCCCACTTTTTCCCGGACACATTGTATATAGACTTACATTTTTAGGGTAAATATATTGCTGTTTCTATCAAAGTAAGGTGAATTTATTGCATTTTCGCGAAGTAATGTAATTGTAAATATTCTACAACAGCTCAGTGGTCGAGCAATGGTCCGGCAAGCCAGAGGTCGTGGGTTCGATTCCTACTTGAGGGCGAATTTTTTTCTATGAAAAATTCGAATAAAATAGCGTCGTAAAGTGTAGATAGAATATTTACAAACTAAGGTGAATTAAATAAATGAAATAGAACATAAACTACAATTAAACGTAGCACAAACGGGCTCTACTTTAAATGTACCCAGTATAATTATCCACAGGATAAATTTAATGCCATTATGTAAAGAGATTTTTAAATATACTCTTGTAATAGGAATACAATGTAATTAAACAGATTGTGTTTTAAAATGCATCTGTGTATTACATGTCATATTTTGTTTTTAATGTTCAACGTTAATATGTTATGGCTTATATTACGATTTAACAATATACGTAAACACTTTAAATTTAGAAAAATATGCTCACGTACCAAAATTAATTTAAAAAGGTATATCAAAGACCATAAAATTCTAATGCACAGCTACTAAGTTTTCCTTTATAAGTATCCATTGTTTATTATTTTTGTCCTGGAAAAACGATTAATTTTAAATGGTTAATTTATATATGGAGAAGCCGATGTAAACACAATTCAATATTTATTAGCATAAATAAAGTAACCTGAAATAAAATAAACGCCTACAGCTACTGAAAATACTGTATGAAATATGTCTTGATTACATTTGTATACACTTACGTTTATGAGTGTTAAACATTGTATCTAACGTTGGAGAAATTAAATTGTGGAAAACAGATACAATAGTAGGAAATAGATCGATAATACGGACAAAGTTTCGGAAGAGTATTACAGTGTTTAAATAATTCTTTATATGGTATTTGATATCTATAAAAATGTGTATTTATTGCATACAATATTAACAAACAAATGTCAAATTTAAGTTATAAGTCTGGTGAAAACAAGTGTGGAGAATCAACGCGTCTAAGTGAGAAAGTCGTTGACTTCATCTAGACGCGGAACTTATGAGTTTTAAGACACGCTAGATGCATAAAGAAGACATTGATTTTTGTAAATGGGACAAGGAAACAAGAAATATGATAAAAATACGATATATTTATTTAAATCATACGAGGCTCGACAACCAATTAAATATACGTATAATACTTCTTTACTAACCAAATATAATTGGTAACAAGATGCAACAAAACATTCAAAATTGAAAAAAGAACACGGCTTTTTAGAATGCAGATATTCAGTTGAAAAATGGCTTAAGAGAAAATTTTTCTACATCTGAAAAACACTTAACGTGTCCGAGGTGGTAAGAGACCGTTTGACGAGAAGAAAAGGATTCTAATGCGTATAAAATTTATTTTATCATAAAATATTATAATTAATTTTTGAAAAACGTTTTTAAGTTTCATTATCAATAAAGCGTATACATTTTTAATTTTATTTACTTTTAACATTGATGTTGTTACGAATAGTCAATTATCCTTTTATATTGTGATATCAAACAAAAGTGTATTACGAAGACTTTTATAATTTATATAACGAAGAAAGGTCTGTATAGATCACGAAATACGATAAATAAGTTCATAGATTAAAGAATTGAACTTTCAAGCGTATATAGATAATAAATTTCTAATCAATTTATCATAATTTCTGTTATACAACAGAACAATAACGCAAGATATCTTAATGAACACGTAGGGATTCTGTCGCACAAAGGATCTAATGATATCTGTTTGTTTGTAATAATGATTGATGATACCAATCGATTAAAAACTATATAGTGTTGAGATAAGTATTTCATTCGGTAGGGATCATCTTCCACTAAATGAATATTAAATGACGCACTCTTTTAATACAATATCACTAAATTCAAAGATTCATAAAGCTTTTATATAGTGAATTAAACAAAATACCTTGTGTCATAGCTTAGTATTTGGGGGGTTTTTGCATCCCCTAAGCTAAGATAATACACAAGTGTGCTGATTGAAAGATTTATAAAATCTGAAAGAGGACTTCAAAGTTATTTGTGTATACATTAAGAATACTCATAATTTTATATGATTGTGATATGATTTGGATTAATAAATGATTCAAAATGCTTTATTGAGTTTATGATTTATAAATATACACTCAGACGCAAAAAAAAACGGGCCACTTATAATTTTTTTGAAAATCGGCTATGTTTGTTTTTTATTGTGGCTATTAGTTTACACATTTTATTTTTTATCGCCAAAGGACTTCCTCCTGGACTATTTACAAAACAACATGATATTTATTCTAGTCTTAAAAAACAATAATGCAAACAAATAAAAAGTATATGTATACTTAGCAAAATTTATGTTAAAACAATACATTTTAGAGGTACGGAAAACGAAAATTAAAACTTAAAATAGACTTCAATATTTCATGTCGCCTCATCTAGACCTAATTACTGCTTGTATACGGCGTGGCCACTAATACATATCACTAATGAGCTCACGAATTGCATTCTGAGGAATATTCTCCCATTCTTCTTGAAGAGCTACATGAAGCTCGTTTATTGTAGCTTACGTTGGTGCTATTGGACGAGATCTAACACGTTTACCTAACATGGTCCATAGGATTTGCATCCGAAGAAGATTCTGACTAGTTGATTTTTCGATTGTCAACTTCTGCCAAGTATTAACTGACGCATTTCGCTGAATGTAGTCTCGCGTTATCCTGCATCAGGACAAAGTCATCGCCAATAAATAGAGCGAATGGAACCATATGGTATGCCAAAACTTCCTAAATATACGTTGTGTCGTCAGTGAGCCCCCATCGGTGAACACTAATTCTGTAGTGGCCTCCATTGATATGCCTGTCCACACCATTACGAAACCTCCGTTATGACTGAGCCTGGGACTGACAGCACACTCTGCGAATCGTTCCCCCGTTCGTCTCTATACTCGTTTTCATCCGTCTGGTAAATGGAGAGAGAACCTAGACTCATCGGTAAACAGTAAATTACTCCGTTGCTCAAGATTCCAGTTGATAAGTTCACTGGCAAATTGTATCAACTTAGGCCAAGTTTCTGTCCTGAAAGCTTTTAATCCAACTTCATGTAATCTTTGGTGAACTGTCCACTTACATTTTTATCGCTAACCTCCAAAAGTCGAGTTTTTATGTATACTGAAGTCAAATGGCGATCCCGTAGAGAATTAAGAAAAAGGACCCTGTCGTCTTGAGTAATAGTTTCCCGTTTTCTACCACTACCTGGCCTTCGTGTGTTTACGCCACTCTCTTTGAATAGTAGAACAACTAACGTTGAGTAACCGAGGCACATACCGTTGGCCTCGACCATGTTCCACGAGAGTTATTAGTTTAACACAATCTTCAGTACTTAGAACCATAATTAAGAACAATGTTTAGCACTTAAAACCACAATTAACAATTAACTAGTCTGTCATATTGACAACAAATTATCTAGCAACCGAAAAATCCATAAAAAATTGTAAAACACAGGCACTCTAATAGAATGAATGGAACGTGGAACAGTAGAATGTTTATTGTTTATATGAAACGAAAATAAGTACCTAACAAATTCTTCTGTCTGCTTATAGTGAAGGAGGAAGTCTATAAATTAAAAGCCAAAATAACAAACAAACAGCCGATTTTCCAAAAAAATATAGGTGGCCCGTTTTTTTGCACTTGAGTGTATATTTAAAGTATTAACAATAAATGTATTCATTTGACATCTTGTCACCTTATTTTTTTACGTTTTATATTGGATGCAAGGCCTAGTTACAAAGAACCCGAAAGCAAATACTGAGAGATATACTTATTCAAAGTGTCAAATGGGATATATGCGTGTGTAACGATTTACATTTAATATAATTGGAGCCCGATTTCTTATTAGAGAAAAACTATCCAGCAACATGTTTTACACTTAAATCAAATACTATAATTACTAAATTTATGCAACGAATTGTACCTTATCAGCTCAAGTACTCGTCTTATATACATTATCATTAATTTATGACTTTAATACTGTTTCAGTCATCAGAATCACTAATTTCGTCATCCACATGTATTATAAATTTAATTTTTATATGGGATTTGCGAACTGTAAATACTCGTCTTCTATGCCAATTACGAGTCTGGGAAGAAAACAAAATTTTTGGGAACAATCTATTTTATTGTTTTTCAAATTATTCGCCTTTATGGCGTATACACTTTTGCATGCGTACGAACCAGTTCTTCCTGATTTCGTCTATAACTTTTGGCAAACAAATTACTGTATACCATTTGGCATTAAAACAGTTTTTCGATCCTTTAAAGGAATTGTTGAGATTTGTCCTGTACAGCCGAAGAAACAAGCGATCATTTTCTTGGAAGTGCTCCTTACACGAACAACTTTTGTTTAGTTCGATTCGTCTTGGAACACCCATACAGTAGACTGTTGGTTGGTTTCCTCCTCATACGCATATATTCAAGTGACGATGTTGTATACGGATTTTGCGGTTCCTACGTTAAATTTTTTGCACATCTCTTTACAACAATTGACACGAGCTGCTTTCTGTGCTTCGGTCAAATTATGTGGAATCCATCTGGAACATATTTTTTTACAAATAAATATTCATGTAAAATCGAATAAATTGCAGTCTGCAATATGCCAAGAGATGCCTCCACCTCACTGTAGGTCACATGTCGATCGTGTTCTATCATTTTCCGCACAGCATCGATGTTTTTTGGAATCAAAACAGTTTTTGGTCGACCTTTACGTGATTCATCACTAACTGAGGCACCACCATGACGAAATTCTGCAAACCAATTGTAAACTGTCTTCTCTGATGGTGCTTCATTACCAAAAGTTGACTGAAGCGATTTAATGCATTCTTGTGGAGTTAGGCCTTTTTTATAATCGTAAAAAATTATCCAACGAAAACCTTCACGAGTAATCTCCATTATTTTACAAACTCACTGTCTTAAAACTATCACTGTCAACAAACTACTGACTCAATTTCTAAGCTATCGCGGTTTCTCATTGACAAATGTCAAACTTTAAGAATATAGTGATTACATATGTCCAAAGCACCATCTAGTGGTCGATTGTAAAAATATAGAAGGTGTCCCTCGTACATGTACACAATTTTTCGAGTGACTGGTGTTATTAATAATATAGCTTCTTAGATTCTTCGTCTTCTTTGTTGTTTCGCTAAATGTGGGAGCGATATTTTTGCGGCGAATGTGTTGCTTGAACTCCAAATAAACTCTATAGGATTGAAAATACAGTAATATGGAGGTAGATGTAGTACTGTGTGACCTGCAGCAACTGCAACATTATCAATAAAATATTGCTTCTGAAATTTTTTCATATGCAAGACCACCAGGAGTTGCTTCTTCGAATAATCTGCTTCAAAATAAAGGTCATGCTCCTCTAAAAATTTTAAAATTTCAAATTTTGTGCTCGACCCATTAGGAATTTTAATAACTTGTTGTCAGTGATAACTGGAATTACCCATAACAATGACACTTTTTGGAGGTAAAGACGGTAGTGAAAATACACACTTCCAGTGTATGGATTACTTTTCAAAAACTTTAGTAATTGTACTTTGAATGTTAGCATTACAAATAATTAATTTCTTACTTAAATGAATTATCATATTGTTTTGGTCCAAATAAATAGTAGGTAGTAGTAGTTGTGATTGTAGAAAAAAGTTGTGTGTTTCGAGCACAAGTGTGCATTGTTGATTTCGAAAAAATGCCGCAACGATTTCTCAGTCGACAATGTATCACTTTGCGCTCTTAATACTTATGTAACTACTTTAGTTCATTGCAAATGCTTCCTTGAGTAAGCTAATGCATGTTTCTGAAATTTTCATCGTTTGCTAGTACGAACAATATACATCTTTCCTAATTTGACTAAAATATATAATTAAATTCCGGAGCCTTTCAAGGCCGTTGTCACTCGTACAATCTTTTTGCAGGGTTCGCTGTCTTGTCGTAATTTCGCTCGACGTTTCGCTGTTCGTAGTACCAGTTTCTTCAGGATCTGGTATTAGACGACTCTCATCGTCGTTGTTCTCCCTTGGTTCACTGGTGTATGACCGTCTTGCTCCACTGATCGTAACGGATTCTTGTAGTAGGTTATGCCAGGTGTTGCTGAGTCTATAACCATCCTCGCGGTTGGAGTTGGCGATAGTAGTACTAAAACATACTTCAACATTCTTCTTAGTTAGGATCCTTTCTGTTTTCTCGGCGGCTCTAGAAATATAAGGTAGACAGAGTATTCGCCCGGCGATGACCAATGAAGCAAGACTGTAACACACCAGTAAACCAAGGCCATATGTAAGGAAGAACGACAACGAAGAGATTCATTCTCACTGCGATTTCTGTAAGAGACAGTCGACTCGACTCGACAGCAGCGACTTTGAGAAAACATACGACAGTGATCATGAAGCGAACCCGGAAGAAATGGTCGGACGAATTAGTATCATCACTAACCTCATGCTGAATCCCAACTTCATAGAAAAGTGTATTCCCGAGCAACGTGCGAACGGCCAGACCATAATTGAAGAACTTCTACAGAACACACCGCAAATATTCATCGTAGATCCAGATGAACCAACGGTAGAAATACAATTAATAGAAAAGCTTCCTGAACCACCCAAAGAAGAAGAGACATCCAGAGCAGAAAAAAGAAGACAACGACGGCTTCACATACCCAAAAAATAGAACAAAAAAGCTGAAAACCGAACATGTAACCACACCACACACTCCCAGGGTAAATGACCAAACACTACACAAAACACTGTAAGACAAAACATCTAAAATTGCATCAATCATAGTCACAGAGAAAGACAAATGGACACTAATACTACAACTAATTAAGATACATAACATCAAGACCGTACTAAGTAAACTTGCTAAATCTGGAATACATATCGATCTTAAGACTGACGACGACTATCGCACACTTAAACGCGTACTTAACACAAATGACATAAAATTTTACACTTTTCAATTACGCAGCGAAAAAACATTCAAAGTAGTTATTCGAGAAATTCCTACTTTTTTTACTAACACTGACATAACGGACGACCTGACTGACCAAGTATATCCGACACTGAAAATCAAACGATTGAACGGAAAACACGTCAAACCCGCACCACTTGTTTTAATCGAACTGACGAGACAATACAAGTCAATTTACAACATACACGAATGCTGCGGACTTTCAGTCAAAAATCGAACCACTAAATACACGGACAGACATAATACAATGCCACAAATGTCAGACTTTCAGATATCATCAAAGACACTGTAACGTACATTACAAATGCATGAAATGCGGCGACTCACACTCAACACACTAATGCACAAAACCTAAAATTACACCACCAAAGTGTGCAAACTGCGGTGGTCCCCATCTATCAACATGGCTTAACTGCCCTAACAACCCAAACAACCCTGACAAGGAAACCACACCCAAATACATCCCAGCACCACTCCCAACAGTTAACCCCTGGACACAAAAACGAAAGAACACAACACCAAACACAAATGACGAACTCGCACTTGCTCTAGTAAAATGATAATCACACTTCACTCTACAAACGCAACAAGACAACAGATACACGACTTCGTAATTCAAACAGAGAAAATAGTCACACTTTACAATAACAAACAGTAAACACAAACGAAAGAATACGTGACAGAAACGCAAAAACGCGACAAACATACGCATGACAGGGCAAAAGCACACAACACTACACGATTAATTATTAATCAGACACAAACATAACATCACAACCCTGAGAAAATAAGAAACAATGGAGTGGAAATGGAGTTTTACTTCGACCACAAGAAAAAATCAATGGACTCATGAAACGAAGAGATTCAGTTTGATACCAGATCCTGAAGAAGCTGGCAGTACGAACAGCGAAACATCGAGTGAAATTACGACGACACTGCGAAACCCGCAAGAAGATTGTACTATAAAATATTTATTTATTGGGTGTTCATTTATTTATGGGGTCCAGTATATGTAGGTTCCTTGTAGTATATTACAGGGCGTATAAGGAACTATGGTTTTTAAAAGGTGACAATATTTGTTTTTAGCATTGTTATGTGATATTTATTGTTGACTTCATAACAAGTTTATAATCTTGACGGATTGTAAATATGTCTTTAATTTATTTCCTCACATACAATTTCTTTACATAAAAATTTTTAATTACTAAATGCAAATATCACAACCGGTTTCAACTTCTCCATATAGTGTGATTATTATTACCAGAGCTCTAATGAAAGTAATAATATATTATAGATCAGGCAGGGAAAGCTCATTTTATAGCCGAGCATACAATTTGTACGAAGCAATTAATAAGCTTTCGCTGTCGTCTATTATATACAATTTTTTTTCAAGCATTTAATTAGAATATTTCTTTGAGTAAGTATGTAGAAATTTATTTTTAGGTTATATTTAAATGACGGATTATACATTTAATTCTCTTTATTAATAAAAATAGAATTAGTGATGTTACAATTATTAATATTTCAAAAGTTTAACGTTATTTTGTTCATATTATTTTGACTGACTTTAAAAAAAATCCGAACATTCAGTAGGAGTTGATCAATTTTAATAAAATGCATATACAATGTTTGTTTAATCAAACTTAAGAAATTATTACTTTTTCAAACTAAAATATTGAAAAATAATAGTGATAGTCTACAACAAATATGTGATATCTTTAGTGTCAAATATCCAAACAAACCAATACCAAACAAAACAACGATATTTAGAATTGAAAAGAAATTTAATGAACCCGGTTCTATTGATAACCAAACAAAGTCCTATCCTAGCCGCAAAGTTTCAGAAAATACTTGTCAACTAGTATGTGCCTCAGAAAATTATTCATGGTTTTCATGGTATTGCTTCTGATTTAGACATATCAGCTTTATCTGTGCAGCGCATATTAAAGAAGAATGGCTATAAAAGCTACAAAATAACAAAACATCAGTAGTTATTTAATAATGATACATTTAGCAGGATGTCTTTTTGTGAGAAAATGATCGCAGATGATGGTTTCTTAAAAAATATTTTATTTACTGATGAGTCTTCTTTTTTCCTAGTCGGGAAGCATAATCCATCGGCGGTTAGATATTGGTCTCAGGAAAACCAACATCGGAGTGTCATTTCAAATAATCAAGTGCGGCAGAAGTTAAACGTTTGGGCAGGGTATTTGGATAATAATGTTGTAGGACCTTTCATAATTGATGGCAATTTAAGCTCTGAAAAATATGTACAACTTTTACAAAACCAAGTTCTTCCTTACATTTTACAACTGCCAAATATTAATATCAACAGATTATACTTGCAACAAGATGGGTGTCCAGCGCATAATTCTTTGGCAGCGAAGAATTTTTTTTTGTTAAATGAACAATTTCCTAACCGGTGGATTTGAACACGTGCCGAAACTCTTTCTTGGCCTCCCCGTTCCCCTGATCTATTACCTTTAGAGTTCTTTCATTGGGGTTATTTAAAAGAATCTATCTATAAAGGCAGTCAAGAAAGTTTTGCATATGCATCCATATAAACTTACAGTAGTTTAGGAAAATTTCAATGATGATTTACTAGATATAAGTTTAACGCTAAGAAATAAGTAATTAAACTTCTAGTTTCAAAAATTCTTTTATTGTAAATACCACTACAATATTGTTTCGCCATACAATGGCTTCATCAGGTGGATGAAATACTGAATATGTACAATGCAAGTTTGAATATTTATGTGAAAATTATTGGGGATATGGTGGTGGAAAAATTTTTACAATCTTAAATTTAGTAGAGGGGAGTTATTTAAATCTAGTTGGTCATTTAAAGCTAATCCTAAACTATTGTATCTATTAATTTCTAAGTTTTCTAACAGGTTAAGTTTTTTACTTTTTTCTTGAATGTGTAAAATTTTGAAATCTATATTAAATCTATGATTGATATCTATACAATGACTTGCGAAAGTTGAATCTGTTTTCTTTTCTTTATGGCTTCTCTCGTGTTCTTTCATCCTAATTTTGAATGTCCTCCCCGTTTGTCCTAGTGGTATTTACAATAAAAGAATTTTTGAAACTAGAAGTTTAATTACTTATTTCTTAGCGTTATAATGAAGTTTCAACAAGTATCTCCTTCGTCAATTAACTAGATATAAGTTTATTTAGTGACGAGGCCTGGTTTCACCTCAGTGGCTACGTTAATTCTCAAAATTATAGAATATGGAATACAGGTAATCCACACGTTTATAAAGAAGCACCATTGCACCCTATCAAAATAGGTATATGGATAGCGATGTCAAGGAGAAAAATAAAGGGCCCAATCTTTTTTAATGATAACACTAATGCTGCTAATTATCGTGAACATATTTTGGAACCATTTATTAAGCAATTACATGATGATGAAATGCAGTACGGTTACTTCCAAGAGGACAGTGCAACTGCTCATACAGCACAAGATACAATCCGCTTTCTGCAAGAATTTTATATAGAACGATTAATCAGTCTAGATCGTTGGTCATCACGTCCACCTGATTTAACTCCTTCAGATTTTTTGTTCGGCTATTTAAAAAATACTGTCCACAAAAATCGATTATATAATCTAGAGGAGTTGCAAGAGGCTATAATTAACGCGGTGAATCAAATTACGCACAATATGTTAATAAATGTGTTCAATAATATGAAAAAAAGAGTTGCTTTATGTATTCAAGAACATGGGCAACATTTTCAACATTTAAGTTAATTTAAAATCTAAATAGAGTTCTATGTTATTTGTAACATTATTTCTACTTTTCAAATAAAAATATGTTTAATAGAACCTCTTATTTTCAGCGCATTGTCCTTCTTATCACACATAAACTTTTTTAATGGACACTACCTCAATGTTACGCCAATGAGAATGATGATAATGAAGTTGAATATTTCGTGGCATGCTTAGAGATATGTATAAACCAGAGCTGCCAAATGCTGTGAATCAATTTCGCTCTCATTGTATTAACTATATATACGCGAAGTATAGAAGTGGATGTCATGTCTGTCTCTAGGATACTGTGTGTTGACAAGCTCCAACAAGAGCAAAATACATCCACATATTCCGGGTTAGATGTGACTTCTCACGAGTTTTTCATTATTCTAAAAACCAGGAAGGTGGCGTCGCGACGTGTAGCGTTTCTGCATACTGGTACAAACTTATTTTGTCGAAATGTAGAAATTAACGCAACACATTAGGCGACATTTACATGTAAAATGAAACTTAATACTCATTAGTTCTCATTTGTATTAAGTTCAATATATTAACTATATATACGCGAAGTATAGAAGTGTAAGTCATGTCTGTCTCCAGGATACTGTGTTGACAAGCTCCAATAAGAGCGAAATGCATCCACATATTCTGGGATAGATATGACTTTTTACGGATATTTTATTATTCTAACAACCAGGAAAGTGGCGTCGCGACATGTAGCGTTTCTGCATACTGGTACAAACTTAGTTAGCGCAACACATTACACGACATTTGCATGTAAAGTGGGGTTTAATACTCATTAGTTCTCATTTGCATTAAGTTCCGTAACAATGTTATTTAATAATGAGTGGATCCGTTGCGGTTTCTTATCCATTCGAAAATTCTTCGAGACATGCTTGAAATTAAATGATTTATGGTATTCTGGGGATGTCATCCCAGGCTTCTTGAATTCGGTGACGAAGGTCAAGTAGATTATAATTATTGGTGATTGGGGTAAATTACCCAGTCGATTGTCAATCATATCCCACACATTTTCGATTGGCGGCAAGTCTGGGAAGCGAGAAAGCCATGGTAGCAGAACCTTGTAGTAACCCTTGCTGAATGAGGACGTGAGTAGTCTTATTGAAAAAGGGGTCGAATTAACCTTCGTAACTATGGCAATGCAACAAGCTACAGTACGTTTCGTATGTAATCATTTATTCAAATTTCTGCCAATAATAACAACAAGACAACCTGTATTAAGAACTTAATGCAGATTATTATTGCAATCCTTTAGAGCGTGTTCGAGCTACCTATCGGTCCAAAAGACGGGAATGTCCTATACGACAAATGTTGCTCTTGTATGACAACGCCCAATCACATACAGCTGCTCGACCGCAAGAAAAACTAGCAGAAACGCACGGGGCTATCGTTGAATACGCTTCATACAGTCCAGACCTTTCGCCATGTGATAACCATATGTTTGGTCCACTAACAGATGCACTGAGAGGAGCACGTTTTGACGACGATGATCAAGTTGGATGAAGATTCCACCTAGTAAAAATGTATTCAGAAGTAAAGAATTGTTAATTTATTGTAATTATAATTCAATAAAAAGTTTTTAACAAAGGTCGGTTCAAATTTGATCCACCCTCGTATATACTCGAGGCAGAGTAAGTTCCAATACACCTCATCAAGAAATGGTGACGTCAGGTATTACACCGTTGCGGAATACACTGATATTTCGTGTTAAACCTAACCTAACATATTAATGTAACCTATATAGTTAATTTCTATTATTATATATACTTTGCTGCATGTAAAAAGCATCTGACAATATGTAAAAATGTTCGATCAGACTACAAAAACTAAATATATCTCCACTGAAGGAAAGTTAGGTTTTATTTGTAATATTTTAATACTCTACGAACTATCGACATTCCAAAATGGCCGAACCAATGTCAACCGACATCCTCGCGGTTCATCAAATTTCTTTCCGAATAGTCAATAACAGCAACGTAAAAGTACTGTGATATCAGAAATGTAATAATTAAGTAATTAATTACACTGGCCTACAACCATTTTGGTGCTGGAGATTTTAGACCCGATTTTAAGTATGTCTTACATGGCGATATCAAAAATGTTACCCGTTTTCTTCTGTCAGCTCTAGTTCCCGAGAAAAAAAAACACAATTCACGAAAAAATATATATTTTATTGACATTAAACATCAAGAAATTGTCTTTTGAGTGATTTTCTAGAATGAAACTGACTCGGGCAATCTCGCATGATTCCCCAGCAATAGTCAGCCATCATATGACTGTCCCACCTTCCTTGGTATCTATTCTCCATTGTTTTTAGGTCTTGGTGGAAACGTTCCCCTTGTTCTTCGCTTAGATCTCCTAAATTGTGTTGGAAATGATGTAGATGACTATTGAGATAGTGTAATTTTATACTCATATTACAGCCTAAATCTTTGAATCGCACCAGCATTTCCTCTACTAGTTCTACATAGTTGTCAGCCTTATGATTTCCGAGGAAATTTTGTGCAACTGCTACAAAAGATTGCCAGGCAAGCCTCTCCACATCATTCATACAAGTCTCAAAATTAGTTGTGCCTTTCATCAATTTACGTATTTGAGGTCCATCAAAGATACCTGCTTTTAGTTTTTCAGTACTTAAATCAGGAAATTTGTGAGAAATAAACTGGAAACATTGACCATTTCTATCGAGAGCCTTAACAAATTGAGAGACGCCATTCATTGGGCTGATAGATCGTTAAACCCATGAAAGCCAGCAAACCACTCACATTACAGCAATACACAAAATTTTCATCAGATGAAAAAAACTTCAATAACTTTCCCTCTCTCGTGCGATATGTAGACACTCGAACATCTGAGGAAAGACAATTTTTTTCTTTTAATCTTGACGCTAGTAACTCAGCACGTTCCTTCGAAAGATCTAAGTCTCTGATGAGGTCACTAAGCTCATTCTGCGAAAATGGCTTAGGTTCTGATGTTATTCCGCAGTATTGAAAGTCATCATCTACTGGGGAAGAAATAAGTATTTCAGCTTCATCCTCCTGAGATTGCTGCACTACCTGGTGAAAAGTTGGTATTGGAACATTTTCTGAATGAGGAACAGGTCTTTGTACTGAAGAAATATTGGGATATTTCCATTTATGGCGATTGTTTTTGTTGATGCCCACTATATTAATCATACAAAAGTAACAGTCGTCATAATGATTTTTTTGTTCTCGCCATATCATAGGCACTCCAAACTTCAAAGACTTACGTTTCCCTCTCTCCCATTGTCGCAAATGTTCAACGCATATTTTACAAACACTATGAGGCACCCACACTTTATCTTGGTGTAGAATTTCAATCCCGAAGTAAGCAAAATACAAACGACGCACTGTGTTTGTAATCGATTTACGCTGATTTTTCAGTATGTATTCACCACAAACATAACAAAATATATCAGGATCGTTAACACAACGTCTGGACGTACTAGCCATAATGAAATAGTAACACAAACTTTATCGATGATATTGTAGTAATGACTAGTTACGAACAAGACCATAACAAGACCGACAACAATTCACAATGAGGGTAGTAGGTAAACTAGAGCTGATGAGTTAAAATGACGTATGTCAATATACTGTACATTACCTACTTTATCGACTATTCAAACAAACAGAGATGCACCAAAAAAAAATTTTTTTTTTGTAGGCCTGTGTTATTTTTGTATTAAACTGTTTGTATTAAAAAACTAACGTTGAATTATCCATTGAAATTTAATTTAACTATTAACTATTATGTCATAATTATATCTTAATATAAAATATTTTTAATTTGTTTGTGTGGTCACATTGCATATTTATGATGTCACTTGATTATATGTTTGACATCACATCAATGACGGAATGCATTGGAACTTATCGTGCCTCGACTATAAAGTATATTTACAAGAATGACGAAAAGTGAGACTCGATTATCAGTGTTTGTTTGTGAAAAATAAATTGGTTTTATTTTCGAGTTGGCCATGCCTTTAC
Organism: Melolontha melolontha; assembly: GCA_935421215.2. NCBI lineage: Eukaryota > Metazoa > Arthropoda > Insecta > Coleoptera > Scarabaeidae > Melolontha > Melolontha melolontha. Next base: position 822,828 of record OW285243.1, read on the forward strand.
AAGAATCTATTTAAATTTTCACGATCGTCTGACGTTTGGCAGATATACTTGCTTGCATGGTGCGTGCAATTCAATATTGTTTTTTTTTAAAGATAAGCACAATTCAGATTTTGGGATATGCAGAAAACATTGGGCAACGGTGCTCCTTCCAAGGCCACGATTTGTCGCTGAGTTGCTCGCTTTCAAAGTAGCGATATGAGTCTCGAAGATGAAGAACGTCTTGAACCACCAAAACGTATTACCATTCCAGAACTGATTGAAAAATGTTATGCTGTTGTGTTATATGACTGAAGAACAAAAGTGGGGGACATTGTCGTGGCTGTCGGTACGTCTACTGAGCGTGTACACCACAATTTGCATGTCGAATTAGATATGTCTAAGCTCTCTGCCAGGTGAGTGAATGTAGATCAAAAACGTGAAAGAGCGCGAATTTCCAACGATAACACTGGTCAACACAGTTTGGCTTTCTTATACACCAAAACGTGTAGCTTATGTTTCTTGTCATGCTGATTCTGAATCTGATTTAAAATTTGCTCCATCACGCCAGAATATTGAGATATTTTCTTAAATAGTTTTTTTTAAAGCGCATCAAATTCTACAAAATTTCAAAGTTGCTTTTATAACGAGCCATCGAAAAAATTCATAATTGGAGTAGACTGTGAAATTGGGTTTGTACTTTAACCACTTCCACATAATGACACATTACTTGATGCTTGACAGTTTCATTTGGTTTCATTGTAAAAAAAGGTTATGCATTGAAATGATACTACAACAAAGAAGAAAACAAATAATTTATTTAATATCGAATTCATAATCAAAGTTTACGTATAGCTACAGAAGTTGTTGAAAATGTTGTCCATTTACATCTAAACACAAACAATTTTCTTAATAAGAGTTTTGAAAAGTTTGACACAAACTTACAGTTTCAATGTCAAATAATAAATGTCATTATGTGGAAGTGGTTAAAGTATCAACCCAATTTCACAGTCTATTCCAATTATGAATTTTTTCGATGGCTCGTTATAAGGAAGATACTACTAAAAATATTGCTCTGTCGAACATTTAGTGGATGTCCTTGCATGTTTCCTACGTCAGAGCACTTAAACCACGCTCATTTTGCTCTGGAACCAATCAAATTATTAAATGGTAGATATCTGATTATGTAGGTATATAAAGAGCTACACACGGCTCTTTCGATTCAATGTAAGTCGATGTGTGATAGCTGAACGTATTTTTTTTCATAACGTCACGTACGTGTATAAATAATCCAAACAGTTTCTGTTATGTATGTGAAGATTTCACTACCTACCAGCATAAGCGGAGTATTACACCTTTAATAGAAAAGTTATATCTTCACTATTTTTTCTTAACCATTGAACATCTAGACCAGCCATGGGATCCCAGCATTTGCTTCGCACGCTGAACTGTTACTTCGAACGGCTGGTCAAACAGTATGAAAAGCGTTATGCCATTTGCAAGACTTATGATTTGAGTGAACAAACGGATCATTCGATTGATTGCTACTTTTGCTGCATGAAAACTTTCGGGTTTTCCAACAAAAATAAGAAAAATATTAGTTATGCTAGTCTGCCCTCTGTTATTCATCCAGTCCAATACCTCATTCGGAAGCCTTGCTAGTCAAGACGCATAGATGTTTCCAGTGAAGAATGTCATGTTACAGAACCAGAAGAAGCAAATATCAAGTTATCAACCAGCGATTATTAATATTTGCCATCTGAAGAGAACGGACCACACCTAATAAATCAGTTAGAATTAAATGATCTTATTCGAGACTGAATTTGTCAAAAACTAAGGCAGAAATACTTGGATCTAAACTCCAAGGGTGGAAACTGTTAGCTCCAGGCACACATATTTCTGTGTATCGTAATCGTCAGAAAGAACTATCACAGTATTTTTCAACCAACGAGGGCCTTTCATATTGCAATAATGTCGACGATTTGATGTTGACATTAGGTCGTCAACACCTTCCCGAAGAATGGCGTCTTTGAAAGCTGTCCTTCTTCAGACAGGAAACGTTTATCCATCCATCCCCGTTGGCCCCGCAATATACTCAAAATAAGAGTGGAGTAAAACGGAAGGAGATATGACTGTTCTTCTAGACAGAATTAGTTACAATATGTATAAATCAGCGCAGACCTCAAAATTGTGACAATTTTACTCGGTTTACAACTAGGATATACAAAGAATTACTGTTTTCTTTATGAGTGGGACTGTCGATCAAGAAATTTTCACTACATTGTTAAAGACTGACCAGTCAGGGCTCAACATATTCCTGGACAAAAAAAAATATTCTTCATAAGTCACTAGTTGAACCTGATAAAATTCTTCTACCGCCATTACACATAAAATTAGCTTTCATGAAAAATTTCGTGAAAGTAATAGATAAAGATGGCTGTAGATTCCAATACCTTAAACAAAAGTTTCCCAAAATCTCAGATGCAAAACTTAAAGAGAAAATTTTTGTAATGTTGACCCCAAATTAAACTTCTACAACAAGATAAAAAAAATTAAGTAGCCTTAAGTGACTTGGAGCGCGTTGCTTGGAATACTTTTAAAAATATGACCCGCGATTTTCTGTGAAACATAAAATCCGACAATTATATAGTACTTGTTAATGAACTTCTTAGAAGTTACCATAAATTGGGCTGTAACATGAGTTTTAAAATACATTTTTTGCACTCGCATCTGGATTTTTTCCCCCGAACCTCGGCTACGTGAGTGATAAACACGGAGAAATGTTTCATCAAAACATTTCTGTTATCAGGGCAAGTGGTACAGTAAAATTCTTGCTGATTATTATTTAACATTGAGATAAAAAAATGATGAAAAACACTATAAAACACAAATAAAAAGAAAAACATTTTAAAAAGGACGATACCATACAGCTCCATATATTGTACATACCTAATTAATATTATTTCATTTACTTTTCAATATTTTTTTTTTTTTTCGAAAAAAACGAAAATTGTACATAGTTTCTAAAGAAAAATTTAAAAAATCAAAAATTGTTGGCCAGTGTAATTCAAAGCTTTTTAACATCAACTCAGTAGATTTTTTGCGTCGCTTTGTTGCGGTCGATGAAATTTGGCTGCAATTTCAGCAGTGGAGGCATCCAACCAAATAAGCCCAAGGCGTTTGCTTAGGCTGGAAAGGTAATGGCCCAGATATTTTGAGATCTATCTCGTAAAAGGTCAAACTATCAACGGGATATATTGTGCTATCATTCTGAACAAAGTCAAAGTTACCATTATCGGAAAAAGATCCACAATGACTCAAAAGAAAGTGTTATCCCATCATGACAATACACTGTCACACAGAAGCCGCATTATTTAGGAAAAACTGGATGGATTAAAATTCCAGTTTGTGTCTCAACCACCATATTCACCGGATCTAGCCCCTTCACACTTCCACTTATTACCAATATTCAAGCTGTTTCCCGCCAGAAGGAAGGAAAATCAAGCAGACTAGGAAGTTATTGCAGACGTAGAGCAGTATTTTGACGACCTTATAAAACTGATATAATTAATTTTGTGTCTCACCTTCCGTCAAATCATCCACGTAGATATTGTTCAAAACTAGTTTGTAACGTACTGTTTAGATGTAAACACCTGAGCAAGCCACTGTGTTGGCGAAACAATTGTCGTTTTACGAGTAATGATTAAAAGTGAAGATTAAAACCGTAGTTTTATTTCTATTCAAAACTATTCTGTTGATACAAAAGTCAACGTAACGTGATGAAACATCAAAATTATCCATATCAAAATAATTCATTATGACGTATGGATCCGTTGCACTTCTCAAAATCGGCGATTACTCCTACAAATACAAATGCATTTTATCCACTTTTTTTAAATCGCCCACGAAAAAATATAATCATAATTCTGGAATTTAAACGTTTTTCCCTTCTTTCGTAAATAAATGATGTAATAATAATAGAGAAAAATATATTTTGCATTTAAGAATATAATTATAGTAAATAAATTTACCTTGGATAATGTGCTTAGAAATTAAAAAATTCATTGTTTCATAAACTCTTACAATATAGCTTTTATTTAGTATTTGTTATTTAGAGTTAGTTGATTAAATCAATTATGTATGTTGCCAATATTAGTAAATATATTTTCAAATACGTTTTTACTCTCCCATGGTAAACAAGTTAAATATCGTGTCAATAAATAAAAGTATTTTATAGCAATATATCATAGTTAATGCACAAAAGTTGTTATGTTTTTAACTCTAATAATATATTTTAAGTATGTGTATATAACCAGATGCCTAATTTTAGTAAGTAATCAACTGTATATGTACACAGACACAATATACGCATATACATATATACCTATATAAAGTACTTACGCTCATTTTGGTGATATTTCTTGATTTTATGTTGACAATTAAACTCGATACACAAATTTTTAATTCACAAAACGATATTTCTCCACACTCTATAAACACGTAAACTTTTGTAAATCACTCATTCATCAATAGATGGAATAAATTGATAGATATATATATAATAATATATATATATATATATATATGGCACTGGTTGAATTCCCAACTGTGTTATCTTAAGCTACTGATAATAAGATTAGATACTGTGGCGGTATTTCAACATTTTCGAATTCATCATTGCTTAACCACTCTATGGACACAAACACCAATATACATTTCTATTGCCTGCATTTTTTTCAACTCCGTTCTTGTCATTTAATTGAATCGCGATAAATAATGTGATTTTTAATGATACATAGAGACTATACTATCTGTACTTTCGTTTACCTACCTGTTGCACTGTACATTTGCCCCACTTCATTATTATCGCGATGTCCTCTCAGATTCCAATTCCAACGACACCACAAAATCAAATCGACATTATAGAATGCGAACAATTTATTGAATTTCCGTTGAATTTACTTAAAACAATAAAGACGGTAGAGATGCTTAGCTTTATTATACACAATAAAATCGAATATATAATAGATGTCCTTCACATTTTCACTAAAAGTGAAATGAAAAATGTTACGTCTGCGAACGGCGCTTGTTTCATCATATTGTACGAGGTGACATTGAAACTGAATGTTAGTAAAGTATTTCACTCGTGGATATATAGTGTCATAAATAGAAGTAAATACAGCTAAACAGTTAGAAATAAATTGTTATTCACAAAAGAAGCGCGTTTTATTAATGCACTGTAGTATACGAGGCGTAACGATAAAGTAATAAAATTAGGTCAAATAATTTTTGTTCGGATATTTAATGAAATAACCACGCTGTGGCTACCTTAAAAGAATCTTTCATTGGTAACAGCTCCTAAACTATTTCTTTTTGATGAAATGACCTAACCATAAAACCGTTTGTATGGCTAAGAACTACAACGGGGGGGGGGGATCAAATGTACGTAATGGAAGTATAAAATTAAAATGACCAAAATTTTTAGGGTGAAGAAAAAGTACTATATATCGCTTGCAACTTTTGAATGAGCAATTTAATTAAAAAAATTCTTATACAAAAGATGGTTCATATTATATTTGGCATCAATTAGTTTTTTTTTGAGTTCACTATTTTAATGCAAGGCCAACTAATTTTTTGTTTAAATGGTGTCATTTTTTTTGCATATTTAAAAGATATTTTTCTCGTTAATATAATGGTATGCAATTTATAGGGGGTTGTATAAGAAAATTTTCAAGAAAATGGTCAAAAACCATTATGATTCCTAGTGACAGCTCAGTTGTCTTGATTTAATAAATTATTCTGTTTTTAAATGTCAACACGACATAATATAAAAAAATTTGACAATCACGCGTCATTCGATAAAATTTCGACATTTATTCGGTTGTAAAACGTTAATTTATGTTAAAAATGGAAAAACTATCACAAAAAGAACGAATTGAAGTTTTGATTATGGTTGATTACGGCAGTGGGAAACATACGCAAGCTGGTATACGTATTTTATTTAATAAGTATCCTGAGCGGATTTCGATTAACCAAACAACTGTAAGTCGTATTGCAAAACGGTTTAATGAACCGGGTACCGTTAAACACGCTCCAAAAATCGGCCGACCAAGAACAGTAAATGCGGAGATCAGGCTCTGAACGTATTATTAGATGTTGCAGAGAATCCCAAAATTTCAACCCCAACTCTAGTTTCAAATAATGATATGTGCTCCACCTAATTTTGGAGCTGTAGTAAGAGAGTACTTAAATGAGGTGTTTTTGGCGGGTGGATTGGTAGAAGAGGTCCTATCGAATACCCTGCTAGGTCTCCAAATTTAAATCCTTTGGATTTTTTAATGTGGGGCCATTTAAAGACTGAAGTCTACCGAACTCGACCCAATAATCTCCAATATTTACAGCTTAGAATTCAGACTGAAGTCAATAGGCTTTCACCAATTGCACTCTAAAATATTTTACAGGGGTTTAGAGATCGACTTGGTCATTGTTTGGCAGTAAATGGTGCCCATTTTGACCACTTAAACAATTAATTTTGTCAAGTTCCTTTTTTTTCTAGTTTTTAAATTAGCTCACCGTTTTTGTTTGTACATTACAATAACACTATATTTTAACAATGATTTTTTTTGTTCATTTCATTAGTTTCATAATTTGGCAATAATGAATGTTTTTGACTACTTTCTTGAAAATTTTCTTATAATGGGTGATTCATTTGAAGGTACTTTTTTAGGTGGGGATTTAATGGCTGAGCGCGCATGCGACGCGTCAGCGGACTGCGCATTCTGTTCAGTACTATTTGACATTACGTAATGGAAAGACTTAGCCCGCCACAGCGTCTACAAATAGTACAGCTTTATTACGAAAATGGGCGTTCTACAAGGAATGTGTATCGTGCGCTTAGAGCAACATATGGGCCACATAATCGGCCTACCGAACGCACAATTCGCTATACCATCAATAAGTTTGAAACTCAATTTACAATAATGGATAATACGCGACCACATAGACCTCATCCAGCACGTAGTTAAGGAAATATAGCGGCGGTAGCAGCGAGTGTACGCGAAGACCGGGAAGAATCAATTCGTCGCCGTTCTCAACAGCTTGGTTTGTCGTATGCAACAACTTGGCGTATTTTACGAAAGGATCTTGGTTTAAAAGCATACAAAATTCAACTAGTGCAAGAACTAAAGGCGACCGACCTTCCGAATCGTTTCCGTTTCAGCCGTTGGACTCTTGATAAACTTGCAGAAGATCCACTGTTTTCGACAAAAATTTTGTTCTCCGATGAGGCCCATTTCTGGCTTAATGGGTACGTGAATAAGCAAAATGCCCGTATTTGGGGTGATGAGCAACCTGAAGAGATTGAAGTGCTACCATTACATCCAGAAAAAACAACTGTTTGGTGCGGATTATGGGCCGGTGGTATAATTGGTCCATATTTCTTCAAAACAGAAGCCGGCCGGAATGTGACTGTGAATGGTGACCGTTATCGCGCCTTGATAAGGGACTATTTGCTGCCTGAACTTGACACCCGTGGTCTACAAGACATTTACTTCCAACAAGATGGCGCCACTAGCCATACAGCTGTGAAACTATGGCTTTACTGCGAGAACGATTCGGTGAACATTTAATTTCACGCTTCGGACCAGTAAATTGGCCGCCTAGATCTTATGACATCACACCATTAGACTTTTTTCTGTGGGGCTACGTGAAGTCTAAAGTCTACATGGATAAACCGGCTACAATTGAGGCATTGGAGGCCAATATTACTCGGGTCATTGGACAAATACCACTCGAAATGCTAGAACGCGTCATTGAAAATTGGAACAGCAGAATAGACTACGTTAACCGCAGTCGCGGCCAACATTTGAGAGAAATAATCTTTAAAAAATAATTGTAAAGAATGGTTCTTTTGTATGATAATCAAGTTTCTTAAATAAATGGCTTTTTTCATTTGTTCTTTGCTTTTGGAAAAAGTATCTCTAAATGAATCACCCATTACAATCCCCTATAAATTGAATATCATTACATCCCCCAAAAAATGTCTTTTAAATATTCAAATAAAAATATATGACACTATTTAAGAAAAAAAAATTAATTGGCCTTACATTAAAATAGTGAACTCAAAAAGAAATAAATGCTACCAAGTGATGCCAAATATTATATGAATCATCTTTTGCATCCGTAATTTTTTATTTAAATTGATCATTCAAAGTTGCAAGCGATATACAGCATTTTTCCCCACTCTGTATATGCTACAAATTTTATGGGCTGATTCCTAGGGTTTATATGATCATAAAAGTTTATATGAACGTATATCTTAAACGGCTTAGTTTTAAAGTTACGGGATGTTCAATAGTAAATTGAAAGTTCATATAATCAATCGTACTAATACAACAAAATTAACTAAAAATTCTTTGAAATGACCGCCTTCAACTGCAATGCAAACTTCTATCCTCCGTTGCATTGATTGGCGAGTGCGTTCAAGAATACCGGGGTGTTTCAAATTGTCTCAAATGCTGCAACAATACTATTCATTTGTTATAATATATCTAACAAGATTTAGTATTACACCTGTTATTGTTGTTTCTTTATGGCTTTGTTTAGCAAATAAGTTAATTGATTAAACATTACACTATATTTACTTCAAAATACATCGTTACACATTACAAGGTTTTAGGATGATTACTCTAGACTTAAACTCTATGGAAGAGACACGGGAAACCTGTCTCTGCAAAAACATTTGTTTTAAAGGTAAAATATATATTTCTCATTCCAATATTATTGTGTTAAAGTTTTCTAAAATGAATTATACAAATGCTGAGTTGTGCGATATGCATTTTGTTTACGGCTTTGCCAATGATAATTCACGTGTAGCTAGAGGTCTTTATGAAGATCGGGTATCGTTCTTCATAAAGACGCCTACCTACATGTGTCCTACCCCATCATTCGATGTTTGGCCGTCTTCACCAACATCTTAGTGAAATGGGAAGTTTTAAACATATACGACTGATTTAACTTTAGGATTACATTTTTTTTCATGATCTGACAATCACACTCATAGATTTATAACTTTGAAACAAATAAAAATTGATATAAGCGAGCACCCACGTACAATTAGAATTCCAGAAGTGGAAGAAATGGTGCTAAATGATATTGAGGAACGTCCTACTACAAGCACCAGAATAATTGCCTCTGCCTTAAATAACAAGTCATTCCACAATTTGGAGTTTATTGAATAATCAAGTGTTGTATCCACATCACATACAATGGGTACAGGCACTTTTGCTAGCAAGATTGGCTTTTTGTCAATGGATACAACAATGGCTTTTTGTCAATGGCACTAAATCCTCAGTTTGGCTCAAGTATTCTACATTGACGAAGCTAATTTCTTCAGACATACTATTATTAATTTTCAAAATAATCACATATGGGTCCAAGAAAACCCACACCAAACATTGGAAACCCGTCATCAACATCAATTCTCTGTTAATCTGTGGGCCGGAATTGCACTTGATAGGTCTATATTTTTTGCCGATGAGGTTAAATGGAGAAGTATACCGCCGCTTTCTTGAATAGGAGCTACCACTACTGTTTGAAAAAGTCCCGTTGCAATTAAGATTACAAATATATTTTATGCACGATGATGCTTGAGCACATTTTGTGAACTTTTGGACGTCCTATCTAAATCGGTGTATAAGGCGAGGAGGTCCACAACCGTGGCCGTCACGATCTCCAGACTTAAACTCTCTACATTTTTTTCTCTGGGGTCACCTTGAATAACTAATTTATACGATTCCCATTGAAATGTTGATGAACTGAGAAATCGTATTGTTGCAGCATTCGAAACACTCCCGCTATTCTTGAACACACTCACCAATTAATACAACAAAGGATAGAAGCTTATTCCAGTTGAAGGCGGTTATTTCCAACAATTTTTATAATTTAATTTTGTTGTATTGGTACGTTTTATTGTATGAACTTTTATTTTACTATAACTTTAAAACTAAGCCGTTTAAGACATACATTCGTATGAACTTTTAAGATAATAATAGCCCTAGGAATCAGCCCATAAAATTTGTCGCGTATATTTAGAATCACCTGTATTTGAAAATTTAGTTATTATTTTCAACAATAAAATTTTCGCTATATAACAAATAAATGACAAAATTTATTAATAAAATATCCTATCAATTTTGTGTTTATGTATTTCACACGGTTAAAATTCAACAAAATTCATGAATTTTGCTTACAGATAATCTACATCAATTTAAATAAAGCCTTAAGTAAAGCAACGCAATGATTATTAAGTATGTTGCTACGCAAAGTCGTAACTCTATATAACAAAACGAAGCTGTCTCTTAAATTTACAAAACTTAGTAGCGGTTTTGGAACTTACCTTGGTGAGCGTGATGTTGATGCCAAGTACAAACCTAAAGAGCCAGAGCCAGACAAGCTTCGAATGAAGACGGTCGTGCGGTTTCTGTCGAGACGTTGCCAAAAATTCCTAGCTCAAAAATGAATAAAATGGAGCCATAGTGTATTTTACAATTTTGTTAGTTCACATGCAGTGATCTACGCCACACGGAATTCGTAGAGGATATGAAAACACACCAAGTGATATTAAAAGAAAGATGGTTTAAAAAGAAAGCTACTAAATTTATTCAGATCGCTTTCGTAAATAATGACATAAGTAAAACAACTCATTAATTAAATTAAGTCAAAATAATATTCCAAATGATTATGCATTTCATAAGTCAAATTCTGTTAACATTGTTGAATAAATCAAGAAAATAAAAAGTAAATTAATTATCTTACGCAGCATCGGCATAAAAAAAGAAGTCTGTACCGTACTTCTTTATTCCTCTTCACATCATATAAAGAATTTAAACTAATTTGACTAAAGAACTAGTACTAAGTAACTATGTGTATGAGTCGTTGAATTTTGACTTGTGGTCGAAGTTGCCTCCATATCCACTCCGTTGTTTCGTACAGGCGCGGCTCGTGACGACGTATTTTGGTTTGCAGTACAATGATACGAGTGCCTCGTGTGTTTTCGGTGTTTACTAAGCAAACATTACAGTTAGTACACGAGAATACACGAAGCACTCGGATCATTGTACTGCAAACCAAAATACGTCATCACGATCCGCGCCTGGTTTCGTATATCCCAGGGTTGCGACGTGTTTGAGTCTGATTAAATCGTGCGTTGTTGTGTTTTTTGTGCGGTCCTGTGTGTATTGTGTTTGTGTAAAGTCTGTGTGTCAGTCGCTTTTTTTGCGTTTAAGTCATATGTGTTCGTTTGCTGGTCATCATCTCATTTTTTTTTTTTTGCGTTTCAGTTGTGTGTGTGTTTAATGTTTGTTATTGTAGAGTGTTATTATTGTCTGTGTTTGTTTTACGAAGTATTGTATCTGTTCTTTTGTAGCGCTTGTCGAGTTTAGTGTTATTAGCATATTGCCTAAGGCAAGTGCTAATTCGTCAACTGTGTTCGGTGTTGTTTTGTTTTGTCTTTGAGTCCAGGGATTAGTTGTTGGGGGTGGTGCTGGTATGTATTTAGGTTTGGGTGCGGTTTTGTTTGCAGGGTTGTTTGGATTGTTAGGACAGTTGATGAATGTGGATAGGTGAGGACCACCGCAGTTTGCACACTTTGGTGGGGTTGTTTTTGTCTTTGTACATAAGTGTGTCGAGTGTTCGTCGCCGCATTTCATGCATTTGTAGTTAATGTAACAGTTTTTTTGATTATGTCCGAATGTCTGGCATTTGTGGCATTGTATAATGTCTGTCCGTTTATTTAAGGGTTCTATTTTGATTGCAAGTCCGCAGCAGTCGCGTAAGTTGTAAATTGACTTGTACTGTCTCGTCAGTTCGATTAATGCCAGTGGTGCAGGTATGCCGTGTTTGCCCTTCATCCGTTTAATTTTTAAAGTCGGGTATCCTTGGTCAGTCAAGTCGTCTGTAATGTCAGTGTCTGTTATAAAGGTAGGAATGCCACGCATCACCACCTTTAATGTCTTTTCGCTTCTCAATTGAAAAGTGTAATATTGTATTTGTTCATTGTCTAGTGTGTGTTTGAGTTTTCGGTAGTCTTCGTCAGTTGTCGGTTCGATGTGTATTCCTGGTTTCACCATTTTGTTTTCTACTGTATTAATGTTATTTGATTTAAGTAAGTGTCGTATGTGTGTCCATTTGTGTTTTTCGGTTACTATTATTGGTGCAATTTTGTGTGGTTTTTGTGTTTTAGTGTTTGTGTTATATGTGATGTTGGTTTTGTCACTTACCCTGGGCGAGCTAGCTGATGTTGAAGGCTGTGGAGTGAATTCGGAAGTTTCTTCTTCCATTTTTTCTTCGGTTTTGTTATCAAGAGCGTCGTATGAATTTGTTATTTCGATTGTTGAAGTTGTTTCGTCTGTTTTCGGTTTCTTCGTAAATTTCGGGTAGATGAAGTCTTCGATTTTCTTTTCCGGATGATTCATTTTCTGTTTTCTGTTGTGTTTTTCTTTTTTGGTCGGTTCGGGATCTGTTGTTTCTACTTGTATCGTCGGTTGTTCTGGGTTTATACTAAATAAACTCGGTGAAGTCCGTAGTAGCTCTTGCATGCCGCTTTCGCTGTGCGTTTCGTCGATTATCGCCTGCGTTTGTTGCAGTAATTCAGGAGGCCAGAGTTCAACGAAGTTGGGATTTAGTTGTAGATTTGTTATTGTAATAATTCGACCGGCCATTTCTTCCGGCGTCGCTTGACGTTTTATCGTCGTAGATGATCTCAACTGCGATGTTGCGAGAACAGATATCGCAGTGAGAATGATGTAGTAACTACTAAAGTAACACAGTATATCAAGAAGTCACCGGCTATAAAGCCATCAAAATAAATATATGGTATAACATAGTTAACAAAATTTAAATTACCATAGGCTATTCTACAAAGATAAACATAAAAAGACAAAATAAATTTAACATAGGGTATAGTAAAAAGAAGTAAAACAAAAAAAAAGTTACATAACGTTCAAAAGCAAGTTAGTTTATCGCCCAGCCTAATCTGAATTTAATTATTATACACATAAGTGAATTTCCTCACAGGAAAGAAAAAGATGCGACTTATATAAATTTAAACTCAAGAAGCAAATAATATAATTAATTTCAGCAATCAAAATTTTAACGCGGAAAGGGAATATCTAATTTCTTATTTAACCAATTTAACAGAGAATATTAAATTAATATAATTCTATTTACACAATCGGCACGAGAAAATTACGGAAGCAAAATTATAACGTTATATTACACAAAATGGCTGCCGCAAAATTTTCCTTCGTCGAATTTCGTGGCTTAGTAATTAACAGTTCTGATTATATTTTCTCTCTCTGGAAAATTGAAAGTATGCAGATTGCACTTATCTGTTATTGAAGAATGGCTGGTATTTTAGCGGGTCATGTGGCTTCTGCTTCAAGATGCATTTGGACTTGAACACGTGGTTCAGAATATCGGATGTTTTATCCACTCATATCAGCGGAATCTCTCAGAGTTTCATACCCTGATTAATTAAGGGTAATCTTGGCACCCAAGCGGAATTGTTGTGATTTTATGGCGGTTAGCGTTAAATTAATCACCCATAAACGGAAACTTAATTTGATAATTAGCACGATTTTATATGCACCCCTGAGAACACTTACATTTTTCCAACAAAATCAAAACGATACGGTAAATGCACAACCAAAAAGTCTAATTGCTTTAACGCATGTAGCTCACAATCACACTTTCACCAAAACTGACGAAGGACACACGCAATCGTTTTAGTCTCTACTCCAAGATTCCGGAACGCAGAGTATACACGGACCGACCAAAATATTGCAACAATGTATTAAGTAATTAAGAAAAAAATGGATAAAAGCAAGTTAAAAAGATACTAAGTTCATAAAAAAAAGCTGTGCAACTCAAGGCGAATCGATGTAGTCAAAATTAATGTACCTGATGACCAGGTAGGTGTTAACTGCATCTGCCATGGGTGTAATGATGGCAGCTTGACTTTCGAAGCCTCAAACCAGAGATTGCAACAAAAGGGACGGGGTGCAACTAAATTGCAAATTTTCACAAACACAGTGAGCTAAAACTTCTGCTACTTTGTCGTGGTTACGTGAAATCCGGTTAACACATGTATGTAACCTACGGTCGAATTACACAAGCAGCGAGCATTATACCTTGGCTAATGACGGTTCCCTAATGGTACTAGATGGTTTTGTCTTTTACTTTCGAGACCGTACAACGGGTTTTGCCCGTATAACATTACTTAGGGGAATACCCATCAATAAGTTGACAATATACATAACCAAAAGGTGACGTAACAAATACAGAAACGCAAATACTTGATTTTAAATAGTCGAACTTACGAAAAATAATGCAATGAAAAAGACGCTTTTTGAGCGTAACATAACGGCAAAAAAAATAATGTTTCTAAAGGTCTAAAAATCCGAATCTTTAGGATTCAAATTAAATATTTCTAAGATTTCTTGCAAAATAAAATTTGTATGTATCTGTGTTCGAACTCGAATAAATAATACCATAAGGCATTTTATAATATAAATTAAAGCATTAAACAGCTTCCAAATAAGTTTCTTTCGACTGTATTAATTGATATAATGCACATCATAGTTTTTCAAGTCTTTCCTACAACTAATTCACATTCCAAGACAATTTCAATTTTCGTTTTTGTCGTTTATCTTGCAGTCTAAGCGGCTTGACTCACTCAATCCTAATTTAAAGTCGTACTCTGTTATTTATACTTCAATTTTCAAAAGACAGGTACCAAATGAAATGGTTTCATGAGTATTATGTTTGAGGCTACATTTACTTTTTTCAAGCGTCATCTTCAATTCCTATTTTTTTCTGAATCCATTGATGTACAATACAGCCATTTTAGTTGTAAATTTAGAAGAGAAAAAAAATAATTAAAACGCATTCGAACATTCTCTTAAAGTCACTTGTGTTATACTGTAGTGTGCCACGAAAAAATAACGCATTGCCTATATATTTTAATTCACAAAGAAAAACAAATAACAAAATTAAAAAATAAATTCAAAACTAAAAATTTTACAAATATCGTTCGAATTGATTACCATTATGCTCAATACAATACTGCTATCTCCCTATAACACCATGGGTGGCATTTAATACGAAATTATTAGGTATTTCCCGACAAGATTCAATTTTTCGGTTTCGTAAATCGTTTACGTTCTATGGCACTGTTAAATAAACTTGATCTTGGAGATATCCCCAAAACCAAACATTCTAAAGACGTAAGATCCCCAACAAGAGCTCCATATGTGCCAATCCATTGTTCATTAAAATTTTTATTCAACCAACTAACATTTATTCGTGCATTATGGAGAGTAACACCGTCTTGTTGAAAATATACTTAACGCACCTCCGCAAGCGGTAATTCGTCCAAAAAGCTGTCAACATCTTCGCTTAAGAAGTTGGTGATGTCTTAGTTGATTAAAGGAACCGTCGATAAAAAATGGCCCAGTCATGCAGTCTCCAAGTAGGCCATACCAAACATTACAGCTAAAACGACGTTGAAAATGATTGTCGACTACATATCTAGTGTTTTTTTGGCTCCATTGGCGATGAATGTTGCGATTAAAAATTCCATAATTAGTGAAAGTATATTCATCTGTCCAAATAATTTTGCCATAAAACAACGGGTCTTATTGCAAAGTTAAAGTAAAAATTACAAAATTGTGTTCTTCGAATTGGATCATTTTCATCTATTGCTTGTACTTTTTGGGGAATGACTTAAATTTGTGTTTTTTAAGTACTGCAAACGCAGTACTTCGGGACGTACCAACTATGTTCGCAACTTGACGAACCGAGATTTTGGCATTTTCTTCAACAGCTAACAAAACGTCCACAGGAAATTTTCTAAAAACGTGAAATTTTTAGAAAATTTCCTGTGCACTACTTTCGGTTTCTCGAAACATCCAAATCTTCTTAAATTTCCTTCAACTCGGTTAAATTTACGACTTTTGGAAGTTCGCTTTCCGGAAAACGTTCCATGTAAATTCGCAACGCCTGATTATTACTTTCAAAGTAATCTTGTAGCATGTCAGTAAGTTGATTGAAATTTATGATTTATTTCAAAAATGTCAAATTATGCTTGCTTAGTAAAGAAAAGTCAAAGATGACAGTTACATATGCGTAATGCGTTATTTTTCCATCGCACACTACAGTATAACACAAGTGACTAAGAGAATATACGGACAGTGTTTTAATAATTTTTTTCTTCTAAATTTAACAAAAATTGATGTATTGCACATCAATGGATTCAGGATAAAAATCTCTATCTAATGATGCAAAAAAAAATATACCGAGCAATTTGAAAAAAAATTGACAATCGCGAGAAATTGAAGATGGCGCTGGAAAATAGTAAACATAGCTTCAAACACAGTATTCATCAAACTATTTCATTTGGTACCTGTCTCATAAAAATCGGAATGTAAATAACAGAGTTACGGCATTTTTTGTGTGACACTCGGTATATTTCAATCGAATTTTAAGTATCAAGGGATTTGAATACATCGAAATAAACAGTTCATCATAATAGATTGGTAAGTTTTGCAAACTCTTTATTAGATGGCATATATGACAATTACAATCTATTTTATTTATGGTTATATTGTGTTTAATATCGGTTAGTGTGTGTATCCTAATTTGCTAGATAAAGTTCAAGAACCATGGCTATTTTAAATAAATATTTAAAAAAGAATAAAAATATATCTTATCCTTTTTTTGGCATCATTTATAATTTGTTTGGGACTTGTTGTGGAGTCTGGAATCCACAACTTTTATCAGCTTCTTGTCCACCACTCCTATTTGCTTAAAGACTCAAACAGATGAAGTATATTTACTTATGTTCTGTCCCATCGAGCTATTTCGCAATAAAGTAGTGCAGGGTTCCTCAACTTTTTGTACCTAAGAGCACATTCTAGAATACCGGTAGCACAACAGGCACCATTTACTTTTTCAAGGTGAATTTATAGTTCGACATAGTTAATAATACATACACATAATGTACAAAGAAACAATTAATTCCAAAAATATATATATATATAACCGATTAAAATGTACGACTCTTGGCTTAGTATGAGGTGTTCGCCTGATGCGGTATATTACATCGTTAATCCGGTTCAACACCTCGTATGGCCCCTCCCAATTCTTTTGAAGTTTTGGAGATAGGCCCCGTCGACGTTGTGGATTATATAACCAAACCCGGTCGCCTTCATTGTAACCACTCTTCTCAACTTCATTCTGTCACTAGCATCTTGGATATTATGTCTGACGTGTTCATGGATATTATCTAGTCGTCGTCTGAGCGTGCTGACATAATCTTCTCCGGCAAGATCTTCACCAGGCTTGCTCCCAAACTTTAAATCACAGGGCAATCGGAGTTCCCTCCCGAATAGCACGTTTACTAGTGATTGGCCAGTTGTCTCTTGAACAGAGGCCGGATACGCCATTAGGAATAATGGTAAATGTTCGTCCCAATCTCTCTGGTGTTCGGAGACCACTTTGGATAAGTGTCTGATCATGGTCTTGTTCATTCGCTCTACCATCCCATCTGATTATGGATGCAAGGGAGTTGTTCTCATCTTCCGTATGCTCAAAAGTCCATACATCTTTTCGAATAGACTGGACTCGAAATTTCGCCCTTGATCGGAATGAAGTTCCAGGGGTACACCAAAACGGCTGACGAATTCCTTCACAATCACGTCTGCTACAGTTCCAGCTTCTTGATTTGGTAGAGCATATGCTTCAACCCATTTGGTAAAGTAATCCATGACCACTATTATGTATTTATTTCCTTTGTCGCTATGGCGATCCTTTCAAATGGGCTTCCTAAATTGTATTGGTGCATGGGTGCACGTCGCCGCCTCTGGAGACCATTGCTTCCGGCGCAATTAGCACACTTTCGGCACCATTCTTTCACATCTCGTGAATAATTCACCCAGTAAAATCTCTGGCGCACCTTCTCCAGTGATTTATGGACCCCAAACTGTCCCCCAGAAGCACTATTATGGAGTTCTCGCAATACCTCTGGTATTCTTTTCTTGGGAACCACCATTTGCATCTTCCGCTCGCTTCCATCGTGATTTTCGACCTCACATCTCAGGAGATCGTCTTCCATGGTTAATGAATCCCATTGTGCCCAGTATGACTTCAATTCTCGTGAATGGGGAGCAATTTCTTGCCAGGTCGGTCTTTGCCCATTTCTCTTCCAAGCCCTGAAGACTGCAAGATCCGGATCAGCTTCTTGATCTGCGTGCAAATTGTCAGGTTGCCATTGGTCATCAACCACTGTGGTTCGAAGAGTGTTGGCCGATTTGTCTTCGATTCGGTTGCAATGTCGACAGTCTTCTGAACAGGGCCTTCTGGAAAGAACATCTGCATTCCGATGTTTGAGGCCTGCTCTGTATTCAATGTCGAAGTCATACTCCTGTAGCCTTTCAATCCATCTAGCTACTTGACCCTCGGGATTCTTAAATTGTAAGAGCCACTTGGCGGCATGATCAGTGCGGATCAGGAACTTCTGCCCATACAGGTACTTGTAAAAATGCTCAATTGTCTTAACTACTGCCAATAATTCTCTCCTAGTTACGTAGTAGTTCCTCTCTGGTTTGGACAGGGTCTTGCTGAAGTATCCAATGACCTTTCCTTGTCATTGGATACTTCTTGGACAGGTGCACTAATCAACGTACTTTTTTTTAACAACTCAAAGGCCGCTTGGCATTCGTTGTTCCAAATGAATGCTCGATTTTCTGTTAGGCGAGTAAGTGGTTTTGCAATGTTAGAGAATCCAGAAACGTAGCGTCGATAATACGTGCATAATCCCAAAAAGCTTCTTAGCTGATGTTTGTCTCTGGGTACGGGCCATTTTTCCACAGCTTTTACTTTTTTTTGGATCCACAGCAACTCCTTTTCCGGAAACCACATGTCCAAGGTAATTTACCTCCTTGCGGAAAAGGTGACACTTCTTTGGACTTAATCTCAGGTTGGCATCTCGCAACCTCTGGAATCCTACTTCCAAATTCCTCATGTGATCTTCAAAGGTCTTCCCTACCACAATCACTTCTTTGGACTTAATCTCAGGTTGGCATCTCGCCAACCTCTGGAATACTACTTCCAAATTTCCCATGTAATCTTCAAAGGTCTTCCCTACCACAATCACATCATTGAGATATACCAGGCAGGTATTCCAAGACAGTCCCCTCAGTACAGTGTCCATGAGTCGCTCAAAAGTAGCTGGGGCTTTACACTGTCCAAATGGCATGACTGTAAACTGCCAAAGTCCTGTACTTAAACTGAAGGCAGTCTTCTCTTTGTCGAGAGTGGAGAACCATTTTGCTCCTGCCAAGGTGTCTAGCGTATCGTCTATTCTTGGGAGAGGATAGCTGTCCTTTTTGGTCACACTATTCAAACGACGATAGTCCACACAGAATCTGGTAGATCCATCCTTCTTCCTGACAAGGACCACTGGTGAAGCCCATGAACTATTCGATGGTTCAATTACTTCTTGGCCTTCCATATCTTGTTTAATCTGTTTGGCTTCCTCACGTTTTGCCAGTGGTAACCTTCTGGGTCCTTGTCGAATTGGACTTACATCGCCGGTATTTATTTTGTGCATTACAATATTGGTTCTTCCTTTCGTACCAGATTCAGTTTGAAAGACGTCTTCATAATGTTTGATTAGGTTCTTAACTTAACTTGGTTCCTTCTTGCTCAATCCTTGACAGGCGGAGTCGATTACCTTGGACAATTTCTCAGGAACCTGCACGAATCCATTCTTCTTCGCCTCTATACGATGAACGACTCCAGAATAGTACCCTTCTTCAATGAAACAGGGTAACAGTTCACATTCATCACCCTTACCGGTACAGTCTTCTGAGTCGTAACCAGCATTTTGGAAACTACTATTCCTCGGCCTACCTTGTCATTATCGGTCTTTGGTTCCAACATTGTAATATTTCCATCTAAATAATCACCTTCCATACACGCCGTCAAAAATGTCTCACTTCTTGCATCCAGAACAACATTCTCTGTAGTAATTACTTGTACATTTCCACAATCTTTCCCATGAAGAATCAATTCCTCATTATTTATTTTTAAAGTACCTTCTTTCATGTTTAACTGGAAGCCGTAGGTGTTCATGATGTCTAATCCCAAGATTATTACTTCTTCTATGTCGGCTACGAGAACACGATGTCGGATTGATGTTGGTCCTATGATAGAGTTGACATCTACTTCACCTGCCACAGATGCTGCTTCTCCTGTTGCTGTACTAAGTCTCCATTTGCTAGAAAATAACTTTTTATTTCTGGGAATTAAATCGAATCGCAAGGAAGCATAGGTCCTTCTTTCCATAACAGCGTCCACATACAGGCCGTTGGTTTGATGTTGCAAGGATGCGACTTGGCCAGGCGTCCTTAGGGCTTCCTGATGCTGGATCAATGATTGCCCTCGCTCATCGACCCGCTTGTTTTCCTGCAGCTGCTCAGATGATGCTTTCTTGGCCACCTTACCAATGTTGGAACCAAACCACATTTACTCCGAACGTAACCAATCTCTCCACAATTCCAGCATCGCAGTACTCTTTTATTTGATTTGATCTGGTTTAGAACTCTACTAACCACCTGCTCCATGTACTCCTCATTTTCTTGTTTGTCAACAGTGCAGACACGAGCATGTTTCCGAGAGGCTTATTTTGCAGGCTCAAACTAAAGCGCGTGCGCCAAAGCATCGATCAAGGTTTTCAGTCGTGCCAACCTTAATGCTTGCTGCGTATCAATATCCCGGAGACCATCTATGAACGTCTGGACAGCTAGGTGTTCCATGAAATTATCTGTTGCCATCGGATATGCAAGTCGAACTAGGCGAGCAATATCCGCCTCGAATTCCTAAAGATTCTCGCCTTTCTTCTGTGATCGATTCTTAAGTTGGGTATGGTATACTTGCTCCAAATGCGCATGGCCATATCTCATCTCCAAGCGTTTAATGAGTTGAGAATAATCTTTAGGTTCCTCAGTAGGCAATGTCTGCAAAATATCACTAGCATCACCCCTCAATGCTATGATTAAAGCAGTAGCCTTCTCGAGAGAAGACCATGCGTTTGCTTCTGCGGCTGCTTCGAATTGCGTCAGGTAAGTCGCCCATGACGTCCTTCCATCAAAGGTTGGTGGCTTGATTCTGGTCTTCGAAATAGCCACAAGTTCTTCTTTTATTTCGAGGGGCCGTGGTATAACTTCTTCGTTGACATGCTTGGGATCAGAATAACTCATGGTAACGGGTAATTTCATCTGAGTCATTATTGCATCTAAAAGTCTAGAATGTTCTCCAATTTTCCCTTCTGAGTTTTCCACTAGTCGCTGTTCTAGAACTTGCTCCAAAGCTCTCGAATTTTAAGAATTCGTTTTTTCCATTATTTTCAGACTTTTTTCGGGGCTTCTAGAATTTTCTAGTAATTTCTTTTCCAGATTTTTCTCGAGGATTCTAGCGGTTTCTAAGTTTCCCTGTTCCATCTGGGCTTGCGAATCTATTAGACGTTGCTCCAAAGCTTTTACACTGTCCAGATTCTTCTGCTCCATTTGTTGCATTTGAGTTTGCGCGTTCTCTATTAGCCGTTGTTCCATATTTTTCGCACTATCCAGATTCTTCTGTTCCATTTGTTGCATTTGAATTTGCGCATTCTCTATTAATCGTTGTTCCATATTTTTCGCACTATCCAGATTCTTCTTTTCCATTTGTTCTAGAGTTTTTGCTAAGTTTCCAAAAGTTTCCAGGCTCTTCTGCTCCATTTTAGTTTGTGAATCTATTAGACGCTGTTCTAAGGTTTGTGAATTGTCTATCAGTCGTTGTTCCATTTTCATCAACAGCGAATTCACGTCAGCATCTCCGCCTGGAACTTGAAAGACATAATTCTCTGGATCCTCGCCTTATTGGATCAACACATTGCGAAGCCGTTGCTGGAGGATCGCCTTTTTGCCAGTTGTATCCTCATCCCTCTCCTCTAATCCTCGTTTTAAATCAGTGACTTTGAATTCCGTCAGTTTCATTCTATTGGCCATCAAGATATTTAAAATGACGTCTTTTTGCACTGTATATTTATTTAAACAGATATTTAATTAACGCTTAATTGCCCACTTAGTCTGTTATTTACTAATTAGCTCACACCTGAATACCACTGTAAAGTTTGTCTTTTCGGGTTCTTAAATAAAACTAACGATAACTTTAGACACACACTATATTAATAATTAAACGAATGACAATATAAAAACTAATTACTAACAATAAGCACATTTATGTATTTATATTTATGTTCACTCCGCGAGGCCCTGGTATAGAATTATCTCCATTCCTTCCTCGACGGCTTATATATGAATGTGAATATTCTTCTCGAGCGTTCTACCTGCATCGAGAAAACGCCAGAGGTACGACGCGCGACGCATCGTTGGATGAGTCATCACAATATAAAAATCATTGTTAATATTCTAGTGTAAAACAAAAAATTACTAAATAGAACATACAAAAATATATAAAGTATAAAAACTCTTTATAGAAAATATAAATTTTAAAGTCAATGCAATGTGATTTTTGGCATTGCATTTCATTGGTTATTGCTTTGTAATTAGGAGAGTATGATGATATTCCTGCTCGTAAGCAATCGTCAAGGTGTTCATCTGTAAGTCGTGATCTGTACTTTGATTTTATGACATTAATTATCGAAAACAATGATTCACACAAGTATGTCGAACCGAAAATCGATTTTATTTTATATGCTGCTCTTTTCAAGAATGGAAATTTGTTTCTGTCAACAATTTTCCAGAAATTCTCGTCTGATACATTTTAGAACAATGTCGTTCTGAAGATCCAAAATGTCCATCTCGAGTTCTTGTGTCCTAATATGAACAAGTTCTGAAATTACAAAGAAGGATGATCATTAGCTCGATGATAACTGTTGAAAGCGTTTTTCAAACTGGTCTTGAAGTAATTGAGGGTTGATAACAAATGTTGATAAATCAATTTCGCCGTAGCCTATCATTTTTCTCATATTTGGAAAATGCACAACGGACTTCATCTTTAGATGTGATATCCACAAAGTAAGTTTAGTTTTAAACGAGTTTACTGAACCTATTACTATCTAAATGCAATAAATTTGTATATCTGCCGTACTACGGGCATGATATATTCATCTGTTTCCTTTGATGTAACTCAAGGCATCCCCATAAAAGTTTCTAATTCACGCCTTTATCAGCTTAGTGGTAGAGCAATGATCCGGCAAGCCAGAGGTCGTGGGTTCGATTCCTACTTTGTAACACAAACACAGACAATAATAACACTTTACAATAATAAACATTAAACACACACACAACTGAAACGCAAAAAAAAAATGCGATGATGACCAGCAAGCGAACACATATGACTTAAACGCAAAAAAGCGACTGACACACAGACTAGACACACACAACACAGGACCGCACAAAAAACACAACAACACACAATTAATTATTAATCAGACACAAACATGCCACAACCCTGGGAGATACGAAACAACGGAGTGGAAATGGAGGCAACTTCGACCACGAAACAAAATTCAACGACTCATACACGGTTTTTGTATTACTATTATCATCATGTGATGAAGCTCTAGCAGAGCAAAACGAACGTAGTGAATTATAATAAAATTATATTTTGAACTCAAAGTGAAATTTTCTTTCATCAATTATATATTAATATAACTATAACTAAATAATGAAGTAAATACGTCGAATGAACATTCTCATAGCAAAAACCACACTTCTGTCTGGGTTTCACAAAATGAGCTCCAAACCAGAGACCAACGGGACCGGTAACATCATTGAAAATTTAATCCGATTTTCTATCCTTATCTTTGATTGAAAATATGTACTCTTTTCATCCTTATCGTCTAGTTGAGCAGTAATTTAAAGAGAGCACTGTAATCGTACAACTGCGTGTCTAATCGCTATCAATCGTATAAGTTCGGAGTATAATTTTCTATAATTTCAATTTTATTGATTATGTTATTTTCTTAGTTTATAGATACTTATGTTCCCAATTATAATACAATATCGGGATTTGAATTGAGCTATTGAAATATTTATTATTAGAGCTGAGGATGTTTGCGGTATAACCATGGTTATATCATGTAACCATAGTAAATTACTATGGTTACATGATATAACCATGGTTATACCGCAAACATCCTCAGCTCTATTTATTATACAACCAAGTATTAACCATATCATTTTTTTATGGACTAGGTATAGTGTTTTTTTGCTGTTGAAAAAATAAGTTGGATTTACAAAAATTTCATTATACGCCACGCATTGTTTTACCCAAAAATACTTTGTTGGCTCAAAGTTAACAAGTTTTTAAAAAATATTTAATTACTCTCATTGACGATTTTAATTATGCTACAAGTACATTTTCTTTTCAGCATATAAATTATTTGGAAATGGCTTCAAAATTGTGTATATCGTGTGCGGCAAAGGAGATAATAGATGTGGAAGAATTACATTATTTTCCAAGAAATCCTTAAAAGTCAGTAATAAATGAATATATAACAAAACAACTAATATTTAGACATCCATGTTTTTGATCGAAGACTTGGTTTGGAAGTAATGGGTTTAAAATTTGTCATAGAAAGTATTAGGAATTTAAGAATATATGTTACACATTTTACTCCAGAGCTGTACCTTCCTTACATCTAGCACGAACAATCATGTCAATATCAAAAAGTTCTGAATCTCAACTGTAAAAAGAAACATATATTCCACAAAAATTACCATTGCAAGCAATAGAAAATACATCGGTGATTGATTGCAATTTACCTACAGTACCTGTAGAACACCTATTTGCAATTCAGTTTGTTACTACCCATCAGCAAGTAAATATATCAAGCACATCAACAATAAATAGAAAGAACAAAAGGAAAAGCATTAGTGAATGCAATAAGGAAAGAACATTTTACAACTAAAATCAATATGCACAACCAAAAATATATCAAAATTAAACTTCACCTATTAACGCCCAACTTTTAAAAATTAAAAATAAAGAGTTTTTTTTTAGTGAAACTTTTTAATTGAAGTAAAATAATACGAAAATACAAAAATTTATTAATTTTTTATGAAAATAACGTAAATATAGCCTGTCCTAAATATAGGACACTGGCACTTACACATATCAACCGTACTATAGGTGAAATCAAGACGCAGATTATTTTTTGTGGTAAGGAATGAAGCATTCCTTGCAGAGTGTCACATCACATTTGACGCAAAATGAAAGAGGTTTGGATGAACAGTTTTTTCCTTGACATCTTCGCTGTTTCTCTCTTTTTTCCATAAAATGACCTTGGTTGTCATATCTTACATCTTCGAAAACTTTTGTTGCAGACGTTCTCGGCCTACCGACAAACGGTTTTTGAATAATTTTCATGTATGGTACGGCAACAGATCGTCTGTACTCTAGCAAACTCAAATCAATATCGTTAACTAGCTTGTAAACGAGCCATGAGTTTACCATGGCCATATCAATACACCTAATAAATAGAGGCCAGTACCATTTCTTGGCTCTAATATTTGTTGCATATTTGCCCACCAACCAGTCATGTTGATCCACTCCACCCATGTAAGAGTTGTAATTCTTCAACAAAAGCGGTTGTGGTATGCTTCGCTTTTCTTTAGCCATTCGATCCCACCTGCCTGCTTTATGGAGAGGTTCTACTGAATCGAAATTGGTGGCAATTATAACGCACTTGTTATCATTCCATTTCACAATAAGTATTTCTGCCTTTGTATCGAATCTGTAATCACACGAGCCTCGTTCTTCTTTTCCAAGAAATTTGGACTCTTTTAAATGGCATGAAGATAATCTATTCTCCCTTAAAGTTCCAGTCGCACGGAATCCTAGCTGTTGTAGATGAATGAGTAAGTCTCTACTTGTAAACAAGTTGTCAAAATATATCTGATGACTTGCGGGTTCTGATACACAATCTAACATATCAAGTACTACCCTGGATCCTAAGCCCAAATCTTCACGATCATTTTTTGCAATTGATTTTCCAGTATACAGGTCAAAGTTATAGCAATATCCACTAACGCCACAAAGAGCCCACAATTTATAGCCAAATCTAATAGGCTTTCCACGTATAAATTGCTTTAGGCCATGATGTCCATAATATTTGACAATCATTTCGTCGATTGCTAGTTCTTTCTAAAATACGTGAAATTTTTTAAAGTTTTCGTTTATCATTTTTAGCAAAGGTCTAACTTTGAATCCTCTATCATCCTTGTCTATTACCAAGTTATCGGCAAAATGTATATATTTTTTTATTTTTAAATATTCATTTCTGGAGATACAGGCCTTGACAATATTTATACCAAGATCCTCTTCCTCGCTCCAATAATTTCTCTCAGATGGCAATTGATGATATCCGCTGAACAATAAAATACCTACAAACGATTTTAGTTTGTCTATTGTGACGGTGAAATCTTGATCATTTTTGCTTCTAGCATATTTCAGTGTTTCGTTAACAATATAATCAAAAACGGTGTCAGTAAAATATTCTTCAAATATTTGAACTGGTGATATTCCCGCTAGATGATTTTTAAGATTATCTCTATTTGTAGTGGCTGTTTGGAGTGTATCTGGCAATTTTGTGTAAACGGGTTTCACCTTTTTCCAGGAAAATGTTTGTTGAGTAAGGCAACGTCTTTTCTTAGGTCTCTTTGCGTTGACATGAGTATTTTCAGCAGATGAACAACCAGGTAAACTTACTTCCTCTTGCTCATATGTTTCTGGAGCCTCAGAACTAAGAGGTAATTTATATTGCAGTACAAGTTCTCCTGGTACATCACTGACTTCCACATTTCCTAAGTTGTTATCATCAACGTCATCTTCATCAGTTAGTTCATCTGGTTCTGGTGGAAGAATGACTATATCGAGATCTTCAGATGTCATAAATGTAGGATCATTTACAATATCCTCGACTTCACGTAACGACAATGCTCTTCTGTACATCTTTAGTAAATATATGTATATGTATAAAAATTTCTATAACTAATAGAATAACATATCAATATAACACCACGCAATAAAAATTTTTCACATTATATATTTAGTTGACATACAATGTAGAAATGAATTGTGCGAAGCAAGAGACAAACTCAAAATACTAAAATAGCGCAACTGTAAATTTTTTTATAATGCCAACATACAATACACAATAGAAAATACTGAACAGTGCGTGGCAACAGACAAACTCAAAATATGAAATAAAAGAAGATTGTAAATTTGATAACGCGAAGTACCAGTGTCATATAAATAGGACAGCCATAATAGACCATCTATATTGTGAAGTTTCTAAATATATTTTTTTTAAATAACTGTGGCAACAGCTTTGGTGAACTCTTTTTCGAGTGAATAGTATAGTAAATGTTCGTTAAACCTTTTTTTTATATGATTTACAAACATATATATAACGTTATAAAAACGTCGTTTTGGGATTAAACGTAAGGATTAAAAAAATCTTTTTAATGGTACAAACTATATATGGTCAAACACGTCTTAAAAGGCTTAATGGGATTCCACCTAACGATAAAAAAAACTATTTTGAAAATACAAGTTATATACAGACCAAAAAAACACCTGTTTTTATACTGTCCTATAAATAGGACGCTGGGGTATAATGGGTTAAATGAGTCTCCAATGACCAAAGATATATTTAAAGGTAAATTATTCTGTTTTTTTATCTAATTATTTTATTTATTCAACAGGAATATCATGAAGTGCACAATCATTATTGTTTTCTCAACTTCGTTGTGCGAAGCATCTTTCAAAAGGTAGGAGATGGACAGTAAAAGACAAGATATTGGCTTAATGATTGAATTAGATTTTTCGTGGATGTCTTCCACACAGCATTACCATTTTATTTGATGCTCAATAATTCAAACAAACTTCCTTGGTACTGCACAAGGTTAGTAGGAATTTACGGAATGAAAATACTACAAGAAAATTATAGACGTTAAATCATCAATTATTTATTAATAAAATATGTTTTTTATTGTACTTTTAAAATATGTCTATTTTATACCATTATCGATATTAAAGATATTCATTTTCGTAGGTCTATACTATTGTATATTATTTTGGTTATTTAGAATTGTATAGTAGTTATAATAAAGTAAATTTGATGTGAAGTATTCCAATTATTTCATTGAACATAGTAAAGTGTACCACTAAAGAAGAATACAAATGTTTGTAGGATATGTTTATACATTTTCAGTTTTTTTTTTTATGTATTAAACGTGAATAAATTGCTGAAAATGTAAAGATAAACATTTCTTATGAACATAAAAAAAAATACGACAATAAACTAGAAAAGCAAATTTAAATTTTGGCGGGTGAATGCGTCTTCGTTGGACAGTGCCATCTTTAATTGACTGCCCAATTATTAGAGAAGGACGTAATGATTTTCCATTTCACTAGGACAAATTTTTGTTATTAGTTGCCGGTCTCGTTGGTCTCTACTCCTAACAAATGTCTATGAGTCTATGTTGTGACGACAACCATAGAAACAAACTAGCTCATTTCATTTTATATATGGGGAATTAGGTTGGCGAAGATTTGACGCAAGGGGAGAAAGAGATCGGTCGCATTTCATTTTGTTTATATCTATGTTGAACGCCATTTCTATTTTTGAGCGGTTTATCATTAAAAATGAGAAAACTTTTACATAGCATTTTATTAAAAACTGAAATATTTTTATCGTGGTCGCTCAGTGGCGGGTACACGTAAAACGTTCGGCGGGCGCTATGGTAGGGTGGGGGACCCCAGAACTAGTGTAATATAAATTAACCAATAGTAAATAAAGGAAAGAGAAAATATATTAACTAGTAAGTTTACTTAACTACATTTATAAGAAAGAAAATTAAAACGAAATTTCGGTCATAAAAATACGCATAAAAAAATAGTTCAGGTCAAATGCACAGTATTATCTAATGTATGCGTACTTTGTTGCGAGAGGAAAAGGACTCCCAACACCATACACAAATGTCGACTTAAAAAAGCAATTACTCTGTTTAAACAATTCAAATATTAACTTATCAGAAGGCCACGAGCATACTGTTGAAAATTTGTATTTTTAAAAAGTTTTTAATTTGATTTAGATAATTGGAAAACAAACGGGTGGTAATCTATAAAATACGAAATACATTTTTATTTCATTTTGTAGTTCAAGTTGAGTAAAGGAGTATTAATATTAACTAGCAATACTTTCTCAAGGTTCTCTTCTGTAAAATTTGTTCTCTTTGAATGAATTACATCCTTGTAGATAGAAAACGACCTATCTACATCGCAATTGGTTATAGGTGCATACTGAAAATATTCAAATACTCTGATATATTCATAGATTCTATGAGGAGCATGTGCTACACAAGTAATACGTGGCATATTAGGATATGTTTCCTCAGAGACACCTTTCCGGAAGTTGATTTGTATCCGCTTTTAAAAAAGTTTTCAGAAAATCACCATTGAAAGTAGCTCTTTATAGGGAAAAACTTCCATCTTTGTCACTGCCTCTCTCTCCAGTAATAACTAGACGGGGAACATGGTTGGAAGCTACTAGTTTTTATGCAGAGAACTTCGATAGTTTCAAAATTTCGTTACATGTTTAAATGACGATGCTCGAAGTATTTCTGAGTGCAAAGTACCAATAAAAATTTAAAATTTAAAAAGTCAGCTGTATTTTCTTCAGTAACACTTCGGAAATTTGCCAAAACTAATCACTTATTTTAAAAATCAAAATCTCAAATTAAATGATGGATTAACCACATTAGATGTGGTTATTAATAATTTGAAAAGTATTTCGAGTGACTTCGGATGTGGCCTTCGGCAAAAGTTAGACGCAGTTTTTAATAGAAATCCAGATTTAATAACATTGCGGCAATTGTGTTTAGGAACAATGCCTCAAAATCTAACTGCTAATTACACTGAAATTAAAGATTATTTCCAGTATGCACCTATAACCAATTGCGATATAGAAAGGACGTTTTCTATCTACAGGATGTATTTCATTCAAAAAGAACAAATTTTACAGAAGAGAACCTTGAGAAAATATTGCTAGTTAATATTAATACTCCTTTACTCAACTTGAACTACAAAATGAACAAATAAAAATGTATTTCGTATTTTATAGATCACCACCCGTTTATTTTCCAATTAACACTAATATTGAAGTAATTGGGTCACGTGTTGTACCATCGGGAGCATAGAAAATTGAACGACTTCTATACACATTTTACGAGTTATTTTAATGATGTGATACTGACTTTATATGCATTAGAATAAAACATAACGCATTAATCAATATTTTAAATATCCACTTCCCAACATACCAACAATTTTAGTTTCTGCATAACCGTAAGATGTACTATTCTTGGAATTTAATGTTATTAATATGTCAACTGTATCAAGACCAATCACGACTACATAAAAGTCTAGTATACAATAGAAAACTGTTGTCGTTCAAATTTCTGTGGTTCCGATGGTACTTAGCGATGTTATAGACTATTTATATGGTCCATCGTAAATTCGGCCTGATGCGTCCGGTCTCTACTTATCAATTCATTTTTGAACGTTAGATTATTATAGAAAACTCAACTAAAATTTATCAACTCTTTAACGGGTTTCGTTAAAAGATAAAACACATAAGTCTTATTCACATTCATATTCCAAACTCTTTGATAATACGAGGTATATTTTAAATGTTTCCGGCCTTAAAGTATTGTAGCAAAAATTTCTTTCATCGTCCGATAGATAGCATCGACACATGTAAACTGTCAAAATTGCAAGTCATACTGATCATTAGTTTTTCTATGGTACGCTTCTAAAGTTCACATCGTCGTTTAACAAAGGAAACTTGAGTATCGCGCAGTGATAAAATTTCTTCATTTGAAAGAGAATGAGCTCAGGAAATAAAAGATTAGTTAGACTCTGTATACGGTAAAGCCTCCCCTTTATTTACAATGATAAAACATTGGTACACCAACATATGCCCGAGACCAAACAGCAGTCAATGTGGTGGGAGAACCAACTCCGAAGAAGGCAAAGGTCGTTCTCTCTGCAGGGAAAGTGATGGCGACAGTTTTTTTTGGGATAATTCTTGTCGACTACCTTGCAAAGGGTTCAACAATCAACGGACAGTACTACGCTGCATTGCTGAATAAATTGAAAGCCACAATTATGAAAAAACGTCTACAATTGACAAAAAAGAAAATCCTGTTTCACCAGGATAAAGCTGGGGTTCACATATGCATAATTGCAATGTCAAAATTGAACGAATTAAAGTTTGAATTGTTTCCGCATCCAGGAGAGGACATACATCCAGTTACCTATTCGCCAGATTTAGCTCCAAGCGACATTTTTCTGTTCCCTAATTTGAAAAAATATCTCGACAGAAAATTATATGGGTCAAATGCTGAGGTTGAAGACACTGTAAATCAGTATTTTTCAGGTGTGAACAATCAATTTTTTTCTGACGGTTTGAAAAGATGGGAAAAAAGTTAGACCAATTTTACCGAGTTGCAGGGAGATTACGTCGAAAAATAAATTTAGTTTTGCTTCGAAATATATGTATTTGTTAAAAAGTCCGGAAGAATTCAACTATCCCTCGTATCAATTCTTTTAGATATCAATCAACAAACCTTTATAGTATCTTACATGCAAAGTTGGAGTTCAATAGCACAAAATTGAAGCTTACTTTAAAAGAATTTCTAGGAGATGCATGAGTTTACTGGTGATATGAATTAATTCTAATCATGCATGTAGTCTGTCTATAATGTTATTTTATTTGTTATATCTACGTACATATTGTTCGTAATCATTTTTTTCCATCTTTGTAACAAGTGTTCATTTGAAAAGTCAATCTAGTGGCATGTGATTTACTAAGAACATTTTGAAGTATGTCGTAAATTAAAATTTACTACTTAATCTACGAAGTCGTATATTTTGACAGTTTCATACATATAAATAAATAGCAAATAATAGGTATTTATTGAAAACTATAACAAATGTTGAAAATATTGTCCTTCGAGATCAATGTACTTTAAAATCCTCCGATCAAAATTTCTGATGATATTCTGCAACATTACTGGATTGTTATTAATTTCCATGCATTTCTGTTCGATTCTCTGTAGCATGACATTTAAATTCAATAAAGGTGTTCGAAATATGTTATTTTTTAGATAAGGCCACAAAAAGAAGTCGCAAGGTGTTAAATCGCATGAACGTGTAGGCCAGGCAATTTCAGTATTTCGACTAATTATACGCTCATCAAAAAATTCTCTTAAATAATTCAAATATTCTGCAGTACAGTGACAAGGTGACAACTGATTGACAAATGGTTGTAAAATTTCCGTACGGTACCTTTGAGCAGTTAACGTTCCCTGAAAAAATATTGGTCCAATGATTCGCCTTTGGCTTATCGCTGCCCAAACACCAATTTTCTCTGGATGTAGCGATTCTTCATTAATTACATGTGGATTTCACTACTCCAAATTCTTGTATTCTGTGAATTTAGGTATCCCGTTTTATAAAACCATGCTTCATCAGTAAAGATGACCCTTTGCGAAAGTTCTCCATTATTGTTCATATTTACAAACCAATTACAAAACTGTAGTCTATGTGGGTAATCAATTTCTAACAATTCTTATACTGCTGTGACACGGTATGGATAAAGTTGCATATCTTTTTTTAATAAGTTGTGAGTTGTACCAACAGAAAGGTTTATTTGTTGACTCAAATGTCGAACAGATGTTTGTGGTTCATTTTCCATTATTTCTTCATTGACAACTTGAGGTGTACGTTTCTTAACTGCTCCGCTGCCTGAGTTTCTTAAGAGACTACCAGTTTCAGAAAAAAGTTTTAAAGTTCTATCCAAAGTATTCTTAAATTGTATATAATCTATTACAAAATGTGGAAACTCAACTTGAAATTCTACCATGCAATCTCGAACTGAATAAACCCATAAACCATCAATTTTATTACCACTTCGAAAATAAGCCTGGACTAAAAAAATTTTATGTTCGAAAGTGAAAGCCATTTTAAAACTGAGAAGCAATTTATTTACACCAGAATCGACGCACGATTATTTTATGCACTAACTGATATTTGTGATTGACATTATCAAATGTCATTTGGATTTACGTTTGCGGAACAACAAACATATTAATATATTTCCGTCTTATTCTATCAAAATTTCAAAGTAACCTAGATTGACTTTTCCAATAAACACTTGTTACTATACTTGCATCAGTCTTATTGTTTGTATTATATTTTGTATCATAGACGTGTGCGTACATTTTATAATGCCCTGCACAAAATAATTTCTATTCTATTCCATAACTTTTCCTTTAATACATTGTTGTTTATTTGTAGATTGTGTTACTTATTATTATGCATAACACATTTCCAGAAATGAATATTTTTTCAATTAGTTTCGTACTTGCGTCACTGTGAGAACATCTCTTGACTCTTAATTACTCTTATTTGTGACTTCGATAACTAATAGTTTCTGAATCGTATAATGTTATTTAATAAAATAATGATTAATAAATAATAGTATATTGAAAAACAAGTTTCATAAATCATAAGGCACCATTTTGCCGCACGAGATCAGTTTAGAAAACGAGTTTTCTAAAGAGCGAGTGCGGCAAAAGGCCTTATGAAACGAGTTTTTTATACTTTTTTTTTCTATTTTGCGTTTTTTACATTAATAAATTGCTTAAATTGGAATTATTTAATTTGAAAGTTCAGAGTTTAATTTTTATATAAAGCATGCAGTTGGTCACATTGATACTTGACATTTTCAAATTTAAATCTTGCTATCCGCGAAGTATATTATATTACATATTATTTACTAATTTTCGTTAACATTACTTGATACTTCATTTAAAAATATAAACATGAGTGACATAGAAACATATATATGTTGTTGTCAATTGTATACATCATACGTTGTTTGTGTAAAATACGGACATATATCATATCTGTCAAATGTACATAAATTCTTAAAATCAAATGACAGCAATGATATATATTTCTGTATTCGAACAACGCCAACATTGAAAAATGAAAAAAAGCGTATCGAAATGAAGCTCATTTCGATAGTGTTTTGGGTTTCATAATGAGTTCATTTCGAACGCAAAATAGAAAAAATTATGTTTGGATTTTGACAAGAGCAACGGTACATCTCTATAGGTCGGTGATAGTTTTCTACCTTGAAATAATACTTTTCCTTATCTTCAAACATTACGTATTCCTAAACAAGTATGCATATAAGCTCTGTAAATTGCATAATGCAAGGCAAATCACTAATGCTTTTAGATTTGAACAACTTTTGACAGGCTTTACTTAAAATGTTAGTCGATGCCGATCAGTATGCATTAGTCGCTTAGAAAATACATGTTTTGAAGTTTTAATTTAGCTATTACGAAAGATGTAGATTCTTCATATTTTTCTTCGGGGGAAAGATATTAAAACATTCGAAATCGATCAACAGTAAAATGAAGTATTAAAAAGTCTTCAGAAGTGCAAAATTGTGTTTATCATTAAATCAATCGACTTAAAGCTGATAGAACATCCCTAGAAAATGATTCCCGTAGAGGATTTCCAGGCACTGCAGTAAACCACACTTCGATACATTGCTACTGTGAAGAATCTGTTGAAGTTCTTCACAAGAGATGAATTTGTGAGGTTAGTGTAAGGGTACACGGCAAGTTCATGACATTATACATTATCGTTTGGGAGTGACAAGTATTTAAGCTCATTGGATAGCTCGGCTGTTGGGTTCAGAGCGAAAATGGTGGAGATCTGATATTTGACGTCAACTTCAAGAGCTGTTAGATCGTTATGGTAATAGCTAAAATAAATATCACAAAACTGGTTTCGGTAACTTTTGAACTAATTGAAGACGACGGGGTTCTTTTCGAAACGTTGTTGCATAACTGATTACAAAAATAGATAGAAAGGGCGTCAACGTGACTTACCGTTGAATTGTAAACAGAGGTCATACGTCACACAGATGAAATATAGGCTATAACTCATCCACAAGACGTAGTATAAAAAAAGCAAGGAAGCTACTATCGTGCATTCAAAAAAAAACAGCCTCGGAGCTGGCCATGAAAGTTTTAGGTATGTCGTAACTTAACCGCACCGTTCTGACTTGTCAAATATTAATGTCATTAGTGTCATCTAATAAAAACGATAACACGTAATTTTATTTATTCATGACTAGAAGATTATAACCTAACAGTTAACTTTGCAATTATCTAACCTTACAATTTTCTAAAGCCGTCTGTGATTTAGATATAACTGTCATTTCAGAAGTTCATATTAGTAACGTTACGACATGCTTTTTGATGTTACTTAGAAATCATGGCTTATTAGAGGCAGGTTTTTTTGAGCGCAAGATACAAATGCTACTACAAATCAATACTCGCAAAATAAGTAATATTACAACAATATTTATTGGAACTGTGTTCTCTCAAAAATGTTGACAAATATCTAAATACATAAAAAATAATAACGGCTCTGTATATTACCACTTTTACATGCCCGACGGGCGAATAAGGATTGTCGGAGATCTCCACGACCGTACATACCAAAATATAGAAAAATAACTGTGTAACATACGCTATTTAACTTGACTGAAAATTGCTATATAAACTATGGAATGCAAATATTAAGATTAATTATTAATTGTTAAATAACTATTATATAATTCGAATATTAAATAAAAATAAGAATGAACTAAAGAATGCAAATATTAAAATATAAGAATAACTATAAAAAGGCAAATCTGAAATATAAAACGGAAACTACAGTTCCAGATGCTTCAATCACTTGAGATATTAATTACTTGTAACCCATGAAAACAACCTTGTACAAAACCTAGCTTGTGAAGATATAGGTCAGGTGCATCGCTACGTCATACGACGAATTACCAGGTGTGGAACAGGTGGCGTGGGCGATCCTCTGCACCGTAATTCTGGCAGAACGGAAGTATCCTCATCAGTTTTAGTTTTAGCCTCGCTCCAAAACTACTTAACGCAAGTTTAGCCTTAAATTTACAATATAACACATGCATTAGGAGATTGAACACGACAGCATATCAAGAAAATGGCGTCTCTTACCGTTTTATTTGTGTTTATTTATTTATTTATTTACACAACAGAATTAACGAGCCATCGAAAAAATTCATAATTGGAGTAGACTGTGAAATTGGGTTGGTACTTTAGCCACTTCCACATAATGACACATTACTTGATGCTTGACAGTTTCATTTGGTTTCATTGTAAAAAAAAGTTATGGCATTGAAATGATACTACAACAAAAAAGAAAACAAATAATTTATTTAATATCGAAATCATAATCAAACTTTACATATAGCTACAGAAGTTGTTGAAAATGTTGTCCATTTACATCTAAATAAATTTAATTTTCTTAATAAGAGTTTTGAAAAATTTGACACAAACTTATAGTTTCAATGTCAAATAATAAATGTCATTATGTGGAAGTGGGTAAAGTACCAACCCAATTTCACAGTCTACCCCAATTATGAATTTTTTCGATGGCTCGTTATGATTCCACTTATAGGATAAAATAAAAATAAACTGTGAATCATATACATACATAAGTACCACTAGCAACAAAAAAAAATTTCTTTAAATATAAAAAATATATAAAAAAGCATAAAACAATAAACAAGAATAAAACTAATGAGATATATGAATATAAAAAAATCTGAAATGTGAACAAAAGTAATGAAAACAAATAACAAGAACATCCAGCAATTAATTAAAGCAAGTTAAATACTACAACGAATATTTATCGCAGGTGTCATAAAGAAGCCGTTCGAAGGTCAACAAACTATGTAAATGTATATCCAAATCAGAAGAAACCTGATTGAAGTTGCTGCTCATAACGTAGACAGGAGACCTGACCAACACATTGGTTCGAGGAAAAGGAAGATAGAAAATACGGCAAAGGGCGTGTGAAGAATAGTGGGACAGGAAACTTCATTGTGAAGAAGCCTATGAAGGAAATTGAGGCTGGCTACAAAACGTCTAAAGGGGAGAAAAGGCACGTTGAAGCGAGAAAGGAGTTGAATGTGATCAAAGCTCCTATGGGGATAGACCCCCTCCCCCCGAGATGTTCACGGGCCTATATCGCAGACTGCGTGTGTTAGATCAATTGAAAGATGTTGCCAAAAGACTCAGCGTCAGACTTAAGGCCGATATCCATCCGAGAAGGTGATTTTAGTCGTAACTTAGTACGATACTTCACCAACTACACAAAATATAATGTGGCCTTAACTCTTTCTACACACCGCCTTAAAGATATCTTTATCGACAGTGAAGCCAAAAAGGACGCTACCTCACTCCTCGCCTACAGCTAAGATCTCAACACGCACGCCTATAGATTTAAGTGGGATCGTCAACAAAGTAGAGTGTACCTGTGTACACTCCATGTAGACAAACACACGCTAAAGGTATAGTCCAATACAAAAAAAAACGTAACAGAAGAATAACTCATAGATAACCATCTGTTGGTAAGGTAAGGTTACTGCACTATAGGATTTCAATAGGATTATTTTGGAAGACGGCCTACCAAAGAGACCTACAATCAGCGCAGTATATTATTCAAATATTTTCTGGGCTATTGCGACAAGGGCTTATAAAAAGCCTACCTGAGTGACTGCATTACCGGTCATTACTGCAACAAGATAACGCAAGACCACATACTGATCGTTATGGAAGTTTAAACTAATTGTGCTGGAAATTACTCTTTATTCACTTGATATAACACATGGCAATTGAATACGTACTATGATATTTAGAATTAATTCTTTTGATGATCTGTAGTCTCATTACAACTTAACCATAATTTTCTATTTCTTAGGGCTGATTTAATACTGGTCTCCGTTTCTTCGCGCGCGGTAAGTAAATAGATTTTTAACGTTCGAGCGCTTGAAAATTTATAGTCTGCATTGTATTTACTCCAAAACTTACTAATCTAAATAGTAGATTGCAAGCCGTCAACACATATAAATCATATGTAACACAAACTCCTTCTGAGAAATCGAATGACATTTTGTATGTTTGTCGTTCTGTATTTAAGTGTCTAAAGCACTAAGCAAATTACTTTAGCACCAACGTATTTTAGGCTTAGGAATTGGCCGAGAAATCTACTTGTACTGTCCGCGTACGGGGACCTATTATAATTTCGTTTTGCACTCATAATTACGCTACAATGCAAAATCAAATATTGATCGTTATTAACGCAATAAAAACCCGTATGTAACTAAACTTAGTGCATTTTACAAAACGCCCGATAAACATTGGTGACGGCCTTGAATAGCTGGAGACATCCAAACTACCTTCTGTCTCCGCTCTCTAAATATATCCGCTTTACTTTTCAAGAAGGATAAACAGATACAAGAAAGACGACACTAAGAAAACTGTGATGCAGAAATAATTTTTGCTTCTGATTTTAAAATCGAATAATTCGAGAAATATTTAAAATTAATATTTGGAATACTTGGAAATGAGTATCCATTGACTATACAGGTGTCCTTGAAATAAAAAAAAACAACGTATGAAAAATGGAAAGTTGTAGTTATATAGAATATGAATCCAAAATATTGTGCATCAATTACAACGCAAACACCAAAATTAAAAACCTCCTGAAAATTATATCATGTTTTACCTATGAATTCAGAATGTGTATAAATAATAATAGTTATTTATTGTACAAGAGTGTTATGTTACAAATAAGTCACGCGAGAAAATGTTTAGCGCACGAGTCCGCTAGGACGAGTGAGCTACTTTTCTCAAGTGACTTATTTGTAATTAACACACGTGTGCAATACAAAACTTTATCCAACACCTCTTAAGATCCGTTCAAAATGGCTTTTAATGTTTTATAAATTTGACGCTCCATGTCAAATTTAAATTATAAATTTGACGTTCCATGTCAAATTTAAATTATAAACGACTAATGCAAAAAGTTCATATACAGTAATGCAGTTACTTTGGAGAATAAATAATGCAAATCAACAAGCAAATAAAATTAGTGATTGATTAATAATACTGCAGTTAAAAGTTGATGGTAATGGAAGAGTTGCAAGAGGCTGTTTTCATTCCGCTATAAGTTAAGAAAGAAGCTCAAGCAGCATGTTATAAATTACTGCCAAAAAAATCGAAGGATAATTACGACAAAGAATTTCGTCATTTTGAAGAATGGAGAAAACAGCAAAGTATCACTGGAATTAACGAAGAAGTTATGCTGGCGTATTTCCATATTTATAGAAGGAAAATAGCACCTTCTTCATTGTGGACGAAGTATTCCATGTTAAGAAGTACTTTGAAAGTGTATATGAATAGTGACATATCGAAATACGGAAAACTGATTTCCTATTTGAAGAGTGAGGCAAGAACCCACAAGTCCAAAAAGACGAAAATCTTGGAGAGGCTACATATAGAGAAGTTTCTGAATGAGGCACCTAACAATAAATATTTGATGATGAAGGTATTATTTATTTTCTTATATTTAATTCAAAGTATTTATTCATTATTCGTTCGTGTATTCTATGCAGGTTGCCTTAATAGTGGGTATATCAGGTGCGTGTCGTTGTGATGAAATAACTAAGCTGAAAGTTGACGATATAGAAGATAAAGGAGGATACTTGTATGTTTCGATACCTGACACAAAGACAAACGTATCTAGAAGTTTCACTGTTATGGCAGAAGGATTTACAACAGATATTCTTGACCTCTACAG
Source organism: Melolontha melolontha (assembly GCA_935421215.2). Lineage (NCBI taxonomy): Eukaryota > Metazoa > Arthropoda > Insecta > Coleoptera > Scarabaeidae > Melolontha > Melolontha melolontha. The sequence continues at coordinate 862,701 of OW285243.1, forward strand.
AAAATATGTCTGTATGAGACCAAAAGGTATTCCACATGGCAGATTCTTCCTAAATTACAAGAAAGAAAAATGCACTATCCAGCCAGTTGGAATTAACACCATTTCTAAGATACCTCAGAAAGTTGCATCTTTCCTGAACCTACCAGAAGCTCAATTATATACAGGACATAGTCTGAGACGTTCGTCAGCATCTCTTCTGGCAAACGCAGGAGCTGATATTACAATAGTTAAACGACATGGTGGGTGGAAATCGTCCACTGTGGCAGAAGATATACAAGATTCAGTTTCCAACAAGATTGATATAGCCAGAAAGATACAAGGTCCAGACAGTCTAACGTCCTCGACTGGTCATCAAATTTCTGTTCAGGATACTTCAAATACGTCTTCTAGTATAACTCTAAATTCGAATAACCTGAATACAGAGTCAGATACAAAGAGGATTTCCTTCAACTTTAATATTAATGTAAATGTTAATTAGTTGCTATTGTTTACCCTTTAGAATTAATATAAATGTTTTAAAACTATAGCAGTTTGAATGTCTCTGTGCAATCTAAATTTCACCTTGTTTTATCTCACTAGTGAGATAAATTATGTTTTTAACTCACTAGTGAGTTATAAGCTACATAATTGATTTAAAATCGCCATAGTTATAGGTCTATTATTAGGAGGTGTTGGATAAATATATAAATCTATTGAAGTTATACACACATCATTTGTTTACATACGTAACAGGTAAAAACTATAACATCCTGTATGCTAAGTGAATTATTAAAAATTAAGATGTGCGTTACATTAATTTACAAACCCATTTTCAAAATCATACTAAAAATAATTTGTGTTCTTTTAAAATTGACATTATTATTATTATTATTATTATTATTATTATTATTATTATTATTATTATTATTACGAAAATATTTTTTTTTAGGAGAAGTAACAAATAGAATGCCGCTATTGAATTTAAGGTAGCAATGTTTATGTTTATAAAAGCGCTAGAAAATAACATTGTGTCTAAGTTTTGATATGGTAATGGTTTGATAACCTGATTCAGCTATTAAAAATTTATAATTGTTTTTTTTTAAGATGGTATTAAAAGAACATGTAAGATGTGTGCTTTACGGGCATTTAACGTCCTATTTGTTAACAATCTATCTATAATTAAAAAAATTGTATCGAACGTACGTAACGTTCAACAACTGAACGAAATTTAAAGCGAGATGGACAATATGAAAACTATTTTTTTGTTATTGGAGTTGAACCTTAAGGTAGCGCCTTTTATAATATAGTCCATCGCACAGTGACGTTTTTTTTAAATATCTTTCTCAATTTTCTCGCTTATGAGAGGGAATTTTGGGTATTCCATATAATTTCCATTTTTCATATGATGCATTTTTATTTCAATGGTACCCAGTATAAGTTTTTCCAACATAAACTTACCTTTTACTTATTTATTTTGCCGGATATCCCGACCTGAAGAAATCGAGTGTTACCGGATGTTGATTAATTATATGATATCATTAAAATATACAGGGAATAATGACAAATTAAATAATATAACATTCGTATTAGTGACAAATTATTCATTTAGTAATATGTATTAAAATTTTAAATATTTGAAAATTAAGTTAATTTTCTAAGAAACCTACAATTATCAAGTTGTGGAATAATAACACGGTTTGGTTTTCTTATACACCAAAACGTGTAGTTTATGTCTTTTGTCATGCTGATTGTGAATCAGATTTAAAATTTGCTCCGTCACGTCAGGATTGTGAGATATTTTCTTTAGTAGTTTAAATTTCTCTAATATTTTTTTTCAAAAAACGTATTAAATTTGACAAAGTTACTTTTATACAGTGTCCGGCAAAATGCATTAAAAGTATTAATTTAAACAGTTTTTAAAAGATTATTCGCTTTAATAATAAAACGAATTAATACATATTCTTAAAAATCTGGTGTGAAGAATATTTTATATTATTAAAAATACCTTTGTATTATACAAAACTGGTGGGGTTTACCTACTCATATATGTTTCAATTATTCTGATATAATACATATTCTTATACTAAAAAGATGAATTTTTTTATGATTTAAATATGTTTCGTAAATGGCCGCTATTGTTCTCAATGCATTCTTCTAATTGACTACCAAATTTTTGCATAACATTTGACATGAGATAAAATGTGACATGGAATAGTATTGATTTCATTTCTAATGTTTAATGAGATAATTCATTTCATACTTACACCAATTTTAAGTAAAGTTTGATTTACTTAATACATACAAATCTGAAGAGAAAGTTGTTTATTTATTTTCATGTTTGATTTTATATCTTGCTTTTTGTTCTTTTTTAATTTTTCGTGTTAATATGCACGTGATTATTCAAATATTTATTTTAATTGGTAAACTAATAAAATACATTTGGTCGTGTTTTCAGGTTTTTTTTTTTAATGAACCAAATTTTTCGGCCTTCCCTATACAAAATAATCTCGGGATTTTCAAAGAAACGTAAATGTCGGAATATGTTTCACTTATACTGGTAGAAGAACCTGGGTAAGGATCAAACCAGTTGATATATCCCACTTGATTTGAGCCAAGCCATAATTTTTAACCTTTATTATTAATGTACTGCTTACAGCCATGACGTCCAAAATATGTTATTATTTATTATTATGCATTTCGCTAACTAGAGCATATTGAATGAATTTCTTGTTTACATGATCAAACAATGGTCTGACTTTAGCGAATTTACCATTTTGATTCAAATTCGTTTTATCTGCTAGGTGGATGTTAGTAAGTATGTACTCAAATCTATTCCTACTAATAGATTCAGCAACTAACTTATTACATGTATCTTGTTCTTCTTCCCACATCATTCTCCTTCTTGGAACCTGAACATATCCACTAAGAAATTTAACCTAAAAGTTTTCGATATTGGTTTTCCTATTTCTTTGTTGAGCATATTTGTTGTTTTCAGTGACAATCATTTCTATCAAATCCTCATCGAATGAGTTTAAAAAAAATTGCAGTAAGGTCTCCTGGGTTTCAGACACCTCATAATCGTCGAAATGATCCGTTACAGGCTGTGAATCCTCTTTAAATCCATTGATAAAAATTTCCCTTACCTTTTTTTTAACAGTACCTCTTTGCTCGTTTCTTATTAAGGTTTTCTGAATTTCTGATAAAAGTACATCATCTCTAGAAGAAGTCGGTACCAATATCGTTTTCAAAAACTATTTCATTTGGAACTTTTAGCTGTGATCCGGCTAAATTATTTATGCTTATAATATCTTCATCGCCTGAATCTTCATGTTACATTATTAGGAGGAAAATTATAATTTCTTGGAGCTTTTCTGCTTCAGTTTCATAGTCTTCTAACATAGATAGCATCTTCAAGTGTAAGACCTCTTAAGTAAAGAAGACGTTCATGATATAGATTTACCTAATGTACTATAGTACACAAGTATTTTTAATAATATAAAATATTATTAAAAATGGGGTGTGAAGAACAAAATACAAGTTATATATTTGTGAATGTATCTCCTCTCCAGAGACGCAGATACGTATTTCACCTTTCTACAGGATCGTCGGTACGCCCCAGCTGGAGAAGAGATACATTCAACCAAACATAACTACCTTGCTATCAAACAGAAATTATTAAGACAGAGCGTGAAAGAATATTCAGCGCTGTCTACATAATAACTGCCGAACTAAGCCACGTGTTTCTATAGACGGTAACAACCATATCTATAAAAACTGTATTATCTTGTCTTCACTACTTGTCGGGCGAACCGAATGCGTATATAACAAAATAATTTGAAACATACATGAGTGGGTAAAACCACACCAATTTTTATAATACAAAAGTATTTTTAATAATATAAAATATTATTAAAAATGGGGTGTGAAGAACACAATACAAGTTATATATTTGTGAATGTATCTCCTCTCTAGAGACGCAGATACGTATTTCACCTTTCTATAGCAAGGTAGTTTTGTTTGGTTGAATGTATCTCTTCTCCAGCAGGGGCGTACCGACGATCCTGTAGAAAGGTGAAATACGTATCTGCGTCTCTGGAGAGGAGATACATTCACAAATATATAACTTGTATTGTGTTCTTCACACCCCATTTTTAATAATATTTTATATTATTAAAAATACTTTTGTATTATACAAATTGGTGTGGTTTTTACCCACTCATGTATGTTTCAAATTATTTTGTTATATACGCATTCGGTTCGCCCGACAACTAGTGAAGACACGATAATACAGTTTTTTATAGATATGGTTGTTACCGTCTATAGAAACACGTGGCTTAGTTCGGCAGTTATTATGTAGACAGCGCTGAATATTCTTTCACGCTCTGTCTTAATAATTTCTGTTTGATAGCAAGGTAGTTATGTTTGGTTGAATGTATCTCGTCTCCAGCAGGGGCGTACCGACGATCCTGTAGAAAGGTGAAATACATATCTGCGTCTCTGGAGAGGAGATACATTCACAAATATATAACTTGTATTGTGTTCTTCACACCCCATTTTTAATAATATTTTATATTATTAAAAATACTTTTGTATTATACAAATTGGTGTGGTTTTACCCACTCATGTATGTTTCAAATTATTTTGTTATATACTATAGTACACCTTACAAAAGCACAAAAAATAACAGCCTAAAAGTCAAAGGGATCTTTGTTTGTAGGTAATTAATCATGCATCTATGTAGAAATATGTTTTATTACTTATTACGCAAGCAAGACATTTTACATAAATTCTAAATACTTACCTTTCAAATCTCAGCCGTTTTTTTAAATGAATACCTACTTTTTAACGCAATAATATAACGTACTTTTATAGAACAATACACAATGCGTCTATCAGATGTATACTGAACATAACGTATCGTATTATACAATAATCGTCCATTGCCCGTTTCCATGTTAAGACTCGAATGTTTGCAAACGTAACGTCTAAACGAGCCGGTTAAACACTGTGGATAGACCGTACCTTACGCTGCTTTGAACTACTATTGTTCATTTTTACCTCAGATTCAACGGCCATAAGCCATAAATACTGGCACTATTTTTATCAAATAAAAATTACAATCACATATTCGAAAAGCAGATAAAATAAGCTTTCAAATGATGTATAATTACACACAGCGAGTGGGCATACGTCTATCGATTTACGCACTGTTTCTAGAGATGTTAATTTACGTCTTCAAGAATACTTCGTTTCAGTCGATAGTCGAGAGGGTTCAGGTCAATCAGGAACCCTGTATCCACCCATGTTTGGATCGTTTTCACTTTATGAAAGGAGGCTGAATCCTGTTAAAACATCAACTTCTTCACCTTAAAGAAAATCTGTCGGTGGTTTCACGGTAGTTTCCAACACAGTTTTTAAGTAGATTCGGACCGATATTTTCACCACAATCTCGCAAAAATTAAATATAGGTGGCTACGCTGAACTGCTATTCCAATCTTTCCGGGTTTTACGGAGTTTCAGACATATACTCTATCATTTTGTCGATTAAATTTTCGCTCAATGGTAAAGATTTTCTCGTTTGTAAATTTCAAGATTTTGCATATCCTCTTTTCCAACGACTTACAACTTATGAGCTTCAAGGCGGATGTTCGAAAATAGTGTGACTGATACAAGGGCAATTAACGACATCACGAATGTCTTGAAGACGAGTAATGATGCGATATACGAAGCGTTTGTTAAAATTAATTAAGTAATTAAGGGGTTAAAATTTAGACTTAAAATCTGTGGCACACTCTTTTCCACTTTGCACAATGCAAATGATGAGCGGTGCGATTATGGCATTTGAGATATGTTTATACAGTTATGAAATTCTGCGAGTCATAATTTCCTACAATTGTGCAACATTGACAGTATTTATGACTGAAGTGTATTATAACTAGGGACCGGGCACGAGAGACCCATGACTCATTGCCCACGGGCGTACTATTGAAAATTTGTATTTTTAAAGAGTTTCTAATTTTATTTATATAATTGGAAAACAAACGGGTGGTGATCTAAAAAATACGAAATACATTTTTATTTGTTCAGTTTGTAGTTGAGTAAAGAAGTATTAATATTAACTAGCAATACTTTCTCAAGGTTCTCTTCTGCAACATTTGTTCTCTTTAAATAAAATACATCCTTGTAGATAGAAAAAGCCCTTTCTACATCGCAACTGGTTATAGGCGCATACTGAAAATATTCTTTTATTTCAGCGTATTTAGCAGTTAGATTTATATATATTTTTCAAATTATTAATAGCCAAATCTAATGTGGTTAATCCATCATTTAATTTGAGATTTGGATTTTCAAATTAAGTGATTAGTTTTGGCAAATTTCCAAAGCGTTCCTGAAGAAAGTACAACTAATTTTTTAAATTTTGAATTTGTATTAGTTTTTTGTACTCAGAAATACTTCAAAATACTCGAAATACTCTCCAAAAAACTACTAGCTTCCAATCATGTTCTCCATCTAATTATTACTGAAGAAGGTGGCAGTGGCAAATATGAAAGTTTATCTGTAAGGAGCTACTTTCAATGGTGCTTTTCTGAAAACTTTTTTAAAAGTCTATCAACTTCCGGAAAGGTGTCTCTGATACATTCACAGATTCTGTGGAGAGCATGTGCTACACAAGTAATATGCAGCATATTAGAATGTGTTCCCTTTAATAGTCTGCCTGTTTTTAACATATATGCAGCACTGCCACTGACAAATAAAACTATTTTGTCTATGTACCTGTCGTCCGAATGAAGCATTTGGTGCATATTCTGATTGAATGATTTTAGCTACTGTTTCCGCATCAACTGTATTTATGAATTTTGTTGCTATTACATATGCGTTATATGGAATAATTGGATGTAGTACACCAGCTACAACATTTACCACACAGTGTCCTAATATACCGACAGTTTCATCGGCACTTATCCATAAGTACTGATTTTAAAGATGGCTTCTAATGCGATCTACTGCTTTCCTGTAGCACTTAGAAGCATAATATTTGCGTAAGGTGGCTTCATCAGGAACATTACGACCAAAATATTATTGGAGAAAAGTTTTAAAGATGTTTTACAGATTGTTAAGTTTATTTAATGGAATATTGCCGCCATTAAAGTTTCACAGAGTTCTTCGTTAAAATTGTCAGATTCCAACGGGTCTAATAATCTGTGTATGTGTTTGCGATGCTAGGTGACGTTTTGCGTGCGATTTCTTGGAATTTTTTAACGATATTTTGCAGACTTTGCAATAAATTGCACTGGCAATGGACATACAATCAGTATGACCCTTAATCCAACTCGCCATTGTTTCACGATGCCATTCTCGACGTTGTTCCATATCATATCTGAAAAAGTAACTCAAACAATGTTCTAGATCTAAGTAAATGGAAATGAAAAATGTATGCGTAAGTTATTGAAACTTAACGAAATTCACAAAACAAGAAACTAACTCACCGTACTTTATTTATCTTACGAAATATAAACTAATATATGATTGTTTCGGCCTTTACTTGATGAAATTCCATTATAACTATTAAGATAAAATAAAACAAATTTTATGAATTTCACTTTTTAATTATCACTGTAACGAGTCGTTTCGCACCAACCTGGGCTTCGTCAGACACATAACAGTTATATGTCTGACGAAGCCCAGGTTGGTGCGAAACGACTCGTTACAGTGATAATTAAAAAGTGAAATTCATAAAATTTGTTTTATTTTATCTTAATAGTTATAAACTAATAATCAAAATAATTTTTAAAAACTTCTCACGCTATCTACGCCTATGAAGAAGTTTACTGTAAAATTGAAGTTATTGCGTCGCAATTCAACGACAGAAAATAGATATGCGGTTAACCGAATGAATAGTGCGTGCGTGTACGTGCTATGTACGTGCGTGTTGTACTTAGCGATGTTATAGACTATTTATATGGTTCATTGTAATTTCGGCACCATACGTCCGGTCTCTAGTTATAACTAAAGACCGGATTTATAGAATATATACTTGATTGTGCTTCAAATTTAAGGCACCAAAAATATATATATTTAAAAATCTGTACGAATCAGACAAAAAGAAATAAAATAAGACCAAGTTTTTTACACCTTTTTTGCCTTTTTTTAATTTCAATGCCTATTATTTTTTATGCCTATTTAGGGCTTTTTTCTGACTTTTCCAAAATTGACTTTCATTTATTTAATTCCGAAAAGAAATTTTTGCTGCGCTACTGCACATTTGTTTCGTGAATGAGTTTGTGCTTTATAAACCTCCGTTGTGCCGTTTCCCCGTGTTTACTGTGATTTGATTTGCGTCGAGTCGTGAATTCATTTAGTTGTTTAAACTTGTTCATGTAACAGTGTGAAGTGTGTTCGTAGTACAATTCCGAAGCAAAAGCCCACCGTCGAAGAATGGATTAAAAATTACAAGGAATTGAAATATGAACCCAATCAATAATTTTTCCAAGCGTGTTCAAAAATCGTCGTTTTACTTGTACTTAAATTTATAAAATGTATTGATGTCACTAAATTTCTTTTACCAGATTAAATGTGACAAGAAAGACTATATTATTCATCATATCAAAACGTCATTGCACCAGGAAAAACTAAGAATCTAACCGAGAAACAACGAACTATAGGTACAGCTATGTAATCTGTGCCATCCGGCTATGCTGAACAATCAAAATTTAATTTTAATCTTTGCAAAGCTTTGATAAAAGCAAATATACCCATTTATAAATTGAAAAACAAATATTTCAAAATATTCTTAGAAACATATTACGCAATTTATTACGCATATTACGCATTAATGATAAAAGCCATCTCCGCAAAAATTGTATTAATTCAGTGTACAAAGAAGTTATTCAGGAAATAAAAAATATTATTGGAAATAATTGTATATGGATATGTGTAGGCGAAGCAACAGATATATGTGGACGATACATCGTAAATTTAATACTCGGAGTATTAAATGATGAAAATTCACCAAAAAATTTCTAATAAGTTGAAAAAATAATAATGCAATAACAAAATTTATTCACGACAAATTAACACATTTTTTCTTACCGAAGCTGGTAACGAGTGATAAAATTTTACTCATGCTGTCAGACGCAGCGGAATATATGGTAAAAGCTGCATGTAATATGAAAATTTTTTTACTAGAATTTAATTCATTGCACTTGTTTAGGGCACGGACTTAATCGAGTAGCTGAAACTATAAGACTGCAGTTTACGTCAGTAAATAAATTAATAATATATAGCAAACAAATATCTGCTAAAGCTCCTTTCGGCGTACCCTCACAACCATTTCTAACAAGATGGGGAACATGGTTAGATGCCGCTATCGAGGTGGTATTGATATATAGTTAGTCTAGACCAGTTCCGTTGATAAAAAAATATTGCGTTACCATAGCAACGAAAAATAACATATTGGAAGTGTCAGTATCAAGTATCACGTCAAAAAGTCAAACCAAAGTTGCGCAATAAAATTGAAAAAAGGATGTCGATCGAAACTGTGAAAATCGAAAAATTAGAGTATCGAGCCATCATCAAGTACCTGTATTTGAAGGGGTTAAGAGGTAAGCAGATTTACGAAGATATGCTTAATACCCTTAGCAATCAATGTTCTTCGTATGCGACCGTGACAAATTGGATTGCAAGCTTTAAAAGAGGCAAATTTTCCATTGAATATAAACATCGATCGGGTAGGCCAGTTTCTGTGTCCTTCCCCGAAAATGTTGGCACTGAATATTTCTTATGAACACGTTCATCATATAGTTTCCGTCGATTTGGACATTAGAAAAATTTCTGCAAAATGGATCCCCAAATGTCTAAATGTTGACCAGAAGCGTGCAAAAGCGGAAACATCGCTTTAAATCTGTGCTCGATTTGAAAGTGATGCAGGGTTTTCAAGCCATATTCTTACTATTGATGAAACTTGGGTACATTTCTACGATCCAGAAACAAAGCAACAATCGATGGAATGGAGACACTCTGGTTCTCCAAGGCTTAAGAAGTTTCACGTTCAAAAATCTGCTGGAAATGTTCTTGCTTCAGTTTTTTGGGGTTGCCATGGTGTAATCATGATTGATTTTCCGGATAAGGGTAGAACAATAACTGGGAATTATTATTCGACATTACTGGCCACTCTACGAGAACAAATTATGGAGAAAAGATGCGGAAAGTTATTCAAAGGTGTTTTGTTTTTGCAGGACAATGCCCCTGCACACAAATCGCATGTTACCATGCAAACAATTCGTGATTTAAGGCTCGAATTACTCGAACACCCGCCTTATTCACCAGATCTGACTCCGTCCGACTATCATGTCTTTCCTCAACTGAAAAAAGTTTAAAAAGTCGTAATTTGTCTTCCAACGAACAGGTGATAGAAGCTGTGGGGGCCTAGTTTGCAAAGCAAAATAAAAATTTCTTTTTGAAAGGTCTAGAGGCGTTGCAGGATCGGTGTATTAAGTGTATTAATTTAGGAGGAGAGTATGTTGAATAATAAAATATGTTTACTTTCAAATTTTGTTTGCTTCTATAGTAGGCTAAGAATTTTTCAATATATCCTCGTATGCTACACAAATACCTCAGACAGTTTCAAAAAATTAATAAATGAATTTCCAGCTACAGCTAGTCATGCAATACAAGATTGTCAGGCCGTACTAAAAGAAGTAGAATTACGAAATAATTTGGCATTTATAAAGACCAATTACAGTTATGTAAGTGACTCTATAAAATCACTTACAAGAAGCAGTATTTTATTTGCCTTTAGTTACTGCAGTACAGGTGATTAAAAATTTTCAATATAGCACGTGTATTGTACGTGTACATATTAGTCAAATAATTATAAATAAATTAAACGGCGAGAAGTTTTTCGGCTTACAAGAACATGTTAAGTGATAGAAGAAACAACTTTACAATGGAACATTTAGAACAGTATTTAGTAATCAGCTGTCTTCGGGATTAGTAGTTTTTTTTTATAAAAATTTGGTTTGAAAATGTATTTTTGATGAAAATAAAATGTTATTAGATCAATGGTTTTTGAGATTAGTGGTTTTCTTTATATAAATTTGTTTTTCTACTCCCATCTTTAAAATGCCATTTATTGTATAAGTTTTCATGACACTAAGTGATCTTTTAAATATACCGCAACAAGCCGTGGGTGGCTTCGTGTGCTTTAGTCACAGGGTGAACTTAGCAACGAGCGCTTTAGTTATGGACTGAAAATAGTTTTTGATTTTTTAATTGCAAAATATCAAATTAGTTATCCGTGTCGCTTGTCATTAATCTGTAACTACACGCGGCGTGACAAGAGACAAGTGATTTTGTATTTTGTCAGAAAAATGAACCTAAACAAAAGTGGAAGCGAAGATGTTTTCATTGATACTCCACCCGAAATTACTCAAGCAGCGGCATCGGCAACTGCTAGTTTGCTGCCGAAGAAATCAAAAAGTCAGTACGAACGTCCATATAAACTTTTCCAAGATTGGCGCCAAGAAAGCCAAACAAATTCATTATCTGAAAATGTAGTGTTTTCATGTTTGTTGATACGATAATAAATAAAATAATAAACTAATTCCCAAATTTTTTATTTACATATTTGCGGTCGTAGAAAAAGTATTGTATGCAACTCGTTTTATAAACTTCTTAGTCACTCATTTTATTAAACACTCGCTCCGCTACGCATCTCTCGTGATTAATAAAACTCATGACTAAAATTTCGTTTATAAAACTTGAGTACTATTAAAAATCTATATTTGGTGAAAATAAAATGTTATTAGTTATGTCTAGTAATTTTTGTGTTGTTTATCTAATTTTTATGCCTTTTTTTGAAATTTTATGCCTTCTTAAAAAAAATATGCCTTCTTAATTTTTTTTTGCCAAAATTTTAAGCCTTTTTATGTGCCTGTTTCTGGTTTTTTGGTGCCTTTTAATTCGGTATCTAGTTATAACTAGCTCTATTAGTTTGTGTAAATATCCGCAAGAATTAGCGCAAACATGTTGAAACACTAATGCTTATGTAATTTTGATTATTTGACAATTATTATTAAGTTGTCATACCTTGTATATGCATACAATTAACTATGTTACAAATGTAATTCTTATACTTTACAAGTCACCAAATATATCAACTCTTTCTTCGATTCCAATTTTTGTTTTTTCAATGAATGTTTTATATTTATTGGAATCATCCCTAATGTTTTCTTTATGTGTAATGTCCATTACTGTTTCTTTTGTGGTGTCCCGACTGATCTCTAGTTTCTCACGGACAATCTGTAATTCACATAAAAAATATCAACTACAAAACATTTATTTCATGCGATTGGTATAAATTATTAAATATATTTTTTATAATTTAAAAAGATCTTCGTGAGGCGACTAACCCTCTCGACCCAAGGGTTTTTTCTCTCTTGGGACCAGGGGTAATCATTTCAAAAATTTAAAAAACTTAAATTTGGATTAAATTCCCCTCTCTGTGGATTCTGAAAAACATTGTGAATGAATCTTGTTTATAATTAGAGGTGCTAATTTCTAGGTGCGCTCCACTGGTGTACCAGGTCAATGCGCAGCCTTCTCCCTCCTGATCTGTGGTTTCCATAATTTTGTCGGCGATATTAGTGTGATGTAAGTCATCCGAAGATACGTCAGGCGAGCAGTATCACGCGCCGAATACGTCATCAAGCCTCCCAGACCTCCTAGAAAAGAGCTTCTGGAAGGCTCTCGAATGAGCTACAGACCTATATTAGAAATCCAAATGGAGGGAGACGATTCATTCGACGAGTAATCGTCGTCGTGTTAGTATTGTTATATGAATGTGAAGTAAATATTGAAATAAATACTGCTATTATTAGTCATTAATTTGAGTGTTATTAAGTGTGTTCTTTTATTAATATAGTGTGTTTAATTACCGTTAGTTTTATTTAAACGAACCCAGAAAAACAAGTATTTTAAATTAGTATGTATATTGAGGATTAGAGTAGTAGCGTGTAGTTATAGAGAATAGACGTGTAATTTTGGCTCCGCAAGAATTTATCGAATACGAGGTTTTTGCGAGTGTAATAAAGTATTATTGTTGGTAAATAATTAGAAGTGATACACAAAGGTGTAAATTTGTGAAATAGTGGAAGAGATAAGTACATGATTAAAATACATAATATATGTTAGTGTTTGCAATAACAACGGAAAAGAGATAGAGAGAGATGTGGGCGGTTACTCACGAAAGAGGCCAGCATCCGACAATATAAACATATGGCACAATAAAAACAAGGACTAGTAAGACATAAATAAATTTGTGGCGCACGAGCGAATTTCGAATTAGTGTGAAATAAAATCAAATAAATGTGATCCGAAAATTTTAAAATAAATATTTGAAATGGTTATACAAACATGAATCAAGCGTGATTTTGTCCTTACCTGCTTTTTAACTATTAATTAAATAGCAATTAGTTAAATAAATGGTTAAATATATCAATAAGGAACAGGTCCGGCTTATAAAATATTAGGAAATATTAACGAGATAACTAGCTTAGTGGTTTGGGGGCCTGGATAGACATTGTTTGCGATGGACAGTGATGGGAGTACCACGGATGAAGGAAAAAGAAAGAGAAATCAAAAAGACGTAGCCGAAATCTTCAAAAAGAGTAAAAAGCTGACCAGAACACCAGACAAAGAAGCAAGCAGTGACGAAAGTAAATTAGATAAATTAATGGAAATGATGCGAGGATTAGTTACACAAGTGCAACACATAGAGGGAAAACAAGATAAATATATGGAAGAAATGAAAGAAATCAAATTAGAAAATGAGAAGATTAGAAAAGAAAACGAAGAACTGAAAAAAGAAATTAGAAGTGCCAAAGGAAGATTAGATAAACTCGAGGGTATGAATAGAAGAAAGAACGCAGTTATGGTAGGCTTGAAAATAGATGGGAGTGATCAAGATCAATTAAAGGTAGCGGTGGAAGATATTATCAAGAAGTACATGGAAATACAAATTGAAATTAAAGCGGTGAAACAACTGGGTCCAAAAACTTGCTTAATAGAACTGAAGAATATAGATGATAAGATAAAAATAATGAAAAATAAGGGCAAATTGAGAGGGTTTATGGAACAAAATATATGCATTAACGATGACATGACAAAAGAGGAAAGAGAAATACAAGAAAAGATACGAAGAAAGGCCAAAGAAGAGAGAATGAAAGGAAAAACTGTTAAGATAGGATTCCAAAAGTTAATAGTAGAGGGAGAACAATGGAGATGGAATAGGGAAAAGGGGAATTGGAATAAGGAGGAACGAGAATTGGCACGAGAAAAGAAAATCCCAAAAATAGTGTCAAAAAACTAATAGTAAAGACTAGTGAAAATAAAGATGATGACCCGGACAAGAAAAAGGATATGATAAAGGAAAATAAACAAAATAGTGATCAGTATGATAATGATGATACACAAAAAATTAAAAAGATAGAGAAAAGTAAGGATAAAGAAAGTGAAACATGGAAAATTGGTACTTGGAATATAAAGAGCATAACAGGAAAAGAAAAAGAATTAGAAAAGGAGTTTGAAGAGTTAGGAGTGGATGTATTAGCAATTACGGAAACAAAGAAAAAGGCACAGGGAATTATTAAGACGGACAATGGTCATATTATGATATATAGTGGTGTAGGAAAAGAAAAAAGAGCAGCTGCAGGAGTGGGATGCATTATACACAAGAAATTAGAAAACCAAATTTATAGATGGAATGCCTGGTCAGAAAGAATATTACTAATAGAGATGAAGGAAAGAAACATAACGAAAACAATAATAGTGGTGTACGGGCCAAACGAAGATGATACATCAGAAAATAAGAATAAATTTTGGGAAGAACTAACATTAGTGGTGGAAGACGCGAAATGTATAATGTTTGTAGTAGGAGATTTCAACAGTAGAGTTGGCATAAGAGACGATGAATATAGTGAAGTATTGGGAACAAACGGGGAGACTGTTAGAAATAACAATGGGAAAAGAATGCTGGACTTCTGCATTATACACAACTTGGTAATAACTAACACTCTTTTCCAACACAAAGATATACACAGATATACTAGAGAAGTCAAGAGTAGGGGGGAGAGGTCCATAATTGACTACATATTAGTTGACAAAAATAACAGAAGAATTGTGAGCGACACGAAAGTAAGAAGAGGGCCGGAAATAGGAAGCGATCACTTTGTGGTTATATCAAGAATAAAAGAAAAAGTTCAAAACAAGGAAAAGCAATATATATATACACAGAAACAAGACCAAATAGAATCACTTAGAATATACAAATTAAGAAGTGAAGTCACTGCTGAAAAATTCCAGAAAAGGATAGCCGAAAGAGTAGAAAATATAGAAATTAATGTAACTATAGAAGAAATTTGGAATAGGTTTAAAGAAATAATAATAACTACAACGAAAGAGATATGTGGCGTAAGGAAAAATAAAAAGAAAAAACAAACAAAATGGTGGACAAATGAAATAAGACATCAAATTAAGATAAAGAAAAAAGCATGGAAAACATACTTAGCAGAACAAACAGTGGAAAAATACGATATATACAAAGAAGAAAGAAAAAAAGTGAAACATTTAGTAGTACAAGCAAAAAAGGAGACATGGAAAGAATTTGGGGAAAAGATGGAAAAAAAAACAGTAAAGAGAACCAAAAACTATTTTATAGAGTCTTGAAATCAGTAAGGAATGAAGAAAGGTCACAATCTACACATTATATACAAAATAAGAAGGGAGAGATCCTAAGCGATAGAATGAAGATTATAGAAAGGTGGAAAGAATACTTTCAGGAATTGTTAAGCGGAGGAGTGGAAAACGAGAATGCTAGTGAACAACAAATAATAGGAGAAGAAGAGACAGAAGAAATAATTACCATGGACGAACTGGAAGAAGCAATACAAAAACAGAAAAATGGAAAAGCGCCAGGCTGTGACAAAATAACAGCAGAAATGATAAAAAATATAGGACAAAGAGGAAGAGAATTAATGTTGAAAATATATAACAGAATATGGAGAGAAGAGGAAATACCAAACGATTGGAAGAAGTCATTGATAGTACCAATATACAAGAATAAAGGAAATAAGAAATAATGCAATAATTACAGAGGAATATCCCTTCTAAGTACTGCAATGAAGATTCTCGAGCAAATAATAGATAAAAGACTAAGAACAAAACTCCAAAATACGTTACATGAGTCACAAAGTGGGTTTAGAAGAGGAAGGAGCACACAAGACCAAATATTCTCTGTGAAACAAATAATACAAAAAGCCTCTAGAGAACAGAAGAAAGTGTTCTTAGCATTTATAGACTTGGAAAAAGCCTTCGATAAAGTACCAAGAGAAAGATTGTGGAATGTATTAAGAGAAAGAGGTGTCAATGGCAAAATAAGACGATTAATACAGAAAATATATAACCACAATACTAATGCTGTAATAGCTAACAATTTAGAATCGGAGATATTTAAAACAAACGAGGGACTGCGCCAAGGGGGAAGTCTGAGCCCAATGCTGTTCATTGTTTATATGGATGACATTATCAAACAGTGTGCATGTAAAAGTAAAAAGTTCAGGGTTGGACACCTTAACTTGAATGCAGTCGAAGTTTCTGAAGGGGCATTCGCAGACGAACATAGTAGTTATAGCCGACAATGAGGAAGATCTGAAACGTAATTTAACAACATGGAATATGACACTAAAGGACAGTGGAATGACGATGAGTAAAAGTAAAACTAAAGTAATGGTAGTGGGAGATGAACAGGTAGATACGAAAATCGTAATAGAAGGAACTGAAATAGAACAAGTGAGAACATTCCAGTACTTGGGAGTACGAATTGATGGAAGAGGGACCCAGGACGCTGAGAGTAATCAAAGAATAGAAAAAACAACAAAGCTGTACCACAGCATGAGGAATAATTTCATTAACAAAAAAGAGATATCCCGAGAAACAAAACTAAAAGTATATAAGGCAATTTACCGACCGATATTAACATATGGCTGTGAATCCTGGATATTAAATAGAAGACAAAAGAATAAATTACAGGCAGTAGAAATGAAGTATTTAAGAAGAGTTAGAGGAGTTACAAGGATGGACAGAATAAGAAACTTGGAAATACGAAAAGATTTGAAAATGCAGTCAGTGTTAGAATACATTGAACAAAGACAGCTAGGATGGTGGGGACATTTATATAGAATGGAAAATACAAGACAAACAAGAAGGATATGGGAAGCAAGGATAATGAAAAATAAAAGAAGAGGAAGGCCAAGGACAACATGGAATGATGTCATAGCAGAAATACTGGGAAGGAAAGGCAAAACATGGACAGAAGCAAAGAACATGACAAGGAATAGAAATGAATGGAAAACGTTTATAAAAAGCTAGAAGAAGATAAACGCCCTACACCATTGTTATGGTAATAGGGATTTTTGGATTATATATAATATATGTATATTGAGACTGGCGCGTATTTGTTTGGCAACAGACTGCTATACAGGGTTAGACAAATGTATGGATCCATTCGAATATCTTTAATATTGCTACTTAGATGTTAATAAGACTTTCCACACTTAATTAAATACAAATAGGGAATTCGATATGTATATTTATATTCGAATCCGACTTCCGGTTTAGGCGGAAATGATGTTAACTTTTTTATTTTAAATGATATAATTTAAATTAATATTTTTACGAATTTCAATAGAGCTCTGCTCTGGGAGTTCAACAATAATAAAGCTTGGCACGCCTTCGTCAGTTAGGAAAGATTTCGAAATAATAACTGTTCACTTCTTGGCAATATGCAAATCTGTGAATAAATTCTTGAATGACATCTGCCAAAGCTCCCCACTGCTTGCCTACATAAGTGGCGGTGTTTAGACTTATGGGTCAATATGTGTTTATAACCCTTTTTTTCTAATTTTGTTGTCTGTTTTGTGATTTTTTTTGTTCAAGATTCTATAGTTTTCGTTCTTCTTGTAAATGGCATTCAATTTTAATTATGACTGTAATAACCAGGGATTGACACTCTGGGGTACATTCCAGGGGTGGACTTAAATGAATAATGTAATTAGAAATTGGACACAGTAACAACAGTAATACAATAATACGCGGAAAGCTGTACGTTACTCAAAAATGTTATAATGTACATATTATACGAATTTGTCTAACTCGTATTTATTAAGATGACGCAGCTGGCTTCGCTGACGCATATTACATGGTTCGCACATGCTCTTCATAGCTCCGGTCCAAAGTCAGAGAGCACAAAGGATTGCAAAAAGAGCCAGTGAAGCCTTAGTTAGGGAAAGAATCAACCATCACCGACTCGCAAAATTCAGAATCAAGCAACAATGCAAGGATATTAGGCAGAAGATCAAAGACGAAACCAATGAGCAAGATTATGAGCACATCCATCAAGCAGTGGAAAGAAGCTACCAAAGAACAAACAACCAACGTAAAGAGATACACAAGAGAAAACTGGACACTCTAATACATCAACAAAAAAGAGAGACCAAAACTCTAGATCCCTCCAAGACAGTCATCAATCTGTCAAGCAAACAGTTGAACAACCATGCTATTGAAATCCTCAACAAGGGCATGAAGTTTGCAGTAGCAAAAAACCAAATTCCCACCATGGACATTATACTTGTCACAGAAACAGCCGCACAAAAAATAGAATCTCCAGAAGCAGCGGATGAATACCGATGGAGGATTAGAACAGCAATAGAAGATGCTAGATCGAGAAAAATCAAGCACAACACCACGAGGGAAGAACAACGCAGCCTCAAAGAACTAAGAGCAGATAGATCGATAAAGATACTACCAGCCGACAAAGGGAATGCAAAAGTCGTAATGGATGTGGAAACATGCAACAAGAAAATACAGGATGTTCTAAGGGCAGGCAAATACAAAGAATTACTGAAGGATCCCACATCATCAATGGAATCCAGAATATATAGAACACTGTTCAAATACAAATCAGCCTTCCAGAACCAAAACATCAGATATAGACTTACTCCACACTATAGTAAGCCGCCGCATCTATACGGATTACCCAAGAACCACAAACCTGACATTCCTCTGCGGTCAATCGTCAGCTCCAGAAATTCTCCGTGTCATCCACTAGCCAAGTTCCTACTGGACATAATTACCCCAATATCAGGGAATACACAATCGGCAATTTCAAACACCAAGCATTTCATCAACAAAATCAAGAACATAAAAATTGGTGAAGAAGATAAACTGGTAAGCTTTGATGTTACTAGCCTGTTCATCAATGTACCAACAGGGCCAACACTAACAATAGTCAAGAACAGACTCTCCTTGGATGCCACATTACATGAAAGAACATCTCTTAGTATAGAAGCAACTGTAGAACTGCTGGCCGTCTGCGTCAACACAACCTACTTCCAAGTTGGCGAAAAATTCTACCAACAAGAATTCGGAATGGCTATGGGTTCCCCACTATCTCCCATACTAAGCAATATTTACATGGAAGACTTCGAACAAAGAGCAATAGATTCGTATAACTTCAAACCGAAGCTGTGGCTAAGATACGTAGACGACACTTTCGTCATATGGCCACACGGTGAAGGCACAATAGAAGGATTCCTACAACATCTGAACAGCTTAGAAGAATCCATAAAATTCACCATGGAACTGGAAGTTGACAACAAGATTCCATTCCTAGATGTCCTGATCAACAAGAACGATAATGGCACACTAAAAACAAAAGTGTATAGAAAGCCTACGCACACAGGGCAGTACCTACATCACGATTCCAACCACCATCACAATGTTAAGGTTGGAGTAGCACGTTGCCTATACGATAGAGCACGAAAGATATGCTTCGATGAAAGAGATAAAGAGGAGGAACAAAAATTCATCACCGAAATGCTTCAACGAAATGGCTACACCAAGAAAACGTTGTCGAAAGCCAAAGATGTCCGGGCACCACAGGACACAACCCAAGAACAACAAGAAAAAGTACACACCACGGTCATCCCGTACGTAAAAGGGCTCTCGGAAAAAATCAGAAGAATTGGCAACAACTACAAGATTAGAACGGCCATAAAAACAATGAACACCAATAGGTCCGCTCTAACCAGAACAAAACCCGACAACGAAAACCAACAAACAAAGAATTGCATATACAAAACATCATGCGAATGTGGACGACCATACATTAGAGAAACTAGCAGACCCCTAAGAGTCAGAATCAAGGAACACCAAAGAATGGTCCGCTTAGGGGAGACAGACAAATCGCAGCTGGCGGAACATACTTGGGAAGAAGATCACAACATTGCATGGAATGAGGCGACAAACCTGGCCAAACAAGAACACGGCTACAAAAGAAAAATTACAGAAACAGCGTATATGAAGACAACACCTGACACGATCAGTACGCCCAGCCTAGAGATCAAGAATATCTGGCTTCCTATGATTAGAGAATGTGTTAGCCGAAGACCGGCAGCCACGAGACCGGAGACAGACTGATAACTAAAAACTACTACTACCACGCAAATAAGGAAAAATGGCGTACTGCGCATACCCACCGCGCCTATACGAAAAAATGCACACTACGCATACCTACTGCGCATATACCTGTAACTTAAATATAAGTTTAAAATAGTAGTTTCTGCCCCCCTAATTAGTCGAGTGGTAAAAGTGTATGGTATATTGATATTCGGAAATTATCGACCGGGTTCAAACCTAGCACAGGACATTTCAACTAAAAAATAGGGAAGACACATACCGCCAGATAAAGTCGTTATAAATGACAAGTTTGGCAAGAAACAGTCCTTCTCAGGACTACCCTGATGAGGGCAGTAGACGGACTGCCGAAACGTCGGACTATCAATGTTCTACAAACGATGGAAATAGCTCAAACAACAACTCAAGTTATACTCCATCGTCAACAATTACACGTCATGAGTTACTTCATAGGATATCAGAAGAAGTCAGGAAATGCTATCCGAATGCAGATAAATTGATATCTTCTGTCAAGAAAGTTTTTGTGAAGGCACTTGTACGCGAGAATTTATTTCTTGATAAACTGCCACATGTTCCACTACCACCATAACCTGTTACAACGCGCTGGGTGACGTGGATAGAAGCAGCATCGTATTATCGCAAGCACTTTGACGAGGTTAAAATAATACAACTACTGGATCCGAATGATGCTGTTTCTATTTTACACGTTCAACTATTATTTCAGGGTTCAACTATTCAGGTAGATTTATCCAGTATTCATGAACATCATTCCAGAATACCTGAAACCAACCGCCATCTAAAGGTTACTCTGACCAGCCCACAATATTCTATAATTAACACCATGAATAGCGTATATAATCTCTATAGATTTTTGAGCGCTTGGTTTTCTTCACTTCATTTTGAATCACGGGTTGTAAAGCCGTGAGAACTATAATTTTTTAATATATTATGATAAAAACAATTATATATTTTTTTGTTTATTTTATTTACATAAATGAACTAATATATATATATATATATATATATATATATATATATATATATATATATATATATATATATTGAGGCATTGCAAGAAGGATTCTTTCTCTGAAAGAAACAAAGAATATATGTAACCTTAATATTTATACCATAATGTTTATATCTACTTTGTACTTTAATATTAAGAAGGGGAAAGATCGATTCAAAGAATAAATACGTTATTTTGACGACAAATTTACCTTGAAAATTAACTTATTTTTCTAATTTTTTTATTATAATGTTTATATTCATTTTTCTTTCAAATACATATTTAACGCGTGTTTATTCAAACAAATGTAACGTATCTATTTTCAAATGCATTTGAACGAGTAAGCCCCGCCCACAATTTCAACGGTGCAATAACCCGAGAATAAACCTATATTGACGGAGTGTTTGTAAACACATAAAACATATGTTATTCAACCAAAATCATTTTATAAATCAAATTGTAATTTTTTAAACTGTTTTATACTGTAAAATTGTCTAATTTAATAATATTAACAAATTTAATGCAAGTAAAGAATGGGGCGATTTAGCGGAAAGTTATGCAATTAAAAACAAATGAAAAAGCAAGCGTCGGTAATTAGTCGTCACAGTGAGAGGTCACGTTTTTTTTGTGCTCCGTAATAATTAAAATAATTAAGCGAAATTATTAAGTGCAAGAGATTTTTAATATTACAAAACGTTACACCTACCTACAAACTACCTGTGGACAAAATTTAACAGCCGCCGACCAAATAGTCCGAGATTTACGAATTTTTAAAGTTTTTACCGCCATAAAAATCTCACCGTAGCTTGACCAACATCGTTGACGATCGAAATCGGTCATTCGCTCAAGACGCAGTCGGACTTGGAGATTTCAACAAATTTCAAGTTATCCCGAGGGACCGTAGCAGAAACATTCTCCCGTTTCCCGTTGTGAAGACGTCTCCAGAACACAGGCGCAAGAAGCAACGGAGATCATATACGAAGATTCAGGTTTTTGCTAATTTTAACAAAATTTCCCGCGCCATTTTTTTTTCTTGCGCATGTACATTTCTAGAACTTTACTTTGTTTATTCCATAACTAACTATTTATATTACTTTCACCGATATTTTACCACTGTAATCTTTAGTCAACTTATTTAAATATTGGCATCTACTATTTGTATTTGTAAAACTTGATGCCAGGTCACTGTTATAAACTATTTTACTAAGACAACACATTATTGCACCTGTCTTACACCATATTATTATACTGTACGAATACCAACCGTCGAGTGTGTCTCACTTAATATTACTTGTGTGTCACGAAATTATTAATATAAATTTCTCAAACTTTGCAAAATCTTTTATCCCTAATAAAGTTGATTGTCAATATTTTGCTTTGTTTTTTTTTGTAATATACTTGAGATATTGTTCCGTTCCTAACTTAATAAATTACGTAAATAAAGTAAAAGTGGAAAGAAGTGAACCTACCTTAGCCCTGAAGAGAGAAAGAAGCTAGCCGAAGATAATAAAACAGATAAGTATTGAATGAGCCCAATTTGAATTTTACATGACTTTTTTTTATGACATTCATTCATTTTATTATACCGTACGTAGAAACAATTTTATTTATCAGCATATTCGTAACATATCATTTAGAGCCCAACGTTTTGGGGCAGTTATAACAGTAATTAACATTTTATTCAATATATTAAAGCTCGTAATATAACAAATGGCACCCTAACGTTTGGGGCGTACTTCTACTCCACACTTCAATAAAACAGTCACTCTATTGTTAAATATATTAAGAAGGAACACTTTCTCAAGCAACAAAGTTTCGTGGCACAAAGAATCAATAAATTAATAAAAAATAAAAATAAAAACAAGGAGAACCGTTGTATTCGCATTTACCATATTATACTATTTGTTTATGTATTTGTTATTTTGTCTTTGTGGAACTTCAGAGAGAGAGCACGGTTTCGCATTTCAGGGGATTGCTGTATCCGAGACCATCGGTAAGATATTCAAAGGTTGTTACAGGGAAATATTAAAGTGCAGACTCATATTTCTTTTATATACATATATTTTTGTTATTTGTCATTGCATTTACGTGTGTACATTAAATCTAACAACACTATAAACAACAACATTTTACAACTAACATATTTACAATATAATTACCACTACCTGTACAAATATTAATATAATTTACAAATTAATAAAATATACTCTAAAATGGATACAAGACACAGAGCTAAGACCCCGAAAGACGCAGTAGAAGAAGACCGGAGTGAACAGGGGGACATTACAGTAACGCAACCGTCCGTTTCAGAAGAAGCCAGTGTTTCGCCTGATAGTAAATTCATGGACATGTTTAATATGTTAATGGCACAAATGCAAGAATTAAATAACAAATTCGATACTAATAACCGCGAACTAAAACAAGATATAAATAATTCAAATAAAGATTTAAATACCAAATTAGACACCAACAACCAAGAATTAAAACAAGATATATATACCAAATTAGATACTAATAATCAGGACATGAACACCATAAAGACCTCAACAATAAATTAGATAACACCAACAACAAATTAGATACTAATAATCGCGAACTAAAGCAAGACCTAACGAATTTAAATAGCGAACTAAAACAAGATTTAAATAACTTAAATAACGAACTTACGACGAGATTAGAAGTTAACCTAATCAACATAAATGAAAAAATAGAAATAAACAACACAAACATAGAAATGAAACTTAATACGTTCAAGGGGGACATCGACGTACAAATTGCGGAAATAACCGCAACACAAAAAGCCATGGGGGAGAGGATTAAACAAAAATTTGATGCGTTTAGTGAACACGTAATAACTAATATAAATCAACAATGCGGGACAAATGATAGAGGATTAGACCTACCCAAGCCTGAACTAAAGGACCAACAAGTTAACACAAGAATTAACAATATTAATGACAAACAAGTAACTAAAATGATTCCGGACCGAAAGTTTAACCAACCGCTCAGATACAAAAATAAAATAAAACACACAATCAATCTCGAATAAAAGACGGAGCTTATCACAACTTTTTAACAAACAATACTCAGGAGTATAACACTTTTAAAATACTAACGACGGAAAGAAATAAGCTTAACATATCTATAATAGAGAATTTGCATCGCACATATACAACCAACAACACACATATAAATAATATTTACCCCCGAAACACTAGTCTAACTTTACAATACCTAGTTACCTATACAGACATTAATAATGTACTGAATATAGAAGGTAATATAACCCATATAATTACCTACAAATATTTTAATACCTACAATATCCTAAATATGATACTCATCATAAAAAACATTCATATAACACGAGGCCGAAGCCACATGATATTTTTATACCACGGTAATGGCATGGTAATACCAAAGGTACGTCGACGGAAAATTAACAGTCTAATATAGGATAATAGAAGCTCGGTGTTCTATAAATACGAAGACGACCTAAGCTAAGATGGGGATACGATTTATTAATGACTGATAATTACACATAAACTAAACTAGATGCACAATTATTAAACATAAACACAATTTAATAAAGAAAAGAGAACACATTACCAAAACAAGATAACTGATGTATAATAAACAAGAAAAATAATAATATTAATAAAAAGAAAACTATAACATGCTCTGGAAGTTACAAAATATAAAATTCTACCAATCGCCAGAGGAATTCTTAAACATAGAAGACGCAGGGGACGCCGTAAATGAAGTACATTCTCTACCCATTATTATTTTACAATTCAGCAACATAAAATTAAATTGTTTAATCGACACCGGAGCCGAGATTACATTAGTTAGAGAAGATCTCGCAAAACAAATAAAGGGATACGAACAGCACGTTGTTCAAACCAAGGGTACCGACATAGTTACTGCAAATGGAAAGAAGATGGGCACTGTCACAAAGCAACTCAATACCGAAATAAGAATAAACGAAATCGGTTATTTAATTCACTGTTACGTAATAGAGAAGTTACAATATGACTGTATATTGGGTATAGATAATATCAACAGGTTGAAAATGATATTGAATTTTGAAAAGGGTATTTTATCAATTGGAAAGAACAATTTAATATTTAATAAACATTTGTCCGTAGAGGAAGTGAAAGAATATAATACTTATAAGAAAGAAGTTTTAGCAGTTGTAATAAATAATTTATTAGAATATAATGTACCGTACTATAGGAGAGCTGAAGAAAGGTTTATTGATAGAGTTGGAAATGATAATATTATAAATAATGAATATATAGGAGTGAAAAATAGGCCAGATTTGTTAGGAACGAAAGATAGTTACGAGGGCGAAGGAGAAGTAAAGATTAAGGAGGATTTACAGACAACTGACATTATAAAAGATAAGAATGATATAACGAATATAATTGATAAACAGGAAATACCATATTCAAACGTCGTACCGCAATTAATTAACATTTTAAACGAAAACATCACTTTAATTAATAACGACATTGTTTTCGCAAAAGGATATGCGATATATACGCGAAACGATAAAATATTTACGTATATTACTGGACGAAAATCACAGAAAATGGGCCAGACTGTTACCACAGATAGAATTTACTATAAACAATACACCTAGCACAGTGCATAACCACTGCCCAATAACTTTATTCACAGGACAACCACCACAACAACCATGGACTGATTCTGAGCATATAAATTTACGTAACCGTTTACAAGAAGTCAGAGAAAGATTATCACTAAGAAAGCGAAAATGGGAGGAAAAGAGAAATACGGCAATTAAGAAGTATAAAACTTACAATGTAGGAGACCAAGTTATAGTTAAGAGATTAAGAGTAACAGATTTAAAACACAAAATAATGGGAAAGCTACTGAAAGCTTACCAAGGTCCCTATACGATTAAGAGAATCATTGGTAACAACACCTACGAACTTTTCGAACCCGAAACAAATTACATTAAAGGTAGATACCACATAACTATGTTACAAGACTACCACACTTAAAAAAAATAATAATAATAAAGCATTTTTTTTATATAAATATACCTAACGAGCCGAAATAACTTTCAGAACAAACCAGCCAAGCATGTTATAGTCCGTAAAACAATAACAAGTACTACAGTACTATAGTATATAATCTATATTAATCACAAGTTTACATTTAGACTAGGCTAATTAAATTAATCATATTATTATTAAATAAGAAATAAAATAAAAAAGGAAAGAAGAAAATAACTACTTAATATTAAAAAGGGGTTTTCAAACAAAAGAACCCGAACAAACAAAATAAAACAATTAACTTTAACCATTTAATGACAATTACTAAATAGGGAATTATTAACTAGAATAATATAAAGAACTACTTATAGAATTTGAAATATTTTTAACGTGAACACACACATTCATTAAATTTTCATCAGATCACTATACTGCATTTATATATTTCTGTCTTACTCCTAGATACGGTTGATTAAAAGCTCTCAATAAGTTTCTATCTTTTAATCAAGGGGGAAATTGAGGCATTGCAAGAAGGATTCTTTCTCTGAAAGAAACAAAGAATATATGTAACCTTAATATTTATACCATAATGTTTATATCTACTTTGTACTTTAATATTAAGAAGGGGAAAGATCGATTCAAAGAATAAATACGTTATTTTGACGACAAATTTACCTTGAAAATTAACTTATTTTTCTAATTTTTTTATTATAATGTTTATATTCATTTTTCTTTCAAATACATATTTAACGCGTGTTTATTCAAACAAATGTAACGTATCTATTTTCAAATGCATTTGAACGAGTAAGCCCCGCCCACAATTTCAACGGTGCAATAACCCGAGAATAAACCTATATTGACGGAGTGTTTGTAAACACATAAAACATATGTTATTCAACCAAAATCATTTTATAAATCAAATTGTAATTTTTTAAACTGTTTTATACTGTAAAATTGTCTAATTTAATAATATTAACAAATTTAATGCAAGTAAAGAATGGGGCGATTTAGCGGAAAGTTATGCAATTAAAAACAAATGAAAAAGCAAGCGTCGGTAATTAGTCGTCACAGTGAGAGGTCACGTTTTTTTTGTGCTCCGTAATAATTAAAATAATTAAGCGAAATTATTAAGTGCAAGAGATTTTTAATATTACAAAACGTTACACCTACCTACAAACTACCTGTGGACAAAATTTAACAGCCGCCGACCAAATAGTCCGAGATTTACGAATTTTTAAAGTTTTTACCGCCATAAAAATCTCACCGTAGCTTGACCAACATCGTTGACGATCGAAATCGGTCATTCGCTCAAGACGCAGTCGGACTTGGAGATTTCAACAAATTTCAAGTTATCCCGAGGGACCGTAGCAGAAACATTCTCCCGTTTCCCGTTGTGAAGACGTCTCCAGAACACAGGCGCAAGAAGCAACGGAGATCATATACGAAGATTCAGGTTTTTGCTAATTTTAACAAAATTTCCCGCGCCATTTTTTTTTCTTGCGCATGTACATTTCTAGAACTTTACTTTGTTTATTCCATAACTAACTATTTATATTACTTTCACCGATATTTTACCACTGTAATCTTTAGTCAACTTATTTAAATATTGGCATCTACTATTTGTATTTGTAAAACTTGATGCCAGGTCACTGTTATAAACTATTTTACTAAGACAACACATTATTGCACCTGTCTTACACCATATTATTATACTGTACGAATACCAACCGTCGAGTGTGTCTCACTTAATATTACTTGTGTGTCACGAAATTATTAATATAAATTTCTCAAACTTTGCAAAATCTTTTATCCCTAATAAAGTTGATTGTCAATATTTTGCTTTGTTTTTTTTTGTAATATACTTGAGATATTGTTCCGTTCCTAACTTAATAAATTACGTAAATAAAGTAAAAGTGGAAAGAAGTGAACCTACCTTAGCCCTGAAGAGAGAAAGAAGCTAGCCGAAGATAATAAAACAGATAAGTATTGAATGAGCCCAATTTGAATTTTACATGACTTTTTTTTATGACATTCATTCATTTTATTATACCGTACGTAGAAACAATTTTATTTATCAGCATATTCGTAACATATCATTTAGAGCCCAACGTTTTGGGGCAGTTATAACAGTAATTAACATTTTATTCAATATATTAAAGCTCGTAATATAACAATATATATATATATATATATATATATATATATATATATATTGTTATATATATATATATATATATATATATATATATTGTTAAACGCCAAAAGGCTTTAATGATAAATACAAAATTTAATGTTTAAATATCAAGAAGCTGGTAAGGTGAATTTTTTAAAATAAATTATAAATATCTATTTTTAAATATGATATCAAATGTTACACACAGATGGGGTTGTTTAACATTAAAACTGTTACTTGCGTATAATTCAAAGATACATAATCGTTTAATAACCAAGTATACATAACCTAAACAGCTGTACATGTGTATAACTTCTTGTAGTTATTTTCTGGCGGGCTTAAAATTTGTGTTAAATGTCCGGCTGCTGAGAACAATGAGACTCTTGGGTTGTGCATGGAAAAATACACTCTAAATGCAGGTTCGGTGCTTCCAATAGAATACGTACAAAATCAGATGATGACAACACAATAAATAATGGTATTTTTATTATTCAAATCTACTAAATAAAACGAGTGAGTTAAGGAATAATGTAAAAGGCTTTAATGAAGATGTTGAATGATAGGTAAGTGATCAATATAATAAAATTATGAATAATCAAATGTATCATGTCACGTGATAATATTAACATAATATAGGGTAATATAATTCAAGGTTAAGCATAACGACTTAATGAAAGTGAAATTAATTAGACTAAAAATATAAATAATACAATTGAATTAAATTATTGTAAACAGGAAACTGTATTCTTCTTGCTTTAAACTAAATTATACTAATATTAAATGTACCCATAAGGTATATTTATTAAAAAAAAAAAACTTTGATGGAGGTTTCATTTTGTGGAATGAATTAATTCAACATTTTCAAAAATTTGTAGGAGGTTAAAAGAATACTTATTTAGAAATAGACAGGAATAGGTTAGTCTGGAGTCGGCTTGTGGATCCGAAAATGCAGGATGCAGGTTTGGACGGGCAATCGGACGGCGTCTCCACTTAGCTTCGGGCTAGCTGCACGCTTTTCCCAGTGAAATGGTATTTTCGGTTTCTGAGGCACTGGTTGACGCCTGGACACGCAAAATGCGTCAAAAAGGAGCTGGATAAACAGGTAATGTTTTACTAGGTTCGTTGTATAGGTTTTCTAATTTATTTTATAATTTTTCTATTAATTTCCAGAGAGGCACTTAAATACGTCGATGTGTTTAATGGTATTTTTACTTAGTGACGCTAACTCTCGTTTGTTCCGAATGCTAGCTTCTTATTCGTCTAATCTGTATGTATTACTATAATCTCGTTGCTTATTTATAATGAAAATGATAATTTAATCACTCAAAATATACATATGCTTAATAAAAATTACATATTTTATTTTAGTAAATAAATAATTGTCGTGTGAATGTTAATAATTTTATATAATACTAATTTATGATTGGGATATTTCCCGCTGTAGTCATTTCAAATAAGTACAGTTTTCCTTAAATTAATTTATGTCATTTATTATTGATCAATTAAGTTGAAATATCTTTGGAAATACAAGATATCGAAATAAAATGACTAAGACAAATGAAAAGATAAAAATAAATTAATATGAGAATTTATTCAACACAATTTGAAACGCGAAATCAACTTTATTGATATGTTAGATGAAGAATTCAGTTTCAAAAATTTCTTATTTTCTAAATTTTTACATATAAACGTTAACGATCTGTACTTTATAAACTAGGCTTTCTTATGTGTAGGCTTGACCTACATCAATATATATATATATATATATATATATATATAAACAATGTTTATATAAGAGATGTTGAATGAATGAGTCATCTGTCAGGCGCTGGGTTCGAAGTTTCAAAGAGGGAAGAGATATTGTGCACGATGAAGAGCGGGTCAGGTTGCCCTTCCCTTATTACCGACGATGTGAAGAAACTTATCGATAATTTCATCAGGGAAGATCGGCGCATAAAACTTAATGAAATGAGTAAACAATTTCCTCAAATTCACGATCATTGCTCCATAAAATCGTGACGGGCCATGTGAACTACAGAAAAATTTACTCAAGATGAGTGACCAGAATACTTACCGACGAGCACAAGAGCAATCCTGTGGGTTCAACGTTGTCGTTTTTGACTCGTTACGAGCAACTGGGTGATACATTCCTTGACCAAATTGTGACTGTGGATGAAACCTGGGTGTGTCATTTCACATCTGAGACCAAACGCAAGTCGATATAGTGGTATTATCTAGGATCATAAACAAGGCCGCGCAAGTTTAAGCAATTGTCTTCCACGAAAAAGTTTATGGTCTCAGTGTTCTGGGATTGAAAAGTTTGTTCTTGGTAAATTTAATACCCCAAGGGATGACCATCAATGCGGACGCATACTGTGAAACACTTTAGAAGCTGCTTAGGGCCATCCAAAATAAAAAGTTAGGAATGCTGACACGTGGAATTGTTCTTGTGGATGACAATTCTCGCCTCACACGGCTCGAAAGACCAATGACCTTCCTTGGAAGTTCAAGTGGGAGGTTGCTAATCACCTTCCGTATAGCCCCGACTTGCCTCCAAGAGATTTTCACTTGTTCGCTAAACTCAAAGATTTCTTGTCGGGCTAACGTTTCAAAAGTAATGATGACGTAAAAGAAGGTGTACTCGTACAGCATTGGCTGGATAATTTGGCGGTAGAGGTTTACGAGGAACCAAACTGATTTCAAGATTCGACAAATGTTTTAACAACGACGGCGACTACATAGAAAAATGAGTAAATGTATTACTTTCATTTAATAAAATCATTATTTATTTCCTTAATTTTTCTTTTCGGGTACTACTTTCTGGACGTCCCTCGTACTTTAAATATGCTCCTATTTCATCGTTAGATGTTGACCGGTCGTTTTCAATGTATAAATGGATTTACGGTGACAGACAATTATTAACACAAGAGCATATGGAACAATTATTGGTTCAAATGATAGTAAATGTCATTAGAACTCTGGATATAAACGGCGAATTTAAAATTCAAACGTTTGTAAATAGTTGATATTATAATGTGTAGTGAAAATATTTAAAAGTGTTATCATTGTAAATTAAACGATTATTTTTAATTATGAAAACCAATAAAGACTAATAAGTAGGAATGTATATAAATAAATGATTTAAATTGCGACAAATGAAAATATTTGAAGAAAAAAATTAAAATCTTATGTTTTTTCTTTTTTCCGTTATTTGAAGGGATGTCTAAAGCTACAAGAAGTTTATTATTGCTACTTTTTGATTTTGTATTTCTTACAGGTTTGCATATTGCAAAGTAAGTATACCAAATATGTGATGAAGTTCTGGAAGTGTAGCTAAATTTTTTTTTATTTCGTTAATTTTCATCAATAACGTATAAAACATAAGTTTTGAGAATAAAGTCAAAGGTAAAAATCGATTTTTAAATATTTTATTAAAACATAAACATTGGGAAATGATTATACACTATTGCGTCATACAAAAACTAAATTCACAAAACTGATAAGGGCCCATGGTCCTCAATGGCGCGCAATTTTGGTAGAATTCTCCCCACCATTCTCTGGACGACGTTTATATTAGGTTTTGAAATTCCTGCTTAAGAAATAGCGCACCAGACCACAATTTTGTGGGCAAATTTCGCTTTCGGTTTGAATTTTACGTTGTCAGGACAATTTGCAATATTGGTCGTGTAAAAACCATCGTTACCCTTTATTTCCGAATTGGATAATATGAAATATTTCTCATCGTCTAAAACAATAACTCTGTTGCCAATAAAATGTTGACGTCTTAATGTTCGGCAGCATCTGGGGATTCTCACTAGCTGGGTTGCGGTGTATTTGGGACACTTCCTTCTTTTTCGATAATCTAATCAATTTTTAGTCAAAATTCTGCCAACATTCCTTTGCGCAATTCCAAATCTACGGCCTGAAGTGCACGTAGACGTCCAAACTCTGTTTTGAGCAGATTGGATGAGTCGGTTTACTTCATGTGGGGGCCAAAACTGGAGGTCGTCCACTTTTAGGTAAACTCATTCATGGTATACCTTCTTCACATGCCTTAATTGTACGGTAAATGGTTGACAGTCCAATATTTTGGTCTCGAAAAATGTTAACAATCTTGCGTTTAGGTACTCGTCCAACTAAATTATATTGTATAGACTTTCGTATTTCAATCTTCTATGACATCTTTCAAAACTATTTCTGACAAATCTAACATGTCACCATAGTAACTAACAAACGAGCATCTTTTCTAGCTCAGTGGTAACTAGTTTGGACTATTTTTGGTAATAACATTCCTCGTCGAAACTTTTTCTCAAAACTTATGTTCCATACGTTATTAAAAAGTTATTTTACAGCGTAATCGCCATTTAATTGAATACATTTATCACAACGATAAATTAATTCGGTGTCCCCTCAATCCACCTATTTATGGCACGTTTTACGTTAGTTAAACTCTCAAAACGATCACTCCGTAAAGGTTTCTTCAAATCTGGGAACAGATCAAAAACCACTCGATGCGTGATCTGGTGAATGAGGTGGATGCGGAAGCAATTCCCATCGTAAATCGTTCAAAACATTCTTCGTTTTTTTCTTGCGGTGTGCGATCTTGCTTTATTCTGTTGCAGTAATGGACGCTTATACAACTTCCAAGGCCGTTTTCTAAGAAGTGCCTGCCGCAGTGGTCCAAATAATAATTTGTAGTACTTTTCGCCAGATAATCCATAAAAATAATCCCTTCGCAATCCCACAATACAGTAAGCATTACCATTTCAACAGACGGAACTGCACGCGCCTTAGGCCTTAGGCAGAGGCCCTTCTTCGGGTTTACGCCATTCTTTGTGTTGACTTTTGATCTCAGGATTGAAATAAGGAATCCACGTTTCATCAGTGGTTATTATACGTTGTCAAAATTTATCACCGTAACGGGCTAATAGCTCTTGAAGTTGACGACAAGTGTCAGACCTATTGAGTTTCTGTTCCAATCCCAACAGCCTTGGCACCCAGCGGGCTGAAACCTTGTTTACGCCTAAACAATCATGTAAGATCTCATGAACTTGTCGTGTACCTATTCCTAGGTGTACACTAATTTGAGAAATAGCCATTCGTTTGTCCTCCTTCAGTAAGTTCTCCACGACAGTAATGTTTCTTTCATTTACGGACTTTACCTCAGAATTTATGTATGTCAATGTGTATATTTTATTTCATAAAATTTGTAAATTATTTAGAGACAAAACCCCTTCTGCCCATACTAACCTTTAATTTTGTACTTAGTGTCGTTAGTTCTGCTGAAGAAGTTGTAGCAGTTTGATTTGAATTTCCCGTTTCCTCGTAAGACGATTTTAATGTTTGCAATTTATTTCTGAAATTCGAAATTAATTTTGAAATTGAAACATAATAATAAAAAAGTTTATTACCGCCGTTCTAGAAGATCTTTTCTTTTTTCTATGGCTTTCATCCTCAATTGAACAATTTCTTGACTGGGCTGCTGACTTTCGCCGAGAGACATTTGATGATTTTGCATGGCTATATTCAATATCATTTTATTATTTTTCCGAGAAGTATAAAAAATTAAATCTTTAGATTTTTTATCAAGTAGTTTAGTAATGAATAGTGTGTCGTTATATGCGATTGTCCTAATTTCCGCCCAAGAAAATATGATTATAGGATTCATTCTGGAATACAACTTATTTTAATGGGATCGAAAAGAATAGACGATTCCGTACTTATTTGTTAATTTATAAATATTTAGTCCTTCTGCATAAACACCGAATAAGAATTCGCTACCATTTTTATTCGCAATTTTAAAATAGCTGATACCAAACATTTCTAAGCTTCCAGCTAATTGCAAATATTCTAACATAGCTTCTTCCTTCAACATACCACTATGCTCCAGCCACAGGTTTATTATGATATCAAGAAACTTCTCTGGTCTCATTTTATATTGCGTATAAATACTAAAATTTAAAATTTATACTTGATATTTATACAATATGCATTGTTGAGGACTTTCAGAATAATGTAATAATTAAGGACAACGCCATTAAAACATGTTTACTATACCGTTTATTCGTTCTCAAAGTCAAATATAGGAATCTTTATAATGCGCTCACGTTACCTAGCACCGCCAGCAAAATAGCTGATCTATCGATTAAGTCATTTTTCTACGACCCTTTATAAAAAGACATTTTTCGTCACCGAATATTGCAGCGAAAACTTGATTTCCGTCACTAGTGACAGAAAATCCCATAACGTTAACTTTTGTCCCTAGTGACGAAAGTTACTTACTTAATTTCACCTGCGTCCAGTTGCCTACTGTCGCTGTTTCCTGTCATTTTTAAATCACGTCAGTTTATACTGTTTGAAACTTTACCATGATTTCTAATTCAGAAAGTGATTTAGATATTCTCAATAATCCATCAGAAATAGTAAATCAAGCTTAGAAAATCTATACGAGTTTAATAAGAGAAAAATCGAGAAAGAGGTATGAAGAAGTCTATGTAAAATTCATTGAATAGAGGACTGATAATAGCGTAGATTCATATTCTACCCGGCTACGCCTCGTTTGGTAAACTGTTCTCTCGCTTAAAAAAATGTTACTTTCGTCACTCATTACACAATATACTATAAATTTCAAAGCAGTACGTCAACTTTGACATTTTGTTCATCCAAATTTGTGTTTTACTGTTTGTTTATTTGTAAAAGTACCAATTTGAACTTTATTCACGGAACAATGGGTAATTATACAAACGAAGAAAAAGTTTTGATGGTGAAAACATATTATAGCGGCTGTAGTTTGCGACGAGTTCGCGATATATTTGTCGGTAATTTTTATAATAGACCTATACCATCTGTAAACACTATTAAGAAATGTTTGCATAATTTGGAAACACTTGCAAACATTTCAGTAACATTGGAACGTAGGGGTGGTGAGTAATCAATATTTACAGAAAACCGTGTTTTGAAGATCGTAAATGCGAATCCAACGTATAGTTTGAGGCAAATTGCTTTTGAAGTTGGTTTATTTAAATCACGGGTATGGATGCTATTAAAAAATACAAATATCACTCCTATAAACCAGTATGTCATCAAGAAATTTTTGGAATTGATGAAGAACGGAGGAGTGCGTTTTGTTACGAAATGTAAGAACGCGAAAACAATAATTCTCACTTTCTGTCATCGATATGCTTCACTTACGAGTGTACTTTCTCCCTAAATAATGAACCCAATGTTCAGAATACAAGATATTAAGCTAAAGAAAACCCCAGAATGAATATATGGACCAGAACTCAGTATCCTCAAAAAATTAGTATCTGGGCCGAAATTTTTAATAATATTATTGAACCATTTGAAATTATAGGAAATTTAAATACAGGGACATATTTAGAACTTTTAATAACGAAAGTAGGACCTGCATTGGAAGAAGTAGCAAGAGAAAACCAGGAGATCTGATTTCAACAGTACAAGTAAAAAAGTAAACAAGTAAAAGTACAAGTAATCCTTCTCAAAACGTCGTCCAAATTCATGAGTGCGCTGTATGCAGGCCAATCCATTTTACGGATTTTGTGATAATAATAATTTATTAAAATGTCCAACAGATATTATCCAGAACTGGGCAAAAAAAGAAGTGTAATAGTTAATACATATGAAGAAGTATATATAATATATAAACATATAATTACACTAAATACGTACCCTTAAAAAAATGAGAAAAACGTATAACAATCACGACAAACCCATTCCCAGCATATTAAAATTCTGTGCCGAATGTACCATAGGCGCCTTTAACAATGCGTTCGTCCTTGCAGTATGAATATGAAGTAATTGCGTTGACCTTGATTCCAAACGTGGCACAAGAAAATAAACTTTGGACAGCAAATCAGGTGAGTCTACCTGACCAGTAACGATATTCCGCATAAATAGATTGCTAGTGGTCTTTCTCCTTTCTGAGAGTGAAACGACGCCATGTCGTTTAAGTAACTCGTCGTGATTACTTCCACGTATTGGATAGCCTCCTTCACACATAAAGGAAAGGCATTTCAAAAATTTGCGCTGGATTCGGTCCAATAGATTGATCTGAGCATCGTAGAAAGAATACCAGGCTGTGGATGCATATTCGAACTTTGAAATTACGTGAGCAAAGAAAAAACTCTTAATGGTATCGATGTTATTAAAATATTTGCATGTACGAATAATAAATCCAAGAGATCTAGAAGCAGCAGCTGTGACATTAAAGACATGATCCGAAAATGTAAATTTTTCATCATATGTAACATCCAAATCCTTAGTCGAAGACTGACGAGAAATTTTATCATTATTAATAGTGTAGCGCGACTCAATTCTAGTAATCTTTCCAAAATAAAACACCAGGATGAAACACTTATCTGTGTTGAATCTTAAGTTATTAACACCAGCTATAGATTTTGTCAGCATTTGTTTGCAACAAGTTAATATCCACCAATGAGTCAATCTTGTGATAAATCTTAATATCATCAGCATAAGCCAATACCGAACAGTTAATAGATTTGATAAGGTCATGGATGAAGATATTAAATAAGAGTGGGCCAAGGTTTAACCCCTGCAGTACTCCCGAAGTGGAACAGAAGAACTTAGACCTGAACACATTGTATACTGTAATATACATAATTCACTTTATTTGAGAGATAAGATTGAAATAATCTCAGCAACGATGCGCCAATGCCAAAGAAGCTTAACTTTTCCAATAAAATGCGGTGATCAATTAAATCCAATCCACGTGAAAAATCCGTGCTAATAATGCCCAGCTGGCCACCAGCATCAACAGTGTGAGCTATTTCCTGAGATATCGGAGTTAAATTAGTTGTAGTGGACCTTCGCGACATGAATCCATGTTGTGCATTCGAAAGATGTGATCCATAAGATAAATGTTTATAAATCAACATTTCAAAAACTTTTGCAAAAGTAGAGATAAAGGCAACAGGTCTATAATCCCAATGTGCAAACAATCACCCTTCTTAAAAATTGGAGAGATTCTGACAATTTTCCAATAATCTGGAAACACAGACGTTCGAATAAACAAGTTGAAAATCTTACATAAGGGATCGGTAAAAATATAGGCGCAATCCTTCACCAAAAAACAAGGAAAACCATCATCACCAGTAGCTAACGTGTTTTTTAGCCCCTTAGTAGTATGGATAACATCAGTTGGTGAAACAGATAGTAAACATAGAGGTGGTAAGTTAGATGTTAAATCAGGGAGTGCAGAATCTGCAGATTTTGGCAAGAAGACATTAGAAAAGGTTGTGGCAAGGTGGATTATTTTACTCATTAATAGAATCATGAAGTCTGCCGGAAATTCTAGTAACACCCTGCTTGGAACGAACAAAGTGTCAAAAGGACTGTGGATCAGTGATAAGGCTTAATCCAGTTCTGTGAATATATGACTCAAAGCTAAATTGATGTCAACCTTTCCAGTCTTCGTATTCTTTGGAATTCATGTTTGTAATAATTGGATCGAGTAGATTTCCATTTTTTATGGTAATAAGGTTTTAATTTTTTTAATAGTAAGAGAGAACCAGGGAGGATAATGATGTTCATGGTTTAAACGGAATTTAGGAACAGAGCAGTCCAAGATAAAATACATTTTACGATAAAAATCCTGAACAGCCGTATTGATTTCAAGAAAGGACCCATCCATTGTATAAAAATCAAGATAGAGCTTATGGTAATCAGCTTTGTAAAAATTGTATCTAATATTGCTGTTGGAAGGAAATATAGTTTGTTTAGAAGGCTTTAAATTAGGTATAGTAATGTCCAGAGAAGGATGATGAATATATTCGGCAATAAGTGGTAAGGAATTGTATGAAACCTCAACGTCATACCCAAAGTTAGACAGAATCAAGTCAAGTGTTCTATTATTTGTATGAAGAACATTATTAAATTGGCGCAAATATGAGCATTCCACAAAAGATAAAAATAAGTTTAATTTTGGATCATGAAAACCAAACTCAGATGTAAAGTTAGGCAAATTAAAATCTCCAACAATGACCACCCGCTTTTCCAATATGAAAACTTCATGCAAATCTAGAAAATATTCTAAGGAATCGAAATCTAAGTCTGGAGGAATATAAACCAGAAGTAAATAGTAATAGTTCTGAACCTCTTCAGTAATCTTGGTGATCAATAAATCAATTAAAGATGATATCGTGTTAAATAGAGTAACATCAATAACGTAATAAGTAACATCATTTGAGAAAGCCATCATAACACCGCCCCCTAGAGATCTGCCAATTTCGAGAGAATCACGGTCATGTCGAACAACAGACAAGATGTGATCATCAAGATAATCAGTGACGATTTGAGAACCGTGCGGTTTATCTTGCATAAAAATAAAATTTTGACCAACAACATTTGCTCCAGAGACCAGTTGAGGCTCTACAATCTCGTCAATGTACTTTCGAGCTATTACCATTGCGAATATCAACAAGGTCCGTGCGAGTGTTTATTGTTATTCTACCTCACACCATCATGGATTCACCACCAATAGGGGCGATTTCGGCCATTGTATTTGGCATGAAACGTTCTCCAAGCTTTCTCCAGACTCTTACACGTTCATCATTACCTGACAGAATAAACTTGGACTCATTGCATAACAGGAGTCCGATTACGAAGTTGCCAGTTTAAGTGTTCTCCTCCAAATTCAAATTGAAGTATTGCTGTGCAGTAAATTTTGAAAGAAAGCATGTCGAATGCAAATGTGAAAATCGATCAATTGGAGTATCGAGCATCATCTGGTCAATTTAGGCACTTTTGCAGGACGTCTTGCTCTCGAATCAGCTTCTCTTAGCCTATTACAGATGGTTTGGTCGTTAATTTTTGTTCCTCTTGCCCTCACTAGATGTTCTTGCATGTCACGCGCTGTTTGTGACCGATTTGAAGGGCTTGCAACCGCAGAAGACGGTCATCATTTACCGTAGTTTTCCTTTGCAAACCTATACCTGCTCACCTTGTTACCGTACCTGTTTCTCGATATCGTTTCCAAAGTTTCCACATAGTTCCCTGTACAACCCCAAGCTGTTGGGCAACATAATGTTGTGAATATCCTTCTTCAAGTAAAGTTACAGCTCTACTAATTTTTATCAACGTTAATTGCTGAGCCATTGCTTCTTTTAAATGTTAGTGAACTGTCAAACTGGTCTAATATTGTGTAACACTAAAATGGTTCAAAACCTGCTTAAACATTTATTTAAGTTATTTTTTTTCATTTAAGTTTTTGTATTGTTCGAACATTTGAGGTTATAAGTTGACTATAACAAGAAGTATTCCAGTACAATTTTGTAATTACGTTAATAAAAAACGGTTCAATGTATATTTCAGGTTTGATCTAAATCTCTTAAAATATATAAAAGAAATATGGAAGTTAAAAAAAGTGACTACTTCTATTTTTTGAGTAGTGTATAACTTACTAACATTTTAGGCAAAATATTTTGATTTCTCAAAAAATCTATATGGTGGACATCGGAATTATAGTCTTCAAATCTTGCTTGACAGACATATGAAGCTAAAAGAAGTAACATATCTGATGGACAATAAATCGTTTCGGATAGTATGTCATTACAAACTTGAAAAAAGAAATGTCTTATCGTGTTATCCTCTATCAAGTATTCTCCAATATATTTTGGGTAACATTTAACTCTGTAATGTAAACTGGATAGATTTGTTTTGAAACTTTTTAATGTCTGGAAGAAAAAATTAAAAATTAAAAACACATACTATGTAGATATATATACTGACTTTCAAAAAAATTCGAACACCCAATTGGTTAATTTTAGTAAAATTTATACATATTGTTTGTTTAATCGAACTTAAGAAATGATTACATTTTCAAACTGAAATATTAAAAAATAACAATGTTATTTGATAATGGGTGGGTCCGCAGCGATTTCTTATGCATTCGATAACTCTTCGAGGCATGCTTGAATTAAATGATTTATGGTATCCTAGGGAATGTCATCCCAGGCTTTTTGAATTCGGTGATGAAGGTCAAGTAAGTTATTTGGTGGTTGGAGTAAATTACCCAGTCGAGCACCAATCATATCCTATACTTGTTCGATTGGTAACAAGTCTGGGGAGCGAGAAGGCCATGATAGCAGGGTCACGCTACTTTCTTGTAAGAACTTTGTAGAAACCCTTGCTGGATGAGGACGTCCGTTGCCTTGTTGGAAAAGTGGTTGAATTAACCTTCGTAGGTATGGAAGTGCAATGTAATCATTTGCATTAAAATTTCTATCAATAAAAACTAGAGGTGACCTGCTACAGTATGTTATCGTCACCCCCGGTGTAGGGTCGTATGCCGTTCCACGGCAAATTCTAAATTTCTGCGTTCTCCACGAAATTACATTACTCTTCTGCGACCATCGTGGATCCACAGACAGAATCGGGGCTCTTTAGAGAACACAACACGATTCCATTCATCATACCAATTTTATTTCTGGCGGTACACCACTCAATGCAAGCAATACGATGTCGAGGTGTCAGTGGGAGACATGAAAATTATCTAAACGAATAAAGCCCAAAAGCATGCATTCTGCGATATATCGTTGCCATAGAGACTTTGTTGTAAAACTCCCAACCAAGTATTTCTAATCGACCGGGTTGTGGAAACTCTGTCTTGTAAAGCTGCAATCCTCAAATTACGATCTTCCCGTGGTGTAGCTGCTCGAGGTCGTCCGGATCCATGGCTTCCTTCTTCAGACCACCTGGACTAACACTGTAACACTGTTGACACACTGCGTTCCATGCGGTCGCAAATTTATCTTATTAAAGAATCGACTTCCCGCATACCAACAATGCACCCCCTTTCGAGTTCACTTAAATGATTGTAATGTTTCCGTAAACGACGTCTAGACATAATGACTAGATGACTTAATAAATTGAGAACAAATGGCTACGAAATATTGCTTTAATCTCAAGGAAATGCAAATTTAAACACATAGTTTTTTTTTAATTATGAAACAGACATGTAAATAATTTACATATCTGTAACTGTATACTTGGACAATACCTCGTATTTTCAGCATTTACTTCTGCTTAAGACATATGTTTCTGCCATCTATAGGCGTCGTCAGTTAAGCTAATGAAGCAATGTATACAAATGATACAAATCTTTATAAATAGATCTGTATCTGTATATGACATTTAGCCGAAACCGCCTATTAGATAAAGCAAATCTCATCCTATCAGGTGGCAATTATTTAATAAGTGACATCTGACGGACGAAAGAGACTTTACCGAAAAAAGCGATCTTTCATTTGACCAGCTAAGCTGGTACGAAACGAAACAATACGGGTAGTCCTTCAAAACGAGCCAGATGGCGGTAAATATACAAAAAAAAAGGTTTTAAATATATCTATACGTTAATATGCACGTATAACGCTTTTGTTTAATTATGAAACAGACATGTAAATAATTTACATATCTGTAACTGTATACTTGGACAATACCTCGTATTTTCAGTATTTACTTCTGCTTAAGACATATGTTTCTGCCATCTATAGGCGTCGTCAGTTAAGCTAATGAAGCAATGTATACAAATGATACAAATCTTTATAAATAGATCTGTATCTATATATGACATTTAGCCGAAACCGCCTATTAGATAAAGCAAATCTCATCCTATCAGGTGGCAATTATTTAATAAGTGACATCTAAGTGAGATCGCTTTTTTCGGTAAAGTCTCTTTCGTCCGTCAGATGTCACTTATTAAATAATTGCCACCTGAAAGGATGAGATTTGCTTTATCTAATAGGCGGTTTCGGCTAAATGTCATATATAGATACAGATCTATTTATAAAGATTTGTATCATTTGTATACATTGCTTCATTAGCTTAACTGACGACGCCTATAGATGGCAGAAACATATGTCTTAAGCAGAAGTAAATGCTGAAAATACGAGGTATTGTCCAAGTATACAGTTACAGATATGTAAATTATTTACATGTCTGTTTCATAATTAAACAAAAGCGTTATACGTGCATATTAACGTATAGATATCTTTAAAACCTTTTTTGTATACATAGTTTTTTGATAAATCAAAATAAAAAAATTGTACGCCTGCTAATTTTATTTATCCATATTGTTATTATTTCTTGTCAGAGACAAAACAGAGTAATATAAAAAATTGTATCGCAATTGGTCGACTTTCTGGATGCTTGGATTTTTTTTTAAATCAGTATATACGAGAGGGTATTGATATCTAGTTAGCCTAGGCCATTTTCTTTGAACAAAACAAAATCTTGTTATAATGGCAAAAAATGTCATTTCAAAAGTGTCACTGTAAAATCTTCCGTCAAGAAGTTGAAGTATTGCTGCGCTGTAAATTTTTAAAGAAAGCATATAGAATGCAAATGCGAAAATCGATAAATTGGAGTATCAAGGCGTCATCAAATACTTGTATTTGAAGAGGTTAAGTGGTAAGGAAATTTACGAAGATATGCTTAACACACTTGGCGATCAATACCCATCATGTGCGACTGTCAAAAAACTGTGAATGGATTGCGTCCTTCAAAAAAGGAAAACTCTCCGTTGAAGATGAGAAGCGACCAAGAAGACCGATTTTGGTGTCCACCCCGAAAATATTGACGCAAGTTATGACATGATATTATCAGAAAATCGGATTGGGCTGAAACATATAGCTGAGGCACCAAAGATTTCAGATGAACGCGTCCATCATATAGTTCACGTTTTAGATATGAAAAAATTTTTTGCAAAATGGATTCCTAAATGCTTGAACGCCGAACAGAAACGAGCAAGAGTTAAAGCATCACGGTCAATCTGTGCCCGTTTTGAAGGAGATCCAGATTTTTTGAACCGTCTTGTGACTATGAATGAAACATAGGTCCATTTTTACGGCCCAGAAATAAAACAGCAATCGATGGAGTGGTAGCATCATAGTTCTCCAAGGCCGAAGAAGTTTCGAGTTGAAAAACCCGCTGGAAAAGTTCTAGCTTCAGTTTTTTGGAATATCCATGGAATAATTATGATCAATTACCTAAAAAAGAGTCATACCATGACTGGAGCTTTTTATTCTAAATTACTAACCACCCTGTGAGAGAAAATTATGGAAACAAGACATGGCCCGTTAGTGAAAGGTCTGTTGTTTTTGCAGGACAATACCATTGCACACAAATCGCCCATTACCATGAATACAATTCAGAATTTAGGGTTCGAACTTCTGGAACACCCGCCCTTTTTCCTTCGATTGAAAAACAGTTTAAAAGGACGTCAATTTGCGTGTAAGGAAAAGGTAATAGAAGCTGTGGAGGGCTGGTTTGCAGACCAAGAAGAACCTTTTTTGTTGGAAGGGTTAAAGGCGTTGCAGGATCGCTGTATTAAACGTATTAATTTAAGAGGAGACTATGTTGAATAATAAAATATTCTAAGTCACAACTTTAAATTGTTACAGTAGTAGGCTAAGAATATATCAATAGCC
The DNA here is from genome assembly GCA_935421215.2 of Melolontha melolontha. NCBI lineage: Eukaryota > Metazoa > Arthropoda > Insecta > Coleoptera > Scarabaeidae > Melolontha > Melolontha melolontha. Next base: position 906,879 of record OW285243.1, read on the forward strand.
CCTCGTATAATATAAGAGGGCGGTTTGACAGAAGTGACTTTTCAAAGATCGCGAACACGGGTGATTATGTTGCACACTATTTACATTTGTGAACCCATTTTTTTAGACATTAAAAACCTTTTATTAACTCCGTAATAACAGTTTATTGAAAGAACTAGGCTGTGGCAGTAGAGTACTAAGTTAATTAATATGTGACAGTGGTTCACTGAGTCAACCACCTGCATTTTCTTTATAATTTATAAGCGCATTTTTTTTGCAAAAATATTTCCATTAAATGATTTTGACACCCATGAGTACAACAACAACTAGCAGCCATTAACCATTACTTAAAGCAATATTTAGAAATAAAGAAAGACATGCTTTGTGTAAGTATATGTGATTAGATCGTACATAAACCAATCGTTTTGTCTATAGAACACAGTGATTTACTTTACTCGATTTATATCTATTTAACTAATGATAAAATTAAAGTCAAAATCGTTTTTTTTTCCGTGTAAGAATATTATTGGTGGAAAGTTATGAGGCAACCTTATACTTTTAGTAACCTTGGGTGGTCACCATATTTTGGTCAACCTGGTAAATTACTTTTATTAATCTCTTCGCAAGAACGATAAATGTGATTGAAAGTTTAATAACTATTAGGAATTAAAACGGAACATTTGAAATCTAAATTGAAATTGTTTTTCATTTTTGGATAAACAAAAATTTAGCCCAAATTGGATAGAATTATTTTACGTTTATATTTTTGATCCCCTACTCAGAACTCATGTAACCTACCTTTTTGGAATGATCTATCCATATCTCGTTATTATCTTCATTATAAAACATTAAACCAAAATACCAATATTCGTTTATCTCTAATTTTTCACTCACTTTTCTAAAGAAATCTTTCCCATTCATTTTTGCTGATATTTTAAATTCAACTTCTTTATCCATAGTATGTACTGTTGCCGTTACTGTCTGCAAAAATTAAAAAAAAAATACATACATCTCGCCCGTATATGCGTTTTATATTGGACGACAAAGAGTAAAAAAGATTTTATCCAATTTTTCATTGCGAGTAATTCAAAATAATTTTCTATGGAATGTTTTCCAAAAGTAGCGGATAAATTATATACAATGGTTGAAAAAATGTTTTATAAAAATTCTCGGACACGTTTCTACCCCCTCACCTCTCAATCCCTAAAAGCACCAACCCAACTTTAAAAATTTAAAAAGCAAAGTACTCCTTGTGATACCTCATTTGACAGCATTTTTTATGCTAAAACCAATAAAAAAAAGGTTTTTAAAATCGTTTGATAAATAACTGACATATTTAACAAAAAATCGTCAAATCAAATTTAAAATTTTTTTTTTATTTTATTTTTGTAAAATCAAATTAAATGTTCAAGTTGACCACTTAAATCTACCATTTCCGGGTGATTGCGCGCATTTCTGGTCGAATTTTCTTGTTTAACTCGTCAATGTTTTTAAGTCTATTAAAATAAATTTTAGATTTTAAATAACCCCAGAGGAAATAATTCAAAGAGGTTACATCTGGAAATCTTGCAGACTATTCAATATGTCCGCGTCTACCAATTCACCGGTTAGGAAATCTTTGGTCGAGATTTTCTCGTAATGACCGTGCCTAATAAGGAGGGGCACCATCTTACTGCAACCAAATGCTGGAATCAGGTGAATCAGGATCTTCTGCATTAGGAAGCAATACCGTAAGGCCATAATTAACTAAAATTGGGGGAGTCGATATACTGTTAACCAGTAAGCATTCTGTCAAAAAAGTACGGCTCAAGAATTCGATTACTCACTATCCCAGCCCACACGTTAACATTTTGGGGATGTTGCGTATTCATCTTCATCATCCATTTTGGATTTTCAACCGCCCTATTTTGCTTATTGACGATACCATTTAAACAAAATGTCGCGTCATTACTCAATTCTTTCAACTTCAGTAAGTCTTATTGTTGCTATTTTATTTCTCGAATCGTTACAAATAACATACACTCCACTTCCTAATGTCAATGAATTGTATTTGACATTTAACTACAAACAATGTGCAATTGCTTTTATCATTTACATCAACGCTTGTACGAATATTATCACTTTCATTTGAATACATTTTTGTTGAATGTTGTGTATGTAGTGTAATATTTACGGGTAGGACTAGGATATAGTCACAATACATTTAACGGTTCTTTATTTTCCATATTCATATTCCCACAATATATATCTTAACCGTAACCCTACAAAAATCCCATTCTCCCATATCAAACTCCCTTGCCAACCTCCTCTATGAAAAACCCCTTATTATTAGGAGATGTGCGATATGTGTTAAACAAGGTGGCGGGCAATTTACTCCCTTTTCAAATAGATATGCAACATTGAATATGACAGTTATTTATCTCCCGATTTTTAAAAACATTTTTTTATTGTTTTTAGCATAAAGAATACTGTGATAACTTAAGTAGAACACCGATTTTCACACACATTCAATGTAATACTTATTTAAAGCAACATGTCCATCTTAGTTACTACATCTTTCGGCATAGTAGTTCATGTATCTAGGTTAGCATGTCATTAAGTAAACAGGTATGTAAATCAGGTCACATTAACTAGGTTAATAGAAGTAGAGATGATATATAAATTGAAGACTTGAGGAGTCGAGTCAGTCTGGTGTATCAGATCATAATGTTGTTATACAAGTGACTATTGTAACTTGTAATGATATTGTTATTTATTTAAATTAAACGTTATTATATTGTTCTCGAATGAGTCATTGATCCTACCGATAAACATAGCCTCGAAGGAGCCCGCCTCGGAAACGAAGCTACGACCAGGACCAGAGGACATAACAATGTTATCAAATGAGGGATCACAAGGAGTACGTTGTTATTTGAATTTTTAAAGTTGGGGTTGCTAGCGCTTAGGGATTGAGAAGAGGGGTAGAAAATTACATCTTTAAATGAAGGTTTTAAAATAAAAATCGACGTATCCGAGCATTTTTCTAGAACATTTTTTTCAACCATTTTATAGGATTTATCCGTTTCTTACGGGAAGACTGTATAACCAACTCCTCATTGCGGGTTTTACAAAATAGTTTACATCGAACAATAGTTACTAGATAACTTTCTTAGCCATTCTCTTAATATAAATGCTTAATGTTTTTCTTGGCACTCAGTTCGGTAAATTATTGTTTTTTTAATTTACTAAATAAAACACTTGGTATATTTGTTTCACAAAATGTATTTAAAATATATCTGACATATTGCAGTGGAATTTACTTTGAAATTGCTTATTTAATTTTAATTCACACTACAGCTAATATCGCCGGCTATTCAGTCTAGTAGAATCCTTGAGCTTACGTCTCTGGGTCGATCCTCTCGGATACGGTTATGTCATAAAATAAAACACGAGGTGTCAGATAAATTATACACACATTTTCCCTTCACATTAATATATTAAAAAAAAATAAAAAAAATCCCTCTACAAAGTGTATAGGGTGCTAAAGCATCATCAAACAGTAGCAATAAGGAAACACTCTTTGTGAATATTGACTCGCACAAAGAGAAAAACCTCTTTTAAATCACGATCAAATATAAAACTAATAAATATTAGTGAAATCTGTCAAGTTTAACCTCTACTGTGTTCCCCACAAACAAATATTAAAAACAAATTAGTTTTCAAAACTCACGCTAGTTGAAATTTTCATGCACCAAATAACATGACAAGGTCAATCCCCACTACAATACCTCCAACCTTGAATTTAAAATGTTCTCGAAATATATTTTTAAGAAAAAACAACTTCCCTTACAAAAAACATGGCAACTTTCACTAATATCTATATACTACTTTCAAACATATAATTATTACAATAAATACATAAATTTATAACACTGAAAATAATCCTGATATCAAATATATAAACAAAATAATTTTTATCAACTTACATTAATCATTGTGCAATTTTATAAAATACACGAGAGGCATCTTTTTTCCCAAAATTACAAATAAACATTAAACCTTCGCAAAAATCGAATTAAGATTTACTTGCACCTTACACTAAATGCAAAACAATATACAGCCCGTATTTATACAACAAAGAATAAAATTGATTATTTTATTCTTTAACGAACTAAACACTTTAACAGACAAGATACCTCTAAAACAAAAATGAAAAATTCACATCCGCCTGACCATCCCTACCATCTAGAAAATCAAAATATATACAGACAATACATTTTATCATATACAATATCCGAAAAAGCGGCAAGTTCAATTCCTTGGTCAACCTAAATATACGAGGGCTAATCATAATTTCATACATCATACAATTTATTTTATTTATAAAATAATATATATATCGATCCCCGTCTGAAATAAATAAATATACAACTAAAATAGCTAATTTTCATTAGAATGTCCCTATTACTGAGTTCACTAATTGTTCAAACTTTTTCTTTACTTGTCCAAGGAAAGTCCATGGCATGATTCCCCGAAGTTATCCGAGAATAAAGTCAGAACATCACTGAGCTTTATTCAAGGATAAACTTCAGCACAGCACTCGAGACAGTAACGCACCCTGTCTTGGTTCCCGGCACTAACTTGTTGTATTAGTGTTGAACAGGATTCTCGTCGTTCTGATGCTGTAGTGTGATAAACGGATGCAATGCACTGATGTGATATCGTCCTTTTTTCTTACGTCCATCCATCGAATACAGCTCATACGTCACATTATTGAAGCATCTCGATATTCGATAAGGTCCTGTATATGGCAGATCAAGCTTCTGACATTTTCCTTGATCTCTTCTGCCCAAACGATAACTTTTTACAATCACCACATCTCCAATGTCAAATCTCGTTCTCGTCGTAATCTGTTCATTTTGTTTATTTAAATATTTCTGTGCGTTTATTGTAATTCTTTCAGCAACTTGGTTTTTTAACTGTACCAGGTTGTCAACCCTTTCATTTTGTGTGTTCCAGGGTCTGGCAGGTTTCGTCCCATACATCACAGTCGCAGGACATTCCAGTGTGACAGTATTGGGTGTGTTGTTGATGTTGTCTTCGACATCTTGGACATGAGCAACCCATCCTGCATGATTTTCGTAGGTTTTGATCCTTAGAAACTTTATTATTTCCTGAATGTATCTCTCACGTGGATTCCCGCATGGATGACGTATGGAAGAGAAAGAAATTTCAATATTACGATCATGTAAAGCAGTCTTAAATCTATCATTATTAAAATACGAAGCATTATCAGCTAATATTCTATTCATTTTCCCTTGACGCATTATCCATGAGTCAATACATTGTATAGAAGTATCTGTATTATATTGCGAAGTGGGAAATAATTTAACAAACTTTGAAAATACATCAACCATTACTAGAATATTTTTATATTCAAATTCTCCTGGAATAAGATTCCCTAAATAATCTATAGCTACCAATTCTAATTTTTCATGAGTAATTATACTCTTTACCTCATACTGACAGGTTCTATTCTTATGTTTACCCAAACGACAAGTAATGCAATTTCTGACCACATCTTTAGCGATTATGCGATCTTTCTTAGCATAAAACGCCTCTCTAAACACCAACCATACTTTATATCCCCCTATATGTCCCAAACTTTCATGAATTTGTAACATCGTTTGCCTTGCATACGCATCATTTACAGCAATATAACTTATTTCCCTAATCACTTTCATAATCAACCCCTCTTTCATAACAAAATTTTTATAATTATCTTTAGTATTTAATTGTTCCCTTATTATATTAAATCTTTCATCTCGCTGGACCTGAAGGATCATCTCAAATTCATAATTCCCCGTAGCATAGTGTCTATTATATTCATAAATACCATAATTTTATTTCAACAATATATATATATATATATATATCTCAATTATCATAATAATTTTTTATATATCTCAACGACGAAATTCTATTTAAATATACCGACGAAAATTTTTTCTATAAATACATTTTCATTTTCATATAAATATTTCATATATCACCGACGAAAATTTTTTTCATATTCAATATCATATACTTTTTATCCCGACGAAATTCAGTAAACACTTTTTTATTTTACTTCTACATCCTCTTCTTATACTAATAATCTTATCCTAATTATCTTTTACGTTAAATCCATTTCAGTATCATTTATCAAATCCTATTTACTTTTCCAAATTTTATTTATATATCCTTTTGTTACAACACATTCCAATTAGTTATTTCAAAAGCAAAAATCCTTATATCTCGCATATTCCTCTAAATAGTGTACAACGAAATTTATTATTAAGTTGGGCCTATTTGAAAATATCCGACAGTAAATAATTTGTAGTTTCATTTTTACTTTTACCTTACTATAAAATGTGGGTCTATTTAATTTAAATTTAGTACCCCTATACTTCCTAATTTTCAGAGTATCATATTTTAACATTTTATTATTGACATGGGTCTGATTTATATTGTTTAAAAAACAGTTGATTTTAAAATTAGCATTACGGGAATTTTTACGTTTACTTCCTATATAATTATTCAAATTATATTTATAAATGATATTTCTAGAAATCAATTTCTTTTTAATTTTAGTTCGTCTATCGTTAATATTATTAACGACAACTGCTTGTTTATTTAATTTATTGCTCATTTTATCATGAATACTTTCTTCCATCCTACATTCTAACTTAGCATTTGTTTTTATTATATTATTAAATTCTGTTTTCTCATTAGTTTCAAACTTAATTTTATTTAATGTAATTTCTTCGCTTACCCTAATTTGATTATTTCTTCTTCCTTTTTCTATATCCATATCATTTCCTTCGTCCTGTGGCATAGATTCCTCCCCAGGCACGTCCTCTAAACTTTCTTTTGTAATTGTTGATTCGTTTTCTTGTTGTTGCATTTTTATTGATTCCTGTTCTGTTATTGCTTGATTTTCCTCGACGTGTATTATTTTACTTTCGCTTATGTGTTTTCCTTGTTTATTTGATTGTTACTGCTATCCATTTGTACTATTTGATCCACTATTTCTTCCACTTTTTCTTCCATATCATTATAGTTTTGTTTTATTTCATTGTGATTTTGTTGTATCATATCCATTTGTTGTTGTTCTATCCTATTCATTTGTTGTTTCATTTCCATTATCATTTGTGTCATTGTTTGCATCATGTCCATTATCTGTTGACTGTCTACCTCGTCGTCCCCCTCTTCATGTATGTAACCAGCGTTACCCATTCTTTGATTTAAATATTCCATTATATTTTCCATATTTGACTTATATTGTTTTATTTCTTCCATTTATACGTTGGACTCGCCAAAATTGTGCAATCCAATTATTAAATTATTTATTCTCTCACCACGTTGAGTTAACCAAAATTGTAAATTTTTTCATTTGCTTTTCTTCATACGCCGACACGCTGGGCTATCAAAATTGTGAATTTTTTTCATCTACTTTGCTTCATAAGCCCCACGTTGGGCGCCATAATTGTGCAGTGGAATTTACTTTGAAATTGCTTATTTAATTTTAATTCACACTACAGCTAATATCGCCGGCTATTCAGTCTAGTAGAATCCTTGAGCTTACGTCTCTGGGTCGATCCTCTCGGATACGGTTATGTCATAAAATAAAACACGAGGTGTCAGATAAATTATACACACATTTTCCCTTCACATTAATATATTAAAAAAAAATAAAAAAAATCCCTCTACAAAGTGTATAGGGTGCTAAAGCATCATCAAACAGTAGCAATAAGGAAACACTCTTTGTGAATATTGACTCGCACAAAGAGAAAAACCTCTTTTAAATCACGATCAAATATAAAACTAATAAATATTAGTGAAATCTGTCAAGTTTAACCTCTACTGTGTTCCCCACAAACAAATATTAAAAACAAATTAGTTTTCAAAACTCACGCTAGTTGAAATTTTCATGCACCAAATAACATGACAAGGTCAATCCCCACTACAATACCTCCAACCTTGAATTTAAAATGTTCTCGAAATATATTTTTAAGAAAAAACAACTTCCCTTACAAAAAACATGGCAACTTTCACTAATATCTATATACTACTTTCAAACATATAATTATTACAATAAATACATAAATTTATAACACTGAAAATAATCCTGATATCAAATATATAAACAAAATAATTTTTATCAACTTACATTAATCATTGTGCAATTTTATAAAATACACGAGAGGCATCTTTTTTCCCAAAATTACAAATAAACATTAAACCTTCGCAAAAATCGAATTAAGATTTACTTGCACCTTACACTAAATGCAAAACAATATACAGCCCGTATTTATACAACAAAGAATAAAATTGATTATTTTATTCTTTAACGAACTAAACACTTTAACAGACAAGATACCTCTAAAACAAAAATGAAAAATTCACATCCGCCTGACCATCCCTACCATCTAGAAAATCAAAATATATACAGACAATACATTTTATCATATACAATATCCGAAAAAGCGGCAAGTTCAATTCCTTGGTCAACCTAAATATACGAGGGCTAATCATAATTTCATACATCATACAATTTATTTTATTTATAAAATAATATATATATCGATCCCCGTCTGAAATAAATAAATATACAACTAAAATAGCTAATTTTCATTAGAATGTCCCTATTACTGAGTTCACTAATTGTTCAAACTTTTTCTTTACTTGTCCAAGGAAAGTCCATGGCAATATGTTTCGACTTATACAGTCATTCTCAAAGAGTCGTGTAAACTAAGTGAAAAGAATACTCCTACCTATATTTATGGCTTATTTTTTAAAAGTTTTATTACACCATCGATTGTGGGGGTATTTGAAAAATCCAATTGCGTGTTTGTGACCTGTCTGTTGAGATTTATGGCTTTTTTTATTTCTAAAATTTCTAAGAAGTCAAGCCTTTTACCCTTATTACAAGAGTGTAAAAGTTTGCAATTATTAGCATTAAATAGATGAGAATTTTGAATACAGTGTTCCGCGAATCCCGTGGTCATATTGCCATGTAGAATAGAACTTCTGTGCTCTTTGATACGTTCTTTTATAGAGCGTCCTGATTGGCCAATGTATACCGCGTCACAATCACTGCAAGTTAATTCATACACCCCTGACTTATCACGCAATTCTGTTTTTCGTTTATTGTTAACTAGAATATTTCCTAAATTGCATTTATTTACTAGGATGACATTTAAACCTAATTTATTTAGTTTATTAGAAACTTTATTGCTAACCCCAGGTATATAGTTTAGGGTATGAAACACTTTGTTAGTTTTTATGTATGTATGTCCGTAGTAAAAATTATTCATAAGGAAAGCGCGTTGTTTTCTGTAAATCATTTTGTCTAAGAATTCTGTTTTGTACCCGTTATTTCTAGCTATAGTTTTTATGGTATATACTTCTTTTTCAAAGTTCTTATTATTTAGAGGGAAATTAATCAGTCTGTGTATGAAACTGTGAAAAGCTGTCATTTTTATATTCCACGATTGGTTGGAATTTGCCGGAATTACTGTATCTGTTGTAGTGGGTTTTCTAAAGATATCAAATTCAGAAATAAAAAAAGCCATAAATCTCAACAGACAGGTCACAAACACGCAATTGGATTTTTCAAATACCCCCACAATCGATGCTGTAATAAAACTTTTAAAAAATAAGCCATAAATATAGGTAGGAGTATTCTTTTCACTTAGTTTACACGACTCTTTGAGAATGACTGTATAAGTCGAAACATATGTCATATATATTTTAAATACATTTTGTGAAACAAATATACCAAGTGTTTTATTTAGTAAATTATTAATCATGTTTCACCAAGAGCCAACCGTGAATTCTATACATTATATTATTTTTTTATAAATACATACACTTATTTTAACATTTAAACATTGTTACACTTTAAAAATGGTCCTTATACCGTTTAGGCCTTTTGAATAATTTATTTAAATTAATTGCCAATTCTAAGTCATCATAGGCTATTTCAAACTCTAATATCTTCATATAAGTTTGTATGTTAAAATATTTTGGATGTCACAATAACTATTTTTAATCCGGAGCTTTGAATCTACTTATGCGCAAGTTTGACATTATGAAATTTTATGCGAAGTCATGGTTCGTATATTTGAATTTATATTTCAATTATCGTTTCTTTTGGGCAATTTTAGGTAAACAGGACATCGTAATATTTTTTATTAGAATTTAGTAAACATATTAGGATGGTTTAACTTGTCGAATAACCATTTTTCAATTACATTTAAGTCTTGACATTTTTGGGTTGTTTGGAGAGCCATCTAAGCGAGACCTTTTAAACTCTTTGTTGTAGATCGCTGTAACGTTTTGTATAATTTTACTCATTACCAAAACCCTTAATTAATGAATTTTTTATGTTGGCTTCCTCAATTGCTTTTTAATCATGTCAGGATATCCGAGTAATTATCAGTCTTTTATTTCAATATTCCGTATGGGGGTAGTACTTTTTTTGTTAGTAATGACGTATCCATCTTTCTGCTTAAATTCAAGGACAATCATTCTTGACGTTCTCTTCTTATTAATTCCGCTTTGAAGTAAGTGTTAAAACTAAAAAGCCATTTTGAATTGAAACAGTGTTACTATTCTGTGGCATGCAGGAATTGACAAATTGACTTTATTTCATATAAATTCACTAGAGTATTTAGTCGAGGATATTTTTTTCCCGGATTTGAAAGTTTTACACTCACGTGTTTGCTTCAGGCGACTTCTGAGATAAGGGGACGATTGTAATTATATCACGGCACTGTTCTCCATTTTATTATATTTCTCTGGAATCTTCCACTTATTCTTTTTCTTCTCTCATTTATTTAGGGCTGTTAGCAACGGCTAATGTTAGTAACGGCTAATGTTAGTAACGGCTAATGTTAGTATCGGCTAATGTTAGTATCTGCTAGACTGGTTATACTGTGAGTCCATAGGTGTAGTCTACCTAATTAGACGAGAGATTGAATTTATCCGCAGTCATCTAATCACCCGGCCACAGGAAATCAGCGCAATTGGATCTAAGGGGCATCTTTCACGCAAGGTAGTGTGTAGAGAATAACATTTTTGTGACAGAGTCCCACAAAACAATATAATAGTGATTTTGGAAGAACTCACCATTTTATTTTATTTTTTTTCTCTTGCCTCAATATAAAATTTAACTAAGTTCATTTCATATATTAATCGCTTAAACAGTTTTCTAATTCAAATTTTAGTAGTATTTTTTTAATAGTATCAATCTCGCATATCAGATTTGTTTTAAAGTAAAGAAATTTGAGTGAATTAAATTTAATATTTTTTTTTATCCGTAACGGATTCCTATGTAATTTTTATATCTAATTTTGTTTAAATAATATATTTTCCATTTATTTGGTAAACTTTCACAATTATAGCATAACATCCTAGTTACATTTTTTCTTATCTTAAACATATTATTTTTGCATATACAGGCTGAACCTTTTTTTTTTATTACTATCCAATTGGAGTATCCAATTATGTGAATACATTGCTGTTTAACTATTTATTGCATTATTAATTTCTATTTGTGTGTACCACCTAAGTACGTATTGCATATACTGTGTGTATCGAACCTGTGTAAGGTTAATTAAAGCTTTAATGGATTACCGATGCAATATCATATAGTTTAGGTACGATATTAATATGATCAATGGTATTCCAACTGTGTAATAATATTTTGTTTGCTCCATACATATACCCCTCTGGTATAATATACATTTTTTTGTTTTCTTAAATAATAAATATAGTTGTTATTGTTATGAACTCTGGTTTTTTTTTCTTTTTTTAAATTGATTGTCAACTTATATGATATTACTAATTTATCCATTTACTACGGCAGAGTCTGTGTTCTCTGTTGGCTAAAGGTAAACATGGTGGCGCCCTTTTTATGTAGGAACCTCCCCGCAACTCGCCGCTTAACTGAGTTAGCCCTTTAGCCAAAAGATCTCCGGGGAAACCATGAGTTGTAGGTAAGTTGGGAAGTTTAGGAAAATATTTGTCGGCGCAAGTCTAGTGCTCGTGGGGGCATATAGCAACATCTTATTGCTTACTTCAGAAGAAGAAATATTAAAACTAGTTTATAACTCAATGTAAACACATCGCAATTTTTTATGCTCAAGTTGACAGAAACTGGGACGTTCCTGCAAGGGAACTTTTTTCTGATGAATTCGCTAATCCCGTATATCGCACCACAATATCCATATTTTAATTTTTTTAATTTTTGATGACGAAATACGAAGATTTATTAGATTTGACCATAAAAGAACTCGAGGAACACGCTTAAAAACCGATAAGTTAGCACTGGGATTCGTTTATTCAACAATGCAAAGCGTGCATCATATCAGATCCTATTGTAACAATTGAACAACTTGTTGGCCTCCGAGGCAGATGCTGGTTTGTTCAATATATGCCAAGTAAGCCGGCAAAATATGGTTTGAAAATTGTTTGGATGTGCGAATCTAAATCTGGCTTTGCTCTTTCTTAATGGTTTAGTTTATGTTGGTCGCAACCTGGAAAATCTACGCATACTTAATAATCTGGGATTTGAAATAGTGCAAACTTTAGTTCGTAGTATTCATAATTCTGGTCTGAAACTGACAATTGACAATTTTTTTGCGAGTGTTGTCGGCTGTCGGACTGCATTAGTAATTACTAGAAATTTTTAGTGGATAGAAACGAAAAAGCTTAAATATGTAAAATATGCAACTTTTGTAAAAATATGCATAGAAATGCCTAAATATGCAATATATGCAACAACTAACTAATGCTAATTAACTCTAATCAGTGTAACATGTCTACATATGGGCTATACTTAAAGATATGCAAAAAATAAAATATATATGCACTTTGCATATAATCCGGTCTCTAACTACGGTTAAGGGATTACTTAGCCCCGATACGCACTTATCTCAACTCACCTTAGTGCATATTCTTACACTGTTTTCATTACATATTTTATTTTTGTAATTAGCACGGACTCTTTTGTTTTTGCGATATATTTTTGAAGGACACGCTGAGCGTCTGTTTGTTTTGATCGTTTTATTTGTTTGAGCTGTAGGCGGATCAGAGACATCAATAAATTTTTTCATACACTCCACAATACTACGACGTATGTATACCGTCTGTAAACGTGGTGAGTTAACGGTGGAAACGTGAACGATACCCCACCAGTACACTAGATAAGTTAGGAGGGAGGTATCATACCAGGCGCCAGGCGTGTGTGTGCCGTCTGATCAGATACGTCGACGATGAATACGATAGAAATACGAGTACATAGGCAATACGTATGTATATACCACACCTACTTCTGACCTATCCCTATTGTTTATCCAATAAAATGCTAGAGTATACATTGAATAAACATGTCGGGGAGGTAAAGTTAGCGGGGACGCGTCTTGCGCATCAGTATTGTTAACTTACCACGTTCACAGGCGCTATAGGGTATCTTGCTAAATCTTTTAGAAAGATACTGCGTTTGTGAGTGACACCAGCGTTAAAATTTGGATATTTGGTGAACACAATAAACGCATTTAGGCACAATTATATGGAAGAAAAACGTCACAAGGCCATCGCTTACTTTACATTTTACATGTGTGTGTGTATACCATTTGATCTAAAATGTCGACATCGCCTTTTGTTTGATTGTAGTAGGAGATAATTTCGGACTTATTTATAGCGTTGTCGTTGACAGCTGCGTCACGATACACAGTGCTTAGTAAAATTATGCATTTGTTCTTTTTAGCTGCATAACCATGGAACTAAACGATTTTTCGGTGGTTTTATCTCCTTTGGAATATCTCGTTTATTTTTACGTAGCGTACCAACAAGAGTAATATTTTTTTTTCCAAAAGGTACTCTGCCAATGAAAACACTCGCAAAAAAATTGTCAATTGTCAGTTTCAGACCAGAATTATGAATACTACGAACTAAAGTTTGCACTATTTCAAATCCCAGATTATTAAGTATGCGTAGATTTTCCAGGTTGCGACCAACATAAACTAAACCATTAAGAAAGAGCAAAGCCAGATTTAGATTCGCACATCCAAACAATTTTCAAACCATATTTTGCCGGCTTACTTGGCATATATTGAACAAACCAGCATCTGCCTCGGAGGCCAACAAGTTGTTCAATTGTTACAATAGGATCTGATATGATGCACGCTTTGCATTGTTGAATAAACGAATCCCAGTGCTAACTTATCGGTTTTTAAGCGTGTTCCTCGAGTTCTTTTATGGTCAAATCTAATAAATCTTCGTATTTCGTCATCAAAAATTAAAAAAATTAAAATATGGATATTGTGGTGCGATATACGGGATTAGCGAATTCATCAGAAAAAAGTTCCCTTGCAGGAACGTCCCAGTTTCTGTCAACTTGAGCATAAAAAATTGCGATGTGTTTACATTGAGTTATAAACTAGTTTTAATATTTCTTCTTCTGAAGTAAGCAATAAGATGTTGCTATATGCCCCCACGAGCACTAGACTTGCGCCGACAAATATTTTCCTAAACTTCCCAACTTACCTACAACTCATGGTTTCCCCGGAGATCTTTTGGCTAAAGGGCTAACTCAGTTAAGCGGCGAGTTGCGGGGAGGTTCCTACATAAAAAGGGCGCCACCATGTTTACCTTTAGCCAACAGAGAACACAGACTCTGCCGTAGTAAATGGATAAATTAGTAATATCATATAAGTTGACAATCAATTTAAAAAAAGAAAAAAAAACCAGAGTTCATAACAATAACAACTATATTTATTATTTAAGAAAACAAAAAAATGTATATTATACCAGAGGGGTATATGTATGGAGCAAACAAAATATTATTACACAGTTGCCTCAGTTGCCACAGTTGTTCAGTTGCCTCCTGAACCGATAATACGAGATGGGGTACACGGTTGGAAGCTGCAATTTTTTAGGTCGATAATTTTGAAGGAATTAAAAATGTATTTCTTGAAATCACTGAAATTCCATGTATTTTCTTATGGAGGTTCATTTTGCATTTTTGGAGGTGAGACGTCAATGCGCATGCGTCAACGGACAGACCTATCTGTTTAAAAGACAGACCTGTCTGTTTTAAAGATAGACCTGTCTGTTTCGGAGACAGACCTAACTGTTTTAAAGACAGACAGGTCTGTCTTGAAACAGACAGGTCTGTCTCCGAAACAGACAGGTCTGCCCGTTGACGCATGCGCATTGACGTCTGACCTCCAAAAATGCAAAATGAACCTCCATAAGAAAATACATGGGATTTTGTTTTAGAACCGGCAGAGCTTATCTACTCACTGATTACTGCATGTTTCTAGAAAATTGTAAAAAGATAATAACATCAACAGAATTGCCACAACACCTTTTGGATATTAAGTCAAATTATAGCTTTGTTTCAAGTTCCATTCGTAAAGTAGAAACGACGGTCTAGAAACGGTAAACTAGAAACGGATGTCGCTCTCAGAATCAATCGAAATAGTAGTAAATTTGATATGCTATGTAAGAAGATTAATGGTACAATAGGTAATTCTATATACGAAAAATTAAAAAAAAGTAATAAACAAGTATTTAAAATTGAACAAAATTAACAAAATTTTTAAACGTGAGACAGTAAATGATTTCGACTTCAATTTTAGTTTAGAATGTATTGCAAAGTTTAAAAATGGACCAATTACGTCTGTGGATGTTGAAAGAAACTTTGCAATTTCTATACATATATATTCCGATAGAAGACAATACTTTCTTTTACACAATTTTGAAAAACATTTAATTATAAATTGTTTTAGAAATATGTTGTAAATAATTTTTGTGCAATAAAATTAATGCTTAAATTTCTACTTTTATTTATTTTAGGTAAAATTTTTAGATATTTTCGAAATTTTTTTTGCATATATGGCCCAAGTTTATGCATATTTCCTGAGAAATCGATGCATATATATGCGTATATATTTAGATTTTCCTTTGCATATAATCCGGTCTTTAGCAAATATGTAGGTATTAAACAAGTTGCGTATGTGACAGTTACTTTATTTGAATACCACCCATTAATGTCTAGTGCGTTGGCAACCGTGGATTGTGTAGATGTTTTATTTGTCTTTAGAATCAGTTTTCTCTAAAGTAATGACGTCACAAAGAGATTTTTAACTGAAATTATTCTGATATGCCACTACTCTGCCTGTCGAAAGGTTCACTTGAGGAAGTAAAGTGAACAGACAATCAGAAGTAGCAAATTTCAGACATTTGTTTTGATGTTTGACAAACAGTAAAGCTTGCTTTTTGATACAGCAACTTTTAATATTTTTAAAAAATGCGCACATTATCGTATTTTTCAAATATTTTGTATTTATTTTCGATATTTATTGTATATAGGTCTTTCACGATAACAGACGAGTCATGTGATAAATAGTTTCAAAACAGAGTTGACACATCTACATTGCTTTGAATCAGCTGTTAGTAAATAATCTATGAGGTTAGGTTTATGTCATTTTAAAATATTTACAACTCCTATTAATATGCTTTAGTATATACAAAAAAATACAAACAAAATCTAAATACATATAAATAATAAATTACTTTAAATTGACTCTTTTTATACATGAATATGAACTAGTTGTAAATAACTAATTCTAATGACATTTGACACAATCCAAGCTGGCAACCATGGTCAGTTCTGGTAACATAAAATAGACACATAATCAAGAGAATTACTAGGATTATTAGGTATTATTGTAATTTATGTTTCTTAGCCCGAAGTAACTGTTTATCACTTGACTTGTCTGTTATCGTGAAAGACCTATAATAGCCATATCAGGTTTAGAAATAAATAACATTTACATTTAATATAAGGTTATCATTCTAAAATCTGAACAAATAATGGATAAATTAGGGGCAGATATTTTTGTAAGTATTACTTTTAAGAATCATTTATATTATCCATTTTATCTTTTTTTTTGTTTTTAAATTTGCTGTCGCTCTCCACTCTACACGAACTTAGGTTAAGTTAAATGTTGATTCGGACATGCGCAGTTCTTTATTATAATCAGTAAATTTTTTGGTTGTTTTATTTGCTTCTTATTTCATGACATAACTGAACTAACACTAAAGTGACCCTAAAGACAAATAAATATTGACTTACGTTAACGTTTGTAACATAACCTATTTATGTGAACTCAGAAGTTTGATTGGTAAGTATTTTTTTGAAAATAAATATTTTGCGAAGTTGGATTTTTTTTGTGTTACATTAAGATTATAATAGTTAAGGGATTGTGTGAAGTATTTAGCACAAAATGAATGCAACGTTTGTAAATATTAGACCTTGTGCCGCATTTACACCATAATTATAGCCACAAGGGTTAAGTGCACGTATTTCAGTGCCGCACTTACCCCACTTAATTTATAATGAATTTCAGACAAAGATATTTTTTCTTAGAGGTAATAATGCCCCGACAGTACAAACGAAAAACCCAAAAAGCAAGCAGCTTTACTAAAGAGAATTTACATGCGGCTTCAGAGGCAATTCCCAATGGAACAATCACTGTTAAGAGAGCCAGTCAGTTATATAAAATTCTCAGATCAATATTATCTGATCATAATAAAGGTAGAAGAGGCATTAAAAGTAGAAGTTTAAGAAAAATGACAAATATTCCAATAGAACAAGAAATGATAATTACAGAAAGTATCAAAAGTATGGAAAAATGGAGCTTTGGCCTATCAAGACGGAAAGTGTTTAACATGGTTGGAGAGTTTGTTAAAGCAAATGGTTTGAAAACATGATTTACAAATGGAATTCCGTCTGAAGACTAATTCTTAAACTTCAAGCAAAGACACCGTCTGTCAATTAAAATACCTCAGAATGCCGAAAAATCAAGAAGAAAGTGCCAAGTCCCATTTATTATAAACGAATATTTCGACTTGCTTCAAACCACTCCTCTAGAGTTAAATATCTTAGAGGAGCCAGGACATATTTGGAATCTTAATGAGACTAGTTTTTGTGCAGATCCGTCGAAAACGAATGTTGTTGGAATTTCATCAACACGTACCACTAGCGGTACAGGTCGAGATAATACGACTGTATTATGCGGTTGTAGTGCTTCTGGAGAAAAAGCTATTCCGCTAATTATTTTCGAAGGTGAAGATGTTTACGATGAGTGAACCGCTGAAGAATAAGACCTAACCAATCCTACAGTTTCCATTGCTGGAAAGAAAAGAGGTTGGATGGAAACTCTAGTTTTTCATAACTATTTAAAAAAATTCTGGTAAAACAGTTTGAAAATCGTAGTCCAATTTTGCTAATATATGATGGCCATTCTACACATGTCGGTATTGACTTAATAAAAGAAGCAATGGCATAAGGAATTGTTATTTTAAAATTGTCAATGTTGTAAATTACTCAAGTCACATCCTTTAGTCGCTTGATATTGCAGTTTTCAAGTCAGTACAGGCTACTTGGGATGTAAAATTGGTCAAATGGCAGAGATGTAAGAAGAGCTTCTCAAGATTAGTAAAAGAAGTTTTTATTCAGGACTGATTTAAAAAGGCTAGTATATATCCCTATGATAACAAGGTATTTCCAGAGATAAATAAGATCCAGCAGCTTATAAAAGGTAGGAGAACGAAATGAAGAATAACATGCATATAACGGCAGAGTCACCAAGTAAAGTTGATAACGTCAATGTTGACTCCGGAACTAGTAGTGCAAATAATGTCGAGTCCAGCTCCAGTACCAGTAGTAATCATAATGTTGAGGCGCATAGTAATGCAAATATACAACCCAGTACCGGCAGTGAAAATATTTTACCTACTACTAGCAAAAGCACCGATTCCATTGCTTTTTCATTTGAAAAAATACTTCTGCCAACACTAAAACAAAATAAAAATAGTAGTGAGAATCAAGTTAAACCAAAAAAAGGAATTGCTAACGGTGCGTTAGCAAGAGTTAGAGGATAGGAAAGTTAGGAAAAGTAAGACAGAAAATAATAATACTAATAAGAGACACCCATCTGCTGTAAAATCATTATAATCCTTCACAAATTGACATAAAATTGCACTTAAACACTTTTTTCTCTTGGCATCTTGATGGATGTTAATACTATTGTAACTAGTAGTAGTGTACAACTAATACAGATTGTTGTAATGTAACAAGACCTCGTAAAATTAAGAAAATTCCCGCTACATTTATTTCTCGTTGTTCGATTACCCGGGTAATCCTCTTAATATTTCCAAGTATTGTGGTTTCGAAACACTAACTATTGTGTTGTTTATAGTAAATCCAGCTTAACTTGCTATTCACTTCTCTTATCTATTGAATGGTTTAGAAGATTATTTAATTGTCTGCTATAAAGTGTCTGTTTGGGTTTGGTATTTAGATAATGGGTGTTATTTTACAAGTATGCGAAATGTCTTAGTGCTAAAAGTTTTAAGAAATATTAATCGGTAGACATACAAACAACAGAAATCGCAAAAGTGTAATTATACTAACAAGAACATTAAATATTTTGCTGAAAAAAGGTTAAATATTCATTTATAATTAAAAAGGTTCAAAATATGTACTTATACAACAATTAAAATATGCAATTGCATATCCACTTATGCAAATGCATAATCATTCGAAGCCTAGTGATTACACTCTACTTTCTTCACGTGCATTACAAACCGGAATATAATTTAATGACCTGTTATTTTTAAAAATGATCATGGTGGAACGCAGTTAGAAGATAATGAGATTGTTTCAATAAGTGAATTGAATTAATGAAATATTTTATAAAAAAAGACAAATAAAATTACTTTGTTACTTTTTATTAACCATACATTTTTCTATACTTTCATTTGGTTTAAAGATTTTAAAATAAATTTCCTTAAAAAATGTACTGTCGTGAGCAAAAAAATCGGGACAGTGTCAAAATCGCAAATCGCAATTTCCCTTATTTTTTAGCATTGTAATTTTGACATTTGATTAATTTTCAAACTGTACGTCAGATTATCTATCATAGTGGCCAATTAAAAATTGAAAATACCGCATTTTTCGAAAACTGATAAAGTCAGACCTGTTACTAGTTTGGAAAATCATTAAGAACTGTATCTGATCGGTTCAATTTAATATTGGTAAAAGCCGCAAGAATATATAAAAAAATGGAGGGAAGAGGATAATTTAAATCGGAAAATAGGTCCCGAACGTAACAAAATTTAAAATCAGCAGGAAGACGAAACAATAGTTACTGAGATTAGTCACAACCCTTTCAAAACATTAAAGGAAGCTATAAGAACAATACAATTTCCTGTCTCATCTTGTAATACAATGGTTACAAGAGAATGAAATTTAAACTTGATATTTCTCGCCCTACAGTCTTTATCTAAATCTCAATGTATGGGGATTAATGAGATATAGCTGTTACCCAGGAAGAATTTTGGGAGATTGTTCAAAATGCTTGGCATCAAATTCCTATAAATGTTGTACAAAATATCGTCGCTTCAATGTCTACAAGATTACATGAAGTTATAAATAATAACGGTGGAATGACGAAATACTAATTATTTGAATTATATTCTTTCTCTATAGTTTTTAGTAATTTGTATTAGTATACCGATTGGTCCAGCTCGGAACGGGCCATAGTCAGCAATGAGTGGCAACAGCGAATCCCCTCTACGCGGAACAGCTTCAATTGCAGCACATTGCAGTTAAGAATTTAGTAAGACTTAAACCGCGCAAGGATATAGTCGTTTGCATATTCGTCCTGTATACGTAATTTGCCCATTTGTTTCAGACATAATAAGGTCCAATTTATTATTATTATTGTATTCTTAGCTGCTACGGAAAAGTAATTTTAAGTAATAAAAAAACAATAACGTTTTCTAAAAGATAAAATTAAAAAAATCAATAATTCTGCAAAATAAATTTAAATTTTAAGAAAGTCACTCAATATAGGATTCGAAAATACCGCCCTCTCTTCCCAAACAATAGCCGAGCCTATTGTAAAACTCCCGCCTCACTCCCTCGAGATTTCTAGTGGTTATTGTCTCGAAAATTCTAAACAGTTTAACTTGCAACTGTTGCAAATTCGGTATTGTTAGAAGACCGTAAAGATTTTCTTTGACATAACCCCACAGAAAAAAATCGCAGGGATTGAGGTCGGGTGATCGAGGTGGCCATATTATCGTACCCCTCCCGGAAATAACACGATTAGGAAAAGTGTTTTCTAAAAACCCTCTTACTAATCTGCTGTTATGTGCGGGACAACCGTCTTACATAAACCAAATTGCATCAAAATCGACGTTTAGTTGACGGACAGCAGGAATAATTCGTGTTCGCAGCAAATCTAAATATTTTACTGCATTCAAATTGCCGTCGATAACAAATGGCCCTATAATATTATCACCCAAGAACCCGCCCAAACGTTAAGTTTTTCGGGGTATTGGGTTTTAACATTACGAGCTAGATGTTTATTTTCTCGAGACCAATATCGCACAACTGAGGGATTATGCTTGCCATGACGTGGAAAAGAAGACTCGTCGGTAAACAGAATATTTTTTATAAAATATTCGTCCCTTAGCCTTTTCCATTACGGACTCACAAAACTCCATTCTTGCAAAATTGTCCTCGGGAAAAATCTCCTGGAACTTTCGAACTTTTATATTTGTTGCGTTTTAGAATCCGCTTTACTGTACTTCTACTAACACCGATTTCGTCTGCAATTTGCCGTGTACACTTAAGGTCGCCCATTTCAACTAACGAACAAACCCTCACGTCTCTCTCCTCCCGATCGGCAGGTATTAGTTGGCATTTTGTTGGCATTTGCGGCAATTTCCGACTACACAGCCATATTTCCTAAACGCATTTACGATCCTTTCAATCGTCGAATGCGAAGGAATAGGCCGATTTACGTACTCTACAGCAAATAAATCAGCGGTTGTTCGACAGGAATTGCCGGCAAGATACCACGCTTTTCTCACGACAGTACTTATGAGTTTTCTTTAGGTAAATAAAAAAGGAAACTATTTTTTTAATTTGTCTTTCATTTTCTCGTAAATTTTTTATATATAATTTATTTTAATTGATCTGATCATTTACTATTCAGGCTGATTCATTTTCGGCCCTCACCATGGGGATCTCGCTTATTATTGGAGATAGAGTATAGGTTTAAATTTGGCAAAGTTGTTAAATTTTGTGTTTGTTATAAATCCGTAAAGAAAATAGACCTGTGACAAATGACCTTCGTTATTAAAAAAAAACGCGAAAACCACATTTTCTTCTTTTACCTGTAGCACCGACATTTGGCCTTGTAGAGAAAATATAAAAACACATCCTTGTGGCCATTTCTAAACCTCTATCCAGTGGTGTACTCTAAATTTTTATACGACGTTTCGTTTCTTTCTGGCCATCATCAACTATCTAATTTCTTATAGGCGCCATATTGGATTTTAGACATCTTCAGAAAGAGTTTTTTTTCTGATTTCAACAATGTACCATATGCTGACTAAAGTTTTTGACATTAGGTTTTATTTGAAAGAATAAATTATAAGATTAAATAAGGTAGCCATGGAATTTCAATCTGTCAAACATTTCATTTATTGTTCATTAATAATACAAAAATATCATACACTAACAAAGAGAAACGAGATATGATAAGTATTTTTTATTCTTCGAACCGAAATTCAACAGTAGCGAGTATGTACAAGATATCTACAATTATATCCAGAACGACAACAGCCTCATCGTACCATTTTTCTAGATCTCGACAGAAATTTGGTCGAGAATGGATCGTTTAATAAGCCCCGTAATGGTCAAGACAACAGGAATTTAAATGAAAAGCGACAAGATATTTTACAAATGGTAAATTCAAAGAGTGTTTTCAAATTTCATGTTAATCTTGTATCGTTTTGGAATAAACGTTTGGATGGGTATTTTGACAAATCGTCTCTTAGGACCAGTTATGTATGAAGAACATTTAAATGGAGAAAGATATTTAAACATTTTATGTACATACGTATCTGACTATCTTGACGACAATATCCCATTAAATCAATTACAATATTTATGGTGGCAACAAGATGGCGCACCAGCACACAATGCAGCTGTTATTAGAAATTTCTTAAATCAAGAGTTTGCAAACCGTTGGATTGGAAATAGGGGAGTTGTTGAATGGCCTGCGAGATCACCTGATTTAAGTCCGCTAGATTTTTTTTTATGGGGATATGTTAAAAATAATATTTATAAAGTATATCCACCACAAAACATTGAAGAATTACGAGAGAGGCTTCAGAATGCCTTCGATGCAGTTCCTAGAAGAACTATACAAAGGGCAGTACAAAATTCCAGAAGGCGTGCCCAATGGTGCATTGCCGAAGATAGCCAGATAATTGAACATTTACTGTAATTGTTTATTGTTTACTTTTCTATGTATTTTTATTAATGTTTTTGTTATAACATGAGTTTCGTGCGGTGATTAAACACTTTTATTGAAAAGGTTAACACCGAAAGAGATCAAAGCCGAGTTGGATGAAGTTCATGGCACATCTGCTCCTGTGTTTGCGACTGTTTATAATTGGGTAAATGAGTTTAAACGTGTCCATACATCCACAAAGAATGAACATCGGTCGAGACGTCCAGTGGAAATGACTTCCTCCGAAATTATTGACAAAATCCACGATATGGTTTTGAGTGATCGACGAATCAAAGTGCGCGAAATAGTTGAGGCCTCAGACATATCACAAGGTACAATGTTTTCAATTTTACACAAAATATTGGGTTTGAAAAAAATCTCGGCAAGATGGGTGCCGCGTTTGCTCTCGGTGGAGAATATACGCAATCTTGTGATCGAATCGGAGGCTGATTTGGCACTTTTCCATCGCAATTCTGACGAGTTTCTACGTCACTATATAACTGTGGACGAAACATGGATACACTGCTATACCTACTCCAGAAACAAAGTCGAAGCAGTGGGTTTTTAAAGGCGATCCGACTCCGAAGAAGACAAAGACCGTGAAATTGGCAACAGGGTGATGGCCAGTGTGTTTTGGAATGCACGCGGAATTATCTACATCGATTTCTTGGAAAATAGATAAGCAATAAATGAACAATATTATGCAACGTTATTGCGCCGGTTGAGCGAAGAAAGCAAGGAGCAACGTTATTAACCACCCTCGTATTAAATTTCTTTTCAATGAAGGTGTAAAAGCGACTGATATTAATAAACAGTTTGGAGAATCACTCAGAATAGTCTTGAGTGATGTAAATCCTTTCAGGATGGTCGTGGACGCGTGTCGAACTTACCTTACGGCAAGCTTAAATTTAGTAAAATTAGCGCCAGGTGGGTTTTAAAGCAACTTTCGGCGGAACAACAACAGAAACAACTTCAGGTTTGCAGAGAACTCCGGCTTCATTACAAGTATAAAGGCCATAACTTTTTATGAGTGACGAGACATAGGTACACCATTATATCCCAGAAAGCTCAATGTTAGCATGGAATGGCGTTACTCAAGCTCACCACCGCCAAAAAAATTCAAAACACAATCATCAGTTAGCAAAGTGAAGGCGACTGTGTTCTGGGACGTTATTGGGCCAATTTACGCCGGTTTTCTTGAAGAAAGAAAAACGAGTAATTCAACTTATTGCAGCGAGCTTGTAAGGTGGATTCATCAGGAACATTTAGACCACTGTATTGTTAGAGAAATGTTTTGAAGGTGGGATTATTAAGTTTATTTAATGGAATATTTGCCGCCATTAAAGTTTCACGGAGTTCTTCGTTAAAACTGTCAGATTCCAACGGGTCTAATTTCTGTGTATGTGTTTGAGATGCTAAGTGAAGTTTTACGTGCGATAGAATTTTCTAACGATATTTTACTTTGCAATAAATTTCGGAATCACTGGCAATGGACATACAATTTGTAAGAGTCAGTTTGACCCTTAATCCAACTGGCCATTGTTTCACGATGTCATTCTCGATCTTGCTCCATATCATATCTGAAAAAGTAAGTTAAACAATTTTCTAGATCGAAATAAACGAAAATTAAAAATGTATGCGTAAGTTATTGAAACTTAACGAAATTCGCTGGACACTTATGTCAAAATAATTGGGAGAAGTAGATTCGATGAAACTATATTAAACAGGATCTATTACAGTTAGGGCTATGAAAAAAAGAAACTAACGTGACGTCATTTCATGACTCACATTACAATATGGTCAGGTTAACCTTTTCAAGAAGCTCGCTGCAATAAGTTGAATTACTCGTTTTTCTTGAAGAAAGAAAAACGATTAATTCAACTTATTGCAGCGAGCTTCTTGAAAAGGTTAACCTGACCATACTGTAATGTGAGTCATGAAATGACGTCATCCGCTTACGCGTTGGAGAGACGTTCGGGGAGCGTCCGGAAGAACACCGGAAAAATCTAAAAGGATCATATATATACCGTTCGAAATGGATAGCAGGCATTCAACGAGTGATCGCCGTCGTGTTGATATTGTTATATAAATGTGAACTAAATATGAAATAAATACTGTTATTATTAGTTATTAGTAATTAAATGTTATTTAGTGTATTTTATTAGTAATATAGTGTGTTTTAAATTACTGTTAGTTTTATTTAAACAAACCCGAAAGACAAGTATTTTACAATACAAAAAGACCCGGTCTTTTAAGCAAGAGCGTTATTCTCCTGCACGCCGATGCTCGCGCATATACAATCCATCTAATGAAAAGTACATTGGCTAATTTAATTCTTATTCTAATTCTTCAGGGTTCGACGCCAGCAAGTTCAGGCACTTGAGTATAATGCTCTTTGTACCATCCCCAACAGATCTCTCTGTTTTGCCCTGTTAGTATTGTGTTCTCAACAAAATCCACTATCCTCCTCAGGGGAAATTTGAGTACCCTCGTAAGATTCAATAGCTCTCTTTCAAAATGTTCCGAAATTGGCTACATTAAGTTGGAAAGTACTGCCTTACCCTCTCCTCCCTCTCATCCATATAGTCCGCACTTGGCCCCGAGTGACCAACATCTCTTCGGGCAACTCAAGAAGTTCTAAGGAGTTCTAATGAAGAAATGAAGGATGCAATGCAAAATTGGTTACGCCAAATAAGAGCCATCATTTGAAGTATTTTTAAATACAGTGTTAAAAAAAATATAACGTACTAAAGTTATACTTTTTTAAATTGAATGCCCTGTATTTTTTACATTTTAGGACTCTCCTCGATAACACGATTTCAACAAACTATAATACTTGGGGTCTAAAGTATTTAGCTTAAGATCTACATGCAAACGAAAATCTCTCGGTATATTCAAAATCATAAATATTGCTTGTTACTTATGTCTAATCGTTTAAATAAAAACCTTTACAATTCTAAATATAAGGACTACAATTTCTTTTATTTCTTTCCTTGTTGTGGCGATTCAAAAAATTGTTTTTTTTGTCCAACAAAAATTTAAGGTTAATATTATATCTTCAAATTTTATCACAAGATCTAGTATTGTGTGGCATTTAAAAATGTCATTAAATAATTGTTGTTTATCAATAATGGTTGAATTAAATGAAAGAAAAAGAATACAAATATCAATGACGATCGGTTTTGGTGATAGGACAGGAACTTATCAGGAAGTATGTAACCTCTTTAATACTATACGTCCCAATCGGCAGTTGTTACCCAAATTTTAAGAAGGTACAACATAAATGTCAATTTGTCGTACAAATTCTGCTGCAAATTATGTTAAAGAACGAGATATTGCCATATCAGTAGAGAAAAATCCCCATTTATCTACAAACGAGCTAGCGCAAAGGCATGGAATTAGTCCTCATTTAGTAGAAAGTATTTCTTAAAAAAGAAAAATACTGTCCTTCTAAAATACGCCTCGTTCAAGAACTCTCTGATGATTAATTCGACAGAAGGCAAGAGTTTTGTGAATAATGATGAACATTTGTAATCACGATAACAATTTTGTAAATAATATAATATTTCCGGATGAGGCACCTTTTATTTGAACGGTACTATTCATAGACATAACTGTCAGTATTGGGCACAGAGTAATCTTCACTGGATATAAGAGGCGCATACGCAACAAGATGGGAAAGCCGTTTTGATACCGTCACTCCTTTTTGTTATCAGGCTAGAGAAATATACGATGCATTATTTGAGATATCGGAAGATTCTAGAACTGATGCGTATGAAAAGAACGCTGCTCTTGGAATAGTTCGTAAAATAAGAAACTTCAAGTTTGTTTGTTATCTAGTTATTTGGCACACAATTCTCTTCAGGATCAATATTATCAGTTAGGAACTTCAGAAAGGAATGACAAATATCTCAACAGCAATTCAAATGATCGAGAAAATGAAAAGATATTTTAAGTAAGTGCGAATCGAGAAAGGTTTTGAAGAAATATTGGTTGACGCGAGAGAAATTGCAGAGAATCGTGAAGTTAAACAAACTTTTCCAATTGAATCCTTGATAAGAAGAAGAAGAAAAAGAAACCGTTAATTTGACTATGAATCAGAAGATGAACTTGTGGACCCAACAATGGCTTTTAGAAGTAGCTTTTACTTTTTACGTGTTAGGTTGTGCCATCAATTCATTAGAAGAACGTTTTTCCCAACTTATCAGTCACAATCATATTTTTGGATTCGTGTACTACATAAATATATATAATATGACGATAAATATGACGATAAAGGTTCATTGCTAAAAAACTGCGCCGATTTACAGTTGACACTAACAGGCGGAGACCACTGTGACATCGAAGGTCTCTTTATCAAGAACTGTTGGTGCTCGCTTCTTTATTGCCTCGTGAATGTGAACCACTAGAAATATTACCCTACGTTACAACTAACAATCTGAGTGACAACTTTCCCAATATATTTATAGCTCTACAAATTGCTCTCACACTTCCAGTTAGTGTTGCATCAGCAGAGAGAAAATTTTGCAAACTGAAGTTGATCAAGACGTACGTGAGGTCAACGATTTCCCAAGAACGACTGGGCGGATTAGCCACATTGTCAGCAGAACATGAATTATTACAAGAAATAGACATTGACTCATTTATTTGAGATTTTTCAGATAGAAAAGCTCGCAAATGTTTTTTGTAAAAAATATTTTTATTATTTGTTGTTGTTGCTAATAACTAGAGACCGGACGCATCGGACCGAAATTACGATAGACCATATAAATAGTCTATAACATCGCTAAGTACAACACGCAGTTATTGAATAGCACTGTTCATTCGGTTAACCACACATCTGTTTTTTGTCGTTGAATTGTGACGCAATTACTTGAATATTAAAGTTAACTTCCTTTCTTCAAGGGCGTAGATAGAAGCGTGAGGAGTTTGTATAATTTATTTGATTTATTAGTTAATATTTCGTAAGATAAATAAAGTACGGTGAGTTAGTTTCTTTTTTTCATAGTTCTAACTGTTAATTACATACCACGTAATTTTTGTAATAGATCCTGTTTAATATAGTTTCATCGAATCTACTTCTCCCAATTATTTTGACATAAGTGTCCGGCGAATTTCGTTAAGTTTCAATAACTTACGCATACATTTTTAATTTTCGTTTATTTAGATCTAGAACATTGTTTAACTTACTTTTTCAGATATGCTATGGAGCAAGGTCGAGAATGACATCGTGAAACAATGGCCAGTTGGATTAAGGGTCAAACTGACTCTTACAAATTATATGTCCATTGCCAGTGATTCCGAAATTGATTGCAAAGTAAAATATAGTTAGAAAATTCCATCGCACGTAAAACGTCATTTAGCATCTCAAACACATACACAGAAATTAGACCCGTTGGAATCTGACAGTTTTAACGAAGAACTCCGTGAAACTTTAATGGCGGCAAATATTCCATTAAATAAACTTAACAATCCCAATGAAACAGACATGCAATATACATATCTGTAACTGTACACATGGACAATACACCTCGTATTTTCAGCATTTACTTCTGCTTAACCCTTTGTTTCCTAGTGGTTGCAGAGCACAACCACATTTTTAATGTTTTTTTCCTATCTTCCTTGTGGTGTTATACACTAGACACAGTAGGTGGAGTCTAAACATACTCCCACCCATCGACTCCTGCCTTCGCGTTTGAATCAGTGCATCATTGCAACGGTTATATCTTATTTTTTACCACGTGGAGCATGCAGATGTGACAGTAATTGTTTATAAAGTAGATTATGGGCTTATTTATGAAGATGGCTGGTAAGTAAATGTTACATATTAATAAAAATGTATGCCTTGCACTTATAGCAAGTGAAAATATTTGTTTACCTTAGTAGATGAGGTTATGTTTTATACACAAATGTGGTGGTCGTGGCACAAAACCACAAGGAAGATATTCATATTTTTTATAATCATATTTTTTTCAGCTAAAAACTCTATATACTCTATTCAAGAATTGAAAGCGCTTGGCTAGGACGAATTGTATACATTGGTAGAAGATATCCCTTCTGGAGATGAGTCGGACATCAATGATGAAAGCGAGAATGAAGATGAAGGTGTCGTGGATCAGCCATTTGATATCAATGCAATGGATATCATAATTGCTGGTGAAAATTATCGTTTTGCAGAAGATGATGGGTGGGATAGCGAAGATGAAATTCCATTGATCAACATTCAAGCTGATCTGATACGAGAAAACCAAAGGAAAAATACTATATGGACTCATGACCCACATCATACACAGAATATTCCCAGGCGTACTTTCACTAGTGACAGTGGGTGTAGTGTACCTGAAGAAGTGGAAACACCAACAGATATTTTTTTACATTTATTTCCAAACACTTTGATAGAACACATTGCATTTCAGACAAATCTTTATGTTTTACAGAAGAACGGTGGTAATCATAATTTTCAGAGAACAAATTCTGACGAAATAAAAAAGTTTATTGCTATAAACCTTTTTATAGGGATCAAACGCCTGCCAAGCTATCGAGACTATTGGTCGTCAAGGTTGGAACTACGAGATAATTTTGTATCTTCGATAATGTCAAGAGATAGATTTGACTGGTTACTGGCGAACATTCATTTGAACGACAATGCACTACAACCACAGCGACAAACTGTAGGATACGATAAACTTTACAAAGTTCGGCCACTGCTAGACAAGCTTTCAGATACATCTTCTTTCATATCAACCCTCAAAAAATCAAGCCATTGACGAGTCTATGATCAAATTTAAAGGTAGAAGTAGTTTTCGCCAATATATGCCGTTGAAACCGATAAAACGCGGATATAAAGTGTGGATTAGAGCAGATGAAAGCGGCTATGTGCACCAATTCCAGATTTATGTGGGCAAATCCAGCATTAAAGTTGAGAAAAATTTAGGTGCTCGAGTGGTAAAAGATCTAACTCGAAATTTAGTTGGCAAAGGACATCATTTATATTTTGATAACTTTTTCAACTCAGTCGAACTAGAAAAAGACTTGCACGATGATATGATTTACGCCTGTGGAACATTTAGAAAAGGTAGAAAAGACATGCCAAAAGACTTGAAAGAAGACAAAGCCATGCAAAGGGGAGATTCTGACTGGAGAGTTTCAACTTGCGGATTAACATTCTTGAAATGGAAGGATCGAAAATCAGTGTTCTTCTTGAGTAATTTTCATGATCCATCTGTTGTTGAAACAATATCAAGAAAAAATAAAGATGGTTCACGAGAAGAAATAGCTTGTCCCATATTAGTGAAGGACTACAATAGCTGTATGGGATATGTGGACAAAATGGATATGCTCAAAAGTTGCTATGACATTGATAGAAAGTCCAAGAAATGGTGGCATCGCATAATGTTTTATTTTATTGATGTTGCGTTAGTTGCATTTAGTTAGTTGCATTTACAATTTATAAAAATCGATGCAGTGAGAAAGTTGAAACTTTGAAACTGTTTAGGTTGTCGGTTATAATAGGCCTAATTGGTGCCGATCAAAATGAACAAAAGAAAGGTAGACAAAGCGCTGCAGAACCTCCAAACAATTTTAAAATTAAAGTACCATACGAAATTAGGTATGACAAATGTGCACATCTTCCAGTTCATGGAAAATCAAGAAGATGTGCACTATGTAGTACACGTGCGAAACCTCACAGAACCGTTTGGAGCTGTTTTGTCTGCCAAGTAGGCTTATGTCTAAGCGAAAGCAAAAATTGTCTTACACAATTTCATACCAAGTAATTTTTAAAATAAATTAGTTTTATTGAGATTTTGTGCCTCATTTTCCTTGTGGTTACACCCCGAGACCACGGCCTATAAAAAAAATCAAAATTTTGATAATTAGTCTTGTTGCATTTTCCCCCATAAATAAAGCCCAGAAACTATATTTTTCAAAAAACAAGACTTTATTGGCATTTTTAAAAATGTCGGCCTCAAAGGGTTAAGACGCGTGTTTCTGCCATCTATAGGCGTCATCAGTCAAGCTAGTGAAGCAATATAATACAAAATAATACAAATCTGTTAAAAAACAGATTTGTATCTGTATATACATTAAGCTGAAATCGCCTACCAAACATAGCAAATTTTGTCCTATCAGGTGGCACTATATAATAAGTGACATCTGACGGACGAAAGAGACTATGCCGAAAAAGGCAACCTTTCCCTTGACCAGCTAAGCTGGTACATAAGAGAAGAAAATACGTATATAGGTGTAGTCCATTAACACGAGCCAGATGGCAGTAAATATACAAAGGTTTAAGTATATCAATACGTTATACACATTCAACGCATTTGTTACAAAAAAAAATTGCCCATGTGTACAGTTACAGATATGTATATTGCATGTCTGTTTCATTTGTAACAAATGCGTTATACGTGCATAACGTATTGATATACTTAAACCTTTTTGTATATTAACAATCCGACCTTCAAAACATTTCTCTAAAAATATAGTGGTCTAAATGTTTCTGATGAAACCACCTTACGCCAATAATGAGTTCCTAAGTGCTACACGATAGCAGTAGAACTCATTAGAACACATCCTTCAAATCAGTACTTATGGATAAGTGCCGACAAAACTGTCGATGTATTAGGATACTGTGTGGTAAATGTTGTAGCTGGTGTACTATATCCAACTATTCCATATAACGCATATGTAATAGCAACAAAAGTTATACATACAGTTGATGCGGAAACAGTAGCTAAAACCATTTACGAGAAGATGCACCAAATGCTTCATTCGGACGACACGTACAAAGAAAAAACACTTTTATTTGTCAGTGACAGTCCTGCATATATGTTAAAAACAGGCAGACTATTAAAGGAAACTTACTTATGTAGCACATGCTCTCCACAGAATCTGTGAATATATCAGAGACACCTTTCCGGAAGTTGATAGACTTGTATCCGCTTTTGAAAAAGTTTTCAGAAAAGCACCATTGAGAGTAGCGCTTTACAGGGAAAAACTTCCATTTTTGTCACTATCTCCTTCTCCAGTAATAACTAGATGGGGAACATGGTTGGAAGCTACTAATTTTTATGCAGAGAATTTCGATAATTTACAAAATTTCGTTACATGTTTAAATGACAATGCTCGAAGTACTTCTGAGTGCAAGAAACTAATGCAAATTCCAAATTTAAAAATCAGTTATACTTTCTTAGAGAACACTTTAGAAATTTGCCAAAACTAATCATTTATGTTGAAAATCAAAAGCTCAAATAACACATTAGATGTGGCTATTAATAATTTGAAAAATATTCCAAGTGACTTCGGATGTGGCCTTCGGCAAAAGTTAGGCGCAGTTTTTAATAGAAATCCAGATTTAATAACATTGCGGGAATTGTGTATGGGGACAATGCCTCAAAATCTAACTGCTAAATAAGCTGAAATAAAAGAATATTTCCAGTAATTTCCTTTCACACTTTCAAGACACGTATTTCTTTTCTAAATCAAAATTCTTGAAAAGAAGAGAATACATGGATAGACTGCTTTATTGATAAGATGAATCTTATAAACTGATACAAAAATAGAGATTAGATACAGCACCATAATTAAATTATTATTGCTAGAATAAATAATATTTAAAGGCTGCACAATATGCATTTTCATTAAGGTATTTGTTGCACTCTATATTTATTCTACTTTACTATCACTGGAGAGGACTAAAATTAAAATTACATAATACCCTAGCTGAAACGATAAATGTGTCATTTGAACATTACATTACGTCACTTATCAAAGACGATGACGCGATTTAGAGGACAATAAAAAATTCGGATGACTTCAGGTTAAAACACCACCAATAACAAATCCCGATAGAAATTGAGCCAGAAGCGATGCGGAAAAAGAAATTAATTTGATCGAACTTCTTGTCTAAGTTTTTACACAACTTGGGTCCAATATTAGTCGCAATAACAACCAGAAGATCTCCTAGATACACGAAAAAGAGGCATAAAACATTCTCTATAAAACATCGCATTATGAATTAGAGACTTCTACGTACCACGTGTTTCAGGATTTACTATGTTCTCATTAGCGTGTAACGGAAAAAGTGACCATTCTATGCTAGTTCGCTGCTGTATATTATTCTTGTACGACAAATGTCCATGAGGAATCTAACAATTATGTATTGAAGAATTTCGAGCAAAATTGCTAAATTTCGCAGTAACGTATGTCAATTTTGTGGTACCTAGGCTAACATACCACAAAATTTAAGAAACGTCTTTAATAACATAGAGCGAAGAATAATATTATGTAGGTATTGAAAATGAAAAAACTTATTTTGAGCATTCGTTGGTTTTTACTGTTTAAGCTTTTCATTTCTTTGAGTTAAAACGTTTGTAATGTATGTTGGCGGTGTCATTTAACTCATTTATACTGCCAACTTAAATTTGAAGCAAAAAATTTCATTGCCTTCTAGAGTGTAAAAAATTTTGATCATATGGTATTATCGAATGCAAAAAAAAAGTGGTACACTAGCAAAGTCAATTTTTAATAGCTATTATTACAACTAGGGGAATATGAATAGTATATTTCCCGTGGTTGGCTAGTTACATCCCTCGGGTTTCACCCTCGGGATGTATAGACAACCAAGGGAAATGTATTCATATTCCCCGTGTTGTAATCAATAGTTTTTTTCTGATTGAAACAATATTGTTGTGAAAATGGAAAAATATTGGATTGTATATTTTTGAATTTATCGGATTGGTGACGTTGCTAAGGGCCGTGTTTGTAAATATCATGGTTGACTGGTTTGATTTTCGCGTTCTGTTATAAATAAAATTGATGAAATGTCAAACAATGTGCTAACACAAGCGGCGAAAGCCCGTGAATGTTTGGTTCCGGCGAAATCCAAAGCTGCTTACACTAAAGTGTATGAAAACTTTCAAGAGTGGAGATGAGAAAATTTGGTGAACGGTGTCGACGAAAATATTTTGCTAGCGTTTTTTGAAGATTTGGTATTTTGCTATAATTTTTTTTAATTTTTGACGTATGACTAATTTATTCTATCCGTAGTCGCATAAATATTCACCAAACACGTTGTGGCCAAAATTATGGATGCTAAGGTCAATGTTACATTTAAAGGAAAAAATTAATGTTAAAATGTTCGATGAAGTAGAAGCATTTGTGAAAAATTAAAATAAAGGATACGTTCCTAAAAAAAATCAGAGGTGTTGTCCCGAGAACAGCTCAAAAAATTCTTGCGAGAAGCTCCTAATGAAATTTTTTTGATGTATAAGGTAAAAATTTCATTGTGATTCTCCTCTGTTGAATAGATTGTTACAACCG
The DNA here is from genome assembly GCA_935421215.2 of Melolontha melolontha. Classification (NCBI taxonomy): domain Eukaryota; kingdom Metazoa; phylum Arthropoda; class Insecta; order Coleoptera; family Scarabaeidae; genus Melolontha; species Melolontha melolontha. The sequence goes on from OW285243.1 coordinate 941,591, forward strand.
TAATTTTAAAGGTCGCTTTAATTATGGAAATCTTTGGCGCGTGCAGAACGAACGAATTGGTGAATATGCTCTCTTCCGATATCGAAGATCGTGGGTCGGTGATCGTGATCAACGTTTCAAAGACGAAGAATGATGTAAATAGGAAATTTACAATTATTGAAGAAGAAGATCTGGGTGCTGTTCGCTTGGTGAGAGAATATTCGGCGTTGCGTCCGCAAGGTGTTCTTAGGTTCTTCGTGGCTTATCGAAATAAGAAGTGTACTCTTCAGTCGGTCGGCAAAAATACCTTCGGAAAGATTCCGAGTAAGGTTGCTGAATGGTTGGGTTTGGATAATTTGAAGGCGTATACAGGCCATTGTGGAAGACGAACATCCGCGACTTTGGTGGCCGATGCGGGAACCTCAATGACTACAGTAAAGAGACACGGTGGTTGGAAAAGTTCGTCTGTTGCGGAAGGCTATCTGGCTGACAGTATGTTGCAGAAAAATAAGGTAGCAAAGATGATAGCGGGTGTGGAGGGAGAGCCATCTGCAGCATCTGTTACGGTTCCTGGTGTGTCGATGACGAATTGCGAAGAAGATTCTTCATCGTTTGTATCTGGTTGTAATGCTTAAGCGGAAGGTTTGAGAATTGCAATTTTTATTTTGGTTCTGAAAGGTAGTGTTACTAATGCAAAAACTTTCTTAGTTCATTTGTTGCTTTAATTAGAAAATAAAACATTTCTGATTATTTTTGTTGCTTCAATTAAAAATTATAACATTTTTATGGTGAAATGTGACGTTTCATATTTCCCTTGGGACAATATGAGCGTTTCATAAATCCCTTGGGATATATAAGTGTGTTATGATTATGAATATGATATATCGTAACCAAGGCAGTATTATTCAATATTGTTTCAATCGGAAAAAAACATTTTAGTATTGTGACGTTGCTAACGTACTTAAGATCGTAGTAACGTTCAAAAGTCATTTTTGACACTTGCACCTATCTGTATATCAACGTATATGTTATTTGACACTTATAAGTTATTTGAATATTTAAATTTGACGCCTACATTTAATATATGTGACCTTCTCCGAGAAAAGGGACCTAGTGTGTGAAAATGAAGTTTTGAGAAAAACGCATTTAAAGTTTCATAACGTATTATCACTGTGAACACACCTTCAGTTGGGAGATGCGATTTGGTATGGTTAGTTATGATTGGGTGCCGACTTTGGTGACATCATGCCTATGTGGTGACGTATTTTTTTTTAGCTTTTAGTGTGATAATACCTTTGCTATTGTTGCTGCTCTGTTTGTTATGATCTCGATACTTGATTCTTAAGCCGCAGCCAGTGACCGACGCAACAACGCCGCTCTCTGTTCGCTCTCAGCAAAGGGTTGATGTGCGTATACTAATACGAAGAACATTATAAAAATAACTATAAGAAAGGAAAAGAATAAAGTGACGCTTCAGTCTTGTGCCAACTGTATAACGAGTGTTATCAATATCTCAAAAGTTGTTTCGCAATTTTGGTTCTTTTGTAATTTTGTTACTAAGCTGATGTTAATTTGAAGTAATTTTTATAAAAATGGATATTTCTGACAGTTTTGATGATGATTTAAAAAGACTAGACTCGGTTTATGGCGATGATGAGATCGATATGACGTTATCTGAAAGTGTCGGTGCTAATACTTCGGGACTAACTGAAAATCAAAGTTTTTTGCATGATGTTTCCGAATCCAATATTATATCCGAATTGGAGGAATCCGTTGAAGATATACAAGAGTCGATGAACATCGATTTGATGTACGGAGAAAAATCCGAAGCATGTTGTTCGAAAGAATGTAATAAGATAATTCCAGAAAATCTTGCTATACAAAGCCGGCAATTTTTCCAAGAATTAAGTAAACCAGAAGAAGATTTAGTCCATTTGAGCCATTTGGAATTTCATCGACAACATTTATCGCTCGAAAACGTTTATAATACTGAAAGTCGGAAGAAGTATGGCCAAAGGGTAAAAAATAAATCCAGAGTTGATACAATGTACTTATTTCGTGGCATTCATATTTGTAGAAAGATGTTTTGTTTTATTTACGATGTTGGTTTAAAACGTTATAAAAATTTGATTCGACATAGTGATAATGTTAGCTTATCTGAACGAAAACCTGAACTAAGTGGCAAGTCTTCAAAACGGCCATCGCGTGTGTTATCACCGGAATCACTTACTCGTATCGTTCAATTTATTCAAAATTTTGCTGAAAAATTCGCAGTACCTCTTCCTGGTAGAATGCCAAACTACAAAGACTGTAAAGTAATGCTGCTACCATCCAGTGAAACAAAAAGTGCTGTTTATCGTCGTTTTGAGAAAGTTTGTCTTACTGAAGATAAAATCGCAATTAAAACTTTTTACAAAATTTGGATGAAGTACTGCCCTTACATCTCGCCTATGAAACCGAAAACTGATCTTTGTGACGTCTGTCAACAAAATACCTTGATGCTACGACGAGTTTTGGAAGAATCTGATTCAGATACAAAAGAAGCAAAATTACGAATGGCTGTTACTCATCTTGACCATGCGAAACGCCAGCGTGAATTCTACCAACAATGTGTAGTGAGTTTCGACTATGCACAAAATATATCTTATCCATCCAGTCCACAACAAGTCGGAACGGCATATTTCAAAGCAGCTCGTAAATGTTCAATTTTTGGTATTCATAATGAATTCACTAACGTTCAGTCGAACTATTTATTAGACGAAGAGTTCGAAATAGGAAAAGGACCTAATGCTGTCATTAGCCAAATTCACGATTACTTCACGAAGAATGCCGTTAAAAATTTAGTTTTATTTTGTGATAACTGCGTAGCACAGAATAAAAATAATGCATTGATGCATTATTTGGCCTGGCGAGTGGATTCTGGCTTAAACGAATCGATATCATTAAATTTCCTCCTAACTGGCCACACCAAGTTCAGTCCCGATCGCTCTTTCGGATTAATAAAACTAGAATATAGTCGCTCAAATGTAGATTACTACCAAGATTTTGAAGATGTGGTCAATAGATCTAGCAGTAATAAATTTAACAACGCTGTGAATGGAAGTGAAGTAGAGTGGCGAACATGGGATACTCATTTCGAAGGATTTTACTAAAGATTACCAGGTAAACTGTCGCGATTTTGTGATTTTAATTTTTAAAATTCATTTCAATTAATTTTGTAAACGTTTGCATTTTAGGTATTACCAAGTACCAGCACTTTGACTTCAAAAAAAAACGAAATTGAACAACGCTGTGAATGGAAGTGAAGTAGAGTGGCGAACATGGGATACTCATTTCGAAGGATTTTACAAAAGATTACCAGGTAAACTGTCGCGATTTTGTGATTTTAATTTTTCAAATTCATTTCAATTAATTTTGTAAACGTTTGCATTTTAGGTATTACCAAGTACCAGCACTTTGACTTCAAAAAAAGCGATATTGTATGTAAAGAACTTGTGGACTCGGAAGAAGAAAGATTTAATCTGCGATTAACGGCTGAGCTACCAAACGAATTACCTCCGCTCATTGCACCAAGCGGTTTATCGTTAGATCGCAAATGGTATTTGTATGAGAATGTCAGGGTCTTATGTACTGATTTACAGAAACGGGATTTTGTAGCTCCTAAACCGAGTGAACCCAAAGCGAAAAAAAATCGAAAAATAAATCTGAACCTGCCAGCAAGAAAAAAAAAATCGAAGCACCGGATCACGAGAAAAAGAAAGCTGAAGTCAAAGCGCCGAAAAAAGAAAAAACTGAAATTGTCAAACGGAAGAAAATCGAAGTACCAGATCACGAAACACCGAAAAAAAAATCCAAACTCCAAAAAAAATCCAAGACTGACGAAAAAAAACAATTTAAAACCAAAAAATAAAAAAAAAATAAAATTTTAATGTTTTTCTCATTTTTATCGATTTCCTCAAGTTTTTATGGGGTAAATAAATTTTTATCAGAAATCTAACTCATTTCATCTTATTCTACACCCTTTTAGGTACCAGAATCCACTCTTAAGTCCAAACCTGTTTTTTGACACACTAGGTCCCTTTTCTCGGAGGAGGTCACATATATCTACGTTCACGCAGCCTAATTTAAACCGATTAAAATATGACAGTGCCACTTTTTTTTGCATTCGATCGTACCTACAAAACCATAAAATACGAAAATGATCCAATGATGCACCTTGGTATGCATCCAACTTTACATAATGATCTTCAAATATCATTCATCACTAATGACATTTAATAATTCTCGATTAATTACTCGGAACGTTTAGTACGGTGAGAATATCTATATGTGGGGGAGTAAATAAAACAGGAAGCTGGAGGAGAAGAACAAACAGAGGAATGGAACAAATGTAAAATAAACCCAGTATAAAAAGATGTGTAAAAGCTCAAATATTAAGGTGGTTAAGAAATGTAGAGAGAATGACCAGAAATAGAATGGCAAAGATAATCCTGCCCAGGAGGCCAATATGAAAAAAGAAAAGGGGAGACCAAGAAAAACATGACCTAAGAGTACACACGCTATAGATTGGACGACGAAAGTGACAAATACTAAAGAATGGAAAGACATAGTTGTCTAACATTTTGTGAATTTATTATAAACTGTGTTTTGTTTTTGTTCTTCTTTTGTCATGTGCAATATTATAACAAGTGTTCATTTGAAAAGTCAATCTAGTAGCATGTGATTTACTGAGAATATTTTGAAGTATGTCGTAAATTAAAATTTACTACTTAACCTACCAAGTCGTATATTTTGACAGTTTCATACATACAAATAAATAACAAATAATAGGTATTTATTGAAAACTATAACAAACGTTGAAAATGTTGTCCTTCAAGATCAATGCACTTTAAAATCCTCCGTTCAAAATTTCTGATGATATTCTGCAACATTACTGGATTGTTATTAATTTCCATCCATTTCTGTTCGATTCTCTGTAGCATATCATTCAAATTCAATAAAGGTGTTCGAAATATGTTATTTTTTAGATAAGGCAACAAAAAGAAGTCGCAAGGTGTTAAATCGCATGAACGTACAGGCCAGGCAATTTCAGTATTTCGACTAATTATACGCTCATCAAAAAATTCTCTTAAATAATCCAAAGATTCTGCAGTACAGTGACAAGGTGCTCCGTCTTGTTGGAAATATGCATTTTGAAGTTCGTCATCATGCAACTGATTGACAAATGGTTGTAAAATTTCCGTACGGTACCTTTGAGCAGTTAACGTTCCCTGAAAAAATATTGGTCCCATGATTCGCCTTTGGCTTATCGCTGCCCAAACACCAATTTTCTCTGGATGTAGCGATTCTTCATTAATTACATGTGGATTTTCACTACTCCAAATTCTTGTATTTTGTGAATTTAGGTATCCCGTTTTATAAAACCATGCTTCATCAGTAAAGATGTCTCTTTGCGAAAGTTCTCCATTATTGTTCATATTTACAAACCATTTACAAAACTGTAGTTACGTGGGTAATAATTTCTAACAATTCTTGTACTGCTGTGACACGGTATGGATAAAGTTGCATATCTTTTTTTAATAACTTGTGAGTTGTACCAACAGAAAGGTTTATTTGTTGACTCAAATGTCGAACAGATGTTTGTTGTTCATTTTCCATTATTTCTTCGACACGATTGACAACTTGAGGTGTACGTTTCTTAACTGCTCCGCTGCCTGATTTTCTTAAGAGACTACCAGTTTCAGAAAAAAGTTTTAAAGTTCTATCGAAAGTATTCTTAAATTGTATATAATCTATTACAAAATGTGGAAACTCAACTTGAAATTCTACTATGCAATCTTGAACTGAATAAACCCATAAACCATCAATTTTATTACCACTTCGAAAATAAGCCTGGACTAAAAAAATTTTATGTTCTAAAGTGAAAGCCATTTTAAAACTGAGAAGCAATTTATTTAAACCAGACGATTTAAACGCACGATTATTTTATGCACTAACTGATATTTATGATAGACATTATCAAATGTCATTTGGATTTACGTTTACGGAACAACAAACACATACTAATATATTTGCGCCTTATTCTATTAAAATTTCAAAGTAACCTAGATTGACTTTTCAAATGAACATGTTATGCCTCAGACCTTTAAGATCAATAGAGCACTTAAATAAATACTTACTTTTCCAATCGTTTGCAAATAAGAAACTAAATATGTTCATTCTAAAACAATAGACACATTCACTTATATTGTTGGATGTAGTATTTGTTAATATTTAAATATTAGTAGAAAGATATGTAGCAAGAAGGATCGCTGTATTATAGGTTGTTACAATATTTGTATCCATTTTACGTTCTAGAAATGGAGAAACAATGTACCAATGTTTTCGTCTTTTTGAGGAACCGACGAAAACCCTACATAATTTGATTGCATTACTTGCTATTTTCAATGGTATGCCGAGTCACAGGAAAAAAGTCATACAAAATACTTAAGTAGTTGTCTAAAACCGTTCTAAACGAAATTATTGATTTATTGGCAAAACCATTTTTGGAAGAAATTTTGCAATAAATTAAAGAGGCAAAACATTATACCATTCATTAAATATGGTAAAATAAATTATGGAAAGTGAGAAATAAAGGAAAGTTTGATGGGTTTTATTAAGATTGCAAGACACACGGGAGAGTACTTTGTAACCAAAATAATGGAAAAAGTTAAGGTCAGCGGATTAATATTTTGGCAATCATGCTTCTTACGACAATGACTCTAACAAATCGGAAATTTACAAAAAAAGCACAATCTATAACAATGGCGGTTCTTGATGACGTACGATATAAACTGCTGCACGGACGAGACTGCTTCGGACAATTTCGGTCACAGCTACTTGCTTCTCTGTATAGTTATAAGAAAGCTTAAATGAAGCAGTCTCATCCGTGCAGTAGCTTACAACGTACGTCATCAAGAACCGCCACTGGGTCTATAATTTAAGAAACGAATGACCTGTGACAATTTTACCATGTTTAGCTCATCCTGTAAACCTCGTAGGGCTAAATTCTGCTTTTGTAAGTTCGGATATTCTTACAAAAGCACAAAAACCAATTTAGTTGGTTTTAGTACAACTAGATAGTGTGTAAAATTAGTGGATAATTAATCCTTTGTATTTAACCCCCTAATCTAGCGCCGTCCATAACATATTTTCAATTTATTCCATATCTAATTTTTTGAAATAGCATTCTGCTTCACGGAATGCGACAAATGCCATTCAAAAGTTGGTTATTAAAAGCCAAAAATATCTGATTCTTTAGGAGTGAGAACGGAACTTACAGAAAAACGAATTTCAAAAATTTTACGTTGAAATGTCTGAAGATAGAACTAGAATACTGTCAACGGAGAAACTCTTATTATTCAATCAATATTATTTTCGATAGAATTACTGACGTAATAAATCGAAGAAAGCACTCGATATTTGAGTGCGAATTTAGTTTTTCTGAATGGATCTCTCTCTATTAAGAATGCCATTGCATGATTGCAATCCCATATAGCGAGTTTGGCCTTAAAATATGCAAGCGATTTTAATCGACAGACTTGATCCAAGAAAGTCTTATTTTGAAAATCAAACTTCAATATTGTACAGTTAAGCTCACATAAATCTAGTATAAACCATTTTTAATTTTTGTTGTGTTGTAATTCATTCTTGTAACGTCAAAATAACATTTGTCACCTTTTGCAAACAAAGTACAAATTTTGTTAAATTTGGAAAGTTGCACTGTTAAACAAGTCCCAGAAGAATTTCATTTGAACAAATCTACGGTACTTCAAGTTAAAAAAAGATGGGAAAATGAAGGCAGTATATGTCGCAAACGAGGAACTGGTCTTAAAAGAATATCAACTGATATAGATCACAATTTGTTTGAATATTTGAGAGAAAATTTAAAAAACGACAAAGCAAATTCATAGGTCTCGTATAAGATTTACTAATAGGGAACAATTATGGGAATCTAATGAAAATACCTAGGAAAACATTGTTGTAAAACCTATTTTTTTTAAGAAGTCTCGTTGATTCTGTACCTAGAAGGTTAAGGGCAGTAATTGAAGCGAATGGCGGATTAATTAAGTTTTATTTTATTTGTGTTTTCTAAATTGTAGGTATTAAAAAATTAATTTTTTTTTTTTTTAATTGAATCGGCCGATACTTGCTGGAAATCCATTATATGTAAATGGGATTTAAGTTAAACACTTATACTAATTTCCAGTATATATTACACTTTATTATATATATTAATAAATAGATGACATGTTTCGCTACGATGTAACTTCTTCGGATCTTATATTACTACTTAAAAAATTACTTTACATTTGACTTGTCTTTCAAAAAAAGTTTAATACACACTAAGCAATATTAGAAAATTTTGATAGGTTATACTAGATTTATGTGAGCTTAATTGTATAACAAAATTGATAATCTGAACGAATTTGATTTTCTCCAGAAAAAATATGAGGATAATTTGCAAGATCCTTTTGCCAATCTTTAGAATTTCGCAATCCTGCTTATATTAGTTTTCATTTAATAAACTATAAAACATCTTTCTTTCTATAATTATTCATTCAAATCAATGCCTTTTATGAAAGATGATTTTAATTTTTTTTTAAAGGGCGCTAAAAAATTCTTTGCCCCACATAAAATAATTCGTACACTACAAATCTTTATTCTTTACATTCTAGTGTAAGTATTTCTAATAGTATTTTTTGTAATTCTGAGCGAGATAGGAATCGGTTATTTTTAGTTTTTTAATTGTTTTTAGTTTGGGATTAATGTTTTAAATGGGATTTAAAAAAGAAAATTTAACCTTAAATATTAGTGTCGTGAGCAAAAAAATCGGGACAGTGTCAAAATCGTTATGTCAATTTCCTTTATTTTTTGACGATATTTGATTAACTTTCAAACTCTACGTCAAATTACATATCATAGTGTTTAATAAGTGTCAATAAGACACACATTTTTGACAATTCCTAACTTACTATTATCAGTAAAGATAGCCACTTAAGTAGTCACAATTTAAACCCACACAGAAACAGCGTCCCGTTTTTTTTTGCTCACGAGAGTATAATAAAAAACAAGTTTCATAAGTAGAGCAGACCAATTTCCGTGCGCGCCATGTGCGCCGATGTGAGGATGATTGTATTGCATCAGAACTAATAAAAAGCATTCAGTATGTGTTTGGTACTTGCTTAGACTGCATATAAGTGTAAGCATAAGTAATAAAATGTCGTCGACACATAAATCGAGAAAAGGACCGTTGTCGTATGAAGTGAATAAGTTTATTATGGATTTCCTGGACTTAATATACGATGGTTCAAAAATTAAATGTTTAGTGTGCAATACATATCTAATGTGTTGGTCAAAAACACATTGTAAAGAATACGTAAAGATTTTTCGTGTGTTTATGCATATTACTTTAACAGCAGAAAACCAAATGTATATTTAATTAATTCTGATAGAATAAATGTCTCTACTTCTATACTTATATCGGTAACAAGCTCATGTTGCGTCCCTATTCTATCGCATATTCTAATATATTACGAATTACACTCCCATACCGGCGCTCATGGCGCGCACGGAAATTGGTCTGCTCTATTCATAACTAAGGCATCATTTTGCCGAACAAGATCAGATTAGAAAACGAGCTGCGATAGCGACGAGTTTTCTAAAGAGCGAGTACGGCAAAAGGCCTTATGAAAGGAGTTTTTTATACTATTTTTTCTATTTTGCATTTTTTTACATTTGTAACGGGTGGGTAATAGATGGTTATTTTGTTTAGATAAACTCTAAAGTAACGCGACTTCGCAATGAAAAGAACTATTTTATTTCAAAATGAACAAAACAATAACGAAAACTTCTACTTGTCAAAACATATGTTACTGTGTGAATGTCTTTCTTGAACATGCATCTCCGTCGTTGTTTTGTTGTGTTGCCGTGGTATACACTCCCTTTTACAGAGGGCGCTAACATTAGTTATTTGTTTGTTACACTCTTCCCGTTTGCTTAACGAAACGTCTCGGGAGTTAAGCAAAAGAAAAGAACTCTCTAGAAACAACACGAGCACTTTGGTTTCACTATTTGTCGTGTACGGGTGCACTCGCGTTCGCGATCCGGGGTGTAATTGTGGTCACCACTCACGCACTCGCGATCCACAATAGGTAGGTTGTTGCTGACGTCATCGGAATCCTCTTGGGTCAGGTCTTCCGTTGGCGTACTAGCTTGCATGGGAGGTTTTCCTCGCTTTCGCAATGGTCTTACAGGAGTCGGGTCATTCTCGTTCTTATATATCGTCAAAGCTGATACATGATATTTTCCCAAGGTAATATCAGATCTGTCAATAGACGCTACTTCGTAGCTGGTTGGAGATATCACCTTGCTAACCAGGTAAGGACCATCTCTTTTTGGGTCAAACTTCGAAGTGTATGAGTCTTTAGCTTTACTCAGAGTATGAGTATTCACCAGAACTTTATCACCTACTTGAAAATTACTGGGAATCGCTGGTGTTGGTCTGCATTTCGCTTTGCTCGATCTTGTTCACGTTCATGGTTATCACGAGCTTCTCGCAAGATGACACTCAGGTTCCTTAAATATGGAGTGATTTGCGGAACAAAGTCATCATTATCTACAATAACGCGCATGTCTCTATGCACGTCGTCTGGAGTTCGTAGTTCTTTTCCAAAAGTGAGATACACGGCACAGTGGCTTGTGAACGAACAGAGTTCATTGAAAACTGTATGGCGGGCAGCTTATTCTTCCAGGCAATGTGATCGGCTTTGATTAGAATGGCAAGTTGAGTTTTTAGGTCTCTGTTCTTTCTCTCAACAGGATTGGCGGCAGGGCAGTAAAGTGGTATCAGCGACTGCTTAAAAACAAGGCAATGAGCTACTTGCTGCATAACAGAGCTCACAAATTGTACGCCGTTATCACTTACTACTCTACGTGGCACACCATATCTTAATATGACCTCGTCTATCAAGCACCTAGCACAATTTTCGGCAGTGGCAGCCTTTAATGGGAACAACTCAATCCATCTACTCGAAGTGTCTTCAATGATATAAATCCATTTATATCCATCGTCGGTTTCTGGAAGTGGTCCAAATAAGTCTATGGATAAAACTTCAAATCTTTGAGATTGTATAGGAGTTTGCAACTGTCCAGCGGGCTTCAAGTTCGTTGCTTTGTAACGCTGACAATCGTTGCATTTGGAGATATATTCAGCTATCGATCGCCTCATTCCGGGCCAGTAATATCTGGCAGCAATTCTTTGGAAAGTGCGATCAACACCATAATGTCCTGCTAAGACGTCATCGTGGTATTTCGAAATGATAGTTTGTACCTGAGCTTTAGGCACAACTTGCTGGGCTTCTTCTTCATCCATTTCGGGGACGTATCGGAAAATAATTCCATTGTTCATTAGATATCCTCTCTCAGTCCATTTCTGAAATTCGAAGTCATCTGCGGAATTATTGGTATTTTCGAAAGCTTCGATTATTTTACACCAATCTGGATTATTAAGTTGATCTTCAAGAATTTTAGCGATAGTCTCTCTTGGTAAATCAATGGTTACGAAGTCGACTTTAGTATTCTCGATAACCGGGCGTGATAACATATCAGCTACAACATTGGTGCGACCTGGTGTATATTCGATGAATAAGTCGTATGATTGAAGACTCAATGACCATCGAGCTAATCGTCCTGATGGAGATTTTAGTGACATAAGCCAGCGCAACGGTTCACTTCTTACCACGCAAGCGCTGCCATCAAGATATCCGCGAAACTTCTGTGTGACAGCCCACACTATCGCCAGTGCTTCTTTCTCAATGGTGCCGTAATTCTGTTCAGCTGGTGTTAAGAGTCTACTACCATACTCAATTGGCCTTTCGTCCGTTTCCTTCCCCTGGAGTAAACACGCTCCAAGCGCATAAGAACTTGCATCAGTACGTAAAAAAGACTGATTAGGGTCAGCTTGACGTAAAATCGGGCTAGTGGATAGCAAATACTTAAGCTTACTGAAAGCTTCGCCTTGACTCGGCCCCCATAACCATTGTGCTTTCTTCATTGTTAGCGATGTTAATGGCTTGGCAACCTCGGCAAAATTCGGTATAAAACGACGAAACCATGAGCAAGTTTGAAGAAAAGGAAGGAGTTGTTTGAAGAAAAGAAAGGAGGAGTTTTTGGGATCTGAACGATTCATCACCACGGCTACTTTGTGAGGATTGGGCTGAAGTCCTTCTGGGGTTATAACATGGCCAAGATAGTGAATTGTAGAACAAGAAAAATTACATTTGGGTCTATTAAGTCGGAGCCTGAATACATTGAGACGGTCGAAGACCATCTGAAGATGTTTCAGATGATCTGGGAATGTGGGTGATAGAATGATAAGATCATCTAGATAGGCGAGGATAGTAATATCTTGGAGACCTGAACGAAATCTATCCATTAACCTCTGGAAGGTAGAGGGTGAATTCCTCATTCCAAATGGCATCCGGGTATAGCGAAATGTTCCCAATGGACATATAAATGCAGTTTTGTCTCATCACATTCACGGACTGAAACTTGATGGTAGCTAGACCTCAAATCCAAAGTGGTCATAAACTTCGTTGGACGAGCACTATGAAGAATATCATCGATACGTGGTAGTGGGTATCTATCTGCTTTGGTGATGGAGTTGAGTTTTCTGTAGTCTACAGTTAATCTGATACCTCCAGTCTTCTTTGGTACCAAAACCACAGGAGCGGTGTAAGGTGATTCGCATTCTTCTATTGTGCCATCAGAAAGTAGTTCACTGACTTCATGTTCTAATTATTTTTTCTTACTTTCTGAGATTCTGTAAGGTGGTACGGCAATTGGTGTATCCGTTAAAAGTGTAATTGTGTGTTCGGCATAAGGAGTTGCTTCTTGACTTGGTTGGAATACTTCAATGTTTTTTTCCAAAATGTTATTCAGTTGATGCTTTTCATCTAAACTTAAAGTGCATCCTTTACCAGTCCTGAGCTTAACAGTTTCCACATCTAACATATTTGGTTGCATGGTTGCGCGTAGTCATGTTCTTGTACAAATCTATGCGGTTATGTGGGAGTATCGCCAAAAAAACAGCAATCATTTGGGACATCAATTACAATATTTGTTGCTTTGAGAAAGTCTGCACCCAGAAGTGTCCTGCTATGATCATGATTGGGAACGGAAATCATATTGATTATATGCTTTCTGCTTTGTACAATGATATGTAATTTAAAGACAAGTGCTTGTACTTCGGTTGGTTTGCCGTCGGTGAGTGTCATCTGCACCATTTGAGAAGAGTAAGGTACTCTATCCGTTAGTAGTAGATTTCGGAGTGTAGCTCCAGCAATGCTTGATTGCGCACCAGAGTCAAGGTATGCAAGACCATTATGACCTTCTATATTGACGAAAGCTAGTGGACGCGATGATGACGTCACTTTTCTTTGCCGTTGCTGTTCAAAAGAGCTGCTCAAAAACTCAGTCAACATGGCAGACGTTGATTCGGAAACTTCGTTCGGTTTAGAACATCGGGGACAATTACTTCGAATGTATCCTGAGGTTTGACGTCTATAACAACTAATTGGTTTCGTTTCATTACCTTTTGATGAACTGGCAACTGCATTACCACTAGATGGGGATTTACCAGATTCAGAACGCATCCGCGCAGCTAACTTACGACAGTCATCTTTACTATGTTCGTAATTCTTGCAATATGCGCATTGCATTTTCGATTTCTTGTTATTTGCGGTATTTATGTTATTAGAATATTGCGCAGAAGAAACATTAACTTTTCGGAACGAAAGATTTTTTTCGAAAAATGTCTCTTCCACTTTCCGCGCTGCTTCAATTAACTCTTTGAAACTGTTAAAACTGTCACGCGACACTTTTTCTTTGATGTCCACACGTAGGAGACCATATACCATATCCTGTTGCACATGTTCACTTATTTTTGGGTCTCCAGTTAATCGCGACAAAAGAGCACGGGCTCTACTCACGAATATGTCCGTTTTTTCATCACCTTGCACATTCGAGAAAAGTTCACGATATATTTGATGCGGTGGCTTTGAATAACCATACGCATGACGTACAGAAACGATAGCCTGATCAAAAGTGATTATTGTTGACTTGATTCCTTGCCACCACGTAGCAGCAGAGTCGGTGAGTAACATCGAAAGTCCTTTCAACGCGTGAGCATCCGAAATGTTAAGACAGTCAGTTAAGCTAATCCGTTTTACAGAGGGCGCTAACATTAGTTATTTGTTAAAGTCACTAAATATACAAAGTATCGCAATATACGTTCATATTTGGTCCAGACAAACGCGGTAAATTTGAAAATGTTTGTGTCTATTTCTAAGGAACCTTTTACTAAGGAAAAGAATGAAACGTCCATAAAATACAAAAAAACTTTATTTAACTTTATATACTTTATCAATATATCTTAATATCAATCAATATATTTTAATATGTACAAATGTTTAAATGCGGCAGTGTAATAATAAATGAATTAACGAAATGTAAAACAATTACAAACATAATTACATTTATATTATTAAAATTACTGTACAAATAATATTTATTGTGCAAAACGTTGTAGCTAAAAAACAATTGCAGCAATAATAATAGCTGTCATTATTAACTAGCGTAAAGTATTTGATCGAATTTTATACTATTTATTTATCAGTGTTAATAATGCCATAGTTATTATAATGATACTTTCATTGATAAGCTACGACTACTTCTAATGCCAATATTACTCATATTTTTGGCAGTATCTATATTTTTTTGTTTCAACGAAAAGAAAATTATTGTTTTCACATATATTTCACATATATTTATTGCCATTTCATCAATCAATAAAGTAGCATGTTTTGGCTAAAGATAAGATCCTTCCAACAGAACGTAAAATTAATAAAACTTTAGAAATCATTAAAGGACCTCAAAGGAACTAATTTACTATATAAACTAAAGGGTGCAAACGTACCCTTAGGTCAAAAAAAAAAAAACTAACCTTAGATTTTATATATTTTTATACGTCCAGAACACGTCAAATACAGGATAATCGTGTAAATTGTGTGTGCTAATGTTCAAATAAAATATCGCTTTAAACTATTTATGCTATACCAATCTTCGTTTTCTTTAAATAATCTCGTAAAACGATGTTAAATATTGTTATATTTAGCGTCCATTTTCGCATAAAAATTGACATTATCATAACGTTTGCAATTCCAGACTACCAACTTAAACACATAAAGTTTTACTATTAATATTTTTATGTATCCATTTCAAGTAAATTTTTCCAAACGTCAATGATTGGATATAAATATGTGAATTATTTTAAATTAAAAAAAAAATGAAAATAACAAATTTGCAATAATATAGTAATTACTTATAATAATATGTAGTATTGTTAATATTTTTTAAAGGTTAATATGGCAATAGAATTATATCTAGTTAAAAATTTATTAAATCATTGTAGATTGAATAATTTCATTTTATTTTAATCTCAATAGTAAAGAGTTTGTGGTTTTTAAAATGGATGTTGTTGTCTTATATGAGAAGATTGAAATTATATATTTCGGAAATGCTATTTTGTTGTAAAACAGAAAATATTGTTATCGTATTATGGAAGTAATAGAGCAGATAAAGTTCTTACGAGATTACTAATTTAATTTATAAATTAACATGATCCCTTGAGATTTGATCCATGTTGAACGTTAATTACCCCAACAATTGCATAACTATACCAATTTACTTCAGTAATTTTACAAATCTGTTAATTTAAAATATTTGTAAAGAATATATCATTACGAATTTACTAAAGTTTGAGAAAAAGTTATTAAAATAAAGTGATATATAAAAAAAAGATAGTTTCAATCAAAATGAAATATTTATTTTTAAAAATATCTGCAATGTATAATAATGGACTTTTCTATACATCATTCAATCAAAGAAAAGCGCGTTGGGAAAGAAAGGCCTTAAAACAATCGTTTGTGATTGGTCAAGATAGAAGGCAAATTTAACCAGGCAAAAAGGGCACATTCGTTCACTGGCACTCGAACGAAGCAGACGTACCTCTCCAGTACCGAAGTTGTACGAGTTTTAGCAAACCAACCCCACTCCAACGACAAGTTGACGACATCGAGAATAAGTCATTCTGTGACGTACGCCTGGTGAAGGAAGACGTGTCGTAATACCGGTCTTTTATAAGACCGCCCTGCAGCCTTCGGTGTTTCACACCGACAATTCACACTGTTTAAACGGTGTTTCCCGCCGCACCAACGGCGATAATTGTCTATTTTTAGACAACTTTAACAAAAAGGAGTATCGGCGAAACAACACCCATGGCTGGTGTTTCGACTCTGCCGCAATCCACGGCCCCCGCCCCTTCGGAGGCGGTGGCGCCGTCGGCGGCAAAAATCGACGCTGATGCGATAAAAGCCGCGCTTGAGGCGGGTTTTGAGTACGACAGCGAAGAGTCAACAGGATCAATGGAGTTCTCCGACGATGGCGGCGGCAGCGACAGCACGCGTTCCAGCGACGCTGACGACGGGTTCACCACCGTCGAATCCAAGAAAAGGAAGAAGAGGAAAGAAACATCGAGAGCCAAGAAGAGAGCTACGGGACAGGAGCCCGAAACCGGTGCCACCACCTCCGCCACACCCAACACATCCACCGCCCCCTCCACATCCACCGATCCCTCCACATCCACCGCCAGCGGAGAGACCAGAAGAGGAAATACGGAACAACGCCCCGGACCGAGGGGTGGCAGGGTGCCACCCATTATTCTCCGGGACAAGAATAAGTGGACGGAGTTCCGCGCTGAAATACTGATACGTGGAATACGGATCGAAAGATCCGTGTACAATCCAAGCGTCGTCCGTCGACGAATATCGAAGTGTCGTGGGTGCAATGGAGCAAACCAAGCTTCAGTGGCACACCTACTCCCTGAGGGAAGCGAAGCCCCTCAAGGTGGTGCTTATGGGAATCCCCGATGGCGTCACCGAGAAGGAAGTCATCAAAGATCTCGTAGGTCAGGACCTTACGATACTGTCCTGCACCCGCATGACAAAAGGACCGGAGAAAGTCCCAATGCCGCTGCTACTAGTCCAGTTGCAGAAAACGGATGAGAACAAGAAGATATACGAAGTCAGATTTGTATGCGGCCTCAGCATCACGGTTGAGGCAAAGAAGGTGAACAGAGATGTTAAGACGCAATGCCGTCGTTGCCAGCTTTACGGCGATGGGCAGAGGAACTGCCATTCAACCCCGAGATGCGTCAAGTGCGCGGCGGAGCATCAATCGCACGAGTGCACTCTACCAAGAGAGCAGCCTGCGACTTGTGCCCTCTGCCAAGGCGCGCATCCCGCGAACAGCAAAATCTGCCCATGGGCACCGATGAACCGTCAGGAGGCCGCAGCAACGAAAACGTCGGCATCTACATCTGTGGAGAAGCCACCGAGTAAGAAGCCCAGCGCCCCGACGAGGGGCGTCCCGAAGGTGCCGACGGCAGTTCCGACTGCAAGGACAGTATCCACCAGCGTCGCGGCGGCGTCCGGCGTCTTGACGCCTATCGCCGCGGCATCCACCGCCCCGATGGAGACCGACGCGGCGCCCGCCGTCTCGACGGTGACCGCCTCGACGTCAAGGGCCCCAACGCCTTCGACATCTGGAAAGGTGTCATACGCCCAGAAGGTGGAGGGAAAACCGTCCAAGAAGCGGGACAAGAAGCCTGTCGCCCCAGCCCAGGACCCACCCAAACCGACGAAAACGCAGCCAGCTCCACCTGCAAAAACCACCACCACCACCACAACCAAAATCCACTCCGCAGAGCCAGCAGCCAGCATCGGCGTTGATAGCATCTCCGCCTGGATCGCCAAGGTCAACTGGGCCAAGTTATTGGAACTAGTGACAAGATTACTTCCTGCCTTAGCGAATTGCAAATCGCTAGGAGAAGCCGGCATGGTGGTAGCCGGTAACTTGCAAGAACTTCTTGGTGTCATCAATTTCAGAACTTAGAAGACGCCCGGAATCTCTGAGATCTGCGTTCTGGAACGCTAACGGAGTAAAGGAAAGAAGGGAGGAATTGACGGAGTTCGTTCAGCGGCACCACCTGGACGTAATGTTCGTTAATGAAAGCCATCTCCGTCTGGCAGACAGGATGACGCTGCCAAACTACGTTGCGTACAGGGCGGATCGCTTGAGAGGCCGAGGAGGAGGCACGGCGATCTTTGTCAAACGATCAATCGAGCATCATGTCAACGTTACTCCGAACCTACGGCGTGTGGAGGTGACCAGCGTCACGATCCAGACAGCAACGGGGCCCATTCGATTCCTGTCGGCTTACAACTCGCCGGGACGAACACTTATGGAGGCCGACTTATCAGAAATATTTCTGGACAGGTCACCGACAATCCTGGCTGGAGACCTGAACGCCAAACACACGTCATGGCATTCCAGGAACACAAACTGGAATGGGAGACGCTTGAGAGAGTTTGCCAATGAGTTCGAGTTGGAGGTGGACGGTCCGGAAGAGCCCACGAACTTCCCGACCAGAGGCCGACCTGACGTGCTGGACATCATCGTGATGAAGAACATCGTGATGGTTCATGAGCTAACCAACCTCAATGAGCTATCGTCTGACCACAATCCGGTGATATTGGAACTTGGGAATGCGGCGAGAGAACCAGAGGACCCACCGGTTCGACGGATTGTCTCGTGGCCCGCCTTCAAGGTCCATATGACAGAACACCTGGAAGACATCACGATGATCGACACCGAGGAGCAGATGGAAGAAGCGGTGCAGCGACTCTCCGACAGCATAGCGAACAGCGTCCGACACGCCACGAACTGGATTCCCGTTCAAGACGTCAGAAATCACACTCCCAGGGCGATCAGGGACTTGATACGGGAGAGGAATCGGGCGAGGAGACGCTGGCAGAGAACGCTGGATCCCGCGTCCAAGAGGGAACATAACCGTCTTTCACAGCAGGGAAAAGATGCCCTGGCAGAACTGAGAGATGCAAGGTGGAACGACGTCATCGATCGGGCCTCCGAATCGACCAACGCGTTTTGGAAGACCATCAAGGTGCTGAAGAACCGACGAGCTCCCATATCCCCCATCCATGGCCCACATGGCATGGCTCTCACAATTGACGACAAGGCAGAAGCGTTCGCAGAAACGCTCGAGAGGCAATGCAGTCCCGACTACGAGAATGCAGACATCGACGACATCGGCCGCATCCATCGAAGAGTGAGGCGCATCCTGGAGGAAGACGAGAACGACGAGCTGACACCAATCACGCCTGAGGAAGTGAGAGGGGTAGTGAGAAAGTTCCGGATACGAAAAGCAGCTGGATATGATGGAATTTCATACCACGCACTCAAGCTCATGCCAAGAAAGGGTATCGCTGCGATGACGAACATCTTCAATGCAATGCTACGACTGCGTCATTTTCCAACCCCCTGGAAGTGCGCGGACGTAGTAATGTTGCCGAAGCCGGGAAAGTCGCTGACTTTCCCACAAAACTACAGGTCGATCAGTTTGCTCCCTGTTTTAGGGAAGACAGCTGAGAAGCTAATACTGCGTCGACTGGAAGACGAAGTCGAGGAGTCGGGCATCATCCCAGATGCCCAATTCGGATTCCGACGCGACCATGACACAGTTTTGCAGGTGCTACGACTCGTAGAGAATGTCAAGGAAGGTTTCAACGTAAGGGAATACACGGGAGCTGTGTTCCTGGACGTTGCCAAGGCATTCGATAAGGTCTGGCAACAGGGCTTGCTGTACAAGATGCATCAAGCCGGCATCTCATTGGGACTCCTGAAATTACTCAGGAAGTTCCTAAGCAAGCGAACATTTAGAGTTTTACTAACGGGCCATCGTTCTGATTTCAGGTTAGCGACAGCAGGGGTACCGCAGGGCTCGGCGCTCTCACCACTTCTCTTCACGATCTACGCCAGTGACATTCCGACAGTACCGAGAGTCAATATAGCGATGTTCGCGGACGACGTGTGCATCTTCATCCGCTCCAGAAGCGCCAGGATTGTTGAAGCCCGACTTCAAGAATCTTTGGATCAACTGGAAGACTGGTACAGCAAATGGAGGCTTCGAATCCAGCCCGATAAAAGAGACCGACGAGGGAGAGACCAGCGAGAGCGCTAACCCTGGGCGGGGACGATATTCCATGGCGGACCGAGGTCAAATACTTGGGGGTTATTCTGGACACTCGGCTGACGTTTGGCTCGCATGTGACGTCCGCAGTGGATCGCTCGAAGCAGATGCTTGTGGCGTTCTACGCAATGTTGAACCGGCGAAGTAAGCTTGATCCTGCTTGCAAGATCAAGCCCTACAAGACCGTGATCAGACCGTCGATGCTGTACGCTTCTGTCGCTTGGGCGACCGCTGCGAACTGCCACATGAAGAAGTTGCAAGTCGTGCAGAACCGGGTGCTTCGGATGGCCCTCGATGCTCCATGGTTCGTGAGGAACACCACCCTCCACCGCGACACCAACATGATGACAATCCAGGAGGAAATCAAGAAGAACTCCGAGAAAACCTTCGCGAGAGTATTGGATCATCCGAATGCTCTCATCGCGGAAGCCGCCGACTACGACCCCTGGATCCCATGGCAATACAGGAGACCGAGGATGATACTCAACTGAAGATTCGACTTACTTGAATATTTATATTTATCTAATTCTTTTTACTTTTACAGGGTTAACTGTCATCCACCGACCGTGGTGGGAATCAACAACAACGAAGAAAGAAGCAAAGTTTGTCCGAACCAGGACGAACATCATTGAAGACGGAAGAGGTAAAGGAGCAGGCTCCAGGAACTCTGCAAACAGAAGAGGATCTATGATCTAACCAGGCAAAAGCAAGAGTGTTAGCTTGGTCTATCAAAAATTTATTTTGTGTCAGAACTGCCGATTTGTGTATTTTATTAGTTGTTGATTATGCTATTTTCTATTAATATCGATTAAAAATAGATCCTTCCATGCTGATGCATCGAAAAATGACATTCATACTGTCATTCATCAAATTGTAGAAATTTTGACTTTTACAGTAAATTATGGGGTTTGACTTTTACAGTAAATTATGTCAAATGTTGTTTCTTTACGTTTACCATATAATCAATTTAATCATTTTGTGTGTTATTAATTTCTTTTACTTTAAAACTTAATTCACTACAAATTTAACTGTGAATTGATTTTTCGTTCTCAAAGGTACGTTGCATTTTAAATTATTATTTATCGTCAAAAAAACAAATGAATTTATTGCAATTTGTTAAAATGGACATGTTTGGTATTAAATGCAAAGGTACACACATGATCACATGAATACCATACGTGACCACTACACATCAGAACTGATAGGTTCGAACAAGTCTATTGATTGTCCGAATTTTCATTGGAATAAAATTTTGACCTTGAAAATGAGTAATTTCTATGCGGTCAACATTAATTATGTGTTTATATAAATAAAAATAAATGAATGGAAATCGCGGTCATCGACCAAGAGTTGTTGATTGCATTTACTCCAGATTATGCTCAAAAACTTAAGTTTCGGTGCATTTTAATTAACAATTTGCTAATAATAATTCCAAGTATCTTTAAATTCTGTTAATACTTTTCAATATGTACTTACTATATGTTTTATAATAAAAAGATATTTTATAAGTTTGGAGAAATTTATTCGAAGAATGTGAAATAATGCCCTGTTAAATGAATCTTGTTATCATTCGTTCTCTCATTATGGGACTTATAGGTACTATCAGATTAACTGTGCTTCGTAAAATGTGTTTTGTTAAGCAAATATTTATATTATAGTCTTCGCTTAACATTATATTATATATACATTACTATCACTATTAATCTTTTAAATTTATTAATTTTTCGGTCTAAACAATTATCACCTGAATGTCAACATATCTGCTATAATGGTTATTAAGAAGATCCATAATACCTGAGATATTAGTTGATATTTCAACCACATACTTAATAAGTTGGCATTAGTATATAACTATAAGACGTTTTAAATACAAGCTTTTTAATAATAAATATTTTAATAATCAAATATAAAGATAGAGAAACAAGAATTTTATTAGATTGTATAAAACAATATAAATCAACCTAACCTATGACAGCAAAACCTATTACCTAGATATGTTTTATTTGTTTGTAATTAGAAAAGTTATATTGTGAAAATAGTACTCAGATTATAGCGCCATTTGCTCCTTTCTTAGTTTTATGGAAAATAGATTGGAGCAGTTAAGAAAATTTCATTTTATAAAACATCGCAACTGGAACAGATTGCGAACCGATAAATGCTATAGAACTTTAGAGCGAGCGATATTCAAGTTGCATATGTCAAACAAATATGAAAACTTATTTTTATTAATTTAACTGAATTAGCGAATTTATTAAGAATTTAATCGTTAGCTTTTGTTTTACATCTGAAATACACGAAAAAGACATTACCAACAATATATTGGGTTGTATAAATCCAAACTCTCAAATTCTTATTTGTAATGAAAGTTGCAGTATGAGTCGTTGAATTTTGTTTTGTGGTCGAAGTTGCCTCCATTTCCACTCCGTTGTTTCGTATCTCCCAGGGTTGTGATGTGTTTGAGTCTGATTAATAATTAATCGTGTGTTGTTGTTTTTTTTGTGCGGTTCTGTGTTGTGTGTGTGTAGTCTGTGTGTTAGTCGCCTTTTTGCGTTTAAGTCATATGTGTTCGTTTACTGGTCATCGTCACATTTTTTTTTTCGTTTCACTTGTGTGTGTATTTAATGTTTATTATTGTAAAGTGTGATTATTGTCTGTGTTTGTGTTACGAAGTATTGTATCTGTTCTTTTGTTGCGTTTGTCGAGTGTAGTGTTAATAGCATATTGCCTAAGGCAAGTGCTAATTCGTCAACTGTGTTAAGTGTAGTGTTTTTTTTTGTTTTTGAGTCCAGGGATTAGTTGTTGGGGGTGGTGCTGGTATGTATTTAGGTTTAGGTGTGGTTTTGTTTGCAGGATTGTTTGGGTTATTAGGACAGTTTATGAAAGTAGATAGGTGAGGACCACCGCAGTTTGCAACCTTTGGTGGGGTTTTTTTTGTCTTTGTACATAGATGTGTCGAGTGTTTGTCTCCGCATTTCATGCATTTGTAGTTTACATTACAGTTTTTTTGGTGATGTCCGAAAGTCTGGCATTTGTGGCATTGTATAATATCTGTCCGTTTGTTTAATTGTTCGATTTTAATTGCGAGTCCGCAGCAGTCGTGTATGTTGTAAATAGATTTGTACTGTCTCGTTAGTTCGATTAATACTAGTGGTGCCGGTATGCCGTGTTTGCCGTTCATTCTTTTAATTTTTAATGTCGGGTAGCCTTTGTCAGTCAAGTCGTCTGTAATGTCAGTTTCGGTGATAAAGGTAGGAATGCCACGCATAACTACCTTTAGTGTCTTTTCGCTTCTCAATTGAAGAGTGTAAAATTGTATTTGTTCTTTGTCGAGTATGTGTTCAAGTTTTCGGTAGTCTTTGTCAGTTGTCGGTTCGATGTGTATGCCTGGTTTCACAAGTTTATTTTGTACTGTGTTAATGCTGTGTGTTTTGAGTATGTGTCGTATATGTGCCCATTTGACTTTTTCAGTTATAGTTATTGGTGCGATTTTGTGTGGTTTTCGTGTTTCAGTTTTTGTGTTATGTGTAATGTTTGTTTTGTCACTTACCCTGGGTGTACTGTTTGATGTTGACGGTTGTGGAGTGAATTCGGAGGTTTCTTCTTCCATTTTTTCCTCGGGTTTGGTATCGAGGGCGTCGTATGAATTTTTTATTTCTATTGGTGTACTTGCGTGTTCTGTTTTCTGTTTCTTCGTTGTTTTTTTCGGGTTTGTGAATGCGTCGGTGATTATGTTTTCATTTTCCTGTTCCGGTTGGCTTTTTGTCGGTTTTATTGAGCTTGTTTCTTCTGTGTGATGTATGGTAATTTCCAGTTTTGCTGTCGGATTGTCGCGATCTACCATGAATATTTGGGATTGATTGCGCAAAAGATGTTGGATGTTTTCTTCCTCAGTGGTTTCTTGAATTATGGTTTCAGCGTCTCTTCGTTGCTGATCGGTACATCTTCTTCTTCTTCTTCTTCTGTAGCCTCCCAATTTTCTGTATTACAGCTAAATTGTATTTCCAAATAATTTATTATATGATCTCCCCACTGAAGATAATTGAACGTATACATACTTTTCGAATTTCAAAGTAAAATGCAACTTCCATTTAGAATGATTTTGTAGACTTTTCGCTAGATATTATTCTTAATACCAATATTCCATCATTGGTCTGGGTTTAACAAATATTTGTTTTAATTACTGACATTTACTAATATTCTGTATAAAAAGTCATATCGTAAGTAAGTCATTTGGGGCTCCAGTGAAGTCCAAGTCTTTAGTTAAGTAATTAAGTAAGTGATTAATAAGTAAGTCAAGTCAAGTAAAGTCTTTGTCCTGAAGACTAATTTATTAATTCCCATAGTCTTCGTCATCAGTAAAGTCCTCGTCTCGTGAAAATTCTCTGGGAGATAATGGATTGTACAACGATCCCGCTAAACGTAGAAATTCCACAGTCCGATTTAATTTAAACTCAGCACACCTTTTCTGAAAGATATACCGAGCTAAATTACCCGGAAAGTGTGCTTTCTTTCGCCCGCAAGAATTCATTGTTCTTTTAGCGGCTCCCCAGGAGGATTCAATGGCGTTGGTATGTGCACCTGTGTCAGGGTCCTTAAAATTTAAGGAATGGTTAACCCGCAGGTGTTCATACCCTTCCATTGACAGGCAGTTATATGATTTCCAGTAATCGCTGATGATAGTTGTTCCCTCATGAATCCAATCTTGAATAATTGGGAGCAACGTATCAGCAGACCTGAAAAAAAAAGAAGAGATATAAATACTCATTTTAACAAGTGATTAGCAAACTTAACAAGCACTTAACTACAATACAGTATTATATGACACTTACCGATCTTCAACTGTTATCATGAAAACTCTGCCTGTGCCTCGCTCGTAACCCCCAAATACCTATTCCCCTTCCACAGGATGACCACGATGATACTTGCGTTTTCCGAATTTGGATTCGTCAATTTCTACGACTTTACCTTTTCCCCCCAACTTCTCTTTATGGGCAATAAATGCATCTAAAACCACCTCACGGCAGAAGGAGACCCAATCTACCGCAGATGGTTTAGAGATCTCCACTTGCTCACAAATTATAGTTAAAGGGGCATTGGAAACCCACAAATTAACAAAACCCAAAATCTGAGACATGGAAAGTCTCGAGCGAGCAAGAAACGTTCCAGTTCGCAAGCCGACGCATTTGTCACATCTCGTCCGTTTTTTGTGTGGTTTCTTAATCGTTCCACCACAAAACCACTGGAGCCTGTCCGATCTAAAAGGTAAAATTCAGACTAAAATCATTTACACAAAAAAAATACAACAAATATAATACCTACCGCTTAAGATCCACACTCAATCGCATGGGGTTTATTCCACAACGAGGGCACATGTATGTACCCTCATTGGGAATTAATCCCCATGTCATTAATTGCCTTGCGAGGGCAATTTGATCGCCCTCGCAAAGCTTAGTCAAAAATCGCAAAGTTATTCGTTATCTTCTGCCATTTTTAATAAATTGACGTTGAGAAAAAATTAATTGATATAGACAGATATCATAACAGTAATATTTATTTGTAAATGTTTAAGTTGGCGGTCTGAAATTGCAAACGTTATGATAATGTCAATTTTTATGCGAAAATGGACCCTAAAAATAACAATATTTAACATCGTTTTACGAGATTATTTAAACATAAATAGTTTAAAGCGATAATTTATTTGAACATTAGCACACACAATTTACACGATTATCCTGTATTTGACGTGTTCTGGACGTATTAATAATATACAAAATCTAGGGTGTTTTTTTTTTTATTTGACCTAAGGGTACGTTTGCACCCTTTAGTTTATATGGTAAATTAGTTCCTTTGAGGTCCTTTAATGATTCCTAAAGTTTTATTAATTTTATGGTCTGTTGGAAGGATCTTATCTTTAGCCAATTGTGTGTGCTAATGTTCAAATAAAATATGGCTTTAAACTATTTATGGTTAAATAATCTCGTAAAACGATGTTAAATATTGTTATTTTTAGGGTCCATTTTCGCATAAAAATTGACATTATCATAACGTTTGCAATTTCAGACCGCCAACTTAAACATTTACAAATAAATATTACTGTTATGATATCTGTCTATATCAATTAATTTTTTCTCAACGTGAATTTATTAAAAATGGCAGAAGATAACAAATAACTTTGCGATTTTTGACCAGAGATAACTTAAGGTGAGATTGGCAACTCAATGTAATTATGTTGGTATTGCTTTTTGCGCCCTCTGTAAATACTACCTATATTTATAGGCGCCATTTTTTGTTTGAATTTTCGCGCCTACGACAAATGCTTTTATATTTTGTTGAATGTAATATGCTATCAACTTGCATAATATCTGGCCAGAGAATTACAATGAATATTGATTGCTCACTTACATAATTAGTTCTTATTTCAAGGTGAAAAAACAAAAAATGATTTTTACAAATTAACTTTATTCAATTTTTTTTATATACATATATACAAAATAAGATACATTATCATTTCCTCTTCGATTTTAAATATTTTTGTGTACAATATTTTTGAAAAGCATCCATTGCCCTTCTCGAATCTTTTCCACTCAAATATCTACATGCCCCACCAAAATAATTGTGAATAATTAAAGAAATAAATCCTTTTAATATATCTGTAATATGCTGTAATAAATAAAAATATATTAATAGTGAGGTGTAGGGCAAACATTTTTATTACCCGTCTATTAAATTATGATAAACGCTGATATATTTTTACAGTGAAAAAGAGAAAAAATGTATAACTGTTTTATAACTACATTATCTTAAAACAGGTACACATTTCATAAAAAAAAACCTCTCTGCTTATATTGGATATATTTATTAAATATAAACCTGTAAATCTCAAATTTGTTTCAAATAGATATATATTATTCTTCTTTTTAGATAAATCATTTAAAACTCTTAAGTTTTATTTTTTAGTTTATGTTGAAGACAGTTGTAGTTTTCATCTTCTGCATTGCATTATCTTTATATTCTAACAGACAATTTTTATCAAAATCGCAAAAAAAGATTTGTTCTAATGCAAACTAATACATATGATATTTAAGTATAGTAACGATTTATGAATATGTAAAATCCGATGTATTAATAAATTAAGATTATCACCATGGAAAGTAATAAACAATAATTCTCTAATCTAGTTAGGTATATACTATTATTTAATAATTGCTTAACTCCTTGTGAACAATACATTATATGTAAAGTAGGAGTGGAATGCTTATACAGTCGTCCTTTAGCAATTATTTGACTAGGCAAAAAATGTTTATTGCACAGCCTATATTTTGAAAATACTGTATTAGGGTTGATTTTTTGTAGTGCTGGATTTACGATCAACCACTTCTTAAATTGGACATGACAGGTTTGTGGGTTTGGAAAGACATGTCGTTTGCTGCTCCTGTCGAGACACCCTACACCACAGCATGGTGCTATAAGAGGCATATCTAAAATTGCAAAACGAAATTACTACTATTTCAAGAATATATTCAAAGTTTACATACTTCCAAATCGTTTTATTTCCTTCTACGGAAACTTTCGACCAATCCAATGTTTACTTACTAATATAAAAAGCGTTCAAATAAGCTTTGCCTCTAGTAGGCCATTCCTTTAAAAACGTATGATTATTAATAATTTAAATTTGCATTAGTTGTCAATTAGACAGATGCATAGTTGACAAAAATTGCTTTGTAATTTAAAATTGATTTAACATGGTTTTTACTATACAACACAAATCATTCATGCTAGAATCTTATTTTCGAAACGGACGTAAGATTGACGGACAATGGCAGTATTCTCTTCAAGATTGTTTAGAAGAATTTAGAAATGAGTTCCCTAACGTCATCTTTGATTATGAGAGTTTTCGGCACACAGTGACACATTCCGTTATGGTTTTCAGAGAAACAGGGAGTGTTAAACAGAAAGAAGGCGCAGGTCGAGCGAAAAAGCGTACAGAAGAGCTAGTTAATAATTTAAGAGAAATTATAAATAATGCACCAAGAACTTCCGTACGAGCATTATCACAACAAGTGGGTGTGTCAATTGGCACATGTCATACAATTTTGAAAAAGGACTTACATTTATTTCCATATCACATGACCTGTTATCAAGAAATCAAGGAAATCGACTATCCCAGAAGAATAACGTTTAGTCAGTGGTTCTTAAATAATTTTGATAATGACCTTCTTGACAAAACCTTTTTTTCTGATGAGTCATGGTTTTATCTGAATGGATATGTGAACTCACAAAATATGAGGATGTGGACTAATGAGAAACCACATAATTTTTTTGTTGAAACCGCACTTCATCCGCAGAAAATTGGTGTATGGTGTGCGATTAGTCGAAGGAGAATTATTGGCCCTATTTTTTTTAACGGAACCTTAACAGGAGAAAGGTATCGACAAGAAATTATTATGCCATTTATCGAACAGCTTGACGACGAAGAAATAACACAGGGTTACTTTCAACAAGACGGAGCTAGAGCACACACAGCAGGTGAAACAATTAATATTCTGCAGCAATTTTTTCAAAATCGGTTGATAAGTTTAAACACTGAACATGAATTTCCTCCAAGATCTTGTAACATTACTCCATGTGATTTCTTTTTATGGCCATTCTTAAAGAACTCAATTTATCAAGTACAGATACCTGATCTTGCAGGCCTTCAAATCAGAATTGCTGAAAGAATTAATGGAATTGACAATGCGATACTACAAAACACTTTTTCCTCCATTAGAAGAAGATGTGAGAAATGTTTCGAACAAGGTGGTGGACACTTTGAACAATTTTTATAAAATTTTGCTTGTTTGTTGGAAATAAACATATTTCATTCACTTAAAAATGTTCGTTTTATTATTTTGACATTTGTCATTTCAATCAAATATCTCATCTCATAACTCATAACCAACAAAATTCCTATTAAAATTAGTAACAAGCTAAGACATAATCATAATTTCCAAGGGCTACTTTGAGGTAAAATTTATTTGAATTCTTTGTATATGTATGTATACACAAGTTTTCACAAAAATCTAAAATACGAATGGATTACATAGTTAAAGTTTAATTTAAATATTTAGTTACAAACCTTAACTATCCTTTCAAAATTCTCACACCACAACAATATCCAATAAATAAATACAAAATAAAAACAGAAACAAAATTTTATCCAAACACAGTTAAATGTTCTTAAAGGCTCTTGAATCTTTAAACAAATCTCAATAGAACAACACTAAATACATAAAATAGACTCTTGCGGTTTGACACCAAAATGTTTCCAAAATTATAGAATTAAAATAATCTACATTTAACACACGCATGCCCATTAGTTACGTTTTCTCTCTCGCCCCCGGTTCTATACGATAGGAGCGCCCTCTGAAATTACTACCTAACTTTAAAATTTATGAGTTGCCTAACTTTAGCAATCCTTACTATACAAAAAAGGTTTAAGTATATCAATACGTTAAGCACGTATTACGCATTTGTTATAAATGAAACAGACATCAAATATACATATCTGTAACTGTACACATGGACAATACACCTCGTATTTTCAGCATTTACTTCTGCTTAAGACACGTGTTTCTGCCATTTACTATTAGCCGTCATCAGTTAAGCTAGTGAAGTAATTATAGCTTAAATCGCCTATAAGGTATAGCAAATTTTGTCCTATCAGGTAGCACCACATAATAGAGTGACATCTGACGGACGACAGAGACTATGCCGAAAATGGCAACCCTTCCCTTGACCGGCTATGCCGGTACAGAAGGGAAGAAAATACGTATGTAGGTGTAAGTCCATTAACACGATGGCAGATGGCAGTAAATATACAAAAAAAGGTTTAAATATATCAATACGTTAAGCACGTATTACGCATTTGTTACAAATGAAACGGACATGCAATATACAAATCTGTAACTGTACACATGGACAATACACCTCGTATTTTCAGCATTTACTTCGGCTTAAGACACGTGTTTCTGCCATTTACTATTAGGCGTCATCAGTTAAGCTAGTGAAGTAATTATAGCTTAAATCGCCTATAAGGTATAGCAAATTTTGTCCTATCAGGTAACACCATATAATATAGTGACATCTGACGGACGAAAGAGACTATGCCGAAAATAGCAACCCTTCCCTTGACCGGCTATGCCGGTACAGAAGGGAAGAAAATACGTATGTAGGTGTAAGTCCATTAACACGATGCCAGATGGCAGTAAATATACAAAAAAGGTTTAAGTACATCAAAACGTTAAGCTCGTATTACGAATTTGTTCATGGTAAAACCGGAAGAGAATAATCCAAACTTAAGCAACATCCAATTCACAAACCCGAAGAAAACAACAAAAAAACAGAAAACCGGCCACACAAGCAGACCAATCGAAACAAAAGACTCCTACAGTGTCCTCGATTCTCTTAACTCGTACGCGGCTAATGGGTGTTCTAGTTAGCCGCGTTTGATTCCAAGGTCAAATCCACTTCATCATACTCATCGACGTCAGGCAATACAGCTAGTATATCATCATATCCATCATTTAAATATTTATTATAATCACTATAATACAATAAACATTTATCAACATCACTATCTCCAAAATATCTTTTCCTTCCCAAAGGTAAATTATTAGGAATACTTTCTTCACTTCTAGGATAACCATTTAAATTTAACACATAACCTGCTTCCATGCAAAACGCAAAGAAATAATCACGTGCTTCAACATCATTATAAAATCTCCAATACATATTTTCCATAAAATCACCCCTCTTAGTATTATAATCTGCATTATATCTCCTCAATACATCCCTTAACATACCAAAAGTTATATAATTGCGATTTTGATATGCGAAAGCTGCCAAAAAATAACAATCAGCTCGAGAAAGTTTATAAAAAAATAACTTGCAAAAAACCAATTCCGGCACAAACACATTTCTGAGGTTCGCAAGTAAAATGTGAAAAACAGTAACATTATAGTTTGGATCATCAAGAGGTATATAACGAAACATAAGCCAAGGTCGTTCGACATCTTGTTCTTCAGCGGGAATAAAATATCTATCGGCCCTTAAACCAAATGGACTTTCCAAATTCCAAGTAGGCAATGACAGTTGAAATAAAGTATTTTCCTGTTTCTATGTTAAAGAGATTGTGTGAAGGTCGTCTGTATGCTTATCCTGTTAAATGTGAACCGGATATGTATATTTCCTTTACCGGTCCGATAATATTTGTATCAAATTATAATGATGTGGAAGATATAGTTTTTAAAAATCGATTATATTTTGTAGAGGCCAATGAACCGTTTTGGTTATCGCCGTTCGCGTCGGTTCCGAAAGTCGAAAAAGAGAATATTATTGTCCCGATCGAAATATCGTCAGAGGAAGAAATATAATTATAGAAGACGTGGTTTTCGTCATTTATTTAAATATAAAAGAAATCGGAAAGTTCGTAGTGTATTGCGTCGAACTAGAGGGTCAGTACCAACTTACTTACCTTGTCGTTGGGGTCCATTATTGAAATTAACTTAAGTTCAAGTTGGATATGGACATCATACATTTTCATATGGCATTTCTAATGATTCTCCTTATTGTGCTTATATTGATTTTAAATCGTTCGTTCCGTTTTCGCCTTCATTGTCGGGTTAAATTGCAGATATCGAGGAACCAACGCCGAGGAAAAGATGGAACAAGACGCAAATGAATTCACTCCACAACCGTCAACCTCAAGCAACAGCACACCCAGGGTAAGTGATAAAACAAACACTACACAAAACACAAACACCGAAACACGCAATACACAACACAAAATCGCACCAATAATAATAACAGAAAAAGACAAATGGGCACATATACGACAAATACTTAAAACACATAACATTAACACCGTACAAAACAAACTTGTGAAACCTGGCATTCACATCGAACCGAAAACTGACGAAGACTACCGCACACGTAAACACATACTCAACACAGAACACATTCAATTTTACACGTTTCAATTACGAAGCGAAAAAACACTAAAGGTAGTTATGTGAGGCATTCCTACCTTTACCACTGACACAGACATTACAAACGACTTAACTGACCAAGGCTACCCGACATTAAAAATCAAACGAATGAACGGTAAACACGGCATACCTGCACCACTTGTTTTAATCGAACTGACGAGACATTATAAATCAATTTATAACATACACGACTGCTGCGGACTTACAATTAAAATCGAACCATTAAACAAACGCAAAAAATCGATGACCAGCAAACCCACACATGACTTAAACGCAAAAAAGCGACGAACACACAGACTACACACACGCAACACAGGACCGCACAAAAACACACAACACACGATTATCAGACACAAACACGTCACAACCCTGGGAAATACAAAACAATGGAGTGGAAATGGAGGCAACTCTGACTACAAAACAAAATTAAAAGGACTCATACGGCTTTAATTACTTCACTAGCTTAACTGATGACGCCTAATAGTAAATGGCAGAAATACGTGTCTTAAGAAGAAGTAAATGCTGAAAATACGAGGTGTATTTTCCATGTGTACATTTACAGATATGTAACGAGTGATCATTAAAATTTTCGCTCAAGTAAGCCATGTACACAAAAAGTATGTCTTAACTTAAGTTATTAAAGGAGATCTGTCATTATAATTTTAAACGTCATGATTGTTAAAAAATAATTTGAAATGCTGACTTTTATATTAAATATATGTATTTATAATTTTTATACAATGTAATAGAATATTATAAAAAATGTGTAAAATGTTGACCATTCTCCACCAAGCATAATCGCACTCTATTTCGTAGAGCATTGAAAACATTGATCAGTATTTGCGATGTGTTCACATTTTTCTATGATTTTATGTCTTAACTCTTGTAGATTATTAATTGGTGTTTCATAAATAATATTCTTTATATATGGCCACACAAAAAAATCCATGAGTATTAAATCACACGATCGTGGTGGATATGGAATCTCTGTATTTCTACTTATTATCCTATCGCCATAAAATTGTTGCAAAAACTGAATATTTTCAAGTGTAACGTGAGATGTAGCCCCATCCTGTTGAAAATATCCGACCTGGAGTTCATCATTAGTCAATTGATTAGTAAAAACACTGAGAATTTCGTTACGATATTTCTCCGATGTTATCGTGCCCTCAAAGAATATTAGTCCTATTAATCGGTGACGACTCATACCTACCCAGACGCCTATTTTTTCTGGATGTAGAGGAACTTCTCTGTAGAAATGAGGATTTTCACTGGACCACATACGCATATTTTGCGAATTAACATAACCTTTCAAATAAAACCAAGCTTCATCGGTGAAAAAAGTATGATTTAAAATATTGTCTGTCATTGTTTGAATAAACCATTGGCAAAATTGTGTTCCTTTTTCATAATCCGTAGGTAATAGATTTTGTACAGAAGTTAATTTATATGGATACATGTGCAAGTCCTTTTTTAAAATTTTTTGACATGTTCCATACGAAAGCCCTACTTGTTGCGAAATTCTGCGAACAGATGTTTGAGGAGATTCGTTAATAATTTGTCTGACATTTTCAATTACCTACGCCGCGACTTCTCTTGAGAGGAGGACCGCTTCCTTTTTTCCTTAAAATACTGCCTGTTTGACGAAAAAGATTTACACAATGCATTAGCGTATCACGGAAAGTTTTATAGCTAGGAACAGTATTTGGATATCTCTCTTCGAACTCCGCAAGGCAATTTTCTATTGAATGCTGCCAAATACCATCACTTTTTTGAGATGTCAGGAAGTAACATTCTACCATAAACGCTTTATGCATATCATTAAAGGCCATTACTTTTTCTTTTGATGAAACTTTAAAATATATATTTGACACTGACAGATGTTTGAAATAACATCTTAATGACTAAAGCTCCGACATAATTTTTGTATACACGGCCAGCTACGAGTGAAAATTTTAATGATCGCTCGTTATATTGCATGTCTTTTTCATTTGTAAGTATCATTGTGACCAACTGCATGCTTTATATAAAAATAAAACTCTGAACTTTCAAATTAAATAATTCCAATTTATTAATGTAAAAAATGCAAAATAGAAAAAATAGTATAAAAAACTCGTTTCATAAGGCCTTTTGCCGCACTCGCTCTTTAGAAAATTCGCTCGTTTTTAAAATCTCGTGCGGCAAAATGGTGCCAATGAAACTTGTTTTTTATTATACTATTGTCATTTTAAAATAATCTCATTTTTGTGAGCATGATTATTTTAAATGAATGTCGTTTATACAAAAAGTAATATTTCCAAATTCCCTAAAATATACCGAAACATGTGACAAGATTTAATCAGATGACATCAGACAACAGTGATTGTGATTATTCTTGGCAGCAGGTTGGTTGTACTTATAACTGTGGTTATAATTTATTTACTTATTGAATTGACAATTATTGACAAATTATAAAATAGCAGAAGAGGTTAATATTAAATATTTTTAATTCAAATTGTTATATTTTAGAGTGATTTTTAATCACTTTAAAAGTTTCTGTAATGGCGGATAACGACGATTTGGATGAAGTAAAAGATGACGTAAAAACCATGTTAAACAAAATTATGAAAGACATTAGTAAAAGTTCATCTACAAAGCAATTACTGGTTGGTACAGCTTCAGGATGGTAAATAATTTTATCACATTCTATGTACTGATTCGTAATACATATATATATTTTTTATTATATTGTAGGACTACAGGATACATTACGATGAAAATAGGGAAAACAGCAGCATTTGCAATTGGAGGAGGAATTATCTTGTTACAAATAGCTCAAAGTCAGGGTTATATTAGTATTGATTGGGATAAAATTAGAAGAAAGGCTGTTAAAACTTCTGAAGTTGTAGAAAATAAAATTGGAAATGGAACTCCTACATGGATAGACCAAGTAAATTATCAATTTCGTTTGTTGGTTGATAAACAAGATTTTTTTTTCAGGTAAAGAAATTTATTAGTAATAATTCATGTTTTGCTGGAGGCTTCCTCGGAGGATTCTTTCTTGGTATATCATCATAAAATAAGCTGCAAACAAAATACAGTTGAAACCTTTAGTTACCAGTCTCATGTTTTGTGTTTATTTCTATATATCTTTCCAATATACATTAATATTTAAGTTAATCGATTAGTTTTGCTTAGAGGATATATTTTATTAAGTTTTACTTTGTATATATGTATAATATATGTTATAAATAATACTATAATTTGTATTTTGCACAATTTTATATAATTATTTTATTTCATTATGATAATTTGATAATAAATGCATTTCTTAAAACTTAATGCACCTGTATTTGATAGCCTCTAATGTTTGTTTTCTTTTATTTATTAAAATTCTTATTTTAACATAACTTGAATTATTTAGAAGAATTTCAGTAACATGAAAATGTTGGACAGACACTTTAATTTTGAAGTAAAAAAGACTAAATTTATGAATAGTACTATAAGTAGTAACTTAGCTGACTATAAATTTTATTTTGCATGTGATAAATTTTGCGTTATTTATATAATAATTGATTCTTTTTTTTTCTTAAATCATTACATATGGTACACATGTAGGTATTTGGCATGTACTGGATCTGTATGTGCTTTTCAATATTTAGGGAAATATGGAAAAATGAAATAAAGAAATAAAAGATATGGAAATCTACAACCATGAGAAACAGATTTTCATTAGCTTATTCGGATTTATTTTAAATTTGACAAACTAAAATTATTTCTTAAAAGAATCCAGAATGTGTTTAAATAAATGCGTTTTAACTTGATTAATTATTCGAAAATAAAACACTTGGCTTAGTTTCACGACTTCTTTATTAGATATACTAACAATTGTTTCGGCTATTAGGCCATTATCAAAAAGCTATCTAAAACTAAACTTACTCTACTTAAGGTTAACTTATATACATGTGTTCATTATGGGTGGGAGAATGTGGGTAATTGCATAAAATTGAATAAGCTAATGAAAATCTGTTTCTCATGGTTGTAGATTTCCATATCTTTTATTTCATTTTTCCATATTTCCCTAAATATTGAAAAGCACATACAGATCCAGTACATGCCAAATACCTACATGTGTACCATATGTAATGATTTAAGAAAAAAAAAAATCAATTATGTAAATAACGCAAAATTTATCACATGCAATTTTAAATATCAATTACCCACATTCTCCCACCCATAATGAATACAGGTATATAAGTTAACCTTAAGTAGAGTAAGTTTAGTTTTAGATAGCTCTTTGATAATGGCCTAATAGCCGAAACAATTGTTAGTATATCTAATAAAGAAGTCGTGAAACTAAGCCAAGTGTTTTATTTTCGAATAATTAATCAAGTTAAAACGCATTTATTTAAACACATTCTGGATTCTTTTAAGAAATAATTTTAGTTTGTCAAATTTAAAATAAATCCGAATAAGCTAATGAGAATCTGTTTCTCATGGTTGTAGATTTCCATATCTTTTATTTCATTTTTCCATATTTCCCTAAATATTGAAAAGCACATACAGATCCAGTACATGCTAAATACCTACATGTGTACCATATGTAATGATTTAAGAAAAAAAAAGAATCAATTATTATGTAAATAACGCAAAATTTATCACATGCAAAATAAAATTTATAGTCAGCCAAGTTACTACTTATAGCACTATTCATAAATTTAGTCTTCTTTACTTAAAAATTAAAGTGTCTGTCCAACATTTTCATGTTACTGAAATTCTTCTAAATAATTCAAGTTATGTTAAAAAGAGAATTTTAATAAATAAAAGAGAACAAACATTAGAGGCTATCAAAGACAGGTGCATTATGTTTTAAGAAATGTATTTATTATCAAATTATCATAATGAAATAAAATAGTTATATAAAATTGTACAAAATACACATAATACATATAATACGTTTTTTATAATAAATTGTGCTATGCACAACCAAGCGGACACATCAGGTGTTTTCACCAGTTTCAAGTAAACAGGCTTATTCAGATTCGATGCTCACCATCTCGTAAACCGTAAGAGATACAAACAAAGTTAAACTAGGGCAAAGTTGGGAAAATTAATAGGGATTAATATGCCGCAGCAATTTGCATTATCATTTTTCGTTTTTGAGATTCTTGGGAAAAGCCAAATTTTCATATTTTCTTCTTCAATAATTCGCTTGTTATGCAACGAATTGAAAAACCAAAAGCACTTCTTCATATAATTTTTTCTGCTGCATCTATCGGGTTTTTTGGGTAGATACAACGTTTCGTCACTTTACAACCGACATCAACTAAAAAAAAATTAAATACGCACCTGGATTTTATGATTGCTACTTATCTTTATAACATGAGTGTGAGGGTATTTCTTGACATTGTCACTTATCTCTCATCAAAATTCATAATAAATAAAAAACACATTACGAACCGGGACATGGTTGTTCAAAATGAAAAATTATTTTTCGAAAAGAATTAAAACAATTGATTAGAAACAACAATGGGAATCAACAATAACAATAGCATAATTCACAACAAATGTTCGAAGATGTCTCCTTGTTCAAATCATAAGTTAATGCGTCGATCAATATTATTAATGGTACGACTGATGTCGCGTTATCTTGCAAATGCATTTGTAACTGTTGCACGCGATTCTTCTAAATGTATGGATTCCGCATAAATCTTATTTTTTAGAGTTCCCCATAAAAAGAACTCGAGAGGCGATAGGCCAGGTGACGTTACAGTCCATTCAACTACCCCGCGATTCCCAATCAATTGTCCTGAAAATTCTCTACCAAAAAGTCTCTCACCGCTCTTAGGTTGTGGAGATGGAGCACCTCCATCTTGGAATCAGAGAATACGAAGTCGTCCAAGTGGCTAATTTTCTAAATGATTTTCCAGAATATTTAAATCAGCAACGCCATTCTCATAAATAAACGGACCTATAACTTCACCGTTTAAAATCCTGGTCCACACATTTAAACCAAAACGCACTTGGTTTTTAACTTTTCTATTCTGATATGGGTTCTCTACAGCCCAGAAACGTTCATTATTTCTATTTAACATTCCACAATTGGTAAATTTACATTCATCTGTCCACATTATGTAGTTCAGAAAACCGCCACTTAAATTGATTTGTTATCTGAGCCAGTTGCACCAAGCTAATCTTCATTATAAATCTCCAGGTAACAGCCCCTGAGGCACATGCATTTTCCAGGGTTTGTACCTACTTATTTTGATTTAATATTATAGAAAAACCTTGCTCTGTGGTAAATCCAATTCAACTGTTATTTCATTTGTCGATATTCTCGGACCAGCAATAAACTGTAACTTTTTTAAAATACATAGACTTGTGCATAGAAAAACATACTATTTTGTAAATGAAGCTGTTCTAATACTCGATTCATCCTCTTCGTTAATCCTGTTTCCGTATTTGTATCGTGGTTTTCGAAAAGAACCGTATTCAACCAAATTTCGTTCTAATCTGCAAAAATGGGAGTAATGCGGCTGCCGCCTTTCGGGGAATTCATGAAGATAAGCTTCACTGGTACGCACAGTATTTCTGCGGTGTATGAAATACAGTCTCATCATGTCACGGTTTTCTTCATTTGTGTAACTCTTTTTTACTTTCGATGCAGAATGCCAGATCAACAAACTCAGATAAATGACTTAATAAATTGTGAATGTGTTATTCAAAATTGGTGAGATTTTTACCTACTCAAGTTCTTCTAAACATCTGGTGAGACTGGTGTCTCTTGTTAAAAAATAATTGTTATGATGTTATGAGACTCTGAATGATACTGTAAGACTGTGTGCCTTATACTGATGATGATTTGAGATTGTTGTCTTAAAACTGCGCGTCTTATACTGATGTTAATGTAAGACTAATGTATTCTGTTCTATTTTACAAGTAGGTAAAAATATACCACTACCCTTAACTATTACATATTAAAAGCGTATTGGTTGACGTCATAACGGGGAATTGCTGTCTGTTAATTTCGTGGAAATTATGCCTATAAGCAACAATAACCAAGGTTTAAGATCTAATCTTAACTAATAAATAATAAAACGTCATTACTAATTGAGTATTAGTAGGTGCCATAAACCCAAGTATACATTTCCGGATGGTCCTTTGTTAGAGTAATAAAATTTATTATACATATCTAAAAAAGGAGATCTTAACAATAAATATCCAAAGTAAAGCTTTAGTTCACTAATGGATTTTTTGGTACATACATATTTAGGAATCGTGAGCCTATTATGCATATTAATATAATTAACAATAGCAGGTATTAAGGGTCTATTGAAATCGTTCAGTAGTGAATCTAGGCAATAAACAAAAGGTTTGATTATAAAGCAATAAATGAATTTGGCAAAAGATGCAGATTATTTAAAATCCTACGTAATAAATAGATTTGCAGGTGTACGGAATTCTTAGAAAACAAAGAGTTTTAACAATTTGAATGTGCTAATGAATACATCAAGACGTTCAAATTCAAGGAGTCGAGTTGTTTGTCGATTAGTATAGCATTTAAGATGAATGTGGCTCTCGTCTGAAAACCATGTTTTTCAAGAATTCGGGATCCTCTTAAATTAAGCTCAATATGTGACCACAGTAATGTCCCCTGCACGTTTGTCTGCAGCATTTAATCATTGTCCAATTTGAATACGATATGGATAACCACCAATTGATTTGAACAGCCGACGCATAGATGTTTCACTGATGTTGAGTTTACATGCAGTTCTTACAAGGTTTCTTTGTGGTGAATGCACAACTTGGTCAAAAACACGTCCTGCGTTTTCGTTGCTGTTTTTCGACAACCTGAAGAACGTTGTCACAATACACTACCAGTGCGACTAAATTTCTCAACAACAGCTAATATAACACTTTCACTGCTGTAAGCTTGGACCTTCATTGCGATCATTTCCATATGCGCGAAAATAATGTTCTACCTAGAACACTTTTTCTGCCGTCGTTAAAACCATTTTCAATTCAAATTCAACTGCAGCGTAACATTGATATGTCAACGAATGACAATTAAGTCAATAATGACAAATGCATGTTATGTAAGCAATTCCATAGCACCCTAAGTTTCGGTACTGTTCATTCTGGCGGATACCGTAGTATCTAATAACGTGCCTTCAAACACTTTCATTAGAGACGGCCATGCTCATTCAAAATTATGTGAAATTTTATTCTATCCTTTACATACATCTTCTGAAAAACTTTTTCCTTCGGCCAATAATTTCATATATAATTTCTATAAAGCAAATTACATTTCTTTATACAGTAATTTAATTAATATTGATTGGAATTTTCTGACACATTATTCTGACATCAACTTAGCCCTCGATGCTTTTTACAATACGTTGTACACTGTATCGAATCTATTTCTGCCTCGTAAGGTCCAATCTGGATCCTCTTACCCGCCTTGGTTTTCATCTGAAATAATCTCTATTCTCAAAAATAAGAACTACTATTACGAAAAGTGGATCAAAACTCGAAATATTGACTCCTACAATGAATTCAAGCGTCTTCGTACTATAGCAAAGGTGAAAATTCTGGATAATTATACATCTTACCTTTCTGCAATGGAGCATTCAATCAAAACAACCCCTTCTAATTCCTGGAGTTTTCTTCGCAATACACAGCGCTGCAGTAGGATACCTAATTCACTTCATGACAGTAATGGTAATGCTTTTTCGGATCCCAGTACTATTGTAGATGCCTTCGCGGATGCGTTTTCTACTGTGCCAACCTCCTTGTCGGGGTTCACTTGTGATGGATCGGACTACCGTTCCCTACCCTTTTCCTTTTCGTTGACCTCCGAGGATGAGTTAATCGATTTAATGACCAGTTTTCCTAACAAATACACCACTGGAGATGATTCTTTATTGAGTTTTTTAATACGTGACTGTAGATTTGTTCTGGCATATCATCTGAAATTACTTAATAATCTATCTATAACAACTAATATCTTTCCTGATCGGTGGAAGAACACAAGAATTATCCCTGTGCATAAAAAAGGAGATCGTGCGTTGATTAATAATTACAGGCCCATCTCTATTATTTCTAACTTCGCCAAACTATATGAGAAGGTATTATATACCAGGCTATTTAGTGGCACGCGCCCTCGTATCTCACCGAACCAGCATGGTTTTGTCACGGGTAGATCTACTGTCACCAATTTGGCGTCGATTGTTCAGCATATCGGTGAGGTTTTGGACGGCAGAGGTCAGACTGATGTAATTTATACTGACCTATCCAAGGCTTTCGATTCAATTGATCACGAAATTTTACTTCATAAGTTGGGATCTTTTGGTCTCGTTCCAACTTCTATCAGTCTTCTTCGGTCTTATCTATTTCAAAGAAAATGCTACGTGACCTATAATGGGTTCTGCTCCAATAATTTTGTTCTTTCTTCTGGCGTTCCTCAGAGATCAAATTTGGGTCGTTTGCTATGTGTTTTGTTTATGAATGATCTCCTTTTCCAAGTAAAGTGTCCCATTCTCGCCTATGCAGATGATATAAAAATATATTCTGAGATTTCCACAACTGGCGATATCGTTAAACTACAGCAAAATCTGGACGTATTAGTTGCATGGTGTGACCGTTTCAAATTTAAATTAAATATCGACAAATGCTGCGTGGTCACTTATACTCGTTCTGCTACGCCTCACGAGTCTTCTTATTTTATTAAAAACAATATCTTAACCAGTAAAACTGAAATAAAGGATCTCGGAGTCTTATTTGACTCTAATCTTACGTTTAGATCCCATATAATCCATATGTCTTTCGATGTTTACAAAAGTTTGGGATTTATTATGCGTATATCAAAATACTTTAAAGACATCACTTGCCTTAAATCACTGTACTATGCTTATGTTTTGAGCAAAATGGAATATGCCTCATTAATTTGGTATCCCATTTATGCTTGCGATTCCATTCCTTTGGACCGTGTTCACCGTAAGTTTTTGAAGTACCTCACTTTCAAGACTGATGGTATCTACCCGGAACGTGGTGCATCCCAGGATGATTTGCTTTTGCGTCATGGCATGTCATCACTAAGCGTAAGAAGAGATAATATTTGTAGGAAATTCCTTATTAAACTGATGGAAAACATTATTGACTGCCCGTTCCTATTGGAGCGAATGTCGTTTTTGGTTCCTCGTATGAACTCTAGGTACGAAGTTACATTTATGGTTCCCTTCGCGAAGACAAACGTCTTAAAACGGACTCCTACCTATATTCTCTCCAACGTGGCCAATAGAATGCAGGATGATCTATTTACTTGAGGATGGCTCGCGGATGGACAGCATTATTTAAGTCTATACTACATTTGTTTGCACTTCCATGTCATGTAATTATAGTTATAATGTACCTTGTAATTGGGCCTAGCCAGTTGGGTATTAAAGTATATTATTATTATTATTATTATACGTTTCTGACAGATAACGTGCACTGTCACCAACCTTTATCAAAAAGCATGGCCATATCTAATGAAGAAACTTTTTGAAGGCACGTTACAATATTTGCCTTTACACGAACGATTTTTATTGTTCGTTATATAGTTTCGTCAATAGTTTCTAAATAAAACAAATTTAAAGCATCTAAATTCTTATCAAGATTTAAAAGCTTCTTCTCTGCTTTAATAATTAAAAAAACTTAAATTTTCCTAATTTAACATGGCCGTACAATATACCAATGTAGAGTGTGTTATTGGTATACGGATATTATCAGGGAAATGAAAGTGTGTGAGGGTGTACTCCGAAAAGTTTTCAAGTCGTCGTATATCAAGCCATCCAACGTTTGCTGCCGTTGAGAAACGTCTTTGGGAAACAGGTCTCTTTGCTCCTGAAACCGCTGCTTATGGAAAATAGCGTTTTGTAAGGGTCCCTAAAGTTGAAGAAATGTAGGAAGGAGTAGGTATGTAAAGATGTCGTTCATAAATTAATTAAACAGTTGCTACATCCATACCATAAGATGGCAGTCAAGATCTCTTACAACATGACCCTGAAATGCGCCTGGGTTTTTATCGATTAGTCAATAGGCAAAGAGAAAGAGATTTAAACTTTGGCAACAATATTTTGTTTACTGATGAAGCGTGTTTCACAAAAAAGAGGGCGATTAATTTCCAGGCGCGGCTCGTGATGACGTATTTGGGAGGACGCGTACAATGATGCGAGTGCCTCGTGTGTTTTCGGTGTTTACTAAGAAAACGCTACAGTTAGTACACGAGAATACACGAAGCACTCGCATCATTGTGCGCGCCCTCCCAAATACGTCATCACGAGCCGCGCCTGTTAATTTCCGTAATAAACACGTTTATGCAATATGAAACAGACATGTAAAAAATTTACATATCTGTAACTGTACACATGGACAATACATCTCGTATTTTCAGCATTTACTTCTGCTTAATACATATGTTTCTGCCATCTAGGCATCATCAGTCAAGCTAGTGAAGCAATGTGATACAAATGAAACAAATCTTTATGAATAGATTTGTATCTGTATATACATTTCATTGAAATCGTCTAAAAGATAAAGCAAATTTCAAAAGCAAAAGATGTCACTTATGAATAAATGCCACCTTATAGGATGAAATTTGCTTTATCTTTTAGGCGATTTCAATGAAATGTATATACAGTTATACAGATACAAATCTATTCATAAAGATTTGTTTCATTTGTATCACATTGCTTCACTAGCTTGACTGATGACGCCTAGATGGCAGAAACATATGTATTAAGCAGAAGTAAATGCTGAAAATACGAGATGTATTGTCCATGTGTACAGTTACAGATATGTAAATTTTTTACATGTCTGTTTCATATTGTAACAAATGCTTTATACGTGCATAACGTATTGTTATACATAAACACAACCTTTTTGTATATTTACCGCCATCTGGCACGTGTTAATGAACTACACCTATACGTATTGTTTCGCTTATGTAATAACTTAGCTATTCAAGCGAAAGGTCGCCTTTTTCGGCAAAGTCTCTTTCGTCCGTAAGATGTCACTTATGAAATAAATGCCACCTTATAGGATGAAATTTGCTTTATCTTTTAGGCGATTTCAATGAAATGTATATACAGTTATACAGATACAAATCTATTCATAAAGATTTGTTTCATTTGTATCACATTGCTTCACTAGCTTGACTGATGACGCCTAGATGGCAGAAACATATGTATTAAGCAGAAGTAAATGCTGAAAATACGAGATGTATTGTCCATGTGTACAGTTACAGATATGTAAATTTTTTACATGTCTGTTTCATATTGTAACAAATGCTTTATACGTGCATAACGTATTGTTAAACATAAACACAACCTTTTTGTACGTTTATGCAGTTGATAATCCGCATGCAATCAAGGTAAAAA
Organism: Melolontha melolontha; assembly: GCA_935421215.2. Classification (NCBI taxonomy): domain Eukaryota; kingdom Metazoa; phylum Arthropoda; class Insecta; order Coleoptera; family Scarabaeidae; genus Melolontha; species Melolontha melolontha. The sequence continues at coordinate 986,200 of OW285243.1, forward strand.
TTTGCAACACCAATTTAAAATTAATGCATGGGCTGGAAAAATCGGAAATTTTATTGTTGGTCCTGTCATTCTACCGTAGAGATTAACGGGAGACATTTATTTGTAACAACTATAAAATACGTTGCCAGATTTGTTACCTATGCAGCTTCTGAGAGCTATGTGGTTTACGTACAATGAAGCTCAACACATTTTCATTAAATGTCCGAAACCACTTAAACTAACAATATCCAAACAAATGGATAGGTAGAGGTAACGACGTCTCTGTAAATTGGCCACCACGTTCACCAGACAACTCCCAGGGATTATTTTTTATGGGGAGATCTAGAGTCCATACTTTACATAACACCTGTAGATAATGTGAACAACTGTGGCAACGTATTGAAGATGCAAAAAATAATGTTGAAGATGATTGAAGTTAATGCAAAGAGTACATTTTAATTTTCTTCGTTGTCAATGGAGGATACTTTCAACAATTTCCATGACATTTTTATTATATTTTTGCATGTTTTAGTAACATCATTTTTCTGTTAACTGTTACTTTGAATTATTAAAATACAAATTTCATAAAAACCATGGAAATAATCGAGCCTTGCAAAGAGTACCTTTTCTGTAGTAACTAAGATACTTAACCTAAATTTTATATTTAAACCACTCTTCCTTCATTGGCGTAGTAATTTAAAATATCCAATTAAAATATACAATTTCTACGCCTATGGAATTGTTACTCAAAATTTTGGTGTAGGTTTTTCTCATAAAACTATGTCAATGTACCAAATTTTAGCAAAATAGCATGAGCTGTTTTAAATTTATAATAAAAAAACTATTTCAGAATTGTAACTTCAGCGCCGTATAGCGCTCAAACTAAGCAACTTTATACTTAGGCAAGTTGTCTTAAATAGGCTTATTTTGGTGTAAGGTATATGTAGTTGGTTTTTGTAAAGACCTTGACTATTATTTAAACTAGCTTCGCCTTACTCCACTTGTGCAAATGTCTACAAATAATTTAGTTTTTTTTATACAGGCTGATTACCAGGAAACGCACGTTTTTTAAATAACGAGTAATCAGGCAATTATGAACGAAATTTTTATTTATTAGCAATACATCGCCTAAGGTATGCAATTTGAACACACAAGAAACCAATGTTGAAAATTACATCTGTAAGATGGCCTCCTTCTGCTTGAACACGACATTGAAGACGTTCCTTGAAGCTTCGCACTGAATTTTCTAACATTTCTCTAGGGATGCCGTCGATTTCTTAGCGAATAGATTCTTTAAGCTCCGGTATAGTGCGCGGCTTGTTAATGTAAACTCGAGATTTTAAATGTCCCCATAGCAAAAAATCTGGAATGGTAAGGTCCGGCGAACGAAAGGACCAGGTAACATCACCAAAACGAGAGATTACTTTTCCAGGAAATATTCGTCTAAGAATAGAATTACGAGCAGCCCCATCTTGTTGAAACCATACATTACGTATCACAAGGCGGAAACGACGCAGTTCAGGCAATAAATAATCTTTCAACATTTCCAGATACTGTTTGCATTCAACGTAACTGCATTACCGTCGTCGTCCTCAAAAAAATAAGGACCAGTGATCTCTACTACACTAACCGCACACCACACAGTCACACGTAAGCTGCAGTGGTCTCTGATTCACGATTTGTGAATTTGCTGGACACCAAAACCGAAAGTTCTGTTTGTTTACAGCACCGCTCAAATGAAAATGAGCCTCATCGCTCATAATGATAACGGCTTCGTCGTTTTCATAAAAAATTTCCATAATTTTGTAACAAAAGTCTGTACGCTGTCTCTTATCTGCATGACTCATTTAATGACACACTACAAGCATGGATGAATGAAACTTAAGATCCGTAATCAAAATTTTTCTTACTGTGGATGGGCGAAGTCTGAGAGCTGCTGCCCGTTTCCTTATAGAATGGCTAGGGCTCTGCACCGTTGCAATCCGTACTCGCTCGAGGTAGTTTCCGGGGTAGTAACTGTTCTTGCCGGTCCTGGGAGTATCTTTTCAACAATGATCCTGTCGTGTTCACATTGTGTATCCAACGAAATATTATGTGCCATGCCGCGCTACGTTCAAGTGTAAACCAAAGTCTCGTTGGATCCGAGTGACTGATTAACCGTTTGCGCAAAAGCGTCGCAAGACAAACGTACGATGTTCAAGGTTCCACATCAAGGCTACAACTGGAATTGCATACTTTCACCTCCACAGTGCCACTATACGCAACTGCCACCACTCAATATTCTCCATGTACTACGCAAGTCAAAAACATGCGTCTCCCGGTAATCATCCTGTATATGTGCCGACAAACTCTAATCTATGAATTGATCGCACAACACTTGTATTTTCAATTACATAGTTTTTAATCAAATTAGACTACTAATCAAATCGCAACTAATAATCAAATACAACGAAATAATTACAAAATATTTATTAGAGTATACATTTTTAATTAGTATACATATTAGTAAAATATAAAGTTAAAACTAAAAAATAATTCAAATAAAGGACTTTATCCAAGGATGTGCCATTACTTGCGTTAATGTTATTCTCTTGCTCATCTTGTACACCAATAACTAAAACGAAAAGCATATATGAGCCACTGCAGTCATTTTAATATTATTTTACTATACAGGTTAATCAATCTAAAATTCTGCTCAAAAAGTGCAGATTACTACCAACAATAAATCTATTTAAGGTATAAGGGAACGTGAATTGTGGATAACTTGAAGGAGTAACGGACCTGTACGGAGAGCCAAAAATAACTGTAAAGGTTAAGATGGCTGTGGAATGTTCAGAGAATTAATAACAGGCGAGTAGTAAAAGAAGTGTTACAGTTAGTTTAGTTATACAGGGTGTTACAAAATGCGCGGACACGGACTATGGAATGACGTTAATCATCAAAAACTGAAACTAATGTTCCTTTACTATTAAAAAAATGTTCAATTTTTCATTTTTAAAGTTGCTAAAATTCAGAAAATATCAGTCAGATACATCATCTAATTTTTGCGATTATAAAAATAAAAATCCTATAGCAGATGTCAAGTAGACACAGAGGTATAACAAATTTTATAAGAAATGACTAACCTAGAGCGAAAGAAGCAGTTCTAAATATTTGATTTTTGTACGACTATAGTTCCAGCACACAGGGGTCATAATTAAATGAAAATATACCAAATTAGAAAAGCATTACATTATTTTTGAATGGCAGTTACAAATATAGAGAAAATTCTAGGTAAAATTTCGATAGCCTGAAATAAATTTTCAAATACTCGATAACAAAATTTTTAATGATCAGTTAGATTTGCATTATGATAAGGGATTATCCTAACAGCTTACCAACCCAGACAGCATTGTATTATAGTTTCTTATATCTTGTAAGTGCGCCTAAAAATTAATAATTGCTTTATATATAATAAAGCAATATACATATATTTATATATATATATATATATATATATATATATATATATATATATATATATATATATATATATATAGAGCTGAGGATGTTTGCGGTATAACCATGGTTATATCATGTAACCATAGTAATTTACTATGGTTACATGATATAACCATGATTATACCGCAAACATCCTCAGCTCTATAATATATATATATATATATATATATATATATATATATATATATATATATATATATATATATATATATATACAATGTGTCCGGGAAAATGTGGGAAATCTCTCGGATTCAGATAGAACATTAAAAAATAAGATGACAAGTACCCATAATTTTTTTCCTAGCGGCCCTCCCTACGGAGATACGGCCTCCTAAAGGACGCCACTGGAAATCAATTTTTCTTGAATAACTTTTAAACTACTTATTATAATTTAATTAAAATTTAATATGATAAACAGTAGTAAGGACCTCTTAAAATACTGCCCTTAAATTTAAATTAGCTTGTTTAGTTTACCAGGGGTGGACTAGGTTGTACATTTTAATGCTTACATTTTTAACACCCTGTATGATAAGGAGTTAAAAAAAACAAATTTAGATACCTTGAACATTAAGCTAAAGAAAAGGTACTCTTGTTCATTGTCGATAAAATGAACCGTTTTCGAGAAAAAAAAAATAACGACAAAAACGACAAAAAGGCCCAATGGGATAAATTCGCTGCGCAATTTGACAAAGTTGTCAGATGGTTCCCTCAAAAAACAGCAATTATAATAGATTCATCAAAGCTATCGTGCGTTCAAGAAAAAACTGCCTCTAGTGAGCCATGATTTCTTAGTAATTTCTTAATGACAGTTACATCTAAATGACAGACGGCTTTAGAAAATTGCAAGGTTAGAAAATTGCAAAGTTAATTGCTAGGTTATAATATAATCTTCCTGTCATTAATAAATAAAATTCCGTGTTATCGATGACACTAATAACATTAACATTTGACAATTCAGAACGGTGCGATTAAGTTACGCCATACCTGCAAGTTTCATGGCCAACTCTGAGGCTGTTTTTTCTTAAACGCACGATATATTAGCAACAGCAAAAAGGTACGTACTTCGGGGCTTCCGTAGATAATATATCCCGGGATGTAGAAATGAGATGGAACAGCTTTATCAGGAATTTAACAACAGCTGGGACTCTAAGATAGCGGATGAACTTCTCAATCGTTTAGAATGACACTAAATCTGGTAAAGCACCTAGATTTGGATGACTAAATTCTACTCAGACATAATATTGACAGGACATAACCCAACAGAGCTCAAGAAATCCAAAATAATTGCAGTCTTGAAACCGAACAAACCCAAGAACCTTCCTGACAGCTTTCATCTGATAGTTTTATTAAGCTCATGTTATAAGCTTTTGGAAAGATTGCTATTAAACTGACTTAGCCCGTTGATATTAGAGCATGTTCTCAATGAACAGGCTGGTTTCAGACCCAACCGCAGTTGTGCTGGTCAGGTGGTGCTCAGCTTAACAACGCACATTGAGGCAGGGCACAATGGTTGAAGACAACTGTGGTATTGTGATGTGAGTCATCCGCAATACATTCGCGACAGTCTAACGATGACTCACATGCGCGAACATACCATACCACCCGTCTCTAGAAATACTAAGAACTAAATACTAAATGTTCTAATTGTTAGTAATTAGTTTTTAAATTGTTATTTCGTTTATATTGTTAATATAGTGTAAGTGTTTTGATTACCGTTAGTTTTATTTAAAAACCCCGGAGAAAGACAAACATTTTACAGTCAGAAAGACAAAAACATTACAGTATGTTGACCTAACTGCGGCATATGATACGGTCTGGAGAGAAGGTCTTCTCTACAAATTCCTCAATGTAGTACCATGCAGCTGAATAGCATCTTTATTAAACAACATGCTTTGCAACAGGCTCTTCCAAATGATAACAGGAGAGAGCAAGAATAAAAAGAAACATATTAATATTGGATTGACTCAATCGGTACTTGCACCTGTCCTGTTTAATCTGTATATTTCTGATATGTCACACACAAAGTCAAAAAAGTTTGGATATGCCGATGACCTGGCTCTTGCATGCCGGAGTAAAACCATAGAGGTAACTAATAATATACTTTCAGAGGACCTGTCCGTGTTGGGAATATACTTCGCCAACTGGACACTAATCTCGAATATTAATAAAAAAGAAGTGTTTTGCTTTCACCTCAATAATAAAGAAGCATGTCTAGAGCCGCAAGCGTATTTCAGTAACAACTTGCTACGTTATAATCCTTACCCAAAATATCTGGGAGTAACAATGGATCGAACACTCATATAAAAAACATCTAGAGAACACCGCAGCTAAAATAAACACTAGAAATAACATAATCCACAAGCTTTGCGGTACTGCTTGGGATGTGAACGCATCCACCCTTAGAACGTCAGTTCTTAACCTTGTTTACTCGGTAGTTGAATACTGCGCTCCAGTCTGATTAAATAGTTGTCACGCAAAGATCGACATCAAACTCAACGGACCATGACAATAATTAGCAGTTGTTTAAAAAGTACTCATTTTATAAATGGGGACTGAGTGAGACACCATCTTGCTAATGCGAAGAACCTAGCCAGACTATTCACCATATTACAGCTGAGTGTCCCCTTACAGCATATGGAGCCGAGATGAGTGACTTCTTTGAAGCCAGACTCCGCGTTGGACTGGATCAACGGCCTCGATTTTAAAATTTAACTTTTAGATGTATATTTTCAATCTACGTATTCGTTTGAGAAAATAAATTATATTTATTTATTTAGCGTATGGTTACGCTAAATAAATAAATATAATTTTTCTACCCTTTATAAAAAGACATTTTTCGTCACCGAATATTGCAGCGAAAACTTGATTTCCGTCACTAGTGAGAGAAAATCCCATAACGTTAACTTTCGTCCCTAGTGACGAAAGTTACTTACTAAATTTCACCTGCGTCTAGTTGCTTACTGTCGCTGTATCCCGTCATTTTTAAATTACGTCAGTTTGTGCTGTTTGAAACATTATCATGATTTCTGATTCAGAAAGTGACTTAGATATTCCCAATACACCACCAGAAATAGTAAATAAGGCTGAGAAAAACTATGCGGGCTTATTACGAAAAAAATCGAGAAAAAGGTATGAAGAAGTCTATGTAAAATTCATTGAATAGAGGGCTGATAACAGCATAAATTCATATTCGAAAATTGTGCTACTTGCATATTTTGCAAAATTGTGGGAAAATTTGAAGCCATCGACCCTATGATCTACATATTCTATGTACCAATGTTTAAATCATAACTAGTTTAAATATGATCAATAGTTTTGTAATTTTTAATTGAAAATAAAGTATTTGTTTACATATTTTTTTTTAAGTTTGCTATAATGACTCGTAGAAAAAGTATAGTGCTTAACTTATCGAAATCATTTTTTTAAACTCGCGAACATCGCCAAACGAGGCGAAGCCGAGTTTGACAAACTGTTCTCTCGCTTAAAAAAATGTTACTCGTTACACAATATACTATTATTTTCTCAAACGAATCACAGCATATCTACTAACAATATGCTTTATATGGGATTTATTTGTCCCACTTAAAATTGCCATTGGGATAATTTTTTTAAATACTAAAGAAAAAAAATCAGTAAAACTGTATTTGAAGTTTCTCTTTAAAAGCAAATAAATTGTAAAAATTTTTTATCTCAAAAAAATACTCCACTAAATTTGTGCAAGAATTGGATATTAATTTATAAATCCTACGTACCTTATTTATGAGGTCTCTGGCACCTTTTGGAATATGAGATGGAAAAACCATATCAATGGTACAAATTTTCTTGTAAGTTTCTTCTGAATTTCCACTTTCAAAAGGTGGCTGTCCAACTAAGAATTCGTAACATAAAATACCTTGAAAGAGAGAAATTTACATTTAGAAACTTGATATCTTCAATTTAACTAAAAATACTTTATATATAAACGTAACCATCAGTTAGTTTACTATATATACATATTTACTATATTACAAAAAATGCTGATAAATAGTTTAAAACAGTTTTCATAAAGTTTAAAATACGACACTTTCGAATTTAATTAATGAAGTTAGTCCCAAAAGCAAGAAAACTACTACTTTCCCTATTTACTAACATGGGCAATATGTGGATGATAAAGATCATGCAAAAAATAATTATGATAAAATATAGAATATATAGAATTTTGTTTCTACAATAATGAAAAACTTAATCAATTTATGCGACATTTTGTGAAAAATATACAAGTTCAAACATAATCATTTATAATTTAATCAATGATACATATCCTACTCATATCGAAGAACAAAATTATACTCTTTTGGGTATCAACAAATAAGCCAATACAAGTATAGTAAGCGCCAAATAAGATGGCGAGCAGCGGGGCTGCGCCTTGGTCGTTTCTAAAAAACGCGCATGCCCAATTACCCACTTACTTGCAACTTTATGTATCTAAAACCAAATACAAAGTTTCCCACTATTTCTAAATCTGCGCGAACTTACTCCCACCATACATACATACAATTATTTAAAGCATCAGCCATGTAACATGAAAGGTACAAGTAGTTATTTTTTATCTCATATAACCAATGAAATTCTAAAGATTTATTTATGAATGATTATATTTATGTAATATAACATTGTCAAAATTAATTTAATAAGCACTAAATAAAAACTGTTATAGAGTAAACCAACTATTCAAAAACTAAATCATTATTAAACAAACCTAGGCACCAATTATCTACATATGGGCCATGTTCTTTGCCTTCAACCATTTCAGGTGGTAAATAATCCAAAGTACCACACATTGTATTTCTACGTAATGAAGGAGCATGAACAGACCAACCAAAGTCAGCTAATTTAATATTTCCATCAAGCGTTAAAAGAAGATTTTCAGGTTTGATGTCCCTATGAATAACAAAGTTTTTGTGGCAATAATTTAATGCATCCGCTACTTGATAAGTATATCTAGCTGCCCTTAAAATATTTATAAACAAGCTTTAAAACAAAGACATTATAGCATGTAAAAACAAACTTACAAGTTTTCAGGAAAATGACCACCTGGGCTTTTTTTCAAATAGTTGTAAAGTTCACCACCACCAGCATATTCTAACACCAGATAAATTCTAAAATCATCATGAAACCATGTGTACAAGTTTAAAATATTTGGATGCCTAAAAACATAACAATAAATTATATTATAAATTTTCATTGATAAATTATACTTCAAATGAGATTGAATTTCTATTTCTCTTAAAATCTGTCGTTCAACTCCTCCTTTTACTATTTCTAATTTCATTAATGTCTTTAAAGCCACAATAAAACCTGTCTTTATTTCTCGTGCAAGGAATACGCGTCCAAATTTTCCACGTCCAAGACGATAACCAAGTTCGAAATCATTTACTGACCATTTATACCTAAAAAAATGTAACAAACTAAGATAAGAAAAGTACAATAAACAGATATTACTTTGGATTTTCATAACATGGATGTGTAACCATAGCAGTCAACAATCGCTTTAGTGCTGGTTTATGTTCTTCATCAACATTATCATTTTCCACATTTTCTAGCACAATTTTTGCCTGGGTTACTGATAAATCTTCGTTCATTTTCTTTTATAAGAACTGTTAACAAGAAATCAGTTGACTGTTCCTTTCAATTCAAAATTAAAAGCGCTGCCAACTTTTATATTTGAAACTGTCCATTTCTCCTCCAATTAATTTTTGATTGAAGATGATTTATGTTGGCTATTCCTATTTAGATATGCAACAGTTGGCATGATATAAATTGAAATAGATTGAAATTTCTATTTTTACCTGGCATATTACTTTATGTTGCCAGGCCTGATTTTAAGATTAAATTTGTCAAAAATTAAAAAAAGTAAAAGTTAAACAAGCAAATAAATTTGTTGTACATTCAAAATGGTCTTTACTGTAGTAAAATACATTTATTGTAATGGCTTATTTTGAAAGCGACTTGTAAAATGAAGCTGTTAATTGTATATATTCCAAACAGTTGACTTATAACCATTTATTGAAATGTATCCATAAGAACAGTGTTAGAATAATCGAGTGATTTTTTAAACACTGGTAATGTTGCCAAATGTAAATGTACTGATAATCTTACTGTTGTTAAGGTGCGAATCCACAATGAGAATATCATGAGATTTTTGTCTCATGCAATAAAAATCACAGGATAACTTCAACTTCATTGTGGAAATAGGTCTGAAATACATGATATACTAGAGATAATCTTGCAAAACAATGTGTCATGAGAGTTTTATTTCTTTTTCAAGTTTCAAAGTATAAACATGATAAATTGCGAATCTCACATGAGACATTTATTTCACTCACTGCATATGAGTTTCGCTATTGTATCATGAGATAATCATTTGTGTTTTCCACAAAAATTAGTTCTGCAAGTGAAAACAAAGGTTTAAAAAGAAAAGAATGCACTGTTAACCGAATAAGAACCATGATACTGCAGTTAATTGAATTATATGAATCCTAATTTCTAAAATTAATTTTGGAAATCGGCTATGGATAAAATTTCCAATAAGTTTGGAGCTCATCCAGCTCAAGAAGTGAAGGATAAAATACATAACCTTTGTTGCCAATTCCAGAGCATCAACAGAAAATGAAAACACCAAAAGTGGCCAAGCACTGACAATTTTAAAGTCGAATGGGAATTTTATGATGCCTTAAAATTCATAGGCACACCAATATTTAGTAATGAAACAACAGTGGATTCAGTGGTAAGTTTAATGATACATTTTTTTATATATATTTATATTGCCATGGAATTTCTCCTTTCTGGTGGAAATATTGTGTAAATTCCAGTTATACTATTTTTGCATCCAAATTTCTGCAAAGGTTAGGAGAAACTTTTAGATTCACTAGGCCCTGAGTGTCTTGTTTCCATTCTCCTGGTTGTATTGTGCTATTTTCGTGATCTTCCACATCAAAATTACCATACGGAGCGTAAAGTCTTTTAAAGCGTGTTATTAAAAAATTATGTAACACATATTGCAGATACAATAAGGATCACTTTTTCAGATTCTAATTCAATTGCACGAAATCAAGCTGATGCTAAACCAAAAGCATTCTCAATTATTCGGCATGCCTGTGATAGCCTGTAGTTGAATATTCATTGTTCACCATGCAGATTTCTAAATGCATATGGTTTCATAATTAACGTGACCAGATTTTTTAAATGCCAAAGCAGGACATTACCAATAGTGCTAGTATCTTTACGAGTAAATAATTCTAGGGGGTCTATAAAATAAAAAAACGTTTATTAAGGTTTTTATATAATTTTAACGACGATAAATATTACATTTATTTCCATTTTCATTTACTTCACATAAGAGTATTTTTCATTAGAATGAATTTTTTTGGTTAATCTATGATTATCACGTAGTATATTAGAAAACTCCTCGCAAGTGTAGTTTAAGTTTATCTTGACTGCTGCTACTGCCGTCAAAGTTTCGATGCTTAATCTTGACTTTTCATTGCTCCAAAAATCATTTATTATTGAAAAGACTCTTTCCACAGTTGCATTCGTTCCTGGTAAACAAAGTGCCGCTTCAATTAACAATTTCAAATTGGTCCTGGAAATCTGTTCATTTTGCAAGTGTTTACTTATTTCCACCCACCACATATATATTTCCACGTTGTTTTCTTGCCATTCCTTTAATTTCTCTCCTGTGCAATATATGTTGACTCTCCTAACTTCATCAAAAAGTTCATTATCATTTATGGATACTTTGTGGTTTTGTGCCATATATAGAACTGCTTTTGTAACATCCTCCCATTCGATCTTGTTTTTTAATAACACCCATTTAAAAATATTTAATTCGTTAAAATTTTCCGTCCATTTTTGGAGATAAGACAATTTTTATAAAAACTTCTAATTTCCTTAACAAATGTGACCTTAATTCCTGGATTTTCTTCTTCAATTCTGTTCAGTTTATGAGTCAACATTAACGGAATAAAATCATCTTTATATCTTGCTTCTATCTGATCCATTAAATCATCTATAGCAAATTTTACCTCCACAGCAGACACTTTCGATTTCTCTATTTTCTCAACAGTTTTGTGAAATACAGCTGCTTGACTGTGAACGAAATATAACGTAATTTCTGACAAGTCGTTTAAGAAGAAATCTTTTAATATTTTTGGACATTTATCGATGCTCAAAAAGTAAGAACGTAAAGGTTCAAACAACTGAATAATGCGTTCAATCGCTGGTTTAAGTGACAACCATCTTACTTTTGAATATCCCAAAAGTTTTTTATACTCTGTTTCTGCCTCTTCGCAAAATTCTTTGAGACTGGCAACCCTGACTGTAAATCTGTGGAAGTATAAATAAATTTGAGGAATTATTAATTCTACATCAATATTCATCAAACTGGATGCAGTATTGATTGCGCTAGATAAAATATGAGCGTTACAGCCAATTCCAATTATATTTTTATTTAGAAGCTGCATTAATCGTTTGTGGACGTTATTTTCACCTTTCCTATTAAGCCCGCCAAAATTCGTGTTAGTGTTGTCCGCAGATAACGCAAGTACTTTTGAACACAAATTGTGACAATTTATTTTCTCTTGAATGTAGGTGGATAAGAGTTCTGATGTTTCTCCTGGAATAGACCCCAAACTCAAAAGTTTCGTATGTATTCCAGTTTCGAAGCTAAAATATCGTATCAAAATAGGATACATCTTTATTTCATTATGATTTGAAGCATCACACAGAATGGTAACAAACTTCGTATTATTCAAGTCTCGTTGCAATAAGTCAAATGCATAATGTTCGAAAACATTAACGACTATAGCTTCACACTTTGTTCGTGCGCAAGAAAAATTACTGTCAAAGAGTTTACGCAAAATTTTTGAGGTGCAATCCATGCTACGAAAACTATGATTATGGCAAATTGCGTGATAAGCAAAAGTACCTTCTGACACTGCCAGTTTCTTGTTATCCGATCCAAAAGTCACTTTTCGCATATAATCCGTAACTTTAGATGATGAAGCAGCTGCATCAAGGCAAGATTTATGCTTATCGGAATTGCAATGTTTTGTTACGGCTGTCCTACCACTGTTGGCGATACTAAATTCAGCCCGGCAAAGTGTACATTTAACAAACGTGTCGTCATTTTGCCTCGCTTGAATAAGGATTGGAAAATCCTTTTTTAAACTGTCGTTCAAGTGGCTTTTTCGTCTTTTAAACATTATCGTAAATGCAAACAGCGTCTGCAAGTAATAAGAAATAATAAATAAACCAGGTCATAGGTATAGGTAGGTAAGGTACCTAAGCAAGCAAAAAGCAAAATATAATATGCATACATACCTCTAACCAATAAGGGCGCAGAAAATAGAAACGGTATCAACTTTGCAAAAGAACGCTTCGACAAATCAATTTACTTAATTTTAATTAGGTACGTGGTAGACAATACAATGGATAACAATAACATTGCATATTTGAAATATGCAATGTTATTGTTCAGAGTTCAGACGGAGCGCAAGCGCGAACCGCGCACATGCCCAGAATCCAGATACTCACAGATAGTAATAGTTTGGATAGAGCGTAAGTATGCGAAGCAGCACGATGAAGTAATTCCATAAACAGTCGAGAAATATCAAGCTAATAAAGCTGTGAAACCGCTAAATTAGTTTGTACCTATTTATTTGTCCAAAGCAGTACAATAAAGTACAACTCAAGGAAAACAGTACCAAAGTCGTACGTGAAAAATGGGCAGTACAAATTCTCTCAAGACAGTACTGTACTGCTAAATGCAGTACGCCTGGTCACCTTATTCATAATGTATGGTTTCATGGCAAAACGTCATAAGCTTCGATAGCAAAGGGAACTGGCTTAGTTCGGGCTGGTAGTGGTCTAGGTTTTGGAAGACTTAAACTATCATTAGCAAGTTTATTTGACAAGGAGCAGCCATTAACACCCCCCCCCCCCCCCCCCCAATCAGAAATTCGTCCAAAAGTTCCAACATTAATGTATTTAAATTTGTATTCTGCGTCAGCCAATGCCATTAAGACTACACTATGTGTGCCTTTGTAATGATGGTATATACTTCCATTTCCACTTATAGGTACTTTAATGACAACGTGTTTGCCGTCCAGTGCGCCTATGCAATTTGGGAAATTCCATTTTTCTTCAAACTGTTGTGAAATTTGCAGCCATTCTTGCTTTCTGCTTGGCATCTGTAAAAATAAAATGAAGATTAATATAGCAAGCTCCAAATAAGATGGCGAGCGGTGGGAGTAAGTTCGCGCAGCATTAGAAATAGCGGGAAACTTTGTATTTGGTTTTACATAAAGTTGCAAGTGGGTAAGTAAGTAGGCGTGCGCGTTTTTAAAAAACGACTACGGCGCATCGCCACCGCTCGCTATCTTATTTAGCACTTGCTATATTAAATTTAATTATTTATTGAATATGGTTAATAGTGCATACTATGTATTTGTTTTTAGAGTAACGAACCAGAAGCACTAACCGAACACCTACACGAAACCTTTAGAGAGCGAAGACTCCCTTCTACAAGATATAAATCTGGACAACACTTCAAGCACATCACGTTGTAACACACCGCTTTCAACGTCATGTGAAGTCACATGACCGAAGAAGTGCATCCAGAACTTCTTCAGTAAAACTAAGATTAAAAAAGAATAAAGAGCAAGAGAAACAAACTTGACCAATGTCTTAGTGTTATGTCAAAGTCAGCAGACTCTTTTGAAATATTTGGAGATTATGTGGCTGAGAACTGCGCAATTAGAGCTCTAAAACTCCAGACCTACAGTTCTGGGCGAAGCGGGAAATACAGCGAATTCTCTTAAAAATGAACGACAACTATGAGCTTAAATTACGGCAAAATACAATTCCGTCATCACAGCACTTTCGCCTACTTCAAAATGTAAAATAATAATTTAATAAAAATATGTTTCATATACTTACTTGTAGATATTCTTCTTTTAGAATATTGTAAATTGCAAGAACACACTTTTGGTACAATTCGCGAAATAGTACATATAGGTATGCGAAACAATGCATTAGGGAATGGTATCTGTCTCATAAAAAAATGGTTCCTCCAAACTTGAGGCCAAAGAGTTAGATTGTATCTACCAGCAGTAGCCAAAAAACGAAGAGCAACAGCTACTGGAATTGCATCTCGTATGTGTGTGTTTTGTTTTTCGATTGAAAACTTTATTTTGTCCAGTAAATAACGAAAATCAGCGGCGGACATTCGAACAAAGTTCTTATAACATTCCTTATCTTCTCATTCTAATTCTTCTAATAATGTTTCCATTATATTATTCTTTTCACTCCTTTTAATTCAATCTCTCACCCAGTATCTGTGAGACCTTTACGTTTCTGTACGGGATTTAACGGTAAGGTAATAATAATAAGTTGCAGCCTTTCTTCTAGCCCTTTTTGTTGATATCTTTTTATAAACTCACTCTGCAACACAAATTTTTGTTTCTAGTTACAAAACATTGAAAACTGGAAACAGTGCATTCAGAGACACCTTATATCATGAGAGAAATATTTCTGAACTCTGGTGTTTCACAGAAATACCTCATGTTTGTGAAAACACATCTCTGAGATAAATTTCTCTTTCTACCACCCCCAATACATCTCTCAGTTCCACTCTGTTAGTCTTATCTCCTCAATAAAAGCCACTATCTTCTTCAGGAGAAGCTTGAGTAGGATCCGAATAGATCTCTTCTAAAGTGTTTCTGTCTCAGTTGCTTCAGATCCTCACAAGTGCATATTACATGAATGCAAGTTTCCTCCTGTTTTTCAAATTTCCTACACAAGGGCTCGCCAACCAAGCCCATACTGTACAGATGATTCCTTAATGGAGAATGCCCAGTTGTTAACCCGGTAATAATAATTTTTTTTTTTTATTACGGATCAAGTTGGCTGGAAACCTAGGGTCCAGCTCCCTTAGTAGTGTTTTAGTATGGAGTTGGCCTTCCGTTAGCCTCCATTTCTTTTTATGTTCTCTTTCTAGCCATAACCAGATCTCCCATTTAGCGGAATCCTTAGCGATTCCATATACGGGTTCTGGTCCTATGAAGTTCCTATTAATAGCTTCCTTGACCAGTTCGTCGGTTATCTCATTGCCTTTACAAGCCTCTACAGTCCAACTCTTCCTAAATTTTCGCGCACATATGCGCATGCGTCCCCGACGTTTTATTATGTGAATCGTAATGAATAATAACAATATGAATAGTAAAAACATTTGTATGTGTGTTAGGTGTGGAAAACAACTTTCTAGTTTGTATTATTTGAGACGACATGTAAAAAAAAATATCCAAACGACAATAACCTGTTGCCATCCAAAGTGGCTGAAAATTTCAAATATAAATGCCGTAAATGTAACAACTTTTTTAACAATATTTACAAATTGAATCATCATAATAAGAAGCAACACAAACTGCAACAAGAAAACCAAGGAAATGGCAAAAAAAGTGTCCATTATGTGATAAGCTTTATTCTACTAAAGTAGATATAATTAAGCATTTTAATGGGCTACATAATTTGAACATTGAATTCAAGAATATGGACTTTTCTTCACGCGAAGAATTCCATAAATGGCTATGTAATTTTGAAAAGCAAACAGTTGCTAAATTTATATTAGAGAAAACGGTAGAGTCGAAGCATATACGGACACTAGAATATTTATGTCACAGTACTGGCCATGTTTAATAATAATAAAACTTTTCCACGCAGCTGTTACTTTTTTGTTTTATTTTTTTCCTACATAAATTTTTATACTTCTTCATTATCATAAGTAAGTAATGCACATTCCACAGAACACTTACATTGCATTCTTTTAGATATTATTGCTATTTTTTGTGTGTTGCCTTCTTATTGTGATGATTAAAATTGTAAATATTATTATAAAAGTAATTACATTCATTGCAATTACATATATTTAAAATTTTCAGCCACTTTGGACGGCACTGAAAGTAATACGTTAGGTTTTTCGTTGGGACAAAATTTTTTTACGTGTCGCAAATTACACAAATTAGAAAATTGTTTTACACAACTAATACACATACAAATGTTACTACTCATATTGTTATTATTCATTACTTTTCATATTATTATTATTATTATTCATTACGATTCATATATAATAAATTATCGGGGACATATGTGCGTGAAAAATTGGAAAGAGTTGGCCTCTAGAGGCTTGTAGGATAATTTGGGAAGCAGTGCTGCCGTTTTAGTACAATTGTACTGAATTTAGTACATTTTAGATATGTAGAGTACATAAGTACATTTTGGGGTCAATTTACCCCTATTTAGTACATTTCTAAGATATTGCCATAATAAAAATATAAAAGATATATTTTTTTAATTTTATTAATCTGTACAAGAACTCAGCAAAATATAGAATCCTCGCTATCTACCGTTCAAGAGTACATATATGTATACCGTCTGGAAATGTGGTGACCGAACGACACTGCTGCGCAAGACGCGTCCCCGTCAACTTAACTTCCCCGATATGTTTATTCAATGTATAGTATAACATTTGATTGGATAAGTAGGTGGTATACACAGATGTATTGCGTATGTACTCGTATTTCAACACACACACCTATTGATAGATCAGAAGTAGGTGTGTTATACACATACGTATTGCGTATATACTCTTATTTCAACACAGACACGCCTGGTGTACTGGTGTGGTATCGTTTACCTCTCCGACGTTCTCTCACCCCATTTCCATACGGTATAGTGTCGGTTTTTTGGTATATTCATTATAATTAAATATAATTTCATAATGGTAAACCCCTAAACTAATTTTTATGTATAACTATTTAGGATTAACTCATCTCATGAGTCATTAATAGAGACTGGAGAATGTTATGTGAATTGCCAAAACATACTTCTAACAAAGATTTAGGTTTGAAAGAATTAGTGTACGTACTTAGATACAAAAATGTTCTTAGTGAAAAAACTATTTCCAACTTTTATGTATTTCTAGAAAATATATCATATTTATCGGACGGTAGTGCAAGCGCCGAACGTGTATTTTTATCATCAAATTTAATTAAAAGAAGGAACTGTTTAGAAATATGCACATACCACAATTTACTACTAACCAAGGAAATTATGGATACCACAACTTGTGAATGGGAACCACCTTCTGACATGTTAAAAATAAAAGAATTATCTTCAACAATTTTATAAATTGTTTGGGTTTCATTTTTTGGATGTGTTCAGGTGTATCTATACTCTATTTTTAAAGTAGAGAGACGAATTTCTGAACAGACCACTTCGACAGTGAAATCTCACTTAAAAATCTACTTTACTACTACTACTACTCTACTTTAAAAATAGAGTATAGTTACTTATGTTAAATGTAGAAATTATAATTCAGTTGACAACAATGCGATGTTTTTTTATTATATTTTTATCGTTTTTGTTAAATATGAAAATAGATTACTTCTACGAAGTTATATGCCCACTCTTCATAGAATAATTGAAAAATTATATTAAAATATTATGGTTTGCCAATTCCTTTTTCTTTAGAGAAGCAAGATTTTCAATTCCTACAGTTGGCTGCAAAACAAAAACTAAAGTTTAGTACATTTTCATACTTTTGTTTAGTACATTTGAAAAATTTGTTCCGGCAACCCTGTTGGGAAGAGTTGGACCCTATGGCTTGTCTCAAAAAGAGAGAGACAACTTTCTGAACAACCTACAATGACCGTTAATTTTCATTGGTTGAAAGTAAGTAATGATGTGGTTTGGGATGGGGGTTCGTTCGGAAAGTTTTCTCTCTTTTTGAGACAAGTCATAGAGACTTGTGATTAGGTGTCACTACTCGTCAGGAACAAACTTCCTGGCCCTGAGGGGTAAAGAGAGCGCCGCGTGTCATGTAAATAAATATACCACTCATGGTCCATTGCGCATTTGTCCGGAGTTCGAAATAAAAGGAGATAGAATTTAGGCAACCCAGTCATTGCCGTTGTAAAAACATTTTAGTGATTAGTGATTACAGGTAGGTTTACTGTTTATTTATATACATGTGTCGTTTTTTCAGTTCCGTTGATTATTGAGATATTTCCACGTTATATTGTGTTTATTGTAGTTTAAAATAAATTAATTGTATTTTACTCTAAATATTTTATGTTATATGACTGTGCCGATGTGTGCATATGATTTAATATATATAATTTTTCTTTAATAATTGTATTTAATATAAGTTTCGACTTCAAAATAATAAAACTCTTATTTAGTATCGCGTGCCCGTTTTTCTTATAATTCCGGGGAAAATAATAAAAACTCTATTTTACTAATTAAAATTGTTGTAATAGCAAACGAGAGAAAAATTTAAGTTGAAGTGCAAACAAACCTTATTTTACATTTATTGGGTTTGTTTTTAAGAACAAAAATGAATTGGTGTTTGCCAATATTTAAATATCAAGAAAGTGTTTTAAAATTAAATGTTCAAAGATATATTTTCATGAGATTTTGAAACGAGTAGAAGTACATCTAACTGAAATACTTATGTTAGCTTTATAGATACAGTTCATAAAGTAACGAGCCATCGAAAAAAATCATAATTGGAGTAGATTGTGAAATTGGGTTGGTACTTTAGCCACTTCCACATAATGACACATTACTTGATGCTTGAGTTTCATTTCGTTTCATTGTAAAAAAAGGTTATGGCATTTAAATGATACTACAACATAAAAGAAAACAAAGAATTTATTTAATATCGAAATCATAATCAAAATTTACATATAGCTACAGAAGTTGTTGAAAATGTTGTCCATTTACATCTAAATAAATTTAATTTTCTTAATAAGAGTTTTGAAAAATTTGACAAACTTATAGTTTCAAATAATACATGTCATTATGTGGAAGTGGCTAAAGTACCAACCCAATTTCACAATCTACTCCAATAATGAATTTTTTCGATGGCTCGTTATAAGTTTTCAGTTCGTACTGCCCAAGTGTGAACCGCAAATTGTACTTTATCTCTTTCTAACACATGAATACGCGCTGTAATACTACACACGTTTTTCATTTTAAGTTAAGACGTAGGTGTTTGAAATATTATAAGTTATAAGTAGAGACTGGAAAATATGCACTAAAAAGTTTGCCAAATATGCATGCAATATGCACTTAAAAAATCCCTAAATATGCACATACAATATGCAATATGCACTTATGATATGCATTTATTTATTATGTTTTAGGAAATTAAAATTTATTTGTCGTATTTACAAATTGTATATTTATTTATTACAATAAATTGTCGTATTTACAAATTATATATTTATTTATTACAATAAATAACCATATATTTCTATAAATTTTCCATAGTTAAATTATGTCTACGATCTGTAAGTATATGTTTATATTGGGAAAATGTTCTTTCAACATCGCAAGATGTGATCGGTGCATTCTTAAAACTAGGTATTAATGAGGGGCTTATATTAATGTCTTCATTAAAATTGCCATTAATTACATTATTTATAGATTTTAATGTAACAAAACCTCCATTTTTGCTTAGAATTGCGGCTAATTTTTCTTTAATTCTTTTTCCAGTCAATCCGTTGACTTTTCCAATTTTCTCTTCAATATCATTTACAATGCCAACACCATCATTTAAAGATAAATTTCTATCTTCTAATCTAGTAATTGCCTGCTCAATTATCGCAAAATTAGATTTAATATATGATAGCTGATTTTGTATTGTCGAATTATTGAAAATTACGTTACACTTTTCTATGGCAAGACTGGTTGCTGAATCAAATTGAGTTACAACAATTTTGATGCCTTCGTAATTATCGGCAAGAAACACAGCACATTTAAGCCATGTTCCCCATGTTGTTAAGATAGGTTCTGGTGGCAATGGAATGCCGGGAAGCATTTCGTTATATAATTGCACTCGTAAGGGCGCTTTTAAAAATACTTTTTTTTATATTACTAGGTAATTAAATTATTTACTTCTGGAAACTCTAATCTGACTTTTTCAGCAACCCTATTTAAACCATGAGCCAAACAAGTACAATGGATTAAATTGGGAGAAAAAATTTTCAGACTTTGAGCTGATTTTAACATATACGAAGCGGCGCCAGTTACCATTAACAGAAATTTTTCAAAAGGTACTTTGTCGGACAAAAAGAAATTCGCTAAGGACTCATTAATAAACCTGGCTATGGTAACATGATTTGTTTGTCTAAATTACCTACATTAATTAAATGTCTTTTAGATTGAGTTGAACCATTTAAGGTTCCAATAATCAAATTAGCAACCTGACGGCCCTTCGTGTCTGCTGTTTCATCAACAGAGACCCAAAGATTTTGGTTTTCAACTCCTTTCTAATACCATCGGTAACATCTTCATAAATTTCGTTGATGTATTTCTTGCGTAGAGTTGAGGAACTGGGAACATCGACTTTGCAATAAGTTTTCAGGAATTCTTGAAATATCGGACTGTCCAATCTATGTAAAGGAATATTACAACCCACAAAAAGATTACACAAATCTTTGGAAAATGCTTCTTGTGGATTCTTCGAATTATTGAGAAAACTTTCCTCCAAAAGTTGCTTCCGCGGTTTATTCAAATTTTCAGAAACCCTGTTCTGATAAAATGTTGTGTTCAAATGTTGCACTACTTGAAATTTCTTCTGGCAGGTAATCTGTGTAACAAATATATATTTTTAACATTCAGTTATAATAATTATTATTAATTACTATATTACTACAAAAACTAGAAAAATAAATTGTCTGGTTTTGTAAAGTTCTCCAGTTGTTTAAATTTGATTGATTTTAGCTATTTTGGTGTTTATGACAAAGAAATATTACAAAGATATATTAGCTTTAAATAACATAAAATTAAACATATCTAATAATAATTTATTATGAAATTGTTTCATTATATTTATGAACACAAAAAAAAATTCTCATAATTGTAGAACTTGTTATTGACAAAATATTTCAAAATTCAACTTACCCTTTTGTCGCAGAGTGTGCACAAAACACTTTCTTCGTCGATAATTTTTAGTGCACTGCAGTCACTTATCCAATTTTTTATTAGAGTTGACTTCGCTTTAGCTATCTTCGGCATTTTCAAAAATTTTTAATTCACTTTTGTTTCACCAAATAGCACAGACCTTAACACGTTTACGAATGAACAAACTATGAAGGAAATTATTTCTTTTTCTTATATTGATATTAGTCGTACGGTATAATATACCTGCATTAATACCTACATTCAGTGGCGGCTAGCGCATAAGCGCTGCAGTGCTGCAGAGCTTCCAAAAAATTGGGCGGGCGAACCTGTATTAGTTATAACTAGTTTTCTTTTACATAATTTTTCCGACATTTCTGATGTTTATAAAAGCGTAACATATTGTTATGAAAATTCTCCCCCTGTATATAAAAAAATTTGCATATTTTTCTACATCACCTGTAGAGGACATCAAACCCTACAATTTGACACCTCAATCATCAAATCCGACAAGTAGAAGCCGAGATATTCGCTTCCGAAATTCCAAATAATATTCAATAGGCGACCAGTGGAATAACCAACCTAATTCGCGCGAACGCTCACTTGTTCCTTATCTGGTCCACACGAGCGTGCGCTCAGAGCTCTGTCAAACACCCGCGCGCACCCCGCTACCCCCGCGAGTGTCTAAAATCAATGCGTCATTTTAGCAGGCCTTGTCTATGCATTAAATGCAGCGAAATGCAGTGCATTTATTCGAGCGCGGAAGGCGATATGATTCGGTATACGATAGGTCCAACTCGCAACGGGCCATAGGCAACAATATACGTATGGAACGTAATGCGGTGGGCAACGTGTGTACGATGCCTATATTGAGTGACTTTCTTAAAATTTAAATTTATTTTGCAGAATTATTGATTTTTTTACTTTTATCTTTTAGAAAACGTTTTTTTATTACTTAAAATTACTTTATATGAAAAATAGTATACCATAAAAATGTAAACAAAGACAGGATACATTGAAACGAATATTCATTCAATTGTATTGTCATGAAATTGAATTTGTCAATCGTTGTTAAATTTGTTAGAATGAATAGATATTTATATTTATCGGAAAATACTAATACTTAAAGCAAACAAATAAGGTGTAGTGTTTTGTTATAGGAATGAGGAATGTATAATATCCATTTCTTCCTGCATATTGATTATGCAGCTGATGCTTTCGTAATATGCTCATATTTGTATTTCTACTATTATCGTGATGTTATTATAATACAGATATCAAAATCTCACGTAATATTTCCATCAGCCTTTTATTAACAATAAACAAGTAAAGTACAACTTCGTAGGTCGACAAACGCTCCAGTCTTCATTATCACTGTATTATACATGAACTGTAGGCTTAGTTTTTCGTAGAAATTGAAGTACGTGTCTGTTGCTTTGTAAAATTATAATAAGGGTAGGGGTTAATTTTATTCTGGCATTTTTAAAAATGCAGAGATCAGTTTTGCGACAGCATTCAGCTAATTACAATCTAAAATAAGCAACATTGTAACGTATTTTGGAATTGTGAATATCCGTAGGTAATAAAAAAAAGGAAGTATAGTTTAATTACAACTGTAGCTTCCTCCTGGTTTGAAGGAAGTCGGTATGTATCGACCGAAGTATAAGTTGAAATAATACAAATATGAGCATATTACGAAAGCATCAGCTGCATAATCAATATGCAGGAAGAAATGGATATTATACATTCCTATAACAAAACACCTTATTTGTTTGCTTTAAGTATTAGTATTTTCCGATAAATATAAATATCTATTCATTCTAACAAATTTAACAACGATTGACAAATTCAATTTCATGACAATACAATTGAATGAATATTCGTTTCAATGTATATTGTCTTTGTTTACACTTTTATGGTATACTATTTTTCATATAAAGTAATTTTAAGTAATAAAAAAGCAATAACGTTTTCTAAAAGATAAAAGTAAAAAAATCAATAATTCTGCAAAATAAATTTAAATTTTAAGAAAGTCACTCAATATAGGCATCGTACACACGTTGCCACACCGCATTACGTTCCATACGTATATTGTTGCCTATGGCCCGTTGCGAGTTGGACCTATCGGTATTTAATATTTTCGCGACTATTTTTACGGTGCGGCGAGTTTAACGTAAAAACAATAATATTAGAGACTCTTATTTTTTTGTGTGACAATTGTCAATCGTTCCAGAAATCCATTACTTCAGTGCGGAAGGCGAAGAAAGCACGATAAGATCGATGGGAGACAACCTCTTACTGCCCGTGCAAGGTAAATTTTTTTGTAAAACTTGCAGAACACCTTAAAATTTTTAGCACGAGCCGCCACTGCCTACATTTCTGAAAAGGATTTCTTACGTAAGTTCTAATTGCCCTGTAAACCGATTATCAGTACAGTTAAATCCTATTTTTGGGAAAGTCCCTCTCATTATTAATGAGATGGACTTTTAATGAGTCATTAATGCAAGGAATGCTCACGTTTACACAAACAAATTAAATATCTTTAAATATCAGATTTTATTATGGTTCTTATGAAAATGGCGAATATATGCATAAATATGCAAAATAATTATGAAATATGTATGTGCATATGCAGTTATGGTAAAGTGTCCAAATATGCATTATATGCACTAAAAAAAATGGTAAAAACGTATTCTGAGGGTGGAAAATGGATAAGTACACAGTATAGAAGGAATATACCAAAAAACAACAAATATGCATTTTGCATAAAATCCAGTCTCTAGTTATAAGTTATTAAATAAGAAGGATAGGTTGTCTAGAGATAGTCTTATGCTATGGTCTTATGATATACGACTAGTTGTCAAATTATTTCAATATTGTTGTTTATTGACTTTGTTTCCTTCTAGGTTAAGCATTCTTCTAATTTGAATATTTAGTTTATCAAAAATTACAAAATCTGTTCTTTTGAGAACAATACTGATAATAAATAGTAATATCAATTAGTGGCAATAAGTACGAAATTGTTTGATTATCACTTTGACATTTCTAACCTATTTATTTTACAGAATATTTCTTAGATGCCTGGTAAACCTCTGGGTACTCGAGCTCAACAGCTTGTATTCAATCTTACAGCGTATTTTGAACGGGAAAAAGAGAATGGTGGACTATTTATGTCCATCGACCTTGTTCATGAGGTAATTCACATAATCAGTTAGATAAGGCAGTGTTATAAAATAAGTTATTTTCGAGGGTAGCAGAAGCCCTTAATATTTCTGGTAGAACGGTCTACACTATTAAACATCGTAGGGTTCAGAATCCAGTCTTATCGTCTCCTGGCAAAAAAAAGGTCTTGTAATAAGCCAAAAACTAAGGACTTACCAGAGGCAACTAAAATGGAAGTTCAAAATACTGTTTATGACATGTATAAAGAAAGTATGTTTTTAATATATTGTAAACATTTATTACACGTTCAAAATTTTTCAGAAGAACATCTTACCTTAAAAACTCTAAGCAATGTTTTGGCTATGAAAGAATTTGTTCATACAAGTACAACTACTTTAGCAATATTGCTTAAAGATATTGGTTTTAAATATAAGAAAGAGTGTAACAGGAGAGCGCTCACAGAGAAATTAAATATAGTCTACATGAGAAAAGTGTTTTTAAGGGAATATATGATAAACTTAAATTCAACTTCATGTCAGGTCGTGTTCCGTGATGAAACTTGGATTTTTTCGAATGGGAATAGAATGAAATCCTGGCAAAATAATAATATAAAAAGTGTTTGGAAACCCAAAGGCTATGATGGTAAACGGTTTATTATTATACATGCTGGCACAGAAAATGGCTTCATTAAAGGAACTAGTCTGATTTTCCATCAAAAACAATCACTGGTGATTACCATGGAGAAATGAATGGGGACTCCAATGGGTAAATGATCAATGGGTAAAATAAAAATAATCTAACCTATTATTATTGTTATAGCAATAATAGTACTACTTGTAGTCTCTCGATGTGTATCTTCGCTGCGTGTCCCCAGACCGGAGCGGCGTACGTCATTCTTGGTCTAACAGCGGATTTATAAATCAACGTGCGAAGTCGCAGGTTTAATTTATTCTTGCTGTGTAGAAGCGGGTACAGTTGAATCATCGCCGAAATGCCGCGGTTCGTCATCTCCTTGGTGTGTTCTCTCCACGTTAGTCTCCGATCCAGAGTCACGCCGAGATACTTGGTGCTCTTCTGCCAAGGAATGTCGGTCTCGAATATCTGTAACCTAGGTAATTCATTAGAAGTTGGTGATTTGTTAAAATAAATAGCAGCACTCTTAGTAGGATTAATAGTGATTCTCCAGGTGGAGAACCACTCTTCCAGAAGTTCAATTGACTCCTGCAGCTTCGCCACGGCACGGAGAGGACTCCGTGAGCGTGTGAAGACAGCAGTGTCGTCTGCATAGAGTGCCAGATGGATATCTGGAGGGAGTTTGGGGATGTCGTGTGTGTAAAGGTTATATAGAGTTGGAGAAAGCACGGATCCCTGGGGAACCCCTGCGAGGATCGGTCTTGGACGTGACTTGGACTTTTTGAACTTGACTTGGAAGGATCGGTTCGCTAGGTAGGAATTAATGATCTGAACAAGGGAATTGGTATATTGGAAGTGATGAGTTTGTGGAGGAGGCCCTCGTGCCAGACGCGGTCGAACGCCTGCGCCACGTCCAGGAAGAGGGCGGTCGTGGTGTGTCTTCGGTTAAATCCCTCTGTGACGAAGTCGACGAGGCGATGTAGCTGGTGAGTTGTCGAGTGCGTCGGTCGGAAACCAAACTGCTCGTCCTGGATGGTATTTCTTTCTTCAAGTTCTTCTGACAACCTGGAGAGAATGACTCTTTCGTAGATTTTCCCCAATCCTGGCAACAGACTGATGGGGCGGTAGTTTTGAGGAAACCCGGGGTCTAGGTTCTTTTTCCTGATCATTATAATCTCTGCCTTCCTCCAGGTCGTGGGGAAGTGGCGGAGTCGAAGGCAGGCGTTGATAATGTTCGTCAGGAACATTATACCTTTGTGCGGCATGGCTTTCAGCGCGGCATTTGTGATCTTGTCGTGGCCTGGCGCTTTCTTTTTCTTTAGTTTTTTGATCAGGAGTTTGATTTCCTCCGGAGTGGCGGGCCTTATCGGTGTTTCGTCCAGGTCCTCCAGGTGTCTTCTTGTGGAATTCTCGACTTCTTCGATGTGGTCCAGGTCGGCGTTCTCGAACCTTGGTTGGAAGGAGTCCTCCAGGTGGTCAGCAAAGGCCTCTGCCTTGTCTAGGTCGGAGAAAACCATGCCGTTTTGTCCGTGGATCGGTGGGACCACCGGGATGTGTCTTCTGTCCAATGCCTTCTTGAACTGCCATATCTTGGCATATTCCTCCAGCGATTCCAATCTGGATGTCCATCTATCGTTTCTATATTCACTCAGTCTGTGCCGGATCTCCACCTGCTGGCGGTTTGCCAGTCTGCGGTCCTCCGGGTTGCCAGTTCTTGCGAATCTTCTTCTGGTGGCGTTTTTCCTACGTATAAGCTCCTGGATCTCAGCCGGTATGGCGTCGGGGTGCCGTATCCTCCTCACGTGGTGCTCTGCAAAGCGGATGGATTGCTGGAGAGAGCTGGTGAAGACCTGGATGGAGTGCTCAATTTCTTGAGTGGAGTGTAAGGGAGTGATGTGAGGAAGGTTCTGGGAGAGGTTTTCAGTAAATGCTGGCCAGGACATGACGATGGCTGTGGGTTCAGGTTCTTTAAATTCTTCTCCAAGCTCTATGAGGATGGGGTTGTGATCCGAGTCTAGCTCGTAGAGGGAGGTGATGGTGTGATGGAAAGGAATGTTCTTGGCGATCATAATGTCCAGGACGTCGGGTGCCTCAACAGGGCCGAAGTGCGTAGGTTCCGTGGGACCGTCGACGATGATGTCGTGTTCCAGCATGTATCTGTGCAGACGAGCGCCAGCGGGATTCTGGACTCGAGCGTTCCATGCTCGGTGTTTGGAGTTCCAATCACCGGCGAGTATTCTCGGAGCGTTACCGTCCAGCAGCTGGTCCAACTCCTGGAAATCTAGTGCGGCTCTAGGTGGTTTGTACACAGATACGATATTCAGTGGTCCCGACGACGTGAACACCACAACCCCCGTGGTTTCAAGACGTGCGGTTACTGGAGTTATGTACTGGTGATGGGGGATGAAATTTCGGACAAAAACGGCAGTACCTCCACCAGGTCCGTGGAGTCTGTCATTACGGTACGCTGTGTAACCTGGAACCCGCAGGTTGTGTCCAGCGCGTAGGAATGTCTCTTGAAGTAGGATGACGTCTGCAGCGTATCTTCGTGCGAATTCCGAAAGGGAAAGTTGTTTGTGTAATACCGACTCGGCATTCCACGCAGCTATCTTGAGAGACCTAGGAAGATTTAGTTGTTGGTCCATTGGTGATTGAAGAGGTTACAAATCTCTTGTGTATATCCAAGGATGATGCCCATGGCTTCCTCGTTGGATTGCACGTTAGAAAGGCTTGAGCCGATCTTGAAGACCAAGGATAACAAGCCAGCTATGTTATCCATGGTGAAGTTCTTATTAGATTACCCTTTGGTGGAGGGCGGGACACCTGGAGAAGATCTAGGTTGATTTTTGGGTTCGGTTGGAACTCGACTTCGAGGTTTTGGGGCTGGGATCGGCCTGGGTTGAATTACTGTTGAAGCAGTCGCAGAAGATGTGGAAGCGACACCTGGGGCAAAGTTCTTGATAGGCTTTCGCCTGTCAGGAAGCCCGGGGAAGTTTTCGGGACCTGGAGGTGGGATTGAAGTAGGCGGTGGCAAGGGTTTCTGCCGGGAGTTAGATGGTGTTGTCGTCGCCGCCCTAGCAAAGACATTATGTTCCGTCAAACGTCAATGACAAATGTATTCTGACAATTAGTTGAGTAGTGGGGGTGGACTTTTTTAAAAACGGCTTCTGCGCTCCCCCTCCTCGCGCCAACTTAATTGGCGATTGCTATAGAAATCTAAATTATACATCGAATTAATACATTCCCCATCTTCTTAGCCCAGATATAGTGCAAGAAAATAATTTTGGTAGGTATATCATTCTTAATGCAAACATTTTTTAACACTAAAGATCTGTTTCAATATCTATGCATTTCACTATTGATATCTGGCTTGAAATATTTCTTTTTAAATAAATGTTTGATTGAATATTATCATCAGTTTAAAATTATAAATAACATTTAAAATAATTTGTTCGAATATTAAAGTAATAATTTCCGCATAGTTTTCTTGGATAGAATATATTTATACAGAACTAGAAGAGAACCAATACTTTTGAACTATTAATGTTCCCACTTTACTTTACTCATTATTTTTATTTTATCTATGCATCTATATCTATGCGTTATGTATGTATATGCTTTCTTTGGTTATATTGCAAACATAGAAAAGAAAAGATAGAAAGGCATCTCCTTTTAATATTTTGTTACCGCGGTGCGCGCCATCTGTTGAAACGTGCGGAAAGTACTACTTAGCTATATATATATATATATATATATATATATATATATATATATATATATATATATATATATATGTATTTATTTTAATTCAAATTATATTTTTAGTGGTAAATAAAAAGAAATAGTATTTTCTCCTTCCGAGTTTTATTATAATCTTTTCAGAAAAGAGAAAGAGAAAGAACATACTATTTGTTTTTATTTACTACTACATTAGATTGAAGTTAACATTCATTATATTTTTTTGTTATATAATCTTAAAATAACATTACAATGTGAAATTACTTAAGAAATGCATTGAATAGATAAAAGAATATTGTATGAATTATACAATATGTTACTTTAAGATATACATACATATATTAATTGAATAACAATTTTCATTATAGGTAAATATATAAAAATAAATTTTTTTCAAAGATATTTATTTTATTTCTATTGCTTTAAAATTTTTTTAAAATATACAATAGTTGATTACATAAAATTTTCGTACGGTACCTTTGAGCAATTAACGTTCCCTGAAAAATATTGGTCCAATGATTCGCCTTTGGCTTATCGCTGCCCAACCACCAATTTTCTGGATGTAGCGATTCTTCATTAATTACATTAGGATTTTCACTACTCCAAATTCTTGTATTTTGTGAATTTAGGTATCCCGTTTTATAAAACCATGCTTCATCAGTAAAGATGACTCTTTGCGAAAGTTCTCCATTATTGTTCATATTTACAAACCAACTACAAAACTGTAGTCTACGTGGGTAATCAATTTCTAACAATTTTTGTACTGCTGTGACACGGTATGGATAAAGTTGCATATCTTTTTTTAATAACTTGTGAGTTGTACCAACAGAAAGGTTTATTTGTTGACTCAAATGTCGAACAGATGTTTGTGGTTCATTTTCCATTATTTCTTCAACACGATTGACAACTTGAGGTGTACGTTTCTTAACTGCTCCGCTGCCTGATTTTCTTAAGAGACTACCAGTTTCAGAAAAAAGTTTTAAATTTCTATCCAAAGTATTCTTAAATTGTATATAATCTATTACAAAATGTGGAAACTCAACTTGAAATTCTACCATGCAATCTTGAACTGAATAAACCCATAAACCATCAATTTTATTACCACTTCGAAAATAAGCCTGGACAAAAAATATTTTATGTTCTAAAGTGAAAGCCATTTTAAAACTGCGAAGCAATTTATTTAAACCAAAATCGACGCACGATTATTTTATGCACTAACTGATATTTGTGATTGACATTATCAAATGTCATTTGGATTTACGTTTACGGAACAACAAACACATTCTAATATATTTGCGTCTTATTCTATCAAAATTTCAAAGTAACCTAGATTGACTTTTCAAATGAACACTTGTTATGTTATTGCATAGGTTTTTAATATTTTGTTCCTAGTATATTTTCATTTTTACTTTTCTTAATGTAGTGTTAGATATAAATGTTTATTTTATATATAGATATTAACGCGCTTACATATTGCTATGAACTGTGGTTTGGAAATTAGCTATACCACCATTCACAACAAATCTATCCAGCTAGGATATTCAGTCGGCTTATATCCAAAATGCTTTCCTCTCAGGGTTCCAATCGGAAATGTGGAAAAGAATCAAGTTAGTTTTAGTTGGACGCCACTCAAAAGTCGTTTGAGAAAAGTTATAATAATATCTTTAAGTTACTTATTAAAATGTGTGGAAAGGATATTTAAATTAAAAATCACAGTATAAAATTTAAATGAAACTTTAATACAAAAATTTAAAAAAAAATTAAAAAAAACAATCTTTTTAGATTATAAAGATTAATATTGCATCATTTAACAATATTATAAAGGAAAAAATAACGCACGGAAATGACCGCAGCATGCGTTCAAAAAACCTTATGACACCGAACAAAATTAAAAATAATAAATTACAAAGAAAATTTCTAATTTCTCCCAAGAGAACAAAATAAATAAACGATCTTGACAGCTCGAAGCAAACACTAAACTGACATGCGCACAAACATGTCTCAGAAAAAATGCCCTTGAAGTCCCAACGTACTAAACTTTACATATGCAGATTTTTTTTCTAGAAATGTTAAAAACCTTCTTTGTTATCTATATCAAATAACTAAGACTAAAACTCAATACGATAATATTAATACAATAGAAAATACAGTATTTAACTCTTTTAAATATAATAAGATAGCTTTTAAAAAATATTTTACTTACGTAAAAATATATATATATATATATATATATATATATTCGAGACACGTGAATAAGAAAGTTATAAAAACTCAAAATTACGAGATTACATACTCGTATAAATCGGTAATGAATTTAAACAACACCAACCACAAATTAAATCAAAAATAACCCGAGTTACTTTAAAAAGATAAAGATAAATCTTTTTATAAACACGTCTTTCTTATCTCACAGTAAAGTTGTGTCTGAAGGTTAAACGTAGTCAAGCGCGCAGGCTTACAATGTAAAACCAGTTTTTTACACAACAAATAATTTCAAAAATATACACTTGCGTTCAAAATAACAATAGGTACGGTCGCGGTCACATAAAAGCGACCGGCACTTTTTCCTATTGTATCTTAATATTAATATTCCTATTGTCACTTAATAATGAAAAAAGTCAAATATTATTTAATTTGTCATTAGTGTCATTACTTACAAAGCCAAAATTTATGAAAACAAACACAAAATGTCAAATTAGTGGTCGCTTTTATGTAACCGCGACCGTACATACATTTATAACTATATTTTAATATTTTTATGGGGAAAAATCCACAGCAAATGAAAGAAGAATTGTGACCACGATTAAGATTTTATTTTAGATTTAATTGACTTATCCTATGCTACTGTAGTCAAAGGGATGAAAATAAATTATTATTATTATTATTATTATTATTATTATTATTATTATTATTATTATTATTATTATTATTATTATTGGACAGACACCCGCAACTTCCACCTAATATTCGATTCTAACGATCGAAATACTTTCAGCTCAACTGCTTGGAAAACTGAAACTAACCCATACATCTGCTTCGTGCTGGAGAATATCAAAAATCGCCTAATTCCTATCTCAAAAAAAGTTCTAGATGACTTTCCACATAGCCAACATCGCCCGCTAGTTCTCGAAATAATTAAAATTCCGATAATATACTCTACACCTTGGTCTAGGTGGAATCTTGGAAAGGCCCAATGGGATAAATTCGCTGCGCAGTTTGACAAAGTTGTCAGATGGTTCCCTCAAAACACATCAATTATAATAGATTCATCAAAGCTATCGTGCGTTCAAGAAAAAACTGCCTCTACTGAGCCATGATTTCTTAGTAATTTCTTAATGACAGTTACATCTAAATGACAGACAGCTTTGGAAAATTGCAAGGTTAGAAAATTGCAAAGTTAATTGCTAGGTTATAATATAATCTTCTTGTCATTAATAAATAAAATTCCGTGTTATCGATGACACTAATAACATTAACATTTGACAATTCAGATTAGATTAGATTCAGAATTACGTTTACGGAACAACAAACACATACTAATATATTTGCGTCTTATTCTATCAAAATTTCAAAGTAACCTAGATTGACTTTTCAAATGAACACACGTTATATTGATTGCATAACTATAGTTCATAAAAGTTCAAGATCAAATTCGATGCATGTGATTCAAATCAGTACTGCAGAGTCAAATGAAGTCATGGATGCAATCGCGGAAACAACCGTCTGTCATCATAAAATATAAACGTCATATTTTGCAAATACATATTGTCAAAACTTTATGTTACTTGCAATCATGGGGTGGAATCTTATATGGCCGAAAGTGTTACAGTATATATATATATATATATATATATATATATATATATATATATATATGTTTTGCTTACTTGGCCAACATCTCAATAGATGGTGCAACCTGAATTTTAACAGCGAACTGTAGATTGTAATTGTAGTAAATTTTACCAGTTTTGATTGGTCACCTGTTTAATTATTTATTGTTGTTTATGTACGTTTATGTTTATGGTGTTTATGTTTGAAGTGTTATTTGTGGCTATATAATCTTATTTTCTTTTGTTACTTTTATATAGAACTTTTAAATTGTGGTTTTAAGTTTGCGTTTGTGCTAGATTAGATATTAATTGCAGTATTGTGGTAAGTATTTCTGTAGAAATGTAAATAGATTGATGCAAATTGTGTGGTTGTGCCAATTGAGTCTATTTCCATAATGGGGAAGCGAAACTGTGCAGTTATTGGGTGTGAAGGTGAAAAATCTTCGAGACATCGCTTTCCAGAACCAAACAGAGATAAAATTCGGTATTAGTTTTATAATAGATAATTTTATTACTTTTTTAATATTTAACTGGTGAAATGGAATTAATAAAATCATTTCCGGTAAAGACTCAAGAGATATAAAATATAGCAGTGATATGTATAACCAGGCTAAAGATATCTCTCGAATGTACAAATAGAAATTTTATGTAATCAACTATTGTATATTTTAAAAAAATTTTAAAGCAATAGAAATAAAATAAATATCTTTGAAAAAAATTTATTTTTATATATTTACCTATAATGAAAATTGTTATTCAATTAATATATGTATGTATATCTTAAAGTAACATATTGTATAATTCATACAATATTCTTTTATCTATTCAATGCATTTCTTAAGTAATTTCACATTGTAATGTTATTTTAAGATTATATAACAAAAAAATATAATGAATGTTAACTTCAATCTAATGTAGTAGTAAATAAAAACAAATAGTATGTTCTTTCTCTTTCTCTTTTCTGAAAAGATTATAATAAAACTCGGAAGGAGAAAATACTATTTCTTTTTATTTACCACTAAAAATATAATTTGAATTAAAATAAATACACATATATATATATATATATATATATATATATATATATATATATATGTGTGTATTTATTTTAATTCAAATTATATTTTTAGTGGTAAATAAAAAGAAATAGTATTTTCTCCTTCCGAGTTTTATTATAATCTTTTCAGAAAAGAGAAAGAGAAAGAACATACTATTTGTTTTTATTTACTACTACATTAGATTGAAGTTAACATTCATTATATTTTTTTGTTATATAATCTTAAAATAACATTACAATGTGAAATTACTTAAGAAATGCATTGAATAGATAAAAGAATATTGTATGAATTATACAATATGTTACTTTAAGATATACATACATATATTAATTGAATAACAATTTTCATTATAGGTAAATATATAAAAATAAATTTTTTTCAAAGATATTTATTTTATTTCTATTGCTTTAAAATTTTTTTAAAATATACAATAGTTGATTACATAAAATTTCTATTTGTACATTCGAGAGATATCTTTAGCCTGGTTATACATATCACTGCTATATTTTATATCTCTTGAGTCTTTACCGGAAATGATTTTATTAATTCCATTTCACCAGTTAAATATTAAAAAAGTAATAAAATTATCTATTATAAAACTAATACCGAATTTTATCTCTGTTTGGTTCTGGAAAGCGATGTCTCGAAGATTTTTCACCTTCACACCCAATAACTGCACAGTTTCGCTTCCCCATTATGGAAATAGACTCAATTGGCACAACCACACAATTTGCATCAATCTATTTACATTTCTACAGAAATACTTACCACAATACTGCAATTAATATCTAATCTAGCACAAACGCAAACTTAAAACCACAATTTAAAAGTTCTATATAAAAGTAACAAAAGAAAATAAGATTATATAGCCACAAATAACACTTCAAACATAAACACCATAAACATAAACGTACATAAACAACAATAAATAATTAAACAGGTGACCAATCAAAACTGGTAAAATTTACTACAATTACAATCTACAGTTCGCTGTTAAAATTCAGGTTGCACCATCTATTGAGATGTTGGCCAAGTAAGCAAAACATATATATATATATATATATATATATATATATATATATACTGTAACACTTTCGGCCATATAAGATTCCACCCCATGATTGCAAGTAACATAAAGTTTTGACAATATGTATTTGCAAAATATGACGTTTATATTTTATGATGACAGACGGTTGTTTCCGCGATTGCATCCATGACTTCATTTGACTCTGCAGTACTGATTTGAATCACATGCATCGAATTTGATCTTGAACTTTTATGAACTATAGTTATGCAATCAATATAACGTGTGTTCATTTGAAAAGTCAATCTAGGTTACTTTGAAATTTTGATAGAATAAGACGCAAATATATTAGTATGTGTTTGTTGTTCCGTAAACGTAATTCTGAATCTAATCTAATCTGAATTGTCAAATGTTAATGTTATTAGTGTCATCGATAACACGGAATTTTATTTATTAATGACAAGAAGATTATATTATAACCTAGCAATTAACTTTGCAATTTTCTAACCTTGCAATTTTCCAAAGCTGTCTGTCATTTAGATGTAACTGTCATTAAGAAATTACTAAGAAATCATGGCTCAGTAGAGGCAGTTTTTTCTTGAACGCACGATAGCTTTGATGAATCTATTATAATTGATGTGTTTTGAGGGAACCATCTGACAACTTTGTCAAACTGCGCAGCGAATTTATCCCATTGGGCCTTTCCAAGATTCCACCTAGACCAAGGTGTAGAGTATATTATCGGAATTTTAATTATTTCGAGAACTAGCGGGCGATGTTGGCTATGTGGAAAGTCATCTAGAACTTTTTTTGAGATAGGAATTAGGCGATTTTTGATATTCTCCAGCACGAAGCAGATGTATGGGTTAGTTTCAGTTTTCCAAGCAGTTGAGCTGAAAGTATTTCGATCGTTAGAATCGAATATTAGGTGGAAGTTGCGGGTGTCTGTCCAATAATAATAATAATAATAATAATAATAATAATAATAATAATAATAATAATAATAATAATAATTTATTTTCATCCCTTTGACTACAGTAGCATAGGATAAGTCAATTAAATCTAAAATAAAATCTTAATCGTGGTCACAATTCTTCTTTCATTTGCTGTGGATTTTTCCCCATAAAAATATTAAAATATAGTTATAAATGTATGTACGGTCGCGGTTACATAAAAGCGACCACTAATTTGACATTTTGTGTTTGTTTTCATAAATTTTGGCTTTGTAAGTAATGACACTAATGACAAATTAAATAATATTTGACTTTTTTCATTATTAAGTGACAATAGGAATATTAATATTAAGATACAATAGGAAAAAGTGCCGGTCGCTTTTATGTGACCGCGACCGTACCTACTGTTATTTTGAACGCAAGTGTATATTTTTGAAATTATTTGTTGTGTAAAAAACTGGTTTTACATTGTAAGCCTGCGCGCTTGACTACGTTTAACCTTCAGACACAACTTTACTGTGAGATAAGAAAGACGTGTTTATAAAAAGATTTATCTTTATCTTTTTAAAGTAACTCGGGTTATTTTTGATTTAATTTGTGGTTGGTGTTGTTTAAATTCATTACCGATTTATACGAGTATGTAATCTCGTAATTTTGAGTTTTTATAACTTTCTTATTCACGTGTCTCGAATATATATATATATATATATATATATATTTTTACGTAAGTAAAATATTTTTTAAAAGCTATCTTATTATATTTAAAAGAGTTAAATACTGTATTTTCTATTGTATTAATATTATCGTATTGAGTTTTAGTCTTAGTTATTTGATATAGATAACAAAGAAGGTTTTTAACATTTCTAGAAAAAAAATCTGCATATGTAAAGTTTAGTACGTTGGGACTTCAAGGGCATTTTTTCTGAGACATGTTTGTGCGCATGTCAGTTTAGTGTTTGCTTCGAGCTGTCAAGATCGTTTATTTATTTTGTTCTCTTGGGAGAAATTAGAAATTTTCTTTGTAATTTATTATTTTTAATTTTGTTCGGTGTCATAAGGTTTTTTGAACGCATGCTGCGGTCATTTCCGTGCGTTATTTTTTCCTTTATAATATTGTTAAATGATGCAATATTAATCTTTATAATCTAAAAAGATTGTTTTTTTTAATTTTTTTTTAAATTTTTGTATTAAAGTTTCATTTAAATTTTATACTGTGATTTTTAATTTAAATATCCTTTCCACACATTTTAATAAGTAACTTAAAGATATTATTATAACTTTTCTCAAACGACTTTTGAGTGGCGTCCAACTAAAACTAACTTGATTCTTTTCCACATTTCCGATTGGAACCCTGAGAGGAAAGCATTTTGGATATAAGCCGACTGAATATCCTAGCTGGATAGATTTGTTGTGAATGGTGGTATAGCTAATTTCCAAACCACAGTTCATAGCAATATGTAAGCGCGTTAATATCTATATATAAAATAAACATTTATATCTAACACTACATTAAGAAAAGTAAAAATGAAAATATACTAGGAACAAAATATTAAAAACCTATGCAATAACATAACAAGTGTTCATTTGAAAAGTCAATCTAGGTTACTTTGAAATTTTGATAGAATAAGACGCAAATATATTAGAATGTGTTTGTTGTTCCGTAAACGTAAATCCAAATGACATTTGATAATGTCAATCACAAATATCAGTTAGTGCATAAAATAATCGTGCGTCGATTTTGGTTTAAATAAATTGCTTCGCAGTTTTAAAATGGCTTTCACTTTAGAACATAAAATATTTTTTGTCCAGGCTTATTTTCGAAGTGGTAATAAAATTGATGGTTTATGGGTTTATTCAGTTCAAGATTGCATGGTAGAATTT
Organism: Melolontha melolontha; assembly: GCA_935421215.2. NCBI lineage: Eukaryota > Metazoa > Arthropoda > Insecta > Coleoptera > Scarabaeidae > Melolontha > Melolontha melolontha. The sequence continues at coordinate 1,023,965 of OW285243.1, forward strand.
CAAGTTGAGTTTCCACATTTTGTAATAGATTATATACAATTTAAGAATACTTTGGATAGAAATTTAAAACTTTTTTCTGAAACTGGTAGTCTCTTAAGAAAATCAGGCAGCGGAGCAGTTAAGAAACGTACACCTCAAGTTGTCAATCGTGTTGAAGAAATAATGGAAAATGAACCACAAACATCTGTTCGACATTTGAGTCAACAAATAAACCTTTCTGTTGGTACAACTCACAAGTTATTAAAAAAAGATATGCAACTTTATCCATACCGTGTCACAGCAGTACAAAAATTGTTAGAAATTGATTACCCACGTAGACTACAGTTTTGTAGTTGGTTTGTAAATATGAACAATAATGGAGAACTTTCGCAAAGAGTCATCTTTACTGATGAAGCATGGTTTTATAAAACGGGATACCTAAATTCACAAAATACAAGAATTTGGAGTAGTGAAAATACTAATGTAATTAATGAAGAATCGCTACATCCAGAAAATTGGTGGTTGGGCAGCGATAAGCCAAAGGCGAATCATTGGACCAATATTTTTCAGGGAACGTTAATTGCTCAAAGGTACCGTACGAAAATTTTACAACCATTTGTCAATCAGTTGCATGATGATGAACTTCAAAATGTATATTTTCAACAAGACGGAGCACCTTGTCACTGTACTGCAGAATCTTTGGATTATTTAAGGGTATTTTTTGATGAGCGTATAATTAGTCGAAATACTGAAATTGCCTGGCCTGCACGTTCGTGCGATTTAACACCTTGCGACATCTTTTTGTGTTCTTATCTAAAAAATAACATATTTCGAACACCTATATTGAATTTGAATGATATGCTACAGAGAATCGAACAGAAATGCATGGAAATTAGTAACAATCTAGTAATGTTGCAGAATATCATCAGAAATTTTGAACGGAGGATTTTAAAGTGCATTGATCTTGAAGGACAACATTTTCAACATTTGTTATAGTTTTCAATAAATACCTATTATTTGTTATATATTTGTATGTATGAAACTGTCAAAATATACGACTTCGTAGGCTAAGTATAGTCTATTTTTAAAGGAGACGAATTTCTGAACGTACGCCTGGCCCAAAGTACATGCACGAAAATCTTGAAAACAATTTGTACGCGGCAAAATTCAAATAATTTTTGCATTTGTGACACGCATATATTAAGTATAGACCTATGCAGAAATCAACAACAGGAATTTATCTAGGATGACAGAAGAGGAAAGAAATTAAGTAAATATTAGAAAGTGTAAACGGAGAATAGATAAGATACATAACATTTATTTACTATAATACAAAATATACATTAATAATACATTTATTGTAAACTTACTGGTTCAGCAAAAATTACATTCAAATATTTATTTACAGAAATGCAAATGTAATAAAAATATTTATCATAAACTTATGAGCTGCTCATAACTATTAGAAGTAAATTAATATATCTCTAAATTATGATGATGATATCGAACTACAATCAAAATCTTCACTGTCACTATCCTCTTCAACTCTAATGATGAATGGTTCTACTACTTCGTCAATTATTGCATCAAGATCTTTCATACGGGATTCTTCTTTTATAACATGGTTTATGCATTTTAGCCATGTAGTAGCTGTTACATTTCCCAAGGCGTCAAGTAGTAATTGTCTCACTTCAGATAATTTAAAGGTTTTGTTTTTGGCAGCCACTTCATTCTTTATTTGGGCCCAAACAAGCTCGATAGGGTTCAGTTCGCAGTGGTAAGGAGGTAAACGTAACACTGTTTTATTTTGTGATTTTGCTAGTTCATCAATAACATAGGAATTATAAATATTCTTATGAATTTTAACCAAGCTTAACAGTTCAGCTCTGACCATATCCTCATCAAATTGTATTTCCTTACTGTTAGCCAATTTTGAATATCCACCTTTCTCCATGATGATGATGGTGGCTTTCTATTTTACGACTATGATATGATGCATTATCTATAACTATAACAGCATTGTCAGGTAAATAGTTTAATATTCGAGAGAACCATTCTTCAAAAACAGTGGCATTCATTTCATCGTGGTAATCAGTGGTTTTCTTTCCTTCAAATTAATAAGCCATCTTTTACAAAGCCATTACAACTTCCAATGTGCAACAAAATAAGACGACGTCCCTTTCCTGCTGGATTTTTTAATCCAGTTGTAAGCCCTTCGATAAAGGCTTGTCTACGACTGTGAATACTTGTGTCAGTCCACACTTTCTGTACTGTATGACCCTCATTCACCCAAGTTTCATCCAAATAGAAAATTGATCTGTCCTGAGCTCTATATTGTGAAATATCTCTGAAATATTGTCGCCTCCATCTTACAATGTCATCTCTTTCGGTCAAAATACTATTTCTGCTCCTTTTTAAGTATCTAGAGGACATAGCACAATTATATACATGTATTTCTATATAATAAATATTTCTTACTTAAAATTCATTTGCTTTATTAGCAAATACAATGTTGATCGACTCATGTTTGGCAAATCTTCGTCATTTCTTACTTGCACCAGCACCTTATCTAATGTCGGAGGTTCATTATGTCGAAACATATTGTGAACTATTTGGCGTATAGCAGTTTTCACAGTCTCATCAAAGGATTTCAGTAAAGAAGGCCTACCACTAATCTTTTTAGGATCTGCACATTTTCCAGAGGCTTTATACTCCTTAACCACCCGATACACTGTTGCTATTGAAATTCCTGTAGGTAAGCATACTCTGTAAAATATAGATCATATGTAATAAATTGTATTCACTTGCCTACTACGTCAGAAATTTGTTTTATCATGTCATGTTTCTTGATATTGGGTGTATCGGCTATAATTTTCTTGTAAGCATTGATCAGGGTCTGCTTTTCGGTACTACGCAAATGATTCGTATTTTCACGCTTTTTCGGAGGAGAACAAGCATGTTCACGGCCAGCGGCACTTGTACTTGGTTGTGCATCCATATTGGAGACCAACTATAAAACTCTTTTAATTGTATTTATTTCAATATATTGCTTATAAATTACTTACGAGTGTATATGATAACTATTACTGTCGAACTCCGAAAAGAACTGGTAAAGTATATAATGAAATAACGGAGAAATAATAGAAACAAGGCTTAATTATAAACAATGTCAGTTGATCAGAATCTGAGCAAGATTTGTACTGTGTCATTTGGCCTTGCTTTCAACCAATGAGATTTCACTGTCAAAGTGGTCTGTTCAGAAATTCGTCTCTCTACTTTAAAAATAGAGTATAGTTTCATTGAAATGATTGTAAACCATACAAACTTTTAAGATTCAAAATATGAGTAAAATCTGGATTATATGCAAAATATGCTTTTTTTAATTGGCTTATTTCATTCAAAAAACATTAAATAAACCCAGAAAACTCATAATTTTGTTGATATACATTTTAACAACAAAATAATGAGTTTTCTGGGTTTATTTAATGTTTTTGGAATGAAATATGGCAATTAAAAACATATTTTGTATATAATCCGGACTCTAATAATCAGTAATTTTTTTTACAACTTTGTTATAAATGTTATAAATTCAGAATTCAAATTTTGCCGGGAAACGTTCTCCTTAACCGGTAGATGACTCTCTTTATGGGTTCATCATTTATAATGGGAGCTTACAATCTTTACTTGTTATAATTATTTATGGTTGCATCTCTTTATACTTGTAGTGTACAAGTTCGTGTATTTGTGTAAAAATGGTCATTTCGTGTTCTGCTTACGGTTGCACAAATCGTTTTGTTAAAAATAGTAACATAAAATACCATAGGTAAGTGTACTTATTTTTTCTAAATATTAGTATATAGGTATTTTTAATTTGTAGATTCCCTTGTGATCCACAGTTACGAAAAAAGTGGATTATAGCATTAAAAAGAAAAGACTTTGAACCTTCAAAAACAGCAGTAATTTGCAGTACCCACTTTAGTGCAAATGATTATGAAGTAAATGTCCATGGCAATATAATCTTGAAGAAAGGTTCTATACCAACGAATTTTAAATTTTCAAGACATCGTAGAAAATCATTGCCTAGACGAGTTATTGTACACACTTCAAATACCGAAAGTGGAAACGAAATTGAAGAGGTACATAATGTAAAAATTGAAGAAACACAAAATACCAGATTTCAAGCACCCGTGGAAGAATTGGTTGTTGAGGCCTCAAGCTCCCAATGTATTCAAAAGAAAAATTTTAATGAGAGGAAAAGGTAAACAAGTATAATATATTATCAATTATACAAAATATAAGCCTTATATTATAGGAAAAAAACAGAACCACGCTACTTTAGAGATTTTGAGGCACAACATTTAAAGGATCCCATAAAAAGAAAAAAATACTGGCTAACATCTCAAAAAGTAGTTAAAACACTGAAACACAAAGTTAAATACTTTGAAACAAAAACAATAAAAATGAAAAATAAAATTAAAATGTTATTAAATCTAGTTGACCATTTAACTAATGAAAAGAAAATTAGGATTAGTTGTTCTTCACTTCTGAAGGTATTTGATATACATACATAAAATATATATCCACTGACATACATAACAATTTTATCATTCAGAAACTGTCAATAGAACAGGAGCATATATTTTGTAATATAATTAAACATTTTGCAATTAGTATGTTTCAAAAACAATTTTGTTTTGGATGTTGTAGTATCCCAAAAACAAGTGTTACTTTGTCAGTTAAGATTCGCCAAAGAAAAAAACTACATACCTGCACTCTGAGCATTTCCATTGACACTTCACTTTTATTCGAGCAATGCATTCAATTATGTAAGGAAAACCTTTGACAAATGTCTTCCACATCCTAGCACCTTAAGAAAGTAGTATTCTTTTCTCGATGAGTCCCCAGGATAACAGCAGAAGCATTAAGCATTGTACAGGCTAAAGCTGAAGAAATTAAAAAAACAAGGGATGAACCTCATTTGTGGGTTAATTCTAGATGAAATGGCAATAAGAGAGCATATTGAATGGTCTGGGAAAAGGCATTTTGGTTATATAAATTTTGGCAGAGGTCTGAGTGACTGATTGCTTACCAAAAGCAAAAAATGCTCTTTTTTATGTTGGTTGCATTAAATTCAAGCTGGAAGATACCTGTTGCGTACTTCCTAATTGAAGGACTTTCAGCTGATGAAAAGGCAAATTTAATTAGGGGTTGCTTTACTATGTTATCAGAAAGTAAAGTGGTAATAACATTTTTAACTCTTGATAGTGCTGCATCAAATATTGCCATGACTAAAGCATTAGGTGCAAATTTGTTATGGCTAACTTTAAATACATATATATTGCATCCAAAGACAAAAGAAAAGATATATATATATATATATATATATATATATATATGAATATATATATAACGCTAAGAAATAAGTAATTAAACTTCTAATTTCAAAAATTCTTTTATTGTAAATACCACTACAATATTGTTTCGTCATACAATGGCTTCATCAGGTGGATGAAATACTGATACAGTATTTCATCATCATAAAAATTTATTCATCATAAAAAATTTAAAACAAAAACGACATTTAAAATTTATTGCAAAACTACCTCAAAAATACAACAAGATTATAAAATTATCAAAATGAAATGAAGTAAAAAGTGAAACATATGCACTATGTCTATTTCACTCATGTTGGATTCTAACAATTCACTTTTACTGTCACTGTTTCCAACATGAATAATAAATGGTTCCACAATATTGTTCATTTATCCATCTAGATCCCACATTCTGCTTTCTACCTTAATTACATGGTCAATACAATTTTTCTATTGGTCCACTGTAATATTTGTAAGTGCTTCCATTAAAAGTTATTGCACATGAAATATTTTGAACATTTTATTTTTTGAAGCAACTTCACCTTTTATTTGTGCCTAAACCAATTCAATAGGATTAAGCTCCCAATGATATAGTGGTAACCGTAACACAGTTTTATTTTCAGCAGTTATCATTTCATCAGTGACATATGCATTATATTGTTGTATGTAACATTTTTGCATTAAATTCAATATTTTTGTAATGTACCCAATCTTGAATTGCACCTTTTCTCCAGGAAGGAGTTGGTAATCCTTTCAGCTCTATGTGAATGATATGTTGCATTGTCCATCACTTTGGCAATATCTTCGGAAGCCAATCTTCAAAAACAGTGCTATTTATTTCATCGTGATAGCCGGTTTTCTACCTTCAAAGAACAATAATCCATCCTTCACAAACCCTAATTCGGATCCTATGTGCAGTATTATTAATCATCTACCTTTACCACTTGGATTCTTTAACCCTCCGGATAGTCCTTCAACAAAAGTTTGTTGTCCACTTGCTATGCTTGCATAGATCCAAGCCCTGGCCTTTGTATCCTTCGGTTTTATCTAAACAAAATACTGGTCAACCTTCATGTTTATGTTGTTTTATTTTCATCAGATATTTTCTTCTCCATCTGATTATTTCAACTTTCTCTATCAGCAAATTTTCCCTATTATGCTCGACATATCTGAAATAGAAATTACATGTAATAGTAATAATCACCGTTTTTCATTAACACTTGAAATAAATAAATTCTTAGAATCCGTGTAAGGTAGCTCGACACATTTTTCATATAGCCGCATGTCTAATACTTATTTCTGGCATGTTTTTATTAAGAGTTGGAGTTTATTTTCAAAAAGAAGCTGGGCGTAACAATTTTTAACCGATTCATCAAAATTTTGCAGTTTTGAATGCCGTCCTACACGTTTGTACTCTTTAATTGTCCGAAATACAGTTGATTTCGTCAGCTCTACAACACATTCCTTATTCGTCACGCAATAAATGTCCCAAACATTGACGCTTATGGGCGGTGAAACTAATGTATAACTCGTACCTGCTTAATCGTACATATTGTTTATATTTAAAAATACAAATTTGATTTAGTACAACGATAGATAATGATAACAATGACAAAAAAATGCAAGAAAATGTTAACAGGTTATATTTTTATATAAAACATAACCTGTCAATCGGCCGATATTTATAGATTATTTTTGATATTGAACTTGACTGCAAACGAGTCAATGAAATTTTTCAAAGATAAGTAGCTTTTGGCGGGATATTTGAATCACTCCTTATTCTGAGACACACCATTAGTAAGATATAGAGTGAGCCACAAAAAAAAAATTCAGAGTATGCCATGGATTAAATTAGTTAAGTCTTAGATTGATGAAGTGATTTACATGTCGTACTACTAGTAATAGGTTAAATAGCAGTTATCAAGTGACATTCATTAAGTTAACCTACATTTAAAATTACTAAAGATGATCCCTGCGTCACTTGCGTATAATTCTATCAACGACATTCAAAGAATAATCTCCATATCCAAATAACAATCAATACCTACTTGTATGACAAGGATAGGTTGAACAAAAGTATGTATTTTAAAACTTCACCTAGCACAGACATACGACTCATTCAATTTACTTGAGTAAGACAAACGTGGGATCATTACCTACTCCGTGATAAATACACACATTTCCGCTTAGTAGTCGTTACTCGTTGACATTTGACAGTACATTATCGTTGATATTTGATCGATGGGTTTGATGGGTTAAAGTGTATTGTAGAACCGGCTTTTAAATATTTAAAATTGTCTTGAAATGTATTTGATCTAACTAAATTGTTTATTTTTTTTAAAAACAAAAATTTTACCATAATTTTTATAAAATAATGTTTATGAAACTGTCATAACAATGAATATGTAATTATTAATTATAGTTATACAAAGTAGATACTCTGTTCTAGTGTATGGTTTAAATTCCAATAATAATACTTTTACAACTAACTTGAACCTGTTTAGTTTTGCCAGTCATTAATTCACTATAATAAATGATTAAAGAATTACATAATCTTATATGTTGGACATAAATGTTGTATATTCTTTATAGTTCATTTTATTTTTCATGTAGTGTTGTAGTTTAATTTGATTTGCTGTTTACACAGCTTTGTTCAATATATAGTAATTTCAAAGTAATATGTATAACTAAGATGTAATTCGATTATATTTATATATGTTCATATAATCTACAAATTCGACCGACTGCCAACAAACTTATTTGGCACGGAACGAAGTCATAGTTTCCATATTCATTTTGCAATTTACAGTATTTAATACAAAGGTATTTTTAATAATATAAAATATTATTAAAAATCTGGTGTGAAGAACACAAATGCAGGTTCACTATTAATATTTTTTGTGAACGTGTCCGAATATATCCTATCCCCAGAGACGTAGATATGTATTTCACCTTTCTACAGGCTCATCGGTACGCCCCTGCTGGAGGGGCACCTCAAGATTTGGTAGAAGCTGATCGTTTACCCATTGCTTAAAGGAGTCCCCATTCATTTCTCCATGGTAATCACCAGTGATTGTTTTTGAGGGAAAAATCAGACTAGCTCCTTTAATGAAGCCATTTTTTGTGCCAGCATGTATAATAATAAACCGTTTACCATCATAGCCTTCGGGTTTCCTAACACTTTTTATATTATTATTTTGCCAGGATTTCATTCTATTCCCTTTGGAAAAGATCCAAGTTTCATCAAGGAACACGACCTGACGTAAAGTTGAATTTAAGTTATTTAAAAACGCATTTCTCATGCAGACTATATTTAATTTTTCTGTGAGCGCTCTCGTGTTACACTCTTTCTTATATTTAAAACCAATATGTTTAAGCAACTTGAACTACAAAATGAACAAATAAAAATGTATTTCGTGTTTTATAGATCGCCCGTTTGTTTTCCAATTATATACATAAAATTAAAAACTCTTTTTAAAAATACAAATTTTCAATAGCACGCCGTGAATCATACCATATGAGCAAAATTGTTTAGATAAGGATTGGTCATGGTTGGGAGGGTCACTGTCTTTGATAGGTTCAGCTTGTTATTGGTTCTACATGTTGGTTGGATGTCAGTTTTATTTGATATGATTTAAATGTCAGTTTTTTTTTTAGCTAACATAACCAATATAATTACAACTATGTACTTCAAATCAAAACTGACATTTAATTGACAACAACAAGAGGAATTTCTCAAAGGCAGTAATCCTCAATCATGACCATCCCTTATCTAAATAATTTTTGTTCATATGGTACAATGTTGTATTGATGACGCAGGGATAATTTTTTCTGACAACAAGGTATAAAAATGGTTATTTGGAAGTTTTGCTTGTTGAAATTATAATGATTTATTATAAAAAATATAGGTTTTTTTGGGTGCTGTCAGTTTTAAAATGATAAAATACCGAAAAATAAAGTTGAAAACTAAAATCAAAAACCAAATCAGATTAAACATTATGTATGTAAAATATCAAAATATTCAGAATAAAAATAAATTAATAATTAAAGTAAGTACAGTAATTTATTAATGCAATATACAAAACAAGCAAGTATGACATTGAAGCTATCATTAATTTTTTCTTTGAACACAAATGTGTTGGGTTTGAAAAGAAACGTCATCTGTGAAGTCATCCATTGAAGGTGAGGTTTTGATACGCTATTGTGTAAATCAAAAAAAGAACGAAAGAATCTATTACGTAACAATATTTATTAAATAAGGTGCGTAACATGGCCACCGCCTTCATCTCTACAGCGTAACGTTCTTCGCTTAACAGAGTTAATAATATTTTCTAGGATCTAAGGTGAATTATTAATTTCTACGATCTTATTAGTCATCCTTTGTTGCTTGTTAAAATCAAAAAAAAGGTGTTACAAAAATAGAGTTTTTTAAATACGGCCATAAAAAGACATTGCACGGTGCCAAATCGCAGGGACGAGGTGGCCAAATTGTGTTTGTATTAAACTAATAATTCGATCTCCAAAAAATTCTTTGAGAAAAATAATGTTTTCATTGGTAGTACGTACACGAGCTCCATCTTGTCGGAAGTATCATTCCTGTAATTCATCATTGTGTAACATATTTACAAATGATATCAAGATTTCCGGTCTGTAACGTGCAGCGTTTAATATTCCTAAAAGGTGTAAGCATTTCTTGGCTAGTATTTAAAATTTTATATTTTTAATCCACATACCTTCAAAAAATATAGGTCCGTCCAATAATCAATCTCTGACAAACAGCTGCCCAAACTTAAATTTTCTGTGGATGCAGTGATGCTTCCACAAAAAAAGTCCGCATTATGTGGGCTCCACAGCCTCATGTTTTGAGAATTTACGTACTCAGAGATGTAAAACCAGCATTCATCAGTAAACATAACCTTTTTAATGCCTCCATCATTAACAATAAAATGGTCAATAAATCTTTGATAAAATTCCTGTTGCTTCGGTTTGTCCACAGGAAGTATGAGCGGCTTGCAAACGGTAAGGGTGTAAATGTAGATCATGCTTAAGGATACATCTGCAAGTGCTATAAGAAAGATCTAATTCTTGGTGTAAATGTCGCACAGAAAGCTGAGGACGTTCTTCTACCAGGTGCCTTTTTTTTGCGATTCACGTTTTCTGTTTCCCTGAATAATTGCACAAAATGTCGAATGCATGTGGAAAACTGATCATACGAGATAGCAATATCTGGAAATTTTTCTAAAAAATCCTGATATACATCCCTGATAGAATAAACCCATTCACCATTAATTTTACTACCATTTCTAAAATCAATTTCAACCATGTGCCGGTTCTGTTGTCCGTTAAATACAAAAATCATTATCTTCCAACTTATCAATTTGACTTATGATTATTTACAAAGTACACTTCGTCAATTCTCTAAGCTCAGACGTGACTTATATGTCTATCTCAGTCGTTCATGACCTACATAGGATACAAATTTTGTGACTCGCTTGATATATTGTGCGTTCAAAAAAAACCACCTTAGAGTAGGCCATAAAATTTTTAGTCAAATGATAATGTCATAAGTGTCATCGATAACACGGAATTTTATTTAGTAATGACAGGAAGATTATAACCTAGCAATTAACCTTACAATTTTCTAAGACCGACTGTCATTTGGATGTAACTGTCATTTAAGAAATTCATATTAGTAAAGTTACGACATGCTTTTTGTTTTTTTAGAAATCGTGGCTCACTAGAGGCAGTTCTTTTTTGAACGCACGATATTGATACTGAAAGTTTAAATATAAGAACTGATTTATTAGATTTAGTAAAAATAGAATCTGATGGAGGTACAGCACTTTGTTTGTTCACTATGTTTAAAAAAATTATTGCAGGTTTTGATATAAATGTTAAAATATTGTAGGCTATCGTTCAGACAATGGGGCTGTAATAATTGGAAAGAAGAGGTCATTTAAGATTCATTTCTTAAATGAAAATCAAAATCGTTGATTGAAGGAATATATAAAGATGCGCAACGCTATATGCTACAGCATGTCTTACCCAATGTACCTTCGAATTAAAAAAATGTGGTACAGTAGTGAAGTTATATGTAAAGTCAATTTTTAAACATTTTAGTATTGTGAGGTCACTAACGTACTTAAGATTGTAGTCGCAAAAATCATTTTTGACACTTATATGTTATTTGAATATTTAAATTTGACACCTACATTTATTATATACATACATTCACGCAGCCTAATTTAAACCGATTAAAATATGACTGTACCACTTTTCTTTAATTCGATAGTACCTCCGCACACCTCTTGCATACTAACTTAGCCGCTGTTTCGTGGCGCCGCCAAGCGATAGTTTTTGCAACAATTGCGTTTATTTGGATAACAGTAACTATATACAAATTCTAAAATTATGAACCAATTAAAATGCAGGATTTTCCGTAGTTGTCATGTATTACAGCGGTTAATGACGTATTATGACGCAAATCGAATATACGAACTATATATAAGTACACACATCAACATAATCTAAGGATATCAATTTTTATTTTATTTGCTTGATTTTACTTCCGTTAATATTGTCTTTTGTTGTTTAGTTTGGTTGCTAGGTAACTTATAAACAACTATCTGTCAAAAGTATCCATTAAACAAGTACAGTTAATGATAAATCTTAAAATGTTTTGAATTTTAACTTTAGTGTGTTACTTCTCCCACCATTTCTGCGCTGTTTCACAAAAATTAGTACCCATTGATAAGTGTAAGCATAAATTGCGTTAAAAGCAAATATGAATGAACAAAATAGACGTCGTCATTTGCATCCTGACGAATTGAATAGGGCAGTTGGAATGCTGGAAGTTGGAGTAAGACAAGTTGACGTAGCGGAGCGGCTAGGTACAACATAGAGCGTAATTAGCCGACTGTGGCGACGTTACAGAGATACAGGTAATCCCAGGGAACAACATCTTGGAAGAAGACGCGCCACCACTACTATTCAGGACCGGTACATCACTCTTCAGGCTCGCCGACAGAGTTCACTAACTGCTACTGAGTTAAAATCGCGTCTCCAGGCAGTGCATAACGTGACAGTCCACAGCCAAACCATCAGGCGTCGTTTAAGAGAAGTCAATCGTCACTCCAGACGCCTCCTTAGGGTTCCACCATTAACCAGGGGAAATCGAGGACATCGAGTAAACTGGGCTCGAGAACACTTAAACTGGACTCGAGAACAATGGTCGACTATACTTTTTTCTGACGAGTCGCGATTCGGATTAAGACCAGATACTCGCAGATTAAGAGTCTGGTGTCAGCCTGGTAATGCAGCAAGGCTACAGCATGCCCAAGAAGTGCATAGCTACCGAGGTGGTACTGTAATGATATGGGCCGGGAATTATACTGGGTAGGAAAACTGATCTCGTTTTTCTTGATCAATTCTTAAATGCTGAGCAATATATCCAGAATATTCTTGAACCTGTTGTTCAGCCATTTGCAGAAGCGTTGGGCCGAAATTTAACCCTTATGCATGACAATGCACGACCACATGTGGCAAGAGTTGTTACCGATTGGCTCAATGAAGCAAGAATTGAGGTTTTGCCATGGCCAGCTCAATCCCCAGACCTCAATCCCATTGAGCATGCATGGGATATGCTTCAGAGAAGATGCCTGCCACATATGGACGTTACACAAAATCGACAACTGCAAGAACTTCTTTCACAACAGTGGAATCTTCTTCCACAAGAAGACTTGGACAATCTTATTCTGTCTATGCCAAGAAGATGTAGGGCGGTTTTAAACTCCAGAGGAGGTCCCACTCTTTATTAATTCCTTAATCTTCAAATTTTTTAATTCAAGATTAATTTTGAATTGTTTAGTTCCATTTTGTAGAATTTCTAATTTCTAATTAATAAATTATTATTAAAATTGTGTTAAATATTAATTTAAGTTAATTTCACTCATAGCTTATTTTACATTTAACTTTCAAGACAAAAATGGGTAAAAAGATGCACTAAATTATTTTTTTAAAGCAAATAAGATATATCCTTAGATTATGTTGATGTGTGTATATTCGCTGCCAAAACTACGATTAGATTACTATGATTTCGACTTCAATAATTTGACAGTACTGAATTTGTTAGTTATCATTATAGCTCGTTTCGCACTACTTTTTTTCTTTTTATTTTCATGATATATTCTACCTGTATACAACTCGACACTTAAAAATTCTCGAAACTCGACGTATTGCCTAAAAAAACACCACTCGACCTTTCGTCTCGTGGTGTTTCACGTAATACGTCTGGTATAATCGAGTATTTTCAAGTGTCTTGTTGTATAATATCGTATGATCAAAAAGTCTTTGGATCGCTATTGCCGTGGAATTTACGAGATATCTATGAAATTATTTATTTCAATTTTGACATTTACTTGACAACTTTCAAGTCAGCTGGTTATAATTCAAAATGTTTCAATTAGAACATAAAATTTTTATTATCAAATCACACTACAGTAATGGAAATATAGGTGAAAATGGTAATTGGGTTTATTCACCTCGTTTATGTTTGAATGAGTTCCGTGAGAGATTTCCCAACTTCGCAATAATCGAACGAGTTTTTTTCGGCAACTTCAACGAACTGTGGACAAATTTGAAGGAACTGGTAATATCAGCGATAGTGTTCGATCTGGAAGAAGACGGGCTAGAAATGATGATGTTATTGATCTGGTTAGGCAACGCATGCAGGAAGAACCTACCTTATCCTTGCGTAGATTGAAACAAGAAATCAATTTAAGTTATGGGACGTGTCAAACCATTGTTAAACATGACTTGAACATGTTTCCTTATAAACTGCAGATGTATCAGAAGTTACTGCCACCAGATTATCAGAAGAGAGTATCGTACTGTACCTGGTTTAATAACCATATGAATAATGATATCCTTGATTTAACATTTTTTACAGACGAATCTTATTTTTACCTATCTGGATACGTTAATAAACAAGTTATGCGTATGTGGAGCGAGAATAATCCTAATTTTCATAGTGAGGCTCCTTTACATAGTCCTAAGATTGGTGTTTGGGTTGCAATGTCCCATAAACGGGTAATAGGGCCAATATTTTTTCAAGATACCATAAACGCTGAAAGATATATAAATCAAATACTTGATCCTTTTATCAATCAATTGCACGATGATGAATTTCATAATGGATACTTTCAGCAAGATAACGCGAGACCGCATGTTGCTCGAGTAACCCTGGAATATTTACGTCAATTTTATGATGAAAGGTTAATATCAGACGGACGTTACCCACCTTGGTCTTGTGATTTGAGTCCTTTAGACTACTTATTCCCATTGCTTAAGAATAATATTTTTGAAACTCCAGTTCACACTTTAGATGAATTACAAGAATGTATTGTTGAAAACTGTCTCACAGTAACACCTGATCTTTTAATTAAAGTTTTTAATAACATGGTTTCATTGTGGGAGTTCTTTTCTTAACTGTAATGAGCCTTATTTTTTTTTTATTAGTTATTAAAACTTCGTTTATTTATAAATGCATTCTGTAATCTCTATAAATGTTATTAAATATAACATACATAAAATGTAAAAAAATACCATAACCTAAAATCTATTTTATTTGTGACTTATGCGTACTTCAAGGTAATGAATCACAGAAGTAAATAATTTTATAGATAGCTTTACGTTTCATGGCTATCACGATCCACAGACTTTTTGATCATACGTTATAACGTTATGATAATACGAGAGAAAAACGATATTTTTCAATCCCCTACAGTAATAATAGCAATAAATGCTTTGTGTTATAATAGTCATTGCAATTACACATGAAAGAAAGGTGAACCTGTGATTTTATTTGCTATCGACCCCTTTGCGCTCTTCCGTATTATTTACAAAATAAATAATAAAATTGTACTTATTCGAAAATACTTATAAATAATAATAAAAACAATCTCGCTTTCACATATTCATCCAGACTTTTAAGATTGTAGCAAAGTTTATATATGATTGACTAGTATAAACTTTGATATGTTTAAAAGATGTTTTTCCGTTTTTTAATATTTGTTGTCTATAAAATCCAGAGGATCCTGATTTAATAATCCACTGAAAACCATGTATGCAATAGATATTATTTCGTCTGCTACTACCAGACTTCAAAAACTTCAAAATGAAATTTCTACCGCTTTCTGCAATACGTCTGTAATTCGGGTAATACATCTGTAATGCGCACATTTTCTCTCTTTCCGTCATCACTTTGCTTTCAATGAAATTTTCTTTATTAAATTATTATTTAAGCCTGTTAAATTGTTCTTACAGATGGTAACGTGAATTTCAGATTACGTAATATAAATTTATAAGCTCCGGGTGATTTTATAATACAAAGAAAGAGCCTAATTCTTTTTCTGATGTTAGCCACTTTTCTTTTGTCTTATGAAATCGCTGATTTATCAAAGTTTTTAACGGTTTAGTGCGCTAACAAAAAATGATTTCTTCTTTTTTAATCTATAGGTCTACGATTATTTTGCTTTTACCTGACAGGGTGCGGTAAACTGAAATCATCTCGGAACCAACAGTACGATGCGCCGCCTAGATGTCGGAACCAATTTTGGCTACGCTAAAGTGCATAATCATTATATATTCTTTCAATCAACGATCAAAATGTTATTAGTAACAGTTGCATTTGTCATTCAGCCCATCTTATAGCCTCTGCCGTTTCACAAGAAATTCCCAGCAATGTAGAAACCTTTTTACAATATTTATCGTCGTACTTTTCACGTAGTCCAAAACGCCAAAGCATTTTAGAGCAATTCCAAAAGTACATGCAAGTTTCCAAATTAAAAATTATTAGTCCAAGCCCAACACTGGCACTACTAAATTGCGTGAACAGAGTCTTAGATCAATGGGATGTGCTCTTCGAAGTCTATCTTCTATCTTCTATTAATTTTCTCATTGGAGATGGATATTGTTTGCCCATTTTCTCCTGTCTTTCGAGTGTTACAGGTGTAACACATTTGGACGTTTCGGGTTTTCAGGAAATCTTACGATATATACATATATGCAATGTTATTGCTTCCAATAAGGGTTTGGAGGGTTTCGTCACGGTGTCTTCGGCGAGTCACAAATGGCCCTTTTGAGGGCCCCATTCTTCTTTCTTCTTGCTTTGGCCTATAGGGGGTGAATATCTTGAATCAGGATAGATTGTGGCCTTTTAAATGGTCCGTGGTGGTCTTGTATCCCTATCGTGTTAATTAAGTCGTTTGGGTGAGCTGGTATTGAATCGAAATATTTTTCTACCAGAAGTTTTATGTGTTCTTGAAAGAGGGCCATCTCGAGGTCTTGATGAATGTTGCTGTTCCTGATGTACCATGGGGCCCCTACCATAACACGGAGGAATTTATTTTGAACTTCTTGAAGCTTTAGAAGGTGTGATTTTGCGGCATGACCCCAGATTGGGGCTGCGTAGTTGCTCTACAAGTTGATTTATATAGAAGACATTTGGTTCTGAGATCTAGTCTGTTGCTATGGTGTAGGAGTGGGTAGAACTGCTTAATTTGCCCTTGAGCTCGTGTTGCTATTTCTTGGATGTGTTTTCCGCAAGTGAGTCTGGAATCTAGGGTTACCCCTAGATATTTGATTTCTTTTTTCCAAGGGATGGGGGAGTTAAACATTGTGATATGCTGTAGTGGGGTTCTGTTAGAAAATTTATGGAATAAGATGCAGTGGCTTTTTTGCGGGTTTATTAATTCTCCAATCTGAGAACCATTCTTCTAGTTCGTTGGCCGCCTCTTGCAGTCTTTCGATAGTCACTCGCTTGGACATTGATCGGGTGTAGATCAGCGTGTCGTCCGCGTACAGAGCTTGTTCTGTGTTTCGGGTTCGTGGCAGGCCATGAATGTAAATATTGTAAAGGAGGGGAGAGAGGATAGATCCTTGTGGGACTCCCGCTGCTATTGCTCTTCTTGTGGAGAATTGGTGTTTATGTGAGACCATAAAGGATCGATGTTGTAGGAAGGAGTGTATCCAGAGGATAAGGGGTTTTGATATCTTAGCTGATATGAGTTTTTGGATAAGACCGTTATGCCACACCCGATTGAAAGCTTTTTCTACGTCTAGAAGAAGGGCTCCAGTGGTTAGATGTAGATTGTAGCCCTGGGTTATGTGGTCTACCACCCTATGGAGTTGATGGATTGTAGAATGTGATTTTGTAAAACCAAATTGTTCTTGTTGGATGATGGATTTTTCTTCGGCTTCCTTTAGTAATCTAATGTTGATGATTTTTTCTACTATTTTCCCCAAGACTGGAAGTAGGCTTATTGGGTGGTAGTTTTGTGGAAACGCAGGATCCAGCTTTGCTTTTCTTATTTTGATGATTTTCGCCATCTTCCACTTGAAGGGGAAGTGGTGGAGGCGTAAAGAAGAGTTAATTATATTGAGTAGTCATTTGCGCCTTGCGGGGCATGGCTTTTAGAGCGGTATTGGAGATTCCGTCGAGACCTGGGGCTTTCTTGTTTCTGAGTTGTTTTATACTCTTGCGGAGTGGACGGGGGGGATATGCGAGACAGTAGGTGAGCCGAGAAAGGATCTTACGTTCCTGTCTACTTCTTCTGCCAGATTGATGTTCATATTTTGGAATACCGGTGTAAATGAGTTCTCCAAGTGGTCCGCAAAAGCTTCAGCTTTTTGAAGGTCGGTATAGACCAGTCCGTTTAGGCCGTGGATGGGGGGAGTGGCGGGAGTGTGTTGTAATGTCAGATGATGGGATGGCAGGATCGCCATGTAATATCTGATCATCTAACTAAAGATAGGATCGCCATGTAATATCAGACGTGGGCAGGATCGCTATGTAACGTCACCTGGTCCCGGAGGCAACATTGTTGCCGAGGCAGTTCCATTTATACAGCAGGTTTATCCGTGTGATAATAATATTTTGCAGGACAACATATAATTAAATAACGATAACAACAATGATAACAACAGTAAACACTACATTATAATTATGAGGCACTAGACTTGTAGTGACTCTAATTCTCTGACTCTGATTGTCGAGACCTGTCAGTGTTTCATTATATATTAGAGTGTGTTCCCTTAGCCTAGTGATCTGGTTACAAGATAAAACAATGTGGTGAAAGATCATAACTCACCGAGGTCATGTTGACGAAATGGATATTTTGAATACATGACCTGGTTTAGTTATCAGTGTCTTCTGTCTAGTGCTCTTTTGACCTCCCATAGTTTTGGGTGTTCTTCCAGGGCTTCCAGTCGGTTTCTCCAAGTATGGTTTTTGTGTATCTCTAGGGCCAGTTTTACCTGTGTGCAGAGTCTGTTCGCTTGCGTTTTGTGTAGAGGGTATAGGGTTCGGGAATAGAGTCGTCTGGATCTATTCTTTGCGTGAATCAGTTATATTATTTCTGGCGGGAGGTTGTGGTGGCTATGAATTTTCGGGACTATGTTTGTGGCGAAGCGAATACCTTCTTGTAAAGTATTTGTTAAGTAATTGACTTCTGAGTCTAGAGGAGTCGGTGGTGGAAATGGGGGTGATTGGTTTTAAATTAGTTTTTAGGTACTTAGTGAATGCTGGCCATAGATAATGGTTTTAAATGTCTGTCCTGCTCTATTGTGGACCCTGGAATTCCAGGAGGGGTGTTTAAAATTTAGGTCACCTGTATTATGGTGGAGATGTCTTCGATAAGGAGTGTGTCGATCTCTTCTTTAAGGAGGGTAGCTTGGGGTCTTTTGTATGTTGAAATTATTTTTAAGTTACCTTTTTTTGTGCGTAATACCACACCCGTGGTGTCGAGTTCTATAAGGGCTGGGGTAAAGCACTGGAAATGTTCTAGTGAACTTTTTACGGCTATGGCAGTTTTGTTTCTTGAATTGTGATGACGTCTATAGAATATCTTTTGATGGTTCTATTAGACCAAGAATTTTGTGGCGGATAGAATTTGCGTTCCACCCGAGAATTTTTAGGTGGGAGGGGGGAATCGGCTTACGGCAGTTGAATGTTAAAGAGTTTGTTGCAGATTTCTTTGGCTAAATTGACGATTATGCTTAATATTTGTTGGTCGGTAGAGGCACTTTCCAGACTGGGGCCATTACTGAACGTCATTTGAATGATTTCGAACAGGTTATTAACGTTGAATTTTTCGGTCGATGGAGCAGGAGGGGGGCCATGGGTTGTGTGTGTGTTTTTGTGGAGGAGGCTAGTGGGTGTTGGATGTGCTGGGGGAGTGATTGTTGGGCGGAGGGGGTTGAATTTGGGGGGTGGGTTTTAGTTGCTGTTTTTGCCGGAGCGGTGGAAATTGCTTTGTTGAGATCGCTGGTGGATCAGGTGGGGAAAGTTTTTGTAAATTGGGTGGCTGTTGGTGTTTGGCGTGGGCGGTATTCTTGTTGGGGAGTTATTTTAGGGAATTGTGGGCAACCTCTACAGCTGGCCGGATGTGGACCACCGCAGTTGCAGCAGAGAGCCTTTTGCTTCATTTTGTTTTGACTTATTTATTATTATTTATTTGTCTTATTGGGCAAGCGTTATTATCTTGCGGTCCGGCGCATACCACGCAGCGGGGGGCGAGATGGCAGTGTGTTCGACCGTGACCAAAACGCTGGCAGCGGTAGCACTGTATGGATATTTTGATCTGATTTGGTGATTCCTCTTTGACCACGAGACCAACAGCTCTTGTCAGTTGAAATAGTTTTGTGGATTGTTCATCATTGTGGGCGTTGATCATAACCATGGGCAGTGGGAGATGGCCTCTTGTTTTATGCATTCTGTTTACTGATATAATGTTGAAATTCTTGTTTCTCAGATCTGAGAGAACTTCGCTGGTAGGCATGTTGAGGGAGATTCTTCTCATAACTACTCTTAGCGGTTTCTCATTTGGGAGCCTATATGTAAAAAATTGTTTGCCTTGGAGGGCTTCTTACATTTTTCTGTAATCGTCCCCAGAAGACGGGTCCACGCGAATGCCATCGTAGGTTACTTTTGCTTTTGAGAAGTTTATATTTTTTGTTTTAAATTCCGAAGAGATTTCGGTCCAGTCGTGCAAGATAATATTGTCTTGTATGTTGAAGTTTATTTGGGGGTGGGAAAACGGGCCAGAAGAATGGCTACTTTGTAAAATGATTGAAGGGGGAGACTTATTATTATTTAGTTGGTTCTTACTTTCTTTTGAAACCGTGGGATCCCTTGTTTTGTCTTTCATTGGTGTCGACTGTCTTGATTTTGGGGTGGGCTGCACTCTTATTTCGGTCGGGGTTTGTGGTTGGTTCATAGGCGTGGCTTTTGCTTTAGTTTTATGTTTCGTTTTTCGTGAGTTGGAAGTGGGGCGTGTCTTTGTGCCTGTGGGCGTGTCCTCGTCGTTTGGCAGAGGAGCATATGTAGCTGCTCTCATTTCGTCAGCGCTGACGTCATCCGCCATGCTGGCGCCGGCCAGGAGCCGGATTGTCTATAACCTTGAATGGTTTGTTCGTTAATGAACGGACAAACGCATTCAGGTACGGATTTTTTATTATAACTAACTAATATTTACACAATATATACACTCTTTACACAGAACTTCACTATTTTACAGAATTTTGACATTAATCACAAAGTATTTTTTGCAGCAACAACATACTGTAATGCTTTGAAGCACACTCGTAAATGCTCTTCGAAGTATTTCGAGTTGCTGCTTTTGAAGACAGGAATCCTGTTGGAAACTTAATATTTGCAGAATATTAAAATCCATTTGTTAAAGCATATTTATCTTTCCTGAAGTATATTTTACCAATATTTTGCCAATTTAATACATTATTTCAATCAGAAAAAGTACTTAATTCATCAAATACATCCAGAAAGCAAACGGTTTGTTAGAATGTTATGTCCACAAGTTCATATTACCCCAGTTTATAACAGATGATAAGATATGTGAACTAAATGTCAATGATTCTCATATATTACTTTCTATTGAATAAGTTCAAGTAGGAAGTGAAACTACAAATATGTTAAGAGGTTGTAATAAGATAGACGTTGACCAGTTTAAACTAAATTTTATCAAAAAGCTGTTAATGACTCATACAAAAGGGTACCAATTCGTGAATCTATATACAATAATATATGTTTTTTAAACCCTGAGTGTGTCTTTGATAATAGAATAAAATACGATGTAGTTCATATAATTGATATTTTTTCGAATAATATTGCTAAATCAGTAATTGTTGCAGAATATAATTGTCTTATCGAATATTTTGATGATTAGAAAAAAAGTATTGATAGATAACTATGAAAATCACCCCGTAAAATTCTGGATGTACGTGCATGATTTTAAAAATTTTAATGATGAATATTTATTTAAAAATATAGCTAAAATTGCTTTTGCATTACTGACTGTGCCACATGAAAATGCTGATGTAGAAAGAATATTTTCAATTTCAAAGAATATCTTAATGAAGGAATTTAATAAAAAAGATAAATTTACGCAAAGTGCATAATATCCCTATGCCATTCCATGCATATCTATTCATAAAATTTTATTTCGTAGCGCCACGTAGCGGAGTTTTGTAAAAGTGGTAGCGCCAAAACGAGATATTTTGTTGGCAACACTGTTACCGATGGTGGCGCTACGATCGTTGCCGAGTTGGCGTCTAATGGAGGTATACCTTTATAGTTTTGTATATAGCGTATCGTGTTAACAAGTGTTTTCGAAGTTGGTTCGGGGTTTTATTTTATGTTGATTTTAAATTCTTCATCAAGAAATATTTTTTTTTAAAGCTGTACTTCATCTGCGTACTCAAACATGTAAGAATATTGCACTAATAATAAACATGGTGTAAGTGCGAAATCCAATTTGTTTTACACACGATAGAATCCAATAAACTGCAATAAACGATACAAGTATATCTCCAACGCTAGTTCCAAAATTTACCGCATGTGGCGTGTCGCTGTAAATTGGCGTGGCGTGTAAATTCTCATGGAGTTAAAAATTAGGAAAATTAGATATAGAAATGTGATCTGCTGCATTGCTGGATATGCAGTGAGGCATTTAAATAAGAGAATTGAATGTGAAGAATGTTTACAGGTATTGGTCATTTGTGAAGGCTCTATAATGGAAATGAGTCGTCTAATTGCAATTAAAAGTCAGGGAGGATTGCTATATCCATCAGGTCTTAAGTGCGTGTACAAGCCGCGATACAGTAGGTAATTAAGCAAGCTTTATGGGAAAGTGATGGCAAGCTTATAGTGAAGCGATGTACATCAGATAAATTATTATCAAAATAAGGACATTCTTACATTTCTAAAGATGCATGCGTTGAATCAATACCCAATTGACAATTATATAATACTTCTTATATAAGCAATATCAAAAAAATTTATTGATATTAGATTGTATTATATTATTAAGAAAGTAGTTGATAATGCCGAGCCTAATAGGCAAATTTATAATAAATTAGTTTTACTTAATGGTACATAAATTAGTCCATAACAAATGAATTTGTAATATGTATATATTGTTCTTATAATAAAAATATTTTTTGAGATGCAGCGTTTCGATTGTAACCATATAAATAATCATACAAAACATTCGCAAAATATTTACAATTTATACAATCAAAAATTTGATTATCTGTGGTAACTACAAAAATACTTTTCATTTGCATTTATCAATAATTGTAATTTAAACTACCTATTAAATGTTAATTATAGGTATTACTCAATGGCTGCTCGTGAGTTATGAAAGGGTGGGCACAAAAAAAAAATTACCTATTTTTTTGTACATAAAATTACTTCTCCTATTTTTCATGCTGGAAAAGACCTCTATGACTTTGTTGTCAAAATCCGGGATAGACTGGATGAACTTCTTTTCTATTGATAGGACAGCCAATGCGTTCAGTTGATCTTCCGACATTGTGCTTCTCAGAAAAGTTTTAATGCGTTTGAGGGTGGAAAACCATCGTTCACATTCTGCTGTTGACATGGGCATTGTACAAATAATATCCAACAGTTTGCATGTTTCCGCTAAAAACCTTTTTGAGGTTGTTGTCTGTTATGAACACTATAAGTGGAAAAACACACCTACGTCACACATGTCATCGCGCTCATAAATTACTGAAAGTTCACTTTTTAATTTTACACTGTCCAACATAGGATAAGATTTCACAGTTTCATCAAATTTTTTTTGTGGAAATTAATGACCAAGTTTTAAGATTTAGATAATCAAATAATTACTGCACTTAAGTGATCCCTAAAATCAAATCGGTCGCTAATTTGGCTTAAAATAGTGTCACATACTTCCTTTGCAATAACAGCTCTGTTATCTCCAGCTGTCGTATTTTGTATTTTCCTTGCAGGTTCTTCATTATTGCGTTTTTGATTGTCATTGTCAGTAGAATTTCTTAAATTTCTAATGTGAATAATTTGCTGTTGGAATTGTTCAATTGCCTTTTGCAGTTGAGCACTGTCAATCCTGCGCATTTGAGTCTGATTAAATAATATTTCAATATGTGGCATGATGAAATGAAATATTTTCAACCAGTAGAGAAATTCTGGGCAATTCAAATGTTTCAATAAACCACTTGCTTCACTAATAGTAACTGAATCCATCCCATCTTCGTCAATAATTTTGTCTAAACATTCTTTGAAAGAATCCTGGTGTTCAAATAATGTGTTCACAGTTCGACTTTTGAAAATCCAACGTGTAGGAGTAGTGCGTGGCAATCTACGTTTGACTATTTCATCAAGAATTACCGTTCGTTTTGGCGATCGAGAAAAAAAACTTGAAAATGATTGCAAATTTGCAAAGAAAATTTTTACATTTTTACTGCACTGTGCCGCTCGTTCAATAATTAAATTGATGCGCGTAACAGTGAATATAATGTGCCTGTGGAAATGTTCTTTTGATAATAGCTTGGACACCATTTGTCTTACCACTCATCACGGACGCCCCATCGTAACTTTGAGCTATTAATTTATTGTTATCAGACCCAGAAGGAGAATTTAAAGTAGTTTGCAATTCATTCAGCAATGTTTTTCCTAGTACATCAGCATTATGTCCACTCGGCTTAAAAAAAAGACCAAAAGCGTTCAGAAATTTGTGGATTAAACACGTATCGAATAATAACAACCATTTGCTGATTATTAGAGGTGTCTGTAGTTTCATCGGTCACCAAAGCAATTAAATTTGCAGATTTAATTTCTTTTAATATTTCCTGCTTGTAAATTTTACCACATTGCATCTAGCAATAGTTTTTGAGGAGCCTTTAAACACTTGTGAACCTTTTATATGTATTGTAAGCACAGCGTCTAATTCAGCTGCAAAGTTGATTAAGCCTACATAAATACCTGGGTTTTCCGACGCCAATGTCTCATCATGGCCTCGTAACGCCAATTCAAAAGCTCCGCAAAAATTTTATACACATAATTAATCGGCGCAAAATATGACGATTTTCTTCAACATCTTCGTTTTACTTATTTTTATGTCGCAAATAAGCACTGTCTAACTGTTCACGTATGTCCACTTTGCCTAGAACACTAAAATCCACACATGCATTCATGTGAGAAACGGTATTTTCGTGTTTCTTTGCCTTTTCTGCGATATGCTTTAAATCGTTCAACCCTTGTTTATTCCACGCACTAACCTGTTTCTTAAAAAATAAACAGATGAAACAAAATAGTTTATATGTTAGTGAACATCGGCAAATCCATTCATATTTTTCATATATATTTTTATTGAATACTCTATTGTAAGTTCGAGTTTTACTTATTGAAGTGTAGTTTATTTGAAGTTCAGGGATTGGTCTTCCTTTCTTCTTAATTAAAAGTTTTTCCTGAGATGATAGCGGATTTTTTAAAAGATTTTGCACACTATTAACTCCCATCATAATAAATAGGTGCAGTAAGCGCCGGAAACAATAAACACAAGACATTAACTAGAGTCGAGCGAGTCTGTGCCCCAAAATGACGTATAAAAACATATGGCGAAGGTAAGCAGTACCAGCCGATCCATATTCTGAATAGGTACAACTGAAATCGTGCCCCGGAACATAGTTTTGAGCGTTTATGCACTAGTGTCTGGTACGGAAGGAAACTTTGATACCATCGTTATAAAAATACGTAAAAATAATAAAATACAATAATGCACTGAATTACATGCGAATTTCTTTCTGTGTTTATGGTGGGCACGTGCCCTTGTACCCTTTAGTACCAGCCGCCATTGGTATTACTAAATACACACTAAAATTAAATATATGAAATTAAAGAAATTTAATTTATTACCAATTTTAGTAGGATGCTGTTTTTACTCTCATATTATAATGAAAATATTTACAGTTTTTTTTGGAGAATGTTAAAATTCCATATAATTACTACATCTTTTATTTTGGGGGTTGCATACTTAAAATGCATGCTTTCATCTTTTCCCCTACGACTTCAATATACCGCGTCAACAAGCGGGCCTTATATCCTCTCCAAATAATTTTTAGCTCCATGTAAATTCTTAATAAGAGGCTGCTACAACAAATTCAATTGAAGTCATTTGCCAGCTCAAATTGCCTATCGCAAGATTGCACCGGCATATTAACTGTGAGTTCAAAGTTGCATACTGTATTACAAAACAAGCTGGATTGCTTAATAGATGACGATTCCAATGAGGAAGTAATTGTCTACAATCGCAACTTAAATGACGGGAATAAACATTTTATAGAAGGTGTCATTGCATATATGTCGGGCTTTGTGGTGAAAAAAGTAATTGTTACTATTGACTGTGCAGAAGGCTTAATAGAAAATAACAGTCTATTCTTACTTTTAGATCGGAAGAGGAAAACCAAATTAATAAATGCAGCTAAAGATAGAATTTATATTTGTAAAATTGCTGAATCGATATTTAGACAACAATCAAATTATTCGAAAGACAATATAATCCAGATACTAACCATACACACATTAAATCATTTAAATTTAAAAGATTACTCTCTATATTTAAGCAATCATTTTTTTGGCCAGCAAACTCTAAATTCACATCACTACCAATTGATGAAATTTATATTACATTATTATTATTCTTTAAGATTGCACTACTTTTGCAAATGCAGCATTTCAAAAAATCGTTGAATTAGGCAAATGCATACGAAAATGATATTATTTAAACACCAGTAGTAAAGCCCTCGTTCCATAAAGTCTACAAGAAGGACGCCTTTCTTGTTCCAAAAGATAGCGACCATGAATTTTTTCCCAAAAAAAGTTTGATGGCACTTTAAGGTTTTCTCGTAGGCGAGTTGGTGCCGATCTCATTGTCTTTGTTTTATGGTCTTAGGTAAGAGGTTTTGGGCACCCATCGTGAACACAATTTGTGGCAACCTAAATGTTCAGTAACAACTTTGTGCACAACTGTACGTGAAATTTGGGAGGAAAAAGCACACAGTTCTGTGATTGTGAATCGCCAATTTTCACGAATTTTTTCTTCGACATTAGGTACCCACAAGTTCGTTCGCCACGACAGGTCTTCTACTCCTTCTTCTTCTTCTCTGTTTTGGGTTGGACGTCACCACGTCCAGGTACTTGAGCACACTGCTCTTTGTACTATCCCCAATAGATCTCTCAATTCCACTCTGTTAGTCTTGTGTCCTCGATAAAAGCCACTATCCTCCTGAGGGGAAGTTTGAGTACACTCGAAGGATCCAATAGATCTCTCCCGAAATATTTCTGTCTGGGTTCCTTCAGTTCCTCACACGTGCATATTACATGAAGGCTAGTTTCCTCCTGTTTTTCGCATCTTCTACACCAAGGCTCGCTAACCAAGCCCATGGTGTACAAATGCTTCCTTAAAGGACAATGTCCGGTTATTAACCCGGTAATTATTTTAATTTCTCTTTTGCTACTACGAATTAGGTTGACTGAAAACTTTCCGTCTAGCCCCCTTAGTAGTGTTTTGGTATGGAGTTGACCTTCCGTTAACCTCTATTTATTTTTTTGTTCTTTTTCTAGCCATAACCAGATCTCCCTTTTAGCGGAATCCTTAGTGATTCCACATACAGGTTCTGGTCCTATGAAGTTCCTATTAGTACCTTCTTTGGCCAGTTTGTCGGCTATCTCATTGCCTTTAATTCCCTCATGTCCTGGCACCCATATCAGCGACACTGTATTGTCTTGTGCCAGGTTATTGAGGACCTGCTTACAATATATCACTAGCTTAGACCTGGTAGATGGGTACATAATGGCTTTAATAGCCGCCTGACTATCAGTCATTATATTAATTTTTTTACTTGCGCAGCCGGCTTCCCGAGTTTCATCGGCGCAGGCTGCGACTGCTAACGATTCGGCCTGGAAAACCGTAGTATGTTCCCCAGACATATCGATATCTTCCTTCTAGGGCACATTCCGCATATGCCTGCACCTGCCCCCTGACTAGATTGTGATCCATCAGTGTACCAGCTGCCGGCACCACAATCGATCGAGCGACTTTTTGCCTGTTCCCTGGTCGGTATAAGTATGTTCAGCTTAGCTGTAAACATAATTTCAGGTGCCATACTGTCCACCGGCATTTGAAATATCGGCTGTTCCAGTATAGTTCCTGTAATATCTGCATGACTCCCTACAACCTTATTAGGACACCATACGTCATTGGCCTTCAGCATCTCCAGAAGAGCTGCGCCGCCCTGTCTGCCACTTTGGCTAGGTGTCTGCTCCAATTCAGTTTCGCATCAAGTGTTATGCCTAGATAGTTTACTTCATTGGTTAGTTCTAACTCTTGTCCAAACAGCTTTACGCTGCCCAGATCATTTAGTTTTCTCATGTTGGTAAAGGCTACCAACTTGGTTTTTTGAGGATTGACAGTTAATTCCTCCTCAAGGCACCATATTTCTACAATTCGCAGAGCATTTCGCATGATGCTCGCCACTGTCCCCGGGAATTTCCCCTGGGACACTATGACAATGTCATCGGCGAACCCCTGCGTATTCCCTGGTCATTTAATGTCCTGAGGAGATTATCCACTACTAGACTCCATAGTAGTGGTGACAATACGCCTCCTTGAGGACACCCTTTTGTTGTCCTCATGGAGATCGTTTTGTTTTGCATTTGGGCATGAACTACTCTGCTACGCAGCATGTTATGAACCCAGTTGCATGTGGTGCTTTTTATTTTTTGATCTCTTAAAGATCGAATAATAGAAGACATCGAGGTGTTGTCGAAAGCTCCCTCTATGTCTAGGAAGACTGCAAGTGCAATTTCCTTGTAGTGTAGGCTCCTTTCGAGCCCTCACCAGGCTATGCAGGGCACCCTCACCTGATTTTCCCATCTGGTATGCCCATTGCAGTGGGTGTAGAGGAGATCTATCCAGAGCCCCTTCTTTAATATTTAAATATATCATTTTTTCCATAGTCTTCAACATAAAAGAGGTAAGACTAATTGGTCTAAACGATTTAAGATGGGTATATGTTACTTTTCCGGGCTTCGGAATAAACACTACCCTAGTTTCTCTCCATGCCCTAGGGATATAACCCATAGCATGGCTAGACCTGAATATCTCCATTAGAGGACCCATAATTTCACCAATTCCCTCTTGAAGGAGCTTGGGAAACACTCCGTCTGGTCCTGCGGATTTATATGGTTCAAACGATCCTATCGCCCATCTAATTAAATGGGGCTTGAAGATCTCGTTTGATGTCTCCCAATCATTCCTAGTCGCCCTCCAAGAGGTGACAACTTGATTGGTATCACAGTCATCCATACGCTCCGAACCTGGAAAGTGTACCCCCAGAAGATACTCTAAAGTCTCTTCCACGGTAATGGTACACCTCCCGTCCGATTTTTGTATAGATCTAATTGCGTTGGAAGGATCTTTTTTGAAAATTCTGTTTATTCTGGCCATGTCAGGAACACCTTCGATGTCCTCACAGAATTTTCTCCAGGCCTTCCTTTTGCTCTCTTTGATTTTATCATTGTATTGATTGAGGAGAGCCTTGTAGGCTTCCCAATTACCTGTTTTCTTCGCCCTATTAAATGACCGGCGAGTTTCTTTCCTTAAATTGGTTAACTCTGCATTCTACCAGGCAGCCCGCTTAGCTATACGGCGCTCCCTAAGGGGACAGTTATTTTCATAGCAGGAAAGAATGGTCCGTTGCAGCCAGTCAACAGCCAACTCCAGCTCTTCCACATTCCCTATTCTAACAGGGATATTTCGGATCGCAGCTAACAGGTCTTCCTTGTAAGAGCCCCAGTCTGTTCTCTTGGGATCCCTGTATAGTCTGGGTTCCGTTAAATCTGTACATAGTTCATAGCGGACATACGCATGATCAGAGAGCGACGGCTCATCGGATACATGCCACCCCCTTACAATATCCCGTATTCCCAACGTACATAAGGTTATATCTATAACTGATTCCCCCCTTGATGTCTTAAATGTCGGTTTATCACCTTGATTCAGACAGCCAAGTTCAGTACCACAGATATAGCTAATGAGAGACTTACCCCTATAATTGTTATCCTTGCTGCCCCAAGCCTTATGATGAGCATTGGTATCTGCGCCGATAATCAATTCCAGATTGTTATTACTGGTATATGCCACCAAGGCCTCAAAATCAGGCCCTGGTAGCTCTGGAGAGTCAATGGGTAGGTATAGAGACGCAATTGTCGTCTCCAATATCCCCCCATCGACACTCAGTCTGATCCTGGCTGCCGTCATGTCCCCACTGCATAGCTCCATGATAGGCATCACGTCCAGGTCGTCTCCGAAACAGATACAAGTTCTTCTTCTACTCCTTTTTTCATCATAGTTTGTCATACTGTCACTCATTATATTTTCACCATAAAAAGAACAAAGTTCACGATGAATCTTAATAGTTTTTATATTCTTTGCACACAGAAATTGCAGCAGCTATTTTAAACGGCCAAAATAGCACGAAAGATTGTTCGAGCGATTCTCTCACTAGCAGTGTCAGACTCACATTGAACCAGACTGCACTGCAGAGCTGCGATTCGACGATATCTGCACTCAGCTCACTAGGCGGAAATTGAACTTACTTTACAAATTGCCCTCGTAAATAAAATTTTACAAACCACGTAACTATCGTATCTATTCCTAGATTTATCAACAAAACTGTCAAAGTTGTCAAACATTTTTTGAATAATCGAGAATAATTTTAAAGGAATTGCAGATTATTGCGCGATTACATGGAAATGAGTCGGTTAAGTTTTTCAAAGAACACAATTTGGCATGGTCAATCACTTGACGAGGATGACTCAAATTCTGAGCAACAGGAATACTACGAAAGAATCGGAAACTGGAGGAACATCATTTTCTTACCCTACAAGATGTTATGGAGAATTTTGATTGTTGGTAGTATTTTATTGGATTGTTTTTTAGTAATTTACAGTCTTGGTTATGTGAGTCATACGAAAGGAAGCAGTAGATGGATTCTTTACTATCTATTCGAGTGTTTGTATTTGTTTGATATAGTTCTGACAATACTTCATAGGTAATGTAACATTTTATGATAATTACAGCATCTATTATACAAGTGATTATTATGAAACCAATTTTAGAAATATTTTTTCGTATATTCCAAAGAAATTAAGAGTGTGTAAACGTAAATAAATTATAGTTAATTAATTTATGATAGTTCTAATGATAGACTAATATTTTATGATAAATGATTTCGAACAAAGGTGTAGGTTTGTTTCACTTTAAAAAATTTTGAAAACCTTGCAATATTTAGTATGCAAATCTTCTACAGTAAAAGAAGTTATATTTCTTGCATTTCCAATACAATTGAGAGTCAGTTAGCCAGCAGCTACGGTTCATGAACGAACTGTACAACATTAAGTGTGCATGGGTTACTTGAAGTGAGACTCAAAGTAGACCTGAATATTGGATTTACAAAAAAATTTTCAAGATTTTGATAAAAGTAAAAATGTTTGAGAAGTGGATATCCTGTATATTTTCTTAAAAAAAGAAGTTTTGGCACAATGGGTGCCAAAACTTCTCTACTAAGTGCGTCATCTCTACATTTGCTGCAAATCTTTTCTAGACCTATTAGTGTAGGTTGTTTGTCAATCTTCTGTTTCTTAACCTTCCTGGTACATGTGCAATTCCTATTAGTTATATGATTCGGTAATTCTAAGTAAGATTTTACAAACCAGCGTCTTCTAAGTAGTGTTTTTATCCGGACGGTGTCGTATGCGTGTTGTGTAACACAATGTCTACTAAACCGCAAAATCCTGCGAGACTAACAACTGAATAATTCGAAGTGAATGATGAATCGATGATCCTGACTTTGACAATATTTTGAGGTTAGTGGAAGAAGAAGCAAATGATAGTGCCGCTGAAACAGAATTTGCTGATGAGATCGATGATGTCATTGAAAATGTTCAGGATAATGATAATGAAGATGTTTCCGAAGGAAATGACACAAATGAAGAGGGTGATATTCAGGATAATGATGTTGTTGAAGATGTTTTCGAAACAGAAATAAGAAAAACACCCTAACCACAATATATCGTCACCCCGGAAGAAAAGTGACATAACTCAAAAATCAAGGTTTTGTAGAAATATCGATTTAAAATATTGTGTATTTTAAGAGTATCACTGAGCAAGTTGTATGAAAATATAACTATTTTTGTTTTAACATGGGGAATTTAATAAGTAAACTTACTAGTTTAAAAAGGTAGTGCTTGAAGTATGTGTCCTTTTTGGCAATTTTTTTAACAAATGTGTCGCTTTTCTTGAAAATAAAAACTCATATATTTTGATATAATACTGTTTAATAAGGTAAGAAAACAGAAACAAACTGCTATTTTATTGAACTAAAACAGAGCAAAATAGCGCTACAGCCTATTGTAAAGGGGAAAATAGGACATTGGTATGACCTTCTTTTTAAAAAGTGGGAGTAGAGAATTCTTTTTTTCTGAAAGGCCTACTCTCTTTTTGTAAGCTTTTTTTAAAACGATCGGATCTAATGTGTTTGCAGAATTTCTCGTTTCTTTTTTTTCATGACATTAAGTTCTTGAAACTCATTTTGTTCATAGCTGGTTTTGTAGAAAACTTTTCCAACGTTTTCCTTATCTGCTTTTAAAACCTTAACCTCTGTAATTTTAAACTGTTCACCCTTTTCATTTTTGAGTACACTATTCCATCCAATGTCGGCTGCTAAAGATTTTAAATCAAAAATGTCATCGTAGCTGAGTTCAGTGACTTTATAAAGGGGTACCGGTTTTTTTAGCACTTATAAGCGAAATATACTGCTCCGGGGTATAAATCGGCCCAGATTTCTTGGCTCTTCTAATCTGTCGTTTAATTACAGAGTGGGCATTGTCACCTTCGTTTTGACTATGGCCCGTTTCTAAAAATTTGTGTGTTATACTTCGGATATGAATGTATTTTGATAGTCCATACATGTACATTGCCATCATAAATTTGTTTTTCTGCTGGCCAGCACAGTTGTCTGAAAAAAATGTAACATCTACCTTCGTGGAAATTACGCTGTTGACACGTAATCCTAATTCTATATTATCAAGGTAGCGCATTATACACGATCCAATCTCATTTGATCCTCGTTGAGCTTCAGCTTCATTCCATACAAAACACTGAACTTCATTTGTTTTTAAGTTAAATACAGTGAGATTAAAAACACTCAACTTCGAAACATAATAAAACGATAAGCTTGACCTGATGGACAGGGGAGCACAGCCTGTAGATCAAACACTGCCACAAATGTATTCTCTGTAGTCTTGTCTTGTTCTTTTTCCCTCCGGGCCAGTTTTGCCTCATTAAGGTGGCTTTGATACTTGGCTTCTAAATCGGGTTTTTCTTCATGATTTGAATTTGAGTATCCAATGCATACTTCACATTGATCCTTCTTCGGTATGAAGAAGGAAATGTTAAATTCTTGATTAAAAATTCTGGAATACATCATGTAATTTGCAGCTGGCCCATTAGCATCTTTACACTCTTGTTCATAATCTCTGTGAATATCGGCTAGAGATTTGCCACATTCTATGTATTCTCTTGATGATCCAGCACGGCAATAATGGCTCGGTACTCGAGGGATGGAACTTATGTGTGCCCTTACACCATCTTTAATTTTTTCATCAATTTTGAAATGTTTTCCATGTTTGCCTCTAAAGTCAGAAGATATAATATTTCCGGCAAATTGTGATCGTTTCTGTAGAATCGTTCTTATTGGTCTATCATTAATAGATAAAGTGGCCTTAAAAAATGTTTTACAAACTTGAATTTTCTGAAGATTGATCATAAAGTAGAAGGCATTGTTATTAATACGATTGCGAGTTCTGTTCTCCCTAATATATCTGTACTTCGGCTGAATCTCCGATATGTTAGAGAGCAAGTAATCGCGTTGCCTTTGTAGATCGTCTAAAGCCCAATACTCTTTAAATATCACACTTCGCTGTTTTTCTGTAATTTTTTTAGGACATTTTAATCTGCATTTATTAGAGCAAGGCGGTAATAGTTCTCTTTTTTCAAACACTTTTTTGGACAAGGATGAAGATGTATAAGATTCACCACAACTTCTGGCACGTTTTGCTAAGTTTTTCCGACTTTCCTCTGGTTTTGGTACACGTCTTTTCCTTGTTTCCTATTAACGCATGGATCGCTTACTTCGTCCGTGTTTTTAGCGAGACTTTTGGACTTTACGGTAGTTACTTCTTTACCAGAGCTCGAGAAACTATCTGAGATATAGTTGGGATCGGCCACGCTATCATCGGAATCATCAGTAAAAGATTTAGAGGTATGAGATGACCCAGATGACGAGGATGAACTGGACGAGCTTGACGAACTACTTAGCATCTCTTTATTGGACGTGGTGTTTTGTTGGTTTTCGTTATTTTTACAAGCTGTAAACAAAGTAACAATAACTCGTTTGTTGTTAACAAAAAGTTTAAAATACATTACCTAGCGAAGCTTCGCTGCTACCTGTACCATGTTCATTTTCTATAGGCTTTTCAGTAGCTGGTTGTAGGTCTTTTGCTGGAATTAACGATTCCTGGTTTGCTATGTTTGAAGATTCTTTCTTATTTTCCATAACAGCATTAGAAGTCAAATCCTGGGTTTGCTCACTGTTTTGGGTCTGATCCGATACACAGTTTTTTGCTAGTTTTAAAATCATCGCTGTTCTACCTGACATCCTGTCGACCTAACAAGCAAAATTAAAAATGGTATTAAAACATAAATTATAATTTTAGTGACTTATTTAACTAAAAAGCTAATACTAAATTCAAAAACATTTCACGATATTTTAAAATAAACTCTGGCATAACTAGAAAAAAAAATAAATAGTGAATAAATTATCCAATACAAATCACGAAAAATGATATAACTACACAATACATATTAATATTATGCACCTGCTTTTCTACTCACCTTTACGGGAAAATTGTCACCAAAAATGTCACTTCGCGTGAAAAATTACAACACGAAAAAAGTCACTTTTGCAGTTAAGTCGTTTTAGTTCTTAAAATTTCACATGGATCGGTTCAGTTGACACGAGAAAAGCGTCACAATACACAAAGTGTCACTTTTGTTGCAAAACCAGTAACAATAATGGAGACACTTTTAGAGTTACGTCGTTTATCTCGTAAAACTTGCGTTTGCCTCGGCCCAGAGTCACGTCTCAACTTAACTTATGACAGTATTCATGTCTGACAACAGCGAATTAGCGGCGGGGGAAAAACGACACATCTGCCCACTGGTGGCAGAATTAAGGTATTTCAATTATGACACTTTTCTAGAGAAATTTTTATTCTATTTTGAGGCGTTTTATGCATAAAAGTCGAAAACCCATTTTTTTGAGTTATTTCACTTTTCTTCCGGAGTGACGATATATCAATAAATACTATATACGTATTTCGGCAACTAAGTTGCCATCTTCAGTAGAATAACCTTAAAACTGAAAAATATTAAACGTAGCGTTTTTGGCTAAGGTAAACCTTAGAAGATATACTCTTCACCAAATCGCCAGTGGGATAACACTAGTGTTATCTTCAGTCTTGCCATCTTCAGTAGAATAACCTTAAAACTGAAAAATGTTAAACACTAGTGTGTAGATATGCTCTTCACCAAATCGCCAGTGGGATAACACTAGTGTTATCTTCAGTCTTGCCATCTTCAGTAGAATAACCTTAAAACTGAAAAATGTTAAACACTAGTGTTATCCCACTGGCGATTTGGTGAAGAGCATATCTTCTAAGGTTTACCTTAGCCAAAAACGCTACGTTTAACATTTTTCAGTTTTAAGGTTATTCTACTGAAGATGGCAACTTAGTTGCCGAAATACGTATATAGTATTTATTGATATATATTGTGGTTAGGGTGTTTTTCTTATTTCTGTTTCAGATTACAAGCCACGGTCTCCAGCAATTTCGGATGTTTTCGAAGGAAATGGCACAAATGAAGAGGGTGTTCCTTTATACACTTCGAAAGATAATACAAAATGGACAAAAATCCCATTTCGTCCTCATCGAAGAAACCGAAATGATATAAGGAATGCACTTGGCCCTACCAACTATAGTGTAGATTTTGAAACAGAAGAAGATTCATTTTGTCTATTTGTTACTGACGAAATTATCGATATTATTGTCAGGGAAACAAACAGAAAAGTTGAACAGGTATGTTACTAAAAATTAAAATAGTTTGAGTACTTATAGGAGACGTTGTTTAAACAAATTATTTATGGAATGTTAAGTATCCAGAAAAACCACTAAACCCATTAATTTTGTTGAAATGAAAGCCTATATCGGTTTATTGTTGATTATGGGTGCTTTGCGATTCAATAAGGAATCACTAAACTCACTTTGGTGGTCTATCAGGGTAAAAACGTCTCCCAATTTTACTACCATGTCACGAACACGTTTTCAATTATTGTCTGCGTTTTTAAGGTTTGAATACCAAACTAAAGCTCATAAAAAATAAACTGATAAATTAGCGCCAATAAGAGATGTCTTCAACACTGATGTTGAAAACTGCAAAAAAATTTATCATCCCAACGATAACTTGACAGTGGATGAACAACTTGTCTCTTTTAGAGGCCGATGTTCTTTCCAGGTTTACATGAAAAATAAACCCGATAGATATGGCATAAAAATTTGGGCACTCGCTGACAGCACAAATGCCTACAGTCTAAATTTACAAGTTTTCTTGGGGAAAAGGGGAGCTGGACTTGGTAGAATACTTAGGACACGGATATGGGATAAGAAAAGACAACTTTTTCACAAGTATCCCAATAGCTGATTGTCTTCAACAAAAGCAGCTTTCGCGATGCGGTACATTACGGCAAAATAAGGCTTGTATTCCAAAAGAACTATTACGAAATAAATATAGGCAGCCATACTCTAGTATGTTTTCATTTTCGAAAAATCACACTCTAGTGTCATACGCACCTACTAAAAATAAAGCAGTAATTTTACTCTAGACGGAACATCATGATGCTATAGTTTCTGAAGAGGAAACTATATATAAACCAAACATAGTGTTGCACTATAACAAGATAAAGGGCGCCGTAGATGCAACCGACAAAATGGCCAAAGAATATTCGGCGAGACGTAGCAGTAACCGATGGCCAGTAGTTTTATTTGACCATCTTGACGTGGCAAGCATCGACACATTTCGGTTATGGGAAATAAAATTTCCCGACAAACATACGAAGAGTTTAGACGACAGAAAAAAAATTATTTTGAATCTCGGCCAACTAGATACTAGTGAAGCAGAATATTACTGCAAGATATCAATCAAGGAAGGCAAGTCATTGCCATAAATCACTAATTCAAAGTATGCTTAGTGTGGTTCCAGAGCTAGATGAATGATTGTCATTTTGTCCCAGAGGAAATTCCCAGGGACAGTGGCAAGAATCAAGCGAAATTCTCTGCGAATTGTAGAAAGATGGTGCCTTGAGGAGAGACTAACTGTTAATCCTTAAAAAAACAAGAAAGCTAAATGATCTGGGCAGCGTAAAGCTGTTTGGACAAGAGCTAGAATTAACCGAAGAAGTGAAGTATCTAGGCATAACACTTGATGCGAAACATAATTGGAGCAGACACCTAGTCAAAGTGGCAGACAGGGCGACGCAGATCTGGGGACTAAAACCAAATGTGGTACACGGCTGTACACAGCAGTAGTACGACCAACAATTACCTATGGAGCAGTTGTCTGGTGGAAGAGGACGGAGCGGACATCGTCGGTGGGGCTCCTCACGACTCTCCAGCGACAGGCTCTGTTGTGAATCACTACTGCTATGAACAGCAGGCCAACGTGGATCTCCCTCCGCTGGAACTATTTGTAAAGGCGGAGGCAATGGTCGCGATCCTGAAGCTGAAGGCCAATGACGTATGGTGTCTTAATAAGGTTGTAGGGAGACATACAGATATAACAGGAACTATACTGGAAGATCCGATATTTCAAATGCCGGCGGACAGTATGGCACCTGAGATTATGTTTACAGTTAAGCTGAACATATTTATACCGACCAGGGAACAGGCAAAAACTCGCTCGAGTGATTTTGGTACCGGCACCTGATACACTGATGGATCACAATCTAGTCAGGGGGCGGGTGCAGGCATATGCAGAATGTTCCCTAGAAGTAAGATATCGATATGTCTGGGGAAACACACGACGGTTTTCCAGGCCGAATTATTTGCAGTCGCAGCTTGCGCCGAGGAAATTCGGGAAGCCGGCTGCGCAAACAAAAATATCAACATAATGACTGATAGTCAGACAGCTATTAAAGCCATTATGAATCCATCTACCAGGTCTAAGCTGGTGAAATATTGTAAACAGGTCCTCAATAAACTGGCACAAGACAATACTGTGTCGCTGATATGGATGACAGGACATGAGCGAATTAAGGGCAATGAGATAGCCGACGAACTAGCCAAAGAAGGTACTAATAGGAACTTCATAGGACCAGAACATGTATGTGGAATCGCTAAGGATTCCACTAAAAGGGAGATCTGGTTATGGCTATAAAGAGAACATAAAATGAAATGGAGGTTAACGAAAGGTCAACTCCATACCAAAACACTACTAAGGGAGCTGGGCGGAAAGTTTTCAGCCAACCTAATTCGTAGTAACAAAAAAGAAGTTAAAATAATTAAGGAAGCATCTGTACAACATGGGCTTGGTTAGCGAGCCCTGGTGTAGGAGATGTGAAAAATAAGAGGAAACTAGCCTTCGTGTAATATTCACGTATGAGGGACTGAAGTAACTCAGACAGAAATATTTCGGGAGAGATCTATTGGATCCTACGAGTGTACTTAAACTTCCCCTGAGGAGGATAGTGGCTTTTATCGAGGACACAAGACTAACAGAGTGGAACTGAGAGATTTATTGGGGATAGTACAAAGAGCAGTGTGCTCAAGTACCTGGACGTGCTAGCGTCCAACCCAAAACAGAAGAAGAAGAGCTAGATGAAATCGTGATTGACGAAACACGCCAATACGAAAGAGTGCAAATTGTAAGAGGAAGCGGAAGATGTTATCTATGTGCAAGGATCAAAGACAGGAAATCGATACAGTTATGTAAAGAATGCAAGAGATTTGTGTATAAAGTATACTCTAATAAAATAACAATTTGTATAGAGTGCAACAGAAATTAATTTTAACTTACACTTTTCCATATTATTAACGTTTTGTAATAATTTTTATTACTAACAATAGATATATCTTTTTATCGGATAAACAAATCTAAAACCATTATGACTTTAAAATTTTAATTTTAAATTAAAATTTTAATGGGGTGCAAACGTACCCCGTACGGCACTCCTTGTGCTGTGTATGGGTTGTTCCTTTTCTTCCTTTGGAGGCGTTTTCCGTCATTCCTGTAAATTTTTGAAATACTTTTTCTCCATCTCTACCTCTTATATTACTATTTATCATTTTCACGTTTTACATTATTTAAAGTAATGGCCTTATTTCGTGTTGCATTTCTATAATTTCATAATAGCATTTCCAAATTCATTTAAGACCCTGATTGTTTATGAACTACCAAAATAGAACATCTCTTTCCATCGAACAAAGACGACGTATTGAAACTAACAACGAAAAGAACATATTCTATATCAACATGGCGTTTAGTTTATAATAAGAGAACATCGATGGGATGCCGAATAAAATTTGCAGTCGTCTAACACGTACACCAAGAGTTAACAACGATGATGTTATGATATTGTCTAGAAACGATAATCACTACCAGTGAAAGATTAAAGAATTTTGGAAATAATGAACAACCTAAGCAACATCAAACGAG
Source organism: Melolontha melolontha (assembly GCA_935421215.2). Classification (NCBI taxonomy): domain Eukaryota; kingdom Metazoa; phylum Arthropoda; class Insecta; order Coleoptera; family Scarabaeidae; genus Melolontha; species Melolontha melolontha. The sequence goes on from OW285243.1 coordinate 1,063,545, forward strand.
AAGATGGTCAGAGAGTGAACAACCTAAAGCCTAGTATTAGAGAATCATCAACCAAGAAATTAACAGTCTAAAATGTGAACGCCGGCAGTCTAAAATGTGGACGCCTCAGTGAATATTAATAAAAATAATATTTAACATGTGTTCATTTGAAAAGTCAATCTAGGTTACTTTGAAATTTTGATAGAATAAGACGCATATATATTAGTATGTGTTTGTTGTTCCGTAAACGTAAATCCAAATGACATTTGATAATGTCAGTCACATTTGTTATTTATTTGTATGTATGAAACTGTCAAAATATACGACTTCGTTGGTTAAGTAAGTAGTAAATTTTAATTTACGACATACTTCAAAATGTTCTCAGTAAATCACATGCTACTAGATTGACTTTTCAAATGAACACCCGTTATTTTATATGGCTCAACAGAAATCCCAAAATAGGCAATGCAAAAATGGCATACATGAGATATACAAAAATACAGATTTTTCCGATAATGTCGTCTATGCTGTGCTGTCAATTGTATTTGTTATTTACAGGTTATGTTGACAAATGTCATTTATTCCATCAAATGTAATATAAACTCGATTAAACGGTAGATGCTATATAGCCTAATTATCAACACAATTTTTGTAAATTTTGCAATCTGGCAACAACGCGCGAGTTGTTTGCAGGTACACAACATGAGAGCCGTATAACGCTGGTAAAACCTGATTAGTACCTTTACGTCAAGTGGGTATTTTGATAATTGTATATTTGTTAGACCGAAGTTTCTATCAGCATTCTTATCGTAAAAATCGTTATAGGAAATAAAAAGAATAGTTAAATTAATTAATACTACATAAACATAAATTAAAAAAAAATATGAACATAGTAGGGATGCACAGTATTTATTGTCCATAGCATAGTAGGCGTTGAAATATTTCGATAACAACGCAACATATTTGTTATTTATCTGTCAAACGAAATGTCAAAGCTGCTTTTTGTAAATTTATAAGTTAAGAAGCTATATTAAGCCAAAGTATACATTTCGCATAGATTTAGAAAAACTGAGAAAAATGAACTTCATGCTATTATTAAATATTTGCAAAAGAAAGGTCTAACACCAAAACCAATTCATGAAGATATAGTTAGTGTACTTGGGTATGATGCTCCATCGTATCAAGTAGTAAAGAACTGATCTAGAGAGTTTTGATGTGGTAGAATAACTGGTGAACATACCAAAGGTGCTGGTCGGCTTCAAACTGTTTACATACAAGAAAATGTTGATCGTGTATGTGACTTGATTAGACATGATCGTCGGTTGACTACTAGATGTCTAGTAAAGATAATAGACATTTCAAATAGTACAATTGGAATCATAATCAAAGGCTGTTTGTGCCTTCATAAAGCACGATGGATAGCCCGAATGCTGAGGCTTAATCAAAAGCGAGAGAGCGAGTCATTATTTAAGAAGCGAGTTTGGCGTTGTTTAACGGTAATTCGAAAAGTTTTCTGACTCGCTTTGTTACGTTTGATGAAACGTGGGTTCATTACTTCGATCCAGAGTCTAAACTCCAAAGTAAAGAATGGCGACACAGAGGATCTCCGCCACCAATAGATAAGCTATGGGGGTTCGAGCACAAAATCCCATGTATTTTCTTATGGAGGTTCACTTTCCACTTTCAATATAGCAAACTTCACATCATTTGAGGGTATCGTATGTGGTCCCCGAGACCTGTAAGGGGGAACCAGGAGCCTGCAAGGGGGTACCAGGAGCTTGCAAGCGGGTTGCCAGGGGGCCCTGCGGTGTTGAAAATAATGTCAAAATGGCTCTAACTGCAAGGGGTAGCGAGATACCGCTCCTACTTAGGGATGACTCACGATCGATTATAGTTTCATACACGGTCACCGCGAGACCTCGAGAGCGCTGTGTCAGATGTTATGATTAGGGAATTGCGTATGTAAAATAATAAAGGCTATCACGTGATCATTATTATCTAATTAAATGAATATAATATAGAGGAGGATAGGTACATGAGAATCATTCAGTCAGTGTTAATCGTTGAGTTAAGATGCAATCTGTTCAACAAACTAAATCTACGCTTTTCAAGGCTAATATTGAAATTGATAAGGATGCTCCGGCTTCCGGAATTATAAAATATAATTCAACTCTCCGAGTATTAAATAATTCGTTGAGTAATGCTAAACGTGTTGAGGAAAAACAGAAACTGATAGCTACCATTGTTCAAGTAAAGAGTTTCAAACAAATGTATCGAGCTCTTCAAATAACTGGAGGGAGTTACTCACCGAGGAAATGTACTACTGCTTCTTACCATGTTAAACGGGAGGATATCAAATCGGCGTTTCAAGACCGTATTCGAACTGAAGTTATTATTAATCTAAAACTTACCGACCCCATATTATATATGAAGGATGCATCCATTCTATTTCAACGAAGAATTTTGAATGTGTTAAATAAGGAAGAGACCATCAAGGTGAACACAATGTTTTGTGGTGAATTTAAAATACAGAAAGCGGACCAAGAGATTAATGAATTAAAATATTTTAACACTAAAAATATACAAATTTTCCAAGACACTAACCTACAAGAATGGTTTGTTAACTACATACAACAACCAATTCTCGCCGATCTTGAAGAGTTTTAAGAAAGAGACAGCGGCTGGGCATTATCAACTGTCATCAGTCTCCAAGTAAATATTAATAGATTTACACCTCAACCAGGATCATCTTATATCGAACTACCTCCTCAAATTAAAATTAAAGAAGCTTGTGTTAACGTAAAAAATAATGATCAAGAATGTTTCGCATGGGCCGTTGTATCCGCGCTATATCCAGTTAGTAAGAACGCGCAAAGAATTATAAAGTATCCGAACCCATCATCTGTGATAAATTTAACCGGAATTCAGTTGCCAATGACGATGAAACAAATTCCGCGGTTTGAAAAGCAAAACGACGTATCGATAAATGTTTATATTTTGAAAAAAACGAATGAAAAATTCACCACCTTACATACGTACCTAACAAAAATGCGCCGCACATCAAGATTGTAATGTGAATTATCAAGATACACATACAGTTCCGGTGGTTTTCCATTATCTAACCAGATATGACTCACACTTCATTATAAAGAATTTGGCTGTTGATTTAAAGGGACGTATAGACTTTTGCCAACAACCAAAGAAAAATATATTTCATTCACTACGCACGTCGATGAGAATATAATTAAATTTAGATTCATTGATTCTTTTAGATTTATGGCTTCCGGACTCGCTACCCTAGCATCATATTTAACGGAATATCCTGAACTTATATTTGAATTTTATAATCTAAGCGGTGAAAAAGTGAAATTGTTGACATGAAAAGGAGTATGCCCTTACGATTATTTCGACTCAGAAGAGAAATCAAAGGAAACGAAGCTCCCCGAAAAATTTAAATTCTTCAATCAATTAAACGATCAAGATATCTCAGATGAAGACTATGACGATGCGCAAAAAGTATGGAATGAATTTAATATCGAAAACTTGGGTGAATATTCAGACCTATATCTAAAAACGGATGTGTTACTGTTAACTTGCATTTTCGAACAATTTAGAAGCAGCTGTCTAAAAATATATGGACTTGATTCAGGACTTTACTTCACCTTACCCGGATTCAGTGGGATTGTATGCTTAAACATACTGATATAACCTTAGAATTATTAACAGATCTAGATATGACCATGTTTATTGAAAGTGGAATCAGAGGAGGACTCAGTCAATGTTCTTATAGATACCTTAAAGCTAATAATAAATACATGCCAGATTATGATTCTTCGAAACCTGACAAATTTATAATGTATGATGACATCAATAACCAATACGGATGGGCAATGTCTCAATATTTGCCCTATGGAGGATTTAGATGGTTATCTAATGTCGAAAATTTCAATGTTATGGATATACCTGATGATAATGATAATGATATAGGATATATTTTAGAGGTAGATTTAGAGTATCCGCAAGAATTACATGATTTACACGCAGATTTACTTTTTTGTCCAGAACATCCAACTGCTCCAAGAACAAAAGAGAAGAAATTAATGGCCACCTTATTCGAAAAAAACGTTATGTTATTCATTATAAGCATCTAAATCAAGCCTTATGTCATGGTATAAAGTTAACCAACATTCATAGAATAATACAATTTCGACAGGGTACATGGTTGAAATCATACATCGACTTAAACACCAAACAGCGATCATTGGCTATAAATGACTTTGAAAAAAAAATGTTTAAACTGATTAACAACGCTGTTTTCGGGAAGACGATGGAAAATATACGTAAACATAGTATAGTGAAGTTGATAAATAAATGGGAAGGACGATATGGTGCCGAAGCTTTAATTTCAAAGCCTGAATTCAAATCGGCGACTATATTTAATGAGAACTTCTTAGCTGTTGAACTCAACAAAACAGAGATCTTGTTTAATAAACCTATCTATGTAGGAATGGCGATATTAGATATTTCTAAAACATCAATCTATGAATTTCACTATGACTATATGAAACTGATCTTTGGAGATAAATGTCAGGCTGCTTGACATTTATCTCCAAACATCAGTTTCATATATAATGCATTCCAATTAAGAAAGGACCAGATGGCGCGGCAATCTGAGTATAATTTACACAGGAATTTCAAAAAAGTAGATAATTTGTATGTGAGGTTATAAACCTCCTATCCTATATAAAATATTATTTTTTGACGTTCGTTAACATACTTATTATTAAGAAAGCTTAGACTTTAATAATTTTATTCAAGCAAGAAGCGGCAAATACATATACCGCCTCATTCTGAGCAAACGCAACGATCCGAATGTATGAATATTTCTCCCGCTCCGAATAAAAATCCCCTGAACGCGTTTAGCCAATCACAACACAGTCTGTCTCATTCCGAGCAAACGCAACGATCCGAATGTGCAATTATTTTTCTGGCTCCTAATACAATTCCCCTGAATGCTGTAGGCGCGTTAACATCGATGTCATATGTCATACATACTTACATATTATGGAGCCGCGTAAGAAAATATATCTGATTACCAAATTACTATTAAAGGACTATAAATTGTTTAGTCCTGTGTTATGGTAATGAGTAAATTGCGATACGTTATACTGACGATGGTTACACAAAGCGTAATGATATTATTAATAAGCGATCAAGAAAATTGCAAATAAGGCATCAAGAGATTTAATAAATTAAATTTTAATAATAAAGCTATTCATAGTATACTAAATAAATTTCAGAACTAATAAAAACTAAATTAAATTCTAGTAATGTAAAGAAAAATTTACTCTTACAAATAATCAAATAAATTGTTCATAATGAGAAATTAATTATATAATAACGGAAATTCATCCGTTTAAACTCATCGTCGTAAAATAATTGATGACGTTTGGAATATTTATAATTACGAAAACCATTTAATTTTAGTATGCGGTTAACGGAAGAGCAGCATATGCCTAAATCATTGGAAATATCGCTAAGTGTCAAATTTCAATTTAGTTCTATTGCAGGGCATACTAAAATGGACGTATCATTAGGAACTCTGCGATTTGGGAATAATGGTTTTAAATTTTGTACAGAACCAGTAATGTCTATTTTCTTTTTAAGTCTACAAATTGTAGCTTTGTTCGGGATGGGCTTGTCGGCATACCTTCCGGCAAATAAGTCACATACTCTTTGATAAGAATTATCAGCGTGATACCATTTCATCATTTCGGCTTTCTCTTCTAGTGTATAACGCGGCATGATCACTATTCAAACGCTTAAGAGACTCCGTATAGGGTGACAGTGGTGACACTAATTTGTGACATTAATTGTCAAATGGTTGCGCGACAGACTGTTTTGTGATTGGCTAAACGCGTTCAGGGGATTTTTATTCGGAGTGGGAGAAATATTCATGCATTCGGATCGTTGCGTTTGCTCAGAATGAGGCGGTATACCAATGCACGGTATTAGACTTATATAAAATATTTCAATCGATATCTTACAATCTGTTATTTATTGTTTGAAGGTGTTGCATCCACAATAAATTTGTTCGTAAATACAGTGAGAATGTGTTAAAATTACCATAGGAGAAATATTTACATCTTACTTTGATTTTGCTACAGAACAAAACTATTGTGTAGATGTGATACTAATAAATTTAAAGGTTTGATGGTGATAATGTATTATAATTTAAGGAAATTCATTTAGCTGCACATCATTTCACATAATTTTGTTAAAGAAGTTTATACATCTAAAAAAGGTATTTATTTAAAAATATTTTCATTTTACAAAAATAAGTAAGTACATATTAAAATGGGTAAAATATCAGTTTAGGGCCCAAAGATAGGTAAAACGTAAGCATTTTCCCAGCTTCAGTATTTGGCTAAATGTGTATGGGATAAATTGCTGCTATCGTACAATGAATTTTTTTTTGCCTTTAGCGTAAATGTGGTTTGATTAAAGTTTCAGATTTATATTTTTCTCAATGTAATCGCTTTTGTGCCAAATAAACTTTATGTAAAATGTGTGTTTAATATATTTTAAATAAATATTATAATTTTTTTATTAATAAGAAAAAAAATGAAGAACAAGAATAAAAAGGAACTTCGTGTGTTCAGTAAAAGCAATCTTTTTTGTAAATGTCTGACACCATAAGTGTAAAACCTTCTTTTATTAGCATAATCTACATTCTACATTTACATAATTACATTAAAAATATTATATAGTCATTTCACACTTAGAAATTTCATTAATATTTTGCGAGTATCACAATATCTGGTAGATACTTGACACCCAGATTGTCGAACAATTTCTGAGGACTTGAAACAACTTATAATCCCATGAATTTATATGGTAAACATTATTATATAATTATATTTCATTTACACTTTATTCACAATATTCACTATATTTATTAAACTATACAATTTATAAGTATAATTATATCTAACACATCACATACACATGTAACTAAATCTAACTAAACTTAATAAACCACAGTTCATTATATTGCATATTGTTCACAAATATATACATATTAGAACTACTCATCTTCAAGATCAGAACCTAATGAAAACACATTTTCAACAATATTATCTAAATCATACATCTTGTTTTCTTCTGTTGTAACGTGGATGAATACTATTTTTCTCAACCATGTCTAATCCTTCTAATAATAAATTTCTTACTTCATCCAATTTAAATGTCTTATTATTGTCTGCAACATGATGCTTAACTTGAGCCCATACAAGTTCAAAGGGGTTCAGATTACAGTGATGTGGAGGGAAACGTAAAACTGTATGACCACTTTCTCTAGCTATTTCATCGATCACGTCTGAAACTGGATGACAGGATACGTAATTTTTTATAAACTCGAACAATTCAATCTTTAGCATAGTATTATCAGCTAAAATTCCTTTTATTAAAAGCCATTCAATAAGTGCCTTCTTTTTCCATGATGAAGTAGGTGATTTTTCTGTTTTAGTAGAATGATAGGGCCTCTTGTCCATTACTATAACACAATTGGGCTCAAGAGACGGTAATATATTTTGCATCCATGCGATAAACACCTCACTATTCATATCTTCATGATAATCTCCAGTTTTCTTGGATTCAAATAATAGTAAACCCCTATTCATAAAACCAGTTTCGCTGCCAATGTGAAGTACAATTAGTCGCTTTCCTTTGACAGATGGATCTTTTAAACCAGTAGAAAGACCTTCAACAAATGCTTACCTTGGATTAAGTACCATTGTATCTTTCCATATTTTGGCTTTTATGTAACCTGCATTCAACCATGTTTCATCTAAATAATAGATTTTTCTCCCTTCAGTACTAAACTTTGTTATACTTGTCAAATAACGACGTCTCCATAAGATATCATGTTGTTCAATTAATTAGTTGTTTTGGGCGTGTTTTCCCCACTTGAATCCTAGTTTTTTTAGGATTCTCCAAAGTGATGTTCGTTTTAAAGGAGGCAAACTTGCCTTCTAATCATACTTTTTGATACTTCATCCAATTTATTGTAAGCCTCTCGGCAACTTCGTTTTCTTAAAGGAGAATGTGTAACTTCAGACATTTCAATTTCCATAACAATGTCAAACATAGTATTCCTACTAATCCCTACTTCTCTTGAAGTTTGACGAACAGCAGCTGTTTTGGATATATTAGCTTTGTTCTTAAAATACACGTTATAAGCCAACTGCCTCTGTTCACATTTTACATATTTTCCATAAGGATTTTTTGATCGACCTGATAAAGCTGCGTCATCCATGCTCTAAAACGTTTGCGATTATATAAATTAATGAAAGTGATAAAATATCTTTAGAAAATGCGTTTTTCACTTTATAATCTCTATAAAGAACTATTTTTAACGAATGTGAATAATAAACAGCACAATAAACAACTACCAAAATACGCAATTGACTAGCAGTGACAGAAATACTGATTAGTACTGACAGCAAAAAGAAAATTTGACAGAACAAAATAAACTTGATTTTGCCTGCATAAAAGCGGCCTCTATTTTAGCCAATCACAAGCTCTTATTTTAAGCCCTATCTTTCCCAACGGTTTATTCTTATTTGGAATGCATAATAGTCATAGTGAAATTGTTATTAGAGTCAGTAAAAGTTACAACTGTTAACCATTTTTTGAAATTCAAGTACACTACTTATGAGGGGAAAAAATTACCATAAGTAATAAATGGAAGGATTGTATTCTAAAATGTTTTTAGCAGAGAATTTGCATGTATAAGTATCACATATACCAGCTTCCTCAATTAAACTTTTCATATTTTTCACATTTCACCCTTGCAGATGTCAGGGTCTTTTAAAACACTAAATTCATGAAATTACATGTGTTGTTAATCATTTTCATTACTATGACTCTTATTAGCTATCAAACTTTTCCACATTTTGATAGACCTTATGGAAGGTATATAGTGTCAGGGGAACTATGACATTAGAGCACTCGCTTAGAAAAATCTAAACGTCAAAATAAGGAAGAGTTTAATACGAGTTTATGCAACACGTATACTTAAACATTTCCCATTAAATAAAATAATCTGATGCAGTAATGCAACAAGAGAATCAGTATATCCTCAAGTGATTTATAATCATAAAGTCCCCTTGAAATTCAAAGACAACACATAGAGCCCAAACACAAAATGTATTTATTTTAAATAGTTTGGAAATTAAATAGGTGATACTATATACACCAGTCAATAGCTTTTTCACTGAATATACAAATTATATCTCACAACCCTTGCATATGAGAAGATCTTTCAAATACAAAATGCTAGAAATTAAGTATGTTTTAGTAATTTTTATTAATTAATCTTATTAGATATCAAACTCTTCCGCATTTTGATAGACCCTACAGAGGGTATATGGTGTCAGAGGGAACTCACCGTGTTAAATGGGAAATATCAAATCGGCGTTTCAAGACCGTATTCGAACTGGAGTTATTATTAATCTAAAACATACTGACTCGATATTATTTATGAAGAATACATCCATTCTATTCGAATGAAGAATCTTGAATGTGTTAAAAAAGGAAAAGGCCATCAAGGTAAACACAATGTTTTGTGGTGAATTTAAAATACAGAAAACCGACCAAAAGATTAATGAATTAAAATATTTTAATACTAAAAATATACAAATTTTTCAAGACACCAACCTACAGGAATGGTTCATTATCTACATACAACAACCGAGCCTCGTTGACCTCGAAGAGTTTCAAGAAAGGGACAGCGGCTGGGCCTTATCAACTGTAATCAATCTCCATGTAGATATTAATAAATTTACACCTACAATTTGATATATTACGTATCTCTACTTATTTCTATCATTTAGTTGTCATGTACGTCACATCGAACAAAAATTAATTAGAAAAGAAACCGCATTAGTTGATATGTATTAAAAAAAATTATACTTCCTGTTTACTTCTTGTTTATTTACAAAACATGGAAATAAAAAAATACTTTCGAATCATCTAGATAATATATCATAATTATTTTAAAATGCTACCACATATTCGCACAGAGCAGCCACGTTGTTAACATTTTCTTTGAAAAAACATAGATACTAATATTTCACCTATCTTAGCAATATGGTTTTTAAAATATTTAATTATAACTCTTTACTAACTTGCTATTATCCATATGTCGGTTACATAGTTCTAACACATCCATCACCTCTCCTACACCACAGTATCTACTATTTAGTTAGGCAAATGCGATCATAAATTGTATCCCCAAGCCGAAAAAAAATATAAAGCATCACCAGCCATATATAAAAAAAATAAAATAAAAGTAAATATTAAAATTTTTATCGCCCGAATCAAATCAAATTTAAGAATTAAGTTAATATAATAACAGAACCGAAATTGCTTCACACACTGAATGTAATATATCATATTTACCACCATAACATTAATTTACATTCGAACATGTTCAGTCATGTAGCTAACGCGTAATCTAGGTAGGGATGTTTAATTATCACTCGTAATAATAGAAAGACAGTATACTTCAACTACTAAAGGTTCAGGAGAGTCACACAAATGTATCAACACAATAGATGGGAGAAAATATTAGAGAAGTATGTAAAAATTGTGTATTACTATTATAGATTGTACATACAGTTTTAAGAAATAAATCTATAGAAAATTTCTCTTTTAATTATAAGTAGAAATATTTTAGCAACATGTTGAAACGAATATTTATTATCAATTATTAAAATATACTATATCTCCTGAAACAGACATACTTGTCAGTTTTACTGATAGATCAAATTGATTAGCGTATGATTTCAAATTAATCCACGGATTTTATTAATTAAATTTTCATAATTAATTACCTCAAGGGAAAGACTTAGCAACTGATACAGCTTCAACAGCATCTGATTCCGATTAACAGCTTCTGAACAACTCCGAAACGGGTTTGAGCAGCTAACTGGCTTAATATCTTACATTCGAGGCGAATGCGAAAATAGGATTGAGGGTGTTTGTAAATTATTTTTCATAGCCGTATACAACATAGCCCCCTCCATCGCATATAATGTCTTTATTATAATCGAATTCGGGGTACCTTTCTATGTTTTGTAAATAAACAGGAAGTATAATTTTTTTTTAATACATATCAACTGATGCGGTTTCTTTTCTAATTAATTTTTGTTTGATGTGACGTACATGTACAACTAAATGATAGAAATAAGTAGAGATACGTAATATATCATATTGTAGGTGTAAATTTATTAATATCTACATGGAGATTGATTACAGTTGATAAGGCCCAGCCGCTGTCTCTTTCTTGAAACTCTTCGAGATCAACGAGACTCGGTTGTTGTATGTAGATAATGAACCATTCCTGTAGGTTGGCGTCTTGAAAAATTTGTATATTATTAGTATTAAAATATTTTAATTCATTAATCTCTTGGTCGGTTTTCTGTATTTTAAATTCACCACAAAACCTTGTGTTTACCTTGATGGCCTTTCCCTTTTTTAACACATTCAAGATTCTTCATTCAAATAGAATGGATGTATCCTTCATAAATAATATCGAGTCAGTATGTTTTAGATTAATAATAACTCCAGTTCGAATACGGTCTCGAACCGCCGATTTGATATTTCCCATTTAAAATGGTAAAAAGCAGTACGTTTCCTCAGTAAGTAACTCCCTTCAGCTATTTGAAGAGCTCGATGCATTTGTTTGCGAGATCTCGCGGTGGACGCATATGAAACTATAACCGATCATGAGTCATCCCTAAGTAAGGGCGGTATATCGCTACCCTTTGCAGTTAGAACCGTTTTGACGTTATTTTCAACACCCTACACCTTGGTAACCCTCTTACAGGCTCCTGGTACGCCTTAGAGATATCGGGGACCTTCTTGCAAACCTCTAGTATCCCCTTGCAGACACCCCGACCCTTTAGGGACTATATTTAGCATCAATACTTTACGTTAACATGATTTATTCAAACACTCTTTCTTTTTACATATTTATTTACGTTAACATGTGAATTTATATCTTCCTACTTATCAGTTGAAGAGACAGGTCATTTCAGGAGTTTACCCAAATACGTTAGGCAGTCTATCGACTATGGTGCTCGGTCCAAAGAGACATTCGACACCCTAATGTTTCGGCAGAAACCTACTGACGTTGGGGAAGCTTCACTGCTTTTAAGAGCTAACTCCTTATGAAATCTTCCTAGCTGGAAGAGCCTTCTACCTTGAGCCTCTGTGTAGTGCCTTTGAATTTCAAGGGGTCTTTATGACTATAAATCATTTGACGGTAGACTTGTCCATGTTCCGAGCTGCCTAGATGGAGCCTCGTGAGTAGTGCCTTTGAATTTCGATGGGCTTAACAGCTATAAATAATTGGAGGTAGCATACAATGGAACTTCAACTATTCCTTCTTCTCTTTTTGAATCTATATTATATTCAATTTTATATATATATATATATATATAATCAGTAATTCCTTCTACCATAATATGGTGTAGGAAAGTTTCCCTTATTCTTCAACTGCGAACAAACTTCTTCCATTCCTTTCTGTTTTGTGTTAGTTGTTTCGCCTCTACCCATCCCTTGTTCTTTCCTTGTAATATTCTTGCCACTGCATTGTCCCACGTTTGTCTTGGTCTTCCCCGTTGTCTACTTCGTTGTATTCTTGCTTCCCATATCCTTCTTACTGGTTTCGATTCTTCCATCCTCATGAGATGCCCCCACCATTCCAATTGTTTTTGTTCAATAAATTCAAGAACCGATTGAATTCCTAGATCTTTCCTTATGTCCTTATTTCTCATTTTTTCTCTTTTGGTCACGCCTCGTACTCTTCTCAAATACTTCATCTCAACAGCCTGAATCTTATTTTTTTGTCTATCGTTCAGAATCCATGACTCACATGCGAATGTCAACACAGGCCTGTATACCGATTTAAACACTTTCAGTTTTGTTTTCCGCGTTATTTCATTTTTGTTAATGAATTTGTTACTCATTGCATAATAAAGTTTCATCGTTTTTTCAACTCTTTTACTTATTTCAGCTTCTTGAGTACCTTCCTCATCTAGTAATACTCCTAGGTACTGAAATGTTTTCACCTGCTCTATGTTTACTCCTTCTATATCTATTTTTATTTCGGTGTGCTCCTTTCCTGTTACCATAACTTTTGTTTTGTTTTTGTTTATTTTCATACCGTGTTCTTCTAGCTCTTTATGCCATATGCTAACATTACGTTGTAAATCCCTTTCGCTTTCGGCAACAATCACAATATCATCTGCGAAAGCTCCCTCCGATATTTGTACTCTTTGCATGTTGTGGTAACCTACATTGAATTTCTTACTTTGTCTAGTGCATTTTTTTATAATTTCGTCCATAAATGTTATAAACAATAGTGGGCTCAAGCTTCCTCCTTGTCTCAGGCCGGATTGGGAAGTAAATGGGTCTGACATCGTATTATTAGTTATTACAGCATTAATATTATTTTCATATATTTGTTTAATTACCCTGATAAACTTGTCGTTTATATTTCTTTCTTTTAGTGAATTCCACACATTTTCTCTTGGTACCTTGTCAAATGCTTTTTCAAGATCCACAAATGCCATATAAACCTTTCTCTGTTCTCGTCGTGCCTTTTCTGTTATTTGTCTAATGGAGAATATATGATCATGTATACTACCTCCACGTCTAAACCCGCTTTGTGATTCTTCTAATGTTTCCTCGATTTTGTCTCAATTTATTTCCCAATATCTGTTCATAAATCTTCATGGCTGTACTTATTAAGGATATACCTCTATAATTATTGCAATCCTTCCTATCTCCTTTTTTATATATTGGTACTATCAATGTCATCCTCCAGTCTTTCGGTAATTGTTCTTGGTCCCATATTTTATTATACATATCTAGCATCATTTCTTTTCCTTTTTGTCCGATATGTTTTATCATTTCTGAGCTTACTTTATCGTATCCTGGTGCTTTACCATTCTTCAACTTTTTAATTGCTTCTTCCAACTCCTGCATATTTACTTTTCCCTCGGCTTCTTTGGTTATCATTTGTTGTTCAATTGTAGTGTCTTTCTCTAATTCTTTTCCTTCCAGCAGTTTTTGAAAATATTCTTTCCATCTTTTCGTTATTTCTTCCTGTTCCATTATTAAGTTTCCCATATGATCTTTAATGTGGATCATTTCATACGTTCTTTCCTTTCTAAACGTCTTTAATATTCGATAGAACAGCTTTTGATTCTCGCTGCTGTTTATTTCCATCCTCTCTCCAAATTCTTTCCAGCTGTTTTTCTTTGACTCTATTACAAGTTCCTTTACTTTCTTCCTTTCGTTTTTGTAAAGCTCATAACTATGTATTGTCTTTGTTGATAGATACTTCTTCCATGTCTCTTTCTTTCTCTTTATTTGTTCCTTAATTTCATTTGTCCACCACACAGTCTGCTTTTTATCTTTTCTTTTCTTACTCACTCCACATATTTCTGTACTTGTTTCTATCACAGTTTCTTTAAAGTAGTTCCATAGTTGTTCTGCATTTTTATCCACACTACTTCCCTCCATCTTTTTTATCTTATCCGTTATCGCTTTTGTATATTTTCTTGCTATTTCTGGATTTCTTAATTTATACGACTTTATTGTCTCATCCTGGGGTTTCTTTTGTCCGTTTATATTCTTGTTCTTTGTGATATATTTTTTTTCTTCCCTGATCTTTGATACCACTAAGAAGTGGTCGCTGCCTATCTCTGGACCCCTTTTAACTTTAGTGTCCATTACTACTGTTCTATTGTTATTTTCCACCAATACATAATCTATTATAGACCTTTCATTTCTACTTTGAACTTCTCTAGTGTATTTGTGTATTTCCTTATGTTGGAAGTAAGTGTTCGTAATCACCAAGTCGTGCATTAGACAGAATTCCAACATTCTTTTACCATTATTATTTCTCTTGTTTTCTCCATGTATTCCTATGGACCTGTTATATACTTCGTCCTTCTTACCAACTCTACTGTTAAAATCGCCGATTATAAATATCATTCCTTTTGCTTCTTCCGTCGCTCTCGTCAGATCCTCCCAAAATCTGTCCTTGGTTTCTGCTTTCTCATCTTCATTGGGGCCATACACCACTATTACTGTTTTAATAAAAATATTCGCTTCCCTCATTTCTATTGCCAATATTCTTTCTGTCCAGGCTTTCCAGTTGTACAGTTGTTTCTCTATTCTTCTATGTATTATACATCCAACACCGGCTGCGGCTCTGCATTCCTCTGGGACTCCGCTATATATCATAGTGTTTTGTTCAGCGGTTTTAACTATTCCCTTCCCTTTTCTTTTTACTTCAGTTATACCCAGTATATCCAAACTCATTTCTTCGAATTCTTTTTCCAATTCTTTTTCTTTCCCCGTTATACTTTTAATGTTCCATGTACCTATTTTCCATTGCGTAATTTCCAGTTCGTTCCTTTCCATTTTTTTTTTGTGATTTTATTTTCTCGTTACCTTTTCCATATCTGTGTCCGTCATCCTTATCATCCTCCTCCACTCCGCTACTTATTAGTTTTTTTTCTCTTTATCTCCTTTATATTTCACTAGTTTGCCTTGTTCATTATTCCATATCCATTTTTGTCCATTAATAATTAATTTTCGGAAGCCGATTTGAACCCTATTACCTTCCTTTTCCTCTTCTCTCGTTTGTGTTCTGATTTTTGTCTGTATTTCTCTTTGTTCCTTGGTCATATCATCATTTATATAAATTCTATACTCCTCAATTTTCCTTAGTTTACTTTTATTTCATAATGTCGTATTTATCTTTTGTGTTCTGTAGCTCTATTAACCAGATTCTGTCTCCCAGTTTTTTTACAGTTCGTATGTCGATATCTACTTCCAAGTTCTTTTTTAGGAAGGTGTACATTTGCTCAGATACTGTTGTGTCTTCCTTTGTTTTTAATGGAAGACCATGGACCACTACATTATTTCTTCTTCTCTCCGATTCTATTCTATCGAGTTTATTTTTTACTTCTTGTAGTCCTTCTTTCAGTATTTTATTCTCTTTTCTAAGCTCCATATTTTCTTCTCTGATTTTTTTAATTTCTTCTTTACTTTGTCTCTGTTCATTTTTTATTTCCTGTAACTCTTCTTTTAAATCTTTATTCATTTGTAGGATTATTTCCATCAAATTTTCCAATTTGTCATCTTGTTCCTGCTTGTCTCTTCTGCTTGGAACTTTCTCTTGCTTTTGTTTACCTTTCTCATCTGGGGTTCTTTGCATTTTAGCACTTTTACTAAATATAGTGTCTAATTTACTCCTACCTTTCCTTCGTTTTCCCTCATCCGTCGTATATTCTTCTTCACTACTCATCTCTTCGGAATATTTATTCAGACCGGCCCCCTTACACACAGCTCGTCGTATCGCTCGTACGTTCGACTGCTAGGATGACCTTTGTCCGGCCTTTTGTCTCTGTCTATCGTGCGTACTGCTTCCCGCTTCAACTGCTCGGAGGTCACAGCACGGTATCGGCACTAATATTGACTTTATTTAATACCGATTTAATTGTTTATATGTCTCTGTACTACTATAACAGTTATTAATCTGTGTTTAATTATTCAATCTGTAATCACTACACCATTTCACTATATTATTTGCTCGATATTGCTCGTTATTTTCGAGTTAAATATCGGAGCTGCATTAAACACGTCTCACCTCGACCGCGACACTCTCTACCTTCAATTTTATATAAGCTCTAATATTAAACTCTTCCTTATTTTGACGTTTAGATTTTTTCTAAGCGAGTGCTCTAATGGCATAGTTCCCCCTGACACTATATACCTTCCATAAGGTCTATCAAAATGTGGAAGGGTTTGATATCTAATAAACGTGATAGTAATAAAAATGATTAAATTATTCCTTCTTTTCCTTTTACCTCACATTATATACAATTTTATATAAGCTCCAATATTAAACTCTTCCGTATTTTGACGCTTAGATTTTTATCTAAACGGGTGCTCTAATGGCATAGTTCCCACTGACACCATATACCCTCTGTAGGGTCTATCAAAATGCGGAAGAGTTTGATATCTAATAAGAGTAATTAATAAAAATTACTAAAACATATTGAATTTCTAGCATTTTGTATTTGAAAGATCTTCTCATATGAAAGGGTTGTGAGATATAATTTGTATATTCAGTGAAAAAGCTATTGACTAGTGTATATGTATCACCTATTTAATTTCCAAACTACTTAAAATAAATACATCTTGTGCTTGGGCCTCTATGTGTTGTCTTTGAATTTCAAGGGGACTTTATGATTATAAATCACTTGCGGATATACTGATTCTCTTGTTGCATTACTGCATCTGATTATTTTATTTAATGGGAAAAGTTTAGGTATACGTGTTACATAAACTCGTATTAAACTCTTCCTTATTTTGACGTTTAGAGTTTTCTAAGCGAGTGCTCTAATTGCATAGTTCCCCTGACACTATATACCTTCCATAAGGTCTATCAAAATGTGGAAAAGATTGATATCTAATAAGAGTTATAGTAATAAAAATGATTAACAACACATGTAATTTCATGTATTTTGTATTTTGAAAGACCCTGACATCTGCAAGGGTGAAATGTGAAAAATGTGAAAAGTTTAATTGAGAAAGCTGGTATATGTGATTTTTATACATGAAAATTCTCTGCTAAAAACATTTTAGAATACAATCCTTCCATTTATTACTTATGGTAATTTTTTCCCCTCATTAGTAGTATACTTGAATTTCAAAAAATGGTTAACAGTTGTAACTTTTACTGTCTCCAATATTTACTAGAATCTCACCAGTTATCAATTTTAGTAATTTGATGATTAAATTTCATCAAGTTTAATGTTTTTACTATTTGTAAAATAACATAGATCTACTGATACCCTGTATGAATCGGTTGTTGATATGGATATTAAATAGACATATATATAATAAATATTTTATTTTCTTTTCCAATATATATATATATATATAAGGTAAACTTAATAAGTCGGCGATTAAAGGTCTGGTTTACTTCAAAGTATATATATTTAAAACAACCCTACATGTTTCGGTAGTACGCCTTTGTCAAGGGAATACAAAATATAAATCTATTTATATTTTGTATTCCCTTGACAAAGGCGTACTGCCGAAACATGTAGGGTTTTATTAAATATATATACTTTGAAGTAAACCAGACCTTTAACCCATTCCGGACGAGCGCCGGGAGATGGCGCGCCAGTCTGCCGGCCGAGCTCGGGAAGCGGCCGCCGAATGTACTAACTAGTCGCTTAAGGTTACTTGTCTTGCGCGTTAGTTACAGCTATCAGCTGTTTATATTTCAGTACAACAATGATTTTACGTCTGTGAAATGGCGAAGAAATATTTAACGGATGAAGAACTCGAAAAATTACTGTACGAAAGTGACAGTGATTACGTGTTAAATGAAAGCGAAGATGTAGATTATTCTAGTGGCGAAGATGAAATTCTGGTTTTAGGCGAACAAAGTACGAGTACTTCTGAAGAACGGAGTATTAGTGTTGCCGAAGTACAGCATATTGAAGACGATGTGGATCAGCCAGGACCTTCGAAGAGAATGAGAATAAATAATAGTAAATCATTGCCCGGCGGTATACCTTGGAAGTTTGATAACAACTTCACGCCGAAAGATTTCGGTTTCGATCGTAGTAGTTCTGGTATAACAGACAATCTAAAAGTTCAAGTAGATTCCCCAGAACTGACATATTTCAGACATTTTCTGAATGAAGGGTTAGTTGCTGTTAATACTGAAGAAACAAACAGATACGCAGAAACAATGAAAAACAAAAACATGCCATCTTTTTCTAAGTGGGTAAACGTGAATATTGCAGAGATGTCTACATTCACGGCATTATGTATTTTGATGGGATTTATAGAGAAACCAGCTCTAAAGGATTATTGGTCAACAAACCCATTTTTTGCTAAAGTCTGCTCACGAGATAGGTTCCTGCAAATTCTGTATGCTCTACATTTTATCGATAATGCAAACCTAGACAAAAATGATGCTCTAAGAAAAATAAGGCCTATTCTCTCTTCAATCAAAGAAAGTTTTGGTAGATCTCTGTATCCATTCGAAGATTTAGCAATTGACGAAAGCCTCATTCTTTGGAAAGGTCGTTTGGCTTTCAAACAGTATATACCTTCCAAACGCCATAGGTTTGGAGTTAAGCTCTTTGAGATATGCGACGCAGAAACAGGCTATATATTAGATCTTATAATTTACACCGGCGCCTCTACAAATATTCAACGAAATGAAGAATTCGGAATTTCCGAAAATATAGTTCTTACCCTTATGGAACCATATATGAATAATGGACATACCCTCTATGCCGATAATTGGTACACAAGTCCTGCGTTGTTTCACTACCTTCACGACAATAATACTGGAGCTTGTGGAACTGTTAGGTCAAACAGAAGGGGTATGCCTGATTTTGGACTAGTAGGAAAAGGAGACTGTAAAATAGCTCATACTGACAAAATATTGGCTTTGAAGTGGTACGACAAACGTGTAGTTCATATGCTAACATCTGTGGACAACGCAAATATGACAGAAACTGGCAAAACCGACTTCAAAACTGGTGACAAAGTTATGAAACCTGCGTGCATCATACAATACAACAGCAAAATGGGTGCAATCGATAAAGTGAATATGCAAGTAAGCTTCGTAGCATTCGCCAGAAAAACACTAAAGTGGTACAAGAAGGTATACTTCCACATGATAGATCTATGCCTGTACAATTCTTACATTTTATACCAAATCAAATCAGGTAGAAAACCGTCGTTCAGTAGTTTTCGGTTAGAAATTGTATCTCAGATGATTGGTGAATTTCACACTCTGACAACTCGGAGAGCAAGACCTCCAACAGTTGATAACCCCCTGCGGCTGATAGAGAGGCATTTTCCTGCACCGATTCCACAAACAGAAGCACAAGGAAAAAAGACGCAACGAAGATGCCATGTCTGTGCCAACACCAAACTTGCAAAACGAAAGAGAAAAGATGTGAAGTTCATGTGTAAAGAATGTAGCGTTGCTCTTTGCGTCTATCCCTGCTTTGAACAATTTCATACAAAGAAAAAATACTAAGACTAAGTGTAGTGTTTTAGTTATATCGAATTAGTTGAGTTTTTCTTTCTATAGAACAGAATTAGGTTCTTTGATTTTTTAAGTTTTGTGTTTTACGATTTAGATTTGTAGTGAGTACACTACTCTTTATTCGAAATAAATGTACTTCTACTAATAAATGCGTATTTATTTTGTCAATAAAGTATTTCATTTACTTGTTAGCCATAAAAAAAATAAACAGAAGCATGAAGAAATGTACGGCTCTCGGCCGACAATAACGTTAGGAATGCCGTACATGAACGTGAACAGGCCGAGAAACTCGTGCAGCTCAAAATGCAAC
This sequence comes from Melolontha melolontha, assembly GCA_935421215.2. Taxonomy (NCBI): domain Eukaryota; kingdom Metazoa; phylum Arthropoda; class Insecta; order Coleoptera; family Scarabaeidae; genus Melolontha; species Melolontha melolontha. Next base: position 1,084,007 of record OW285243.1, read on the forward strand.
AGTACGGCGCTCGGCCGGCAGGGTGGAGTATCGAATGCCGTACAAGTACGGCGCTCGTCCTGAATGGGTTAATCGCCGACTTATTGAGTTTACCTTATCATACCAAGGTCACGAAGATATTATATATATATATATATATATATATATATATATATACCGGGTGGTCCATTTATCGTGCCCCCCCCCCCAAAAAATTTGGAAGCAGTCAGTTTTATGAAAAAAGTTTCAAGTAAAAGTTTTACTACAAGAAGTGTCCTATCTGATGGTTAAGCAGTCGTACACCAAGGAGAACGTATGAAGGTCATACGAAGGTCAAGTTTTTTTTTTTTTTAATAGAACATGGCATTATTTTTTACAAATTCTGAAAAAGGATGTAATTGCGAGTAGAAAAGTACTAAAACTCATGTGGCCTAAAATTAAGATTCAGCGAAATATTCTAGAAAAACAAAATATAAATTGGAAACAATACATGAAAAACATATTATTTTCAAAGCGGACGTATTACAAAATAATTAATAACAGTTTTACATAACAGATAAGTCATTTTTGAAATAGCGGTTGTAGGTAATTAGAAAGTAATTACCTACGTATAAGTTTGTTCTTTATAATTGGATAGTAATAGGTCGTATGAATTAGTTGCTTGTTGTAATAATGGGTTATTTGTTGCCCCTTAATCCGGGAATACCATCGCAAAAGCCAATTAACTTTCTATTTGTAATCCCTTGCAGCTGCATAAATATGGGTATAAGTTTGTTCTTTATAATTGGATATTAATAAGCCGTATGAATTAGTTGCCTGTTGTAATAATGGGTTATTTGTTGCCCCTTAATCTGGGAATACCATCGCAAAAGCCAATTAAATTTATATTCGTAATCCCTTGAAGCTGCATAAATACCTCACAAGCTAGGTAACTGACTTAATGTTACTTGTATCGTTGTGATAAAACTACCAGTGTTTGAATATCAAGAATGGATCCAGCAACACGTACAAAAATTGATATGATTTTCATTTATGGTGAAGCTGGAAGAAATATTCGCGCAGCGTGTCGTTTGTATGCTGTAAGATACCCTGATAGACACCAGCCGAGTCGTACGACCTTTCGTCGTGTTGTACAACAGTTCACTACCACAGGAAGTATTGTGAAGAAAAAAAAACGAAAAAAGAGTGTTACCGATGAAAACGCGCAAAATGCTGTTCTAGCGGCAGTGGCTTATTATCCACACGTCAGTACTAGAGAAATTTTCGGCCAGTCTGGAATCTCACGAACTAGTATTGGTCGAATACCGAAACACAAAAAATTTCACCCATACCACATATATTATTTTTATTTATAATTATAATTTTTCCTTTTTTTTTGAATAAATTCTGTGAGTTAGTTGATTGTATTTAATATACCATTAAAATAAAGATTGGTGGTACTTAGTTGAGGTCCGTACTTTTCTTTTCATTGTTGTATTGTTTCGGACGGCTTGGTGGCGCCATTTACCCGCCGCGTGCTTGCCATATTTCAGTTATCGCGTTTTCCGGGTTTGCGTCTAGCGGTACCAAACTCGGTGGCGCCGTATTCCACCTTCCTTTTTTTTGTACCTTTGGGTCTTTCCACCACTGAATGGAGGCTTCAAAGTAGCCGGGTCGGCCGCTAGACGTTGGCAGGAGCGAGTAGGTGGGGGCAATCCACATCGCCCGAAACTTTTTTCTCCTCTTCTTTTTTTTTCCTTTTTTTATGTTAACGGTTTTTACACCGTAGCCATCTATGACGCATTCTGAATATTTTTATAAAACCAATTCAAAGTGTTATTTGACATGTATAATTTATAAGTTAATATACTTACTTTTAGATACATGGCACCATACCAGAAAACTCAAACTCATGTTCCAAAGAATACTTACCTACTCATAATAGATGTTTTGACATTATTACCCTATTACGAAACTTATTACATTTTGCAACTTAGTTCCAATGGAAAAGGCTATGTGTTTAGCGACGATTATTTGAAGGCGAAAATTTTTTTTCGAATTCCAAATGTCATTTTGTTCTTCTACAATGCTAATAATATGCCAGGACTAAATCACGTTATGGTGACGACTGCTCTACAAATTGTACTCTTTTATCTCTATAATATAATCGTTGCCGCTGTATTTTATAAAATGAAAAACTACAAAGGAAGAAAATGGACTGACAATCTAGTGTACTATAATTTTCAAAATACATCCCAATTACAATGGTTCATATTGACAAATAGTGTTATTGGAAATGTTTTAGCACACAATTGGTCAGGTATGTATAAATACAGACATTCTTAGACACGACTTTTGGCTAAAAAAATTAATTTGTTATCTTAACTCTACATCGCGCAATGTATCAGATCAGCTACACCTAGATAAACGTTGAATTATTCTATTTGAGCGGCAAATGTAATATCTTACACCTTTCTGTATCGGTACTGCTAAGTCTCTAGTACACATACGCATAAGTCCCACAGATGATGGCGGGAGTAATCAGCATGTGATACGTTATTTGAGAGTTAGTGATAGTGGCCGCTTATAAAGTTGCGTGTGTCGCATTTATTTGCATACAGTATTATTTATTTACAATTAAAATAAAAAGGTAAGAATTTTATGACTGATTGTTTACTATATGTTTTATAGTATTTAGAAGTTATAAAAGCCTTGATATTTTAATAAAACAATTTTTTTAGGCTGTATCATATTTGGGACGATGGCAGTAGTGAGGATGGTCTAGATGATGATAGATCTGATTTGGAGTCAGAAGACGACACTAGAGATAATAGTCCAACGGCTGAACATAACATTGATATTTAAAATATTCCAATAGAATTTGAAGATGAATTTGTCTATGAAGAAGTTGAAGATTTGCCTGATGAAAGAGAAAAACAAGTAATTACACAGGAAAATGAAATTTCAGATGTAAATTTCAAGGAAGTTCGTTCAAAATCAACTGAAAAATTAAAGAAATGTTATTTGGAAAAAGAAGAATTTGCTCTTAGATGACGATGCTAAACGCTTTAGTGAAGTAAATGAGTTACCTGACGACATGAATCTAAGTACACTATATGCATTTTTTAAATATTTTTTCTCAGATGAATTGATCCAAAAATTTGAGATGTATCTAATTTATTTTCTGTGCGGAAAGAGGCTAATAAACCAGTAAATATTACTGAATAAGATTTACGAATGTATTTTGGTATTTGTAAATATATGTCCGTTGTGCATATGCCAAATATAAGATGTTACTGGGGCAGCAATTTAAGTTTCATACAAATTAGAGAGCCTATGAGCGAAAAGAAATCTGATATGGTAAGACAGTTTCTACACTTCAATAATAATATGGATATGCTACTAAAGGAAAATCCTATGCACGATAAGCTTCAAAAGTTGAGGCCCATAATTGAGCAGATAACATCTCGTTTTAAAACTGTTCCATTACAATTGTCATTTGTCCATTGATGAGCAAATATGTGCAAGTAAAGGTAAACATCAATTAAAACAGTATATGCCTAAAAAGCCTCACAAATGAGGTATAAAATTGTTTGTTCTTGCTGGGGTTTCCGGATTTGTATATAATTTTGAAGTACACTCCGGTAAAAATAACAGTATGCTAGACAATGAAACAGACATTGGAGTCACGGGTGATTTGGTTTTAAGATTATGTAAAATAATTCCAGATAATAAAAATTACATTGTCTATACTGACAATTACTATACAAATGTAGGTGTAGGTTTCCGCGGTCGTTCTCTAGATGTAGATCTCGGTTTCCGGGTTGGAACCGAGTTAGGCGTAATTGCCAACGTTTCGTCCACTGTTTCAAGGGACATCTTCAGCGCTATACGTAGATGTTCGTCGTTTCGCAGTAGCTTGAAGAATGCTATGACAGATACCGGTACAACTTATATAGGGGGGGGGGGGGGGGACCGGGTCAGATGGTGGCCTGCTATTGGCTGGGGACAATGAGCCAATGGCATGCGTCGTATGGGCGTGGTGATTCTTAGTAGAGTTCAGTAGGGTTTGCCACGTCGGATGTAACGTATAGCCTGTATATTTTCCTGTATATTTATGATATTTTTACCAAAAAACATTTTTTCCCAACAAAAAGCAAAAATCGCGCGATGTAGGGTTAATATTTAAAAAAAATCATGTTTTATTTAAATTAAAGATTGCACGTAAAATGTGCCTTTTCCTAGAAAACAAGAAATTTATATTTTTAATTTTTTACCACTAGATGCCTCACAAAGAAAGATATATATTTATTTTTGAAGCAGCTTTCTATTTGTGTTCATTTAAAATAGCCCATATAAGAAATATTTCTTTTCATTTATTGCAAATTTACTATCTATCCTATACAAGAATAATGTCTTGAGTCAAGTACTGTTTATTGACAGAACATTGGAATTTATCTAGGTAGATATTCGGTCCATACTCTTTTTAGTCTTCTTTCTTTGATAGTTGTATTTCTGTGTTACGATGTTTGTAATTGATAGTAGGCGATTTATTGTAGTATTTTAGTATTTGGTAGTTTACTACAACCTTCATTAACAAAAATAGATACCAGTAAGGCTTATAGGTCTATAGGAAGTGGTTTCAATTGGAGGTTTTCCAGTTTTGGACACCTTGGTAATCTATGCATATTTTAATTGCATTGGATGATAACATACTTGTAGCACGCTATTATATATTTTGTTAATAGAACTACAGCTTTTCTTAGTAAATTTTTCAGTATTTCACTAACCATTATATATTAATAATAATAAGCTTTATTGTCCAACAGAAGAAGTTCCAATTACAGGATAAAGTAATAGATAATAATAATAGCTAGTGAAGAACGTAGGATTTACAATTATATATGAAAAAAAATAACTAAAAAAATAGACACAATATCAACTAAGTTAAATGAACTTATCAAAATGTGTTTCGTTGGCTCAACACGCTTCAAACACAAATTATTCAGTTGGTAATTAAAAACAATGTTCTCAGATCTTGTGGTGAAAAAATTACTTTTCACTTGCTCATATTTAGGGAAGGTTATTGATCGAGCACCATTGAGATACATTTTCAAGATCACATTGAAGCAAATTGCAATCTTCCAGGCAAGAAATCATTCGAAATATTTTAAGATCATCGAAAAAATAGTATGCTCAATGTCATTAATAAAGATATTGAATAGTAATGGGCCCAAATGCACCCTCGTAGTACACCGGAAGTAGCTATACAATCAGTTGATAAATCATCATAGTAAAAAACGTACTGCGATAGCTGGGAAAGGTAATATTGGAAGAATCTAATGATCGAGTCATCAAAGACAAAATGCGTAAGTTTATTGGAAAACAATGAACGATCAAAACGATCGAAGGTCTTCGAAAAGTCGGTTTACAGAATATCGAGTAGAGTCTAACGTGTTCGAGATCAGTTGAGTAAGCTAATACAAATTAGTCATGCTTGAGCGCTTGCTAACAAAGACTTGCTGATATGAAGATAAGTACGTTTTAACAATATTATTACCCAACAGTAAGCAATGGAATAGTATATATACATACATAAAAAATTTAAAAAAATTAAGAATTAGCGATATACCAAAAAAAGAAAATTCAAAATTAATACAAAATACGCTTATATAAAAATTAAAAGTTATGTTGTGAAAACAGCTTTAATAACGATAAATAATAGTAAAAGAAAGCAATGCTAACTGCAGAACGGGTCCAGATCCAATGTGTTGCAATTCCTCATCATGTGCACCATGTGCCTTCTTTAAAACGCCAAGTCTGGCCATTGGTAACACAAACGTGGTATACGCGAATACGTACAGTAAGCCAGCACAAGAAAATCAACCTGAGATAGCACACTAGATGCACCTATGGAGTTGTTGACCAGTTTCAAAAGAAAGGTAGCACTCGCTTCTTCTCTCCTATTAGTGAAGAAGGGAAAACCATGAGCAAAGCGTTATAATCCGTACCACTCATTGGATAAATCCATCGCGGTATTCAAGAAAACGCTTCTAAATTCTCTCCAAAGCGATCTGTTGGTAGACGTAGTATGGATACCATACAACTGCACCATACTCCAGCACACTCTGCACATAAGGGTAGAACAGGCACTTTAAAGTCGACAGATTGCTGAAGTCATGACAAGTTCGTATCAGGAAGCCCAAAGACTTCGAGGTAGCGTTACAAACAGAAATAATATGGGCGGTAAATTGAAGCAACAAAAACCCTAAGTCTTTAACTTCAGATCTGCGAGGTATCACCATTTAGTGTGCATAATATGGAAAGTAATATGAATTCGCAATCGACAATGGCATATTTGTTAATATTGAAAGAGATTTTGTTTTCATTACACCAATTGTGCACCAACTAAGTTGTTATCAAGCTCGTAACAATCTTCAATGTTCGTAACTTTCATATAGAGGATCAAGGCATCGGCGTAAGTCAAAACTCCGCTATCCAGTGACCAAAGTGAATTATAAGAAATATATTAAAAAGAAGAGACCCCAAATTAGAGCCTTGGGGTACATCGGATGTTGGATAGAAATGTCGAGAGTGGAAACCATTAAAGCAGACATAATATGAGCGAGAAGCTAAGTAAGAAGAAATGAGATTCAACAACAAAGAAGAGAAACTAATTTAGTATTGAGTGATCGATGGAATCGGAAGCTTTGGCGAAGTCTGTATGTATTACATCGACCTGAAGGTGTTTATCGATAGTTTTGCTAATAAATTGCGTTATTTCTACAAATTAGTGGTAGTAGATCGCCCAGCAACAAAACCATGCTGGTGAGGAGACAGCAGATGACGTGCCTCCGACGCTATTCGTTCATATATTAAAGATTCGAAAACCTTAACAAAATTTCTTAATATGGGAACTGATCTATAATTGGAAATATCACTGCGATTGCCATTTTTATGTCCTGGCAGAATTCTGCCAATCTTCCAAAAGTCAGGAAAGGAACCAGTAGAAATAATTAAATTGAAAATTATTGCTAAGGATTCACATAAAACAGGTCCACAATCTTTAATGAAAAAACTTGGTAGACCGTCATGACCAGACGTTTGATTAGATTTGAGCTTGCGGATGCAGTTCAAGAGTGTACAGGGAGTAACAAGGCATATAGTGATATTAGTGCAAAAACATGTAGAAGACGAAGCTGCAGATTGCGAACGAAAGACCGATGAAAAAATTCACCAAATGCATTAACTATACCCTGAGGCGTAGTAATTTCATGATCGTTAAATACCATTCAACCAGATATCCTAGACCTGGCCCTCCTGTTATTTATAAATTTACAGAATTAATTATTTGCGCTTCTACGCGGGACTGAATCAACGTAAGCTAATCTGATCTCGAGCTTCGTCAAAGATCGTAATCTATTAAATTCATTCCGGTGATAAGACAACCTACTCTTCTTTCACTTCCAAAAATAATGCTTCTTCATCCATAATAGGTATTTAATATCAGGATTGTATCATGGAGGAAAGCGACGAAGACTAGAAGTCCTAATCTTCGGAACAGAATTGTTTACTATAGAAAAGATATCATCATATAGTGTAGAAACCGCAACAGTTTCACACACAGTTTCAGATTCACATCAGTGGAAGAGTTAATGAAAAACCAGTCAGCACTAGCCAGTTCACTATATAATGGAAGAAATTTGCACTAGTGAAATTTTACCGGATATTATCGTTAGAATGAAAATAAGCCAATCCCTTCCTAGAAATGTTGAAAACGAATGTGATATCTAAAGCCGAGTGATAAAGATCGTCACCAACGACCGCGCTGGTATCATGCAATAAGTCGATTTGAGAGTCAACATTGATAAAAACTAAATCGAGCAACCTGCCATGGGAATGATAATGACTAATGATAGAAATTGACTGCATCGCGGATACAATTGTTTGTTAGTTATTTCTACCCCAACTCTTTATGTTATGCACTTCTTGAAATGCAGTGGCGGGACAAATATTTAATAAATATTTTTGTCATTTTTTTCTCGCATCTGCGAGAGCGTTTTTGGAAAATATTTTGGATTCATATTCTATATAATTTCATCTTTTAATTTTTTATGCGTTGTTTTTTTATTTCAAGGACAGTCTGTATAGTCAGGGAAAACCTTTCATCTTTGCCACTGCCTCCCTCTCCAGTAATAACTAGATGGGTTACATGGTTGGAAGCTACTAGTTTTTATACAGAGAATTTCGATAGTTTACAAAATTTTGTTACACGTTTAAATGACGATGCTCGAAGTATTTCTGAGTGCAAGGAACTAAAACAGATTCCAAATTAAAAAAATCAGTTGTACTTTCTTCAGTAACACTTTGGAAACTAATCATTTGTTTTGAAAATAAAAATCTCAAATTAAATCATGGATTAACCACATTAGATGTGGCTATTAATAACTTCAAAAATATTCCAAGTGACTTCGGATGTGGCCTAAGGCAAAAGTTAGATGCAGTTTTTAATAGAAATCCAGATTTAATAACATTGCGGCAATTGTGTATGGGGACAATGCCTCAAAATCTAACTGCTAAATACACTCAAATGAAAGAAAATTTCCAGATGCGATGTAGAAAGGGCGTTTTCTATCTATAAGGAAGTATTTCATTCAACGAGAACTAATTTTACAGAAGAGAACCTTGAGAAATACTCCTTTACTCAACATGAACTACAAAATGAACAAATAAAAATGTATTTCGTATTTTGTAGATCACTACCCGTTTGTTTTCCAATTATATAGATAAAATTAAAAACTCTTTAGAAATACAAATTTTCAATAGTACCCCCGTGGACGATGAGTCATGGGCCTCTCGTGTCCGGTCCCTAAGGATAATGTTTGAGGAGTTGAGAATATTTTTTCTCGTGATATGCGAACGTGTTTATCTTTTCCGAGTTAGAGTGTGCGCAGGTTTTATCAGGTACTATTGATGTCAATAGTACCGTCAAACATTTTGAGCTTTCTTGTGGCTTCTCACAATGATATACTTTTGCGCATTGCAGTAAATTTAATTAAAATTCGAGTGTGCGAGTCTTTGTCATTCATGCATGTGTGCTATTGTGTTTCTATTGAAAAAGACAATTTGGCATTCATTTTATTAACATTATAAAACATTAATTTGAAGAATGTTTACTAACATTAAACTAACCAGTGATAATTATATCCGTAGGAATTATCAAACCAGAAAATGCTGTAGAAGATATCATATTTTGTAGTACTATGATTTTGGGATTTTTGATGCACATTATGATATTTTTTGGTCAGTTAACTGCCTTGTACATAAAAAAAATCGCAGACCATTTTGATTTTGCTTCTCGATTATATGTGATAGCACAAATGCTAGATGATTGGAAAATATCTAGCAAGACAAAAAAAGAAGCTATCAATATTTACAATAAGTTCTGGGAAAAAAGATATGGAAGAAAAGAAATGCCACCCAGTTTCCATGTCCTACCTAAAAGTCTTCGAAGTGACTGCACTGTTGATATGTTCTGGCATTGTTTCAAACACTCGTACTTATTCACGGATCTGAATTTCGCTTTTTTGAAAAATTTAAGCCTTCATATGCATCATGAATTTTACATGCCTGGAGAGTATCTGCATAAATCTAACGAAGTCAAGCATAAAATGATGTATATTGTTTCAGGAGTTGTTGAGGTTTGTAATCTATTAATCTATATTATTAGTACAATTTTCCTAATTAAATAATACATAAATGATTGAAATCGTCAATACATAAGACGGGTATGCTTGTAAAATAAACGAGGGATGTTTCCAAAGTTCTGAGAATTGACTTATTCTATCAGGCACAGACAAGTTTAAAGAAGTTTAGACAATTATATTGGTGTTAAAACATCCGAAATCGTTCAACGATTACATAGGCTAATAGAGGAGTCTGTAGAATTGAAAAGTATTGTTCATCGTTGGGTGGATCGATTCGAAGTTGGTAGAATATTGCTAGAAGATAATCTCAGTAACGCATGGCCGAACACTTTCATAAATAAAACTAACATCACTGTCGTGGAGAACCTGTTGAATAACGACAGATGGATTTTTCGTGAGATTAGTGAAGGTATAGTCATTGGTATACGGCAAGTTCATGACACTTTGCACGATCATTAGGGAGTGAGGAAGATTTCAGTTCATTGGGGACCGGAGTGAAAATTACAAAGATCTGATATTTGTTGTCTACTTCAAGAGCTTTTAGGTCGATATGGCGACATATTTTGACAACGAATAATAACAATTCATGAAACAAAAATCCCCTAATTTTACCCGGAAACATAAATCAATTTAAGGAGTCACGTTCTGTTCGATCTGTTAGTAAGGGAATTATTACTGTGTTTGTAAATGGAATAATTCCGGCGCCATGGCTGCCAAATGGAACCCTAATCAACGAAAAATATTATTCAAGCCTTTTATCCGGACCAATACGAAAAGCGCTCATCACTTAAAAATTGCATAAGTTATCATAACTACAACGTGATAACGCCCACCAAGGTAAGGAACTTTTAAACTAACTGCTTGGAAGTTACTTACTCATTCACTTTATTCGCCTTGCTATCAGTCATTATGACAGACTTACTTAGTATGGACGTAGATCACACCATCTATCACACCATAGATCTGTATTACTATCTCTTCACGCGCCACATTAAAATTGCGGGAATTTCTGTATATACAGTTAAAAGGGTGTTATATTGAAAGTTTTCAATATAAGTAGATGAAAATTAGTAAAATAAAAAAAATTATAACACAGTCCTAGGACTTTGAAAACACTCTTCGTAGTTTAGATGTTATTATGTTACGATCAATTTTTCTTTAAGCTGATGCGGCCAAAATTTTACATATTTGAATTATTTCACATTAAATTAAAAATGGACATTAATAAAAGCAGTAGCTTAAAGTGTGTTTAAAATACAAAGAAAGAATTTATTTAATTAGTTATATATTGCAGATTTTAACTCAAGAAGATAAAGCTTCTTCGATCATATCGTTTTCGGGAGGCACAATTCTGGGCGAAATATCGTGCCTGATGGCTTTCAAAAGCAAAGCTCTCATCCGTTGTGCAACCTATTGTGAAGTGCAGACATTGGAATTGAAAGCTTTGGCTCAACAAATGAAGAAGTATCACGGGATAAATAGGAAATTGTATCAGCAAGTCTATAGCAGATTTGTGGTTGCTCAAGAATTACAACATAAGGAACTTGTTAAACTTAAAAGTAAAAGTGAAAGACGTACATCTGTGAGATGGTTAAAGAAGCAATGGCGAAGTATCTACTGGGAACATAAACGTAAACGATCTTCCGAAGAAAAACACAAACAAGTTACTGTTTACCATACTTCTCAATATTTGGGTCTGTATGTCCTAAGTGAAGAAGTAGAACTTAAGGAAAAATCTATCTGTTTGCGATCTACATGTCCTTATCTTTTCGAGCCGTCAAGTTCATTTAGGACGTTTTGTGATTATCTTGTGCTAGGTGCGATCATATTACAAAGTATTATGCTGCCTTATATAACCTTTTTCAAAAAGAAGCTTACTTATTTTGAAAGTGGATGGTTTTATATGCTGGATTTGGTTTATGTTTTCGGCATTTATTTAGAAATGTCTACAGTTATTAGGAACAAGAAAAGACTAATAGCAACTCTCAGCCAAATTATCATATATAAAGGAAAGCAGATATTTATTTTAGTTGATATTTTTGCTACTCTTCCTTTAGAATTTTTAGGATTCGTAACAACGATGAAAGGTCATATACTACTAGTACTTAGATTGAACAGAGTTTTTAAGATCTATAGACTTTTTAGGTAAGTGAAATTTTTAGAACAGAAAACTCATACAATTGTCTTATGTCAAATTGGTATTTTCGAAAACCCTCCGAAAATTTTGAATTCAAATTACTTATATATAGCTTATTCCAAATAAGTAGAGAGGTTCATTCGAATAACATCTTACCTTGTCCTAGCGCGTATATATATTTTGTCAGTTGCCGTCCGAATATCATTCAGTGCACTTCGTTGGTTTACAGTGGTAAATAATAATTTTATAATGTCACAAATAGCCAGAAAGAGACCGTTTCACGATGTAGCTCATAAATTTAATAGACGATGGCAGTATAATAAATTGTAAGGCGTGTGATATACCGCTAATGTGTTCAAGGAAATTTCACTACGAAAGACACGTAATGTATAACCGCAAAAAAGTGTTCAGACATTTTTATTTCATTTATGTGTAACTTTCATATTGTGTAATGTACCGTTTAAGTTAATAGACAATGAATCATTTCGTTTATTTTGGAAGAACTAGGAACATTACCTAGCCCGAAAAGATTACTCAATTCTCTACCATCCCTCTGTGATCGTATTGAACATATGATTAAATCCGAAATGAAAAATAAGAAACTGTGGTAATCTGTCAACGAAACAACAGGTTGTAAAAAAAATCAGTTGTTAATATTATGGTACGTATGATGGAACCACATTAATCGTCATCTTCAATTTTACTAGCTTGCAGAAGAGTGCAACAATGTAGTGCCGAAATAATTTCAGAGTTAGTGAACTTTCAACAAACCCAATGTTTTAATGTACGGGAATGATGGTGCGGCAAACATTGTCCCTGTAGGCTAGTCTCTAAAAAAAGATTGTGCTAACTTGTTACGTATATTACGTATATATTACGTATATAATTCATACTTTACATTTGGCAGCAGAAAGTATTCGTAGATGTTATCCAGATGCAGATGCATTAATTGCAAGTGCGTGTATGTGTGTTTTTTTTCAATAGGAAGAAACTCTGATTATTATTATTATTATGACAGTTAATTTGACAAGTCATCCCGCAATTTTATTGTTTGACATTTCATAATACAAAGACTTACACTCAAACAACGTTTACAAATAGTGGAAATTTATTTTCAAAATCAGTGTTTAGTAAAAGATGTTCACAGAGCGCTTCGTCCAATTTACGGCATACGTCATCGGCCAACTGAAACAACTGTTCGAAACATAATTGAAACATTTCGCACTCAATTTACTCTTTCGGATTCCAATCCATCAAAGAGATTGCGTAGAATGCGCACTGAAGAAAATATCGTCGCCGTTAAGGCCAGTGTTGAGAATGATCCAAATTCATCGATTTGTCATCGGGCGCAAGAACTTGGCCTGTGCTCACCGACTTTGTTGAAGTTTTGGCGCAAGAATCTTGGCTTACATGCTCACAAGACTAAATTGGTGCCAGAATTGAAGTCGACCGACCATAGTTTTCGATGCCAGTTTAGTAATTGGGCGCATGAAAAGGTGAAAAACGATCTACTGTTTTTCCGTCAAAGACGTTCAGTGATGAGGTTCACTTCTGGCTCAGTGGTTTTGTGAATAAGCAAAACCGCCGCATTTGGAGCGACTACTAATCCACAGTAATCAATTACCGATGCACTCCAAAAATGGACTGTTCCGAATCTTCCATGTCCAGTCAGCATTTGAGTCATGTGGTAGTCTATATTTCGGTGTTGATACTCTAGCCAGCTTTTGATGTCGGGGGTAATCCTTTTGGTCCACTGTGCCACGGTTGCATTCTCATCCCATAACCTCTGCCATTCCTCAATAATATTGGCTTTTGTCACCCTCTTTACCGGTACTAGCTGACAATTTTCGTTTTCGTGCAGAATGCATGTCTCCCGAACGAATAGTTCTATGGGCACTGCTCCTGCGACTACTTGAGCTGCTCTCGCAGACACTGTTCTATACCCCGGCCCGCCCAAGTTTGGCATCAGCCTAGCCAGGATTCCAGCTTTCTTTACGGCCTTGTTTACAGCTTCCTTTATGTGTCCTTCAAAAGTACTGCTCTCATCAATCACCATTCCTAGGTATCTTAGCGCTTTACCCGGGGTGATTACCGTCTCACCTATTGTCTTCTTTTCTTTTGTCTTTTGTCTTCTGTGTTGCCAGCTCGACGTTATGATGTCCTAGCCAACCTGAGTGACTCGTTAACACCGTAAAGTAGATCGTCTTCATTTTCGGCTGTTACGACCAGTACTAGATCATCTGCATAACCTACCGCCATAGCCTTCTGGGTTACATCCATTCTCAGCATACATCATAGAGGACATTCCAGAGCAAGAGTCCCAGGGCTCGGGCCATACTTCTTCAAAAACGAAGAAAACTGAACTGTCACCGTCAATGACGATCGGTATAGAGCCTTGCTCAACGATTTTTTGTTCCCAAAAGTGCGCGAATATGGTATGGAAGACTTTCGGTTTCAACAGGACGGTGTTACATGCCATACTGTCCACGAAACAATCGATATATTGAAAGAAGTGTTCGGAGATAACATTATCTCCAGAAATGGACCTGTACACTGGTCTCTAAGATCATGTAATTTGACGCCTCTGGACTATTTTATGTGGACTATTTGAAGTAATTGGTCTACAGGAACAAGCTAACAGCTATTGCAGCCTTTGAAACCAACATCGAGACAGGGCTTCAAATGCTCGAAAATAGGATCTAGGATAACGTACCTCAGACGCTTCCGTGGTGGCCACATGCCTGAAATCATTTTCCATCACTAATGTCATGAAACTATCTACATATTAGAAAAAGAAAAATTATTATTTCTACAACGGCTGTTTTTTTTATTTTAATTTATAGGCCTACACCTCTTAAAAAACACACTTAATACGTATTCGCCAATTTCACAGATTGTGTCCCGATATTCCCGAACCACCACAGTGTGTCTTACACATTGGACAGGCAACAACCACAACAGCCGATTCTTACATATTGGGGAACATGGGTACAGGCAGCGTTTTACTATCATAGATATTTTGATAATATTAAGAACATGGATTTTAAATTCGATCCCAAATAAGCGGCAGCTATCACGAAAACTCAGTCAAGATTTCATGATAGGTAAAAACAGATTTATAAATTATTCAGAATAATTTCGTGGAGGCAATAGAAAAATTAGATAATCCTTCAGTGTCGTTAGTGGAATCTCTGTAAATAGTGCAACATGTTCACTACTTCATGGCGCTGCAATCTGAGTTAAATTAACACAGGATAAATTTTGTCATTTCAAACAAGTAGAACAGGTTTTGTTATCATATGTTGAGGTTATATACATACATATATAAAAGATTATTTTTCGATTTTACGATTGTTTATTAACATATTTATTATTAAGAAAACTTAGACACTCTTTAATAATTTCATTCAAGCAAGAAGCGGCAAATATATGCCGAATGCAAAATATTAGACAGTTGTAAAATATTTCGGATGTACAGAAAACACGTGTAAAGCCAGGTTGAATAAAGTAGCACAAGAACAACAGAAGCCCAGCATGTGCACCACAGTCATCTCATATATCAACGGTCTATCGGAAAGAAATCAGAAAAATAGGTAACGACTACAGGATTAGATTATCTTTGAAGACAACAAACACCATCAGATCTACCCTGACAAAAACAAAGTCAGAAAATGAAAATCAGAGAACCAAAGACAGTATATACGAAGTACCACGCGAATGTGGTAGAAAATACATCGGAGAAACAGGCAGAGCTCTGCAAGTCAGGATAAAAGAATACTAGAAAGAGGTCTGGCTGGGAGAAACAGACAAATCACGCCTAGCTCAACGTACTTGGGAAGAGAGACACAGGATTACATGCGACAATGCAATAATCCTGGGAAAGGCGGACCAACAGACCAAAAGAAAGCTAAAAGAGACAAAGTATATGGCTATAACACTTAAGCCTGGAGATAAAAGATGTCTGACTACCAATTACTCGAAAAAATGTATAGAGAAGAGCTACTACCACGATACCAGACAGAATAGATAAGATTACTCAAGGCGCACACGATGGGACACAGTAATGTTGAACATGTTCTGCGCGAGTTCTTGTAGCTTAAATAGAGGTTTTAAGATATAATATTCTGTCCCTCAGATAGTGTAGTGGTTAGTGTGTTTGATTCAGTTAAAAGGTTTGGAATTTCGGACCAAGTTCGAATCGTACACGAGTACATTTCGCAAATTAAAAAAATTGGGAAGACACACTATATGTCAGACATGAGTTCGGCGAGAATCAATTTTTCTCAGGAAGACGGCAGTAGATTAACTGCCGAAGCATCGGATTATTCAAATCCTACAAATGCCTATGTAAATAGCCCAAACAATTACTCAATTAATCATCCATCGTCAATAACTTCTCGTTATGACCTGCACTGACAATAAACAAATCTTTGACAGAAGAAATTAAAATTTTGATTTTGCCTGCGTAAATTTGCCCTGTATTTTAACCAATCACAAACTTTTATTTTAAGCGTTATCTTTTCCAACACTCCTTTCTTATTTGGAATGAGCTATAAACCTAATGAACCTGATGAAGTCTCTCCAATTGTTGGTAATAAACCGCACGTGTGATACATTAGTCGATTAGTAACAGCCCGAAATGAATTATATTCCTTTAAAGTTTCATCATACGCACATACTTTTTATCAGATGCAAGCGTACCTTTGGTGATCGCTGTAAGGTTTCATTTTGGTTTATTGGAATCGCCTCTTTAAATTTATATAGATTACCTATTTTCCATAACCGGTCACAATTTGTTTTAAAAATGGTTTTGACAAGTCAAGAAAGCACTGCAAATGGCAACGCTCTGATTTCGGTTATTTTTTTCGGTGTAGAAAAGCTGCTCAAGACTACAAAGCTAACCAAGATTTAGATCCTTGCTATGGGATCGCCATTGGTTGCGTTTGTTTGAACAAATTGAATGATGTAGCGAACTCAAGATATGGTTTTCGCGAATTTCGAACTGAAAAAGCTTGCAGCGCTTCTCGATCAAAATTGGTTCCGCGACCACGATCACTTTTATTATCTAGTGACACGTTTTCTTCACGAAATTGTTTAAATTAACGTTTATATGCTCAATTGTCGACAGTATCTTTATCTAGCATCCTGCAAATGTTTTTTAGAACATTCGTCGCTTTTCTCCCCAACTAAACTCATAAAGCATGCATTGTTTAATATGCTTTTTGTCCATCACTTTTTGTTGCCGAATTTTAAAAGTTGAAACCTAAAACTAGTTTTTACGCACAAAACTAATTTACCAAACTATACTGCTCAAAAGAATTAGTGGATATTTATTATTTTGATTAAAAAGGGTTGTAAATATTAAAATAAATAAGAATACTTAAATGACTATTTGTATAAATAAACACTGTCGTTTAGTTTAATTTTAACGTTTATTAGCATTTTGAGAAAATAAACATTATTGTGTAGGAATAAGTACAGTAAATTACAGACTCAACAGAAGTATAATCAGTTATAATATCACAAGAGCATAGAAAATAATCGATTATATTTCCGAGTCACGAGACGTATTCTGCGTGTTTTAAGGATATACGTCGAGTGAAGAGGTTATATAATGGACTATTTTCGTTTGCTCGAGTAGTATTCGTTACGATTATATAAAGAATTAACTAACGAAATTTTTTTATTGGTTGAAATTAAAAGTACAATTATTATAATAAATATTTGTTGTATTATCTTTAGAAGTTGAATTTGAGGTGCTGGTGATGGTAGAGTTGGCAGAATCTTGTTTATTTCTCATTTTTTCAAGTATCTTGCTATGGTGTTCATTAGTAAGCTTTAGATACGGCTTCAGAGATTCAGATGATGAATGGCTTGTTATCTTAATAATTTCTTGTAAGTTTGGTCCAGATTGTGTCAAGATGTTAACAGCGGAAGAGCGATTGGAATGATTAGATATTTTTTGCTTCTTTGTATCAAGTCCTATACTTTCTGCCGCTGAACGTGTCCATTTACTTAATTGATTGAGGCCTACGGGGCAGTTTTTATACCATATTTTAGTTTTCTGCCAATCAGGATTAGGTGTTAAAAATAGACGATTGGTTTTAATATTTGGTGTTCTTTTGCTTTACATTTTCTTCAACAGACGTACTGGACACTGATCTTCACAATTTTTATTTGGTGTCAACCATTTAGATTCAGCTGTATGTTTTTCGCCACCTTGTGCTGTCTTTGAAAATATGGTATTGTACTTAATACGTCCTGTGGGTTGACCATAATTGTCGCATTCTGCTTTGAAATAGTCAATTAAGCAAAAGACTGCTTCATTTCCACGCCACGCCAGTTCTACAGAACAAATTTGATAGAATTTTTTTTGTAAACCGTCTGGCGTATTTTCGTCAAAAAATGACACAATTTTGCTGATTTCTTCCGCTTTAAGGGCGACAGAACTTGTTTTTATTTTTTCAGGAATTGCTTGTAACTTCTTCCTTTTAGCTGCCCGCGCCTTTCTTGCATCTTCAAAAATTACGCCTCTGAATGGATTTGTTTCTCGATTAAACTCTTCATAAACCTTTTTCTGGACAAGTTTAGCGGAAATATTCCAAATTGTTTTCACGGTACCTTCTTTGTATTTGGTGCCGTCTGCACGTTTCATGTTGAATGCTCAATCTTTCAAAATACTTGCTAATTGTTCGTCAGAAGTTTGAGCACAAAGTTTATAATTTCGCTGTTCACAAAATTCGGTTAACTGTTTCCAAACATATTTATGTGTTTTAACGGTATTTTCCGGTGTGAAATCTTCAATTTCTTTATCTATTTCGGTCCCCGAGCTTATACCAAAGCGTTCCATGTCGAAATAATTAAAAAAACCTTATGAAAATTGCTGAATATATTTTTGACGTTTATCAACAAACTTCAAAACACTTGTTACCATGACAAAATTTATATTGTTGGAGGAAGCGAAACACCAAAACGGTTATATCACGTCGTCAAGAGTATATTCACTTATCAATACATGGTAACTATGTAAAATTTGTAATTGCTATTGGCAAAATTTCAAATGAGTTATATAATCTTGGTAATTGTTTTAAAAAATGAAAATTAGTAAGGCGTATGACCTCCTCGGACGGCCAACATGGTTTGACATCGTGCTGGCATGGAGTGAACCAAATTATCAAACAATTCTTGGGGAATGTTGTCCCACTCTTTTCTAAGAGCAATTTGAAATTCTACAACTGAACGAGGTGCAAGATTTCGTGAGGCAAAACGTTTTCCTAATGCATCCCAGGCATGTTCGATAGGATCACCGTCCGGGGAATTGGGCGGCCAGTCCATTCTATCAATTTCTACTTCTCCAAACTAATTGTTATCAAAGATTGCTCGATGCGGACGAGTATTATTATCCATATAAATTAATTGTTCTTCCACAGTTCCTGCATATGGGAGAACAAAGGATCTCAGTATTTCATCCAAATACCTTTGACCAGTAAGTGAACCATTCTGAATGAAATTCACTTCGGTATGGCCTTCGATACTTTATTCCGGTCCACACCATCGCACCGCCACCGTTATATCGAGGCCTTTCCTGGACAAATTAAGGGGTATTTTGTATTCCTGGTTCACGCCAAATCAAAACACGTCTGTTATCTGGGTGCACACTGAATCTTGACTCGTCACTAAACAAAGCTCGGCGAAACATTTGCCGGTGTTACGTTAAGTCCCAGTTACTATTTTGGTCATGTTGAAGAGATATCCGCTAATTCTTTTGAGCAGTATATTTTTAATATACATGGTGCGGCAAAATGGTTGCCCCGATTGCGAAAGATCTTTGCTCGGTTTCTGGAAAGAGTAGAATAGTGGGCGTGATCGCTTTGTGTCCGTGCGTTTGCGCCATTTTCAGTTGAAGATGATGAAAAGTTCTTTAAGATTGTCATTTAGAAAGGTTTCATGGCATATATGTGCTATTCGGTTTCCCAGAGCTATAACGGTGTTATACTTCTGATTGTTGTGGCGTTTATATAGGTCAGACATTACAATGGCTAAAACAGCGCATCACACAACATAAAAGTGATGTCCGTATTGGAAAGAGATCTTGTGCATTGGAAACCATGCACTTGATCGTGACCATACATTCAATTTTGTTGCCGTTAAGATCTTAAAGGTTGAAAATAACCTTAAAAAAAGAACCTTTTCAGAAATGGTCCACATTAACAGAGACACAAATAACGTGAATTATAGATCTGATACTAACGGACTAAATATAATTTATTTTAATATACTCGGTTTGACGGTTAGATGACCATCTAAAAATTGTTTTGTTATTTGATCCTTATATTGTTAAATTTATAATGCATTATTTTATGATATTCTTGTGCCTTTAGTTTTTTTTTTGATATATGTTTTGTTTTATATTTTTTATTTTTCATGTTTTAACTTTTACATATACATGTTTTTTAAAGGTTTTAAAGGCTTGTATCTATAGTTACTTGAATGTTTTTATCAATTTTATTGCCCTTGTACGTCACTTTTATTATTTTTTTGAAACTCTACATTTTGTAAGTATTTTACTACTGCTTTATACTCTTATTTATTTAATGTTATTTCTCATTAGTCTTGTAGTATTTCCGGAAGAAGCAACAAAGTTGTTGCGAAATATAGGGATAATTAATAAATAAGTTTTTAATTGACAGACCGCTTGCCCTCGCACTCCTTTTGACTTTGCTGAGGGGGAGTCAGAGTTAGTGTCAGGGTTTAATGTAGAGTATAGAAGAGGTGGTTTTGCTTTTAATTTATTTTATTATATATATATATATATATATATATAATAACTTCGTGACCTTGGTATGATATGGTAAATCTAATCAGTAGGCGATTAAAGGTCTGTATATTACTTCAAAATATATGTATTTAAAAAACTCTACATGTTTCGGCTGTATACGCCTTTTTCAAGAGAATACAAAATATGAATGACAGGATATAAATTTATTTATATCCTGTCATTCATATTTTGTATTCTCTTGAAAAAGGCGTATACAGCCGAAACATGTAGAGTTTTTTAAATACATATATTTTGAAGTAATATACAGACCTTTAATCGCCTACTGATTAGATTTACCATATATATATATATATATATATATATAATATATCGACAGTTTCGTCAGCACTTATCCATAGGTCCTGATTTGAAAGATGGCTTCTAATGTGTTCTATTGCTTTCACGTAACACTTAGGAACATAATATTTGCGTAAGGTGGATTCATCAAGCACATTTCGATCAGTATATTTTTGGAGAAATGTTTTGAAGGTGGGATTGTTAAGTTTATTTAGTGGAATATTTGCCGCCATTAATGTTTCATAGAGTTCTTCGCTAAAATTGTCAGATTCCAACGGGTCTAATTTCTGTGTATGTGTTTGCGATGCTAAGTGACGTTTTACGTGTGATTTCTCGAAATCTTTTACCAATATTTTACAGAGTTTGTAATAAATTTCGGAATCACTGGCAATGGACATACAATCAGTTTGGCCCTTAATCCAACTCGCTATTGTTTCACGATGCCATCCTCGCCGTTGTTCCATATCACATCTGAAAAAGTAACTTAAGCAATGTTCTAGATCTAAATAAATGATGATTAAAAATGTATTCGTAACACAAAATAGATGTGCGGTTAACAGAATGAACAGTGATATTAAATAACTGCGTGTTGTACTTAGCGATGTTATAGACTATTTATGGTCCATCGTAATTTTGACCTGATGCGTCCGGTCTCTAGTTATAAGCTTAGAGTGAGCCATTTATGTTCGAAATAGGACATCATGTAAATGCCCACCTCTTCCTCGTGTGTAGACACATCATTGCTGAATCCAATTTTCAATTACTTTTCCCAATAAATCCGACTGACGAATTTCCTGTTCGATGTTAGGAAAAGATCCATACGAACGAGCTGGCCAATTGAAAGGTCCAGTTTGTGAGATGATTGGACCACCGAACTTTTCTTCCAATAAGGCGATTGTTTCATTTGCAGAGTGGGATGTGGTACCATCCTGTTGAAACCACAACTCCCCCACATCAAGTTATTCCAATTCCGGCCACAAAAAGTCTCTTATAATTGCTCGATATCTCTCTCCATTTACTGTGACAGCATTTCCTTCCTTATTTTGAAAAAAATATGGTCCAGTAATGCTTCGAGACCACAAGCCGCACCAAACAGTCACTTTCTGTGGATGCAGATATTTATCTTTAATCACTTGTGGGTTTTAGACTGCCCAATAACGCATATTTTGCTGATTAACGTACCCATTCATCCAAAAATGAGCTTCGTCACTAAACATGATTTTCTTCTCGAAATCGGCATTATTTTCCAGCTGCTCCAATACCCAATACACGACGTATGCGATGGTCAGCTAGCTTTAATTTTTCTGTGAGAACAATTTTGCAAGGGTGTAGTATTAAATTCTTCCGTAAAATTTGCCACGTTGTCATTGCAGAAAGTCCCAATGCTAGAGAACGACGCAACACCGACAAATTCGAGTTTTCGGCGACACTGGCTTCCACAGCAGCGATATTTTCATTGCTACGAGCGATTTTTACACAAACGTGTGGCTTTTAGTTGAGCAAGGTAAATTTTGTTTAGAAACGATTGATAATTGCACGAATCGCTTGTTCACTAGGCCGATTATGACGGCCAAAAATATGGCGTAATACTCTGTACGTAGCTCGGACTAATTCTACATTTTTGTAATAAATTTTTACAATTTCCAAACTTTGTTGTGGCGTATACTTCGTCATTATTAAAAGGTTAGCTTTACTACCTAAAATGCACACTGACAGATGTCAATCACATTTACAAAGCGAAGGCAATCTACTTCGAAAGATCTCATATTGCTCTTGGTAGACCCTTTAAAACCTCTGGATTTCTTTCTTTGGGGCCACTTTAAAAATACAGGCACCCTATTGCTACAAAAGAACAACACAGGGGTCGCGTTGAGGAAGCCTTTGCTACAATTACTTCTGAAATGGTTACGAATCCTGAACTGAGTCTTTTGCGGCGGGTACAGTTATGCTGCAAATGAATGGTGGACACTTTGAGCACTTGTCCTGATTGAATTTATTTTTCGTTTCATGATCCCTTTTAGCTATGTTGTTTTTGTTATTATTGTTATGTTATACCTTTTCTCCTGTTTTTTTTATGATAAATTCATGTGTATTGGAATAAACAAGGCTGTTTTCAGAACCGCCATTCGTAGTTTTATAAAATATAAAAAATAGATTAATATGATGGCGAATGTAACATGGCAGGCATGTCATCCTGACAGTGTGATAATATAAGCTTAGCAACCGATTTTATTCACATTAACACCTGGAGTGCCCTTTCTGGAATTGGTGGATCTTAAACAGTTCACATCTCTGCCATGCAAGCAATTAATTTTTCTTCGTTTGCATTTTTGAGATCTAGATTGTCGTCAGTTAACAGCTCTGTTATGCAAGCAATTAATTTTTCTTCGTTTTCTTTTTTGAGATCTAGATTGTCGTCGGCATTTGTAAGTTTTCTCTGGGGCACGAGTTCTGGGACATTCTGTATAAATCGTATGTTATTTAAAATGTTATTTTAAAATAAATTTTTTTATACTGTACCATTTTATAATTCTGATAGTATTAAATTCATTGTTTTAGGTTAATTGAGCAAGCACAATTAAATGTATGGGCAAATTTTTTACAAATCAGACTTATAAAATATTCTTTGCTCTTCTTGTACATTCTGTACTTCATCTGTTGTCTGATTTATGGCGTAACTTGCTTTGATGATTGTGATCCAAATGGATGGCTGTCATACAATGCAGCTTTAAAAGTGTTGCTTTCGCCAGGAAATAGAACGGAAGAACCAACAAACATTCTTCTTAGTATGTGCTACACGGCTTCTAGATTATTAAGTCTTACCTGGAGCAGTAGATATGCTTATAGCATACCAGATATAATCATAGAATACTTTATCATATTGCTGGGATATTACATGTTCAGTTTTTGCTTTGCTGAACTCGGAGCATGTTCAGTTTTGCAACTAGAAATTAAAAATAAATATCAAAGATATTTGAAAGCACTTAAACATTTTTCAGTACGCACAAAATTACCACCACAGCTAAGGAAATTAATGTATAATATGGTACATTGTCATTGGAATTATAATAAAAGGTAATAATATATAATATATTTATGTTTGCATTAGTGGTATCATGTGAAACAGTGTTCTTCCGTTTTGCCTTGATAAGAATCGTCGCAGTATTTCGACGAATTCTCGTTCGTTATCTTCTAGCCAATGCATTCACTCGCTCTCGAAAGAATTGCTAGAAGATGAGGATAGGGAGTTCGTAGAAGTGCTTATAAAACGAAAAAAAGAAAACAGAATTATTTCAGATATCAAATTACCGGACCACACAGTATTATAAAAGACATGCCGCATAACTTAAAAAATAAAATATTGATTAGTCGAATAGTTAGTTGCCTCAAAACTATTCCATTCTTCATGGAATGTGAAGAAGAACTGATTTGGAATGTGGCATCAATTGCAAAAATGAACGTATTTCCGCCGGAGACTATAATTATTAGGGAAGATACGCTTCAAGTGCAATTAAGTGTAATTCTTAGAGGGCACTGTTATGCAGAATCGTCAATACCAACTGATAGATATCACAAATGCGTTATGAGTTATTCCTACGGAGATTGTTTTCCAATAGTCGAGATGCTGTTGGGACTAAATTCCTTTCTAAAGGTTACATCTATAACTTCCGTTGAAATAATAACAATATCTAAAGCCGATCTCATGGTTTGTATTAAAAGTATAGATAGATTTCATCGTGATTTAGATGAAGTACTTAAAAAACACTTGGACACTTATTACATTATCTTAACTAGACAAAAAGGAAGACTACCCGAAATGGTTTCTCAGCGAAAATCTTTCGGGAAAGGAGATTACTTTGTTTACGATGTGAGCGATGTGATACAGGTCGACTCAGAAAAGAAATTTTACGCAGAAACTTTCAAAAAAGTTGGTAAGTATACTTATTTAACTGAATTTATTAACGTAATAGATAACGAATAGTGTTAGAAAAATTATACGACCTCTATTGGGGTAGAATAACATCATTATATTATGTTACTTTTAAATCTATTGTTAATTGCTATTTGTTTAACATTTGTTACATTTTTTTGTCAAAGTAAAAATTTTAATAATTAGAAGGATGAATTGAAACGTTCTTGGTCGAACTTAACAGTTTTGTTTTAAAGTATTCATTATTTATGTTTTTACATAGTCCCTTTTTAACTGTAGAGACTTAGTCCAATGGTTGTCGAGCTTCTTTACACTCAAAAAGGGTATAAAACCCCTTACTACAATTAATAATCGTATTCTAAATAAGTATTTCGACAACTAAGTTGTCCTTATCAGTAGGTAAATCACTAATCAAAATATTGAATATGGGGTATCGTAAAGCTAACAAAAAGAATCGCGCATCATTTTCCAAAGCGTCCACGTATAATACATCGAATTTAAACGCTCTAAACAAACTAAAATTACGTCAACTTACCCCTCTTTAGAAGCGGCACACACGTTATTCTTACGCCCTCAACTTTTCTCTCTCTTTTCTAAGAATGAAAAGAGACAACTATATAAGATAGGACCGTTATCGAATTAAGAGTATTAATTTTGTTTTTAACGATACGAATACTTTGATATATATCGAGGTCTCTGGGGTTATTTATATTTTTGACAAGTTTTAACCCTTAAACCATGACGCTATGATCCGCATCCAATTCATGGTTTGCAACGCTAGATTTTTCTGGTCTATTAAATGTAATATGCAATATATGTTCTTTAGTGGCCATCGCCATATTGCGCGTCATCGGGCGTGCCATGCGTTTCCTGTCTAGTTGAATAGTTGTCAAATCGGTCTAGATTGATGTTTGTAGTGTTCGCAGCGTTGTTTTCTACGTGTTTTATGTGATTATATATAAACTTTATTTGACTATTTGCAAGTGTTTTACATTATAGTGAGAGCAAAACATTGAAAAAATTTTAAAAAAATTGTGAATTAAAGTAACGTATTAACTCAATAAAGTTTTTTGTTTATAAAGATTGTAATTTTATTTTAGTTATTTATAAGAAAACTGCATGAAATAATATCTTGATATTCAGTTAGTATTTGCATTTGTGAATCCGTTTTTTTAGACATACAAAACTTTTTATTAACTCTGTAGTAACAGTTTGTTGAAAGAATTGGGTTGTGATAGTAGAATACTAAATTAATTAATATGTGACGGTGTTTCGCTGAGTCAACCACCTTCATTTCCTTTATAATTTATAAACGCATTTTTTGGTAAAAATATTTACATTAAATACTTTTGAGACCCATGAGTACACCAATAACTAGCAGTCATTAACCATTACTTAAGGCAATATCTTGAAATAAAGAACGACATGCTTCTGTAAGTTTATGTGATTAGATCGTACATAAACCAATCGCCTTGTGTATAGAAAGACTTACTTTACTCGATTTATACCTATGTAACCAATGATAAAATTAAAGTCAAAATTATTTTAATTTGAATGGGCACGCTGAGTGATGCCTTCCCGCGTAAGAATATTATTGGTGCAGAGTTACGAGGCAACCTTATACATTTAGTAACCTTGCATGAGGTGTATGTCTGTGCGTACAGATACAGATATGTGTTATACATGTCTACTTCATTTGTAACAAATTGCGAAATGTATGCTTTAACGTATTGATGTACTCAAATTTATTGGTATATTTGCACGTATTATTTCCCCTCCTGTACCTGCATAGCTGGTCGAGGGAAAATCGCTATTATCGGCGTAGTCTCTTTTGTCCCAGGCCCGTGCCAACCTATAGGAGAGTGCGTGACAAACACGCAGGCGACTGATTCTAGAGCCGGCCAAAAGCCTTAAAAATGATTACAAGATTAAATTATAAGCAGTTAACAGAATATAAAAAGTATAGTATATAGAAAAACATGCGCAATCTATGAAATGTATAATAATGCATATGTAAATTGTAATGTATTTGATACTTTAATACTCAGGGGTTGTAGTAATGAAAAAGACAACGATATAAGACGATATATAGACGTTGTAATGGTTATGTACAACTGAAAAATAAAGTACGTGCAACAAATTAAAACGTTTGCATTTCATTATGTTATGTATCAATATTAGATAAGAACATAAAAATTGGCGACGAGAATATTACGAACTCATGATTCCAAGTAAAAGAAAATAATAGCAATTGTAAAAGGAAACAATGGCTGGCATTGGTATATTAGAAAATTTTGATGAGTCGGTAGAAGACATCAATACTTATTTGATGAGATTAAAACATTACATAAAATGTAATGCCATAGAGGATACCCAAAAGGTTTCTGTATTACTGACGGTAGTAGGACCAAAAGTTGTTAAAATACTGCAAGATCTGTTAGCACCAGACGAAGTAGATTCTAAACCCTACGATGATTTAATTAACACCTTAACTGCACATTACAAACCAAAAAAACTTATGATAGTAGAAAGGTACAAATTTCACAGTAGAAATCAACAGGCAAATGAATCGATAGCAGATTATGTTTTAATAATAAAACAGTTAGCAACGACATGTAAATTTGGAACTTTCTTGAAGGAAGCATTGCGCGATCGACTCATTTGTGGATTAAGAGATGATCAAATTAGACAGAAATTATTGGCAGATGAACTAGATTTTGATCAAACATACGAAAAGGCTCGATTATTGGAAGAAGCATTAAAAAGCAAAGGTACTTTCTCAGGTGATATCAATAGAATACAATACAGAAAGGTACAGACAACAATTAAGCAAAACAAAAATTCTAATGAGAAAAAGAACTGCACAAGATGTGGAAAGCCTAATCACTTACCAGCAAATTGTAAGTTTAAAACATATAAATGCAATCACTGCTCTAAGGTAGGTCATTTAGCAACTGTTTGTCATTATAAAAGTAAGAATAAAGTGCATGCTCTTGAATATGATGATACAGATCAGGCTGAGAGTGTTAGTGTGGAGGAAGAATGTTCTTTATATCACATCAACACAATACATGATTCGGTAATACCATCATCATATAAGATAAGTGTAACTGTAAATAACAAACAGATAATGTTTATGATGGACACAGGTTCAGGGGTAACAATTATATCAGAAGCAGTTTATCAGAGATATTTAAGGGAATTTAAATTACAAAATTGTTCTGATGTGAAACTTACTGCTTATTGGTTTAATGACCCATTACCAATACTAGGTAAAGTAAGTATACCTGTACAATATAATAACATAGACTGTGTTTTAGATGCAATTGTAATAAAAAGTGGCAACAAAGAATTACCTTCATTGATGGGAAGAAACTGGTTACAGAAATTAAATATTTATGCTATATCACAGCACCAAATGGTTGCACAAACAGAAATAAATAGAGAGCAAATAATCACAAAATTAAAAAATGATTTTCCAACTGTATTTGGAAGTAATACAGGCAAAATAAGAGAATTTCAAGCAAGGTTAGTATTAAGAGAGAATCCAACACCAATATTTTGTAAAGCGAGACCCATTCCATTCGCACTAAAGCCAGTAGTAGATTCAGAATTGAAAAGATTAGTTAATGAAGGCATATTAGAGCCTGTGCTTCATAGTGACTGGGCAACTCCACTGGTGATTGTACCTAAACCAGGAAAAGGGGTAAGGATATGTGCTGATTTTAAGGTTACGATAAATCCATATTTAGATAAAGAATATTATCCTTTACCAAATCCTCAAGATATATATGCTTCATTGGCAGGAGGTAAGGTTTTCTGCACCTTGGATTTATCTGAAGCATACATGCAATTAGAAGTTAGTAAGGAATGTCAACATTTATTAACAGTAAATACACCTAGTGGGTTATATCGGTTTACAAGATTGGCTTATGGAATTGCAACAGCTCCATTTCAATTTCAATCCGTAATGGATCAAATATTACGAGATTTGCCAAGGGTAACATGTTATTTGGACAATATTTTAATTGCAGCAAGCTCAGAAGATGAGTGCCGCAAAACACTAAATGCAGTGTTAGAGCGACTAAAGAAGTACAACATTAAGGTAAGATTGGATAAATGTGAATTTTTAGTGAAATCAGTTGCATATTTGGGTCATATAATTGATGAACATGGAATTCGACCAAACGAGGATTTAATTAAAGCTATTAAAGATGCTCCACCACCGACAAACAAACATGAATTAAAATCTTATGTGGGATTATTAAATTATTATGGACGATTCATAGAAAATATATCAGGAAAATTAAAACCTTTCTATGATTTATTAAAAAAAGAAATTTCTTGGAATTGGATGATAGAACATCACAATTTGTTTAAGGAAACCAAAAATTGGATATGCACTGATAATGTATTGACCTTGTATGATACTAATAAACCATTAAGAATGATTTGTGATGCATCTCCTCAAGGGGTGGGGGCAGTCCTGGCACATGTGGATCAAGGAACAGAACGACCGATAGCATTTGCTAGTAAGACACTTTCAGCAGCAGAGAAGAATTACTCACAATTAGAACGAGAAGCTTTAGCTATTATATTTGGGATAAGGAAATTTCATAAATATCTTTATGCACGAAAATTTGAATTGGTAACAGACCACGCACCACTTACAATTATTTTTGGTGAAAACAAGGGGGTATCAGCCACAACAGCTGTAAGATTACAAAGATGGGCAATACTTCTATCAGCCTATGATTACAAAATTGTCTACAAGAAGGGAGAAGGGAGAAGACATAGCTAATGCAGATGCACTCTCGAGGCTACCATTACCATATCAAGAACAAATAGAAGGAATCGCAAATAATTTCTCAACTACCAGCTATTTTTGCGAATTAACGAAAGACTCTGACATAGTGCTTACGGCTAGCGATATTGCAGAGGCTTCAAAAACAGACCAGATTTTAAAACAGATTCATCAGTTTACAATGAATGGATGGCCGAAACATGTGACAGATCCCATACTTAGTAAATATTGGCGTCACAAAAATGAAATTGGAAACGATGAGGATTGTTTAACATTAGGCAATAAGGATATTATTCCGGATATGTATCGTGATCATGTAATGTCCATATTACATATGGGACACCCAGGAATGGTAAAAATGAAGCAATTGGCGAGATCATACGTTTGGTGGCCAAATATCGATGGACAAATAGAAGAAAAGGTTAGAAAATGTTCAGCCTGTCAAATAAATGCACGAAATACTTCCAAGCAAGCTGTTTACCATTGGCCTATTAGTCAAAGAAAATGGGAAAGAATACATATTGACTATGCTCAGTTTAATTATAATAACATAGCGCATAATTTTCTTATAGTTATAGATTCATATACAAAATGGATGGAAATAGCTATAACCAAATCGACAACAGCAGAGAAGACCATAGAAAAATTAAGAAGTATAATGGCAACACACGGTATTCCAGAGATAATCGTCTCTGACAATGGTGTACAATTTGTGTATCAAGAATTCAAGAACTTCGCGGTACGTAATGGAATAAAACACATACTAACACCACCTTACCACGCAGCGAGTAATGGTGCAGCCGAACGCGCCGTACAGAACGTCAAATATGGATTACGAAAAATGATTACAACACAGCAAAATAAAACAACGCAGATGTCACTACAACATCTAGTGGATAATTATTTATTCACTTACAGAAATACACCACATGAGACTACGGGACGTACTCCGGCAGAACTATTACTAAATAGGAGACCGAGAACACTACTTTCCATCATGAAACCAAATTTAGCCGAAGTTATGGATAGAAAGAAACAAAATGAAGAAGGAAGGTTAAATGCGAAGAGAAGACCAGTAATATCGTATGCAATAGGAGACCAAGTTTGGGTGAAATCAGTAAGAGGAGAAATCGAAAAATGGTTACCGGGGAAGATAATAAGAAGAAAGGGTACATTAACTTTCATAGCCGAAGTAGAAGGACATAGACGATTCGTTCACACCGATCATTTAAAACCCCGACATACATCAACAGAGAAAGAAGAGGAAACACCAAGACTGGAAATTCCAAGGCAACACTGTACTCCAATGGATTTACAGACAACCAAGATATCAATACCGGATGATCCAGCACCGACGTTGCAAGAGAACCCAATAGAACACAAGGAACTGGGCTCTGAAAACACGCAGCTAGAGATACCAAAAGAAGTACCAGAAGTTAGGGCAACACCAACAACGGA
Organism: Melolontha melolontha; assembly: GCA_935421215.2. Classification (NCBI taxonomy): domain Eukaryota; kingdom Metazoa; phylum Arthropoda; class Insecta; order Coleoptera; family Scarabaeidae; genus Melolontha; species Melolontha melolontha. Next base: position 1,115,117 of record OW285243.1, read on the forward strand.
ACCTCCGGGGGCGACAATTTCCACTCCCAGTACTAGGATTCTTAGACGCTCAAGTCGATCCAGGAGGGCAGTAGTTAAATTAAATTTATAAAATATAGACATTATTGTAGTTGTGAGGAGTGTAATGTATTTGATACTTTAATACTCAGGGGTTGGTAGTAATGAAAAAGATAACGATATAAGACGATATATAGACGTTGTAATGGTTATGTACAACTGAAAAATAAAGTACGTGCAACAAATTAAAACGTTTGCATTTCATTATGTTATGTATCAATATTAGATAAGAACATAAAATAAATATACTGAAATAAATATATGAGGATTTCTTTACTGTAAAAGAATTGACAGTTTATACACCATCAATCCTTTTGATTTTAATTATTTAAGTAAACATCTTCGAACTGAGGTAATAAATAAACATAAAACATCTGAAACTGAACAAGGCCTTTAGACAAGATCGAATTACAACAAAGATACTCCGTATACCAGAGGACGACAGCCTTGAAATATTGCTAGATATATATAATAAGGTATGACGCACGAGACAGTGCCCAAGCGAATGGGCCAAATCCGCATTTTTCCTATACACAAAAAAGGTTCAACGAAAAAATGCAAGAATTACAGAATGATTGCACTCATATCACATGCAAGCAAGATATGTACTATTAAGAATAATAGATCAGCGTCTGACTCAGTTCATACAGCCGCAAATGCCACCGGAGTAGGCAAGCTATGTAAAAGGAAGAGGCACCAGAGACCAAATTTTTAACATAAGACAGTTAATAGATAAATCAAGAGAGTTTAATGCACCGTTGGTACTGTGCTTTATTAACTACAAGAAAGCCTTTGACTATGTTCAGTGGCGAAGTCTGTAGGGGGTATTGAAAGAAATGGAAGTACCTAGCCACCTCATTAAACTCATATTACAATTGTACCAGCAAAGTGAAACATGCGTAAAACTAAATAACAACATATCACAGCCATTTGAGATACGAAAAGGAATACAACAGGGGTGCATACTCTCTCCACGACTTTTTAACACATATGGAGAATACATTATACGACGAGCACTAGATAACTTTGAAAGAGGAGACTCAATTGGAGGGAGGAAACTTACAAATCTAAGATATGCGGATGATACTATATTAATAGTGAACAATATAGACGAGATGCAAACAATGCTAGGGCTAGTGTCGAAAAAAAGCACGAAATTAGGTCTGGAGATTAACTTGAGCAATACCAAACTCATGATCAATGTCAGAAGAAACATACTATCACAAAGCAATCGATTAGATGTGGAAGAAATCAATGATATCATGTATCTTGGATCACATATAAGCAATCAAGGAGGATGTGAAAAAGAAATTAATAGACGTATCTCAATGGCGAACCCGAAAGATATGGAAAGACTGGCAAATTACGAGAATCACTAAAATCATGTTAGTTAAATTCCTGATATTCTCGATTTTTCTGTATGGAGTTGAGTTGTGGACAATCAAAGCCTCGGCCAGGAAAAAGATAGATACATTTGAGATGTGGTGCTGGCGGCATATGCTATGTATATCTTGGATCGAAAAACGCACTAACACATCTATACTGGATGAACTTAAGGTTAAAGGTAGATTACGATATGCCACAGAAGAATCCTGCTGTACTTTGGGCACACAACTAGACGAGAGGGAGATAACTTAGAAAAGCTGATTGCCCAAGGCAAGATTGAGATTAAAAGACCAAGGAGCAGATCGCCAAGCAAATGGATTGATCAAATGAAATATATAACAGGCACACCTTTGCAAGACCTGTTAGCAGAAACTAAAGGCTGTGAAACGGGGAAAGAAAAAGTGAACAACTGTACCAGAGATGGGATCACGATTTCTCAGTAATGAGAACACGACAAAGAAGATGATAAAATGCATATCGTTAGAGATGTTATTGTTTTTTCGGGAGCGCACGTATACCTTTCGAATGCAGGCGGCCGAAACCCTAGACACGGCACTGGATGTCACTAAATTATCTGGTGCCATCTGATAGGACAGAATTTGCTACATACCTTTGAGGCGAGCCATCAAACTTTACTTCACTGGCGAAACTGACGACGTCTATTGAGAAGGAAACACTTGTCTTTGGATGAAGTAAACGTTGAAAAATACGAGGTGTAGAGATACATATATGTGTTATACACATCTGTTTCATTTGTATCAAAAAGAACATTAACGAAAAAATAATAATAATTCCTTATTCTAAATTGTATCGCTTTCTGTCAATAAATATCGATTAATAACGCTTATTTAAAGACTGAAATTCCGAACTTTAGGAACCTCGCGCAGAAGTATGAAGCATGGTGCAACATTTTGGTTTTAGCATTTTATACTCCGAATTTAACGAAGAACATCGCCACGTGTAGTTAGTACGCCAATTTATACATACCTTGTAAAGACGCGTTAGGACGAGCCGCTGCACACACGGCAATTTCACCAGTTTAGGGCGACAAAAATAGTTTAATAGAAAAAACTAAATCTTTTGCTTACTATTTAACATATCAATTACTAAATGAACTATTTCGAAACAATATTATGTTATTTTGCCTTAGCCTACCGATATTCCGAGTTAATTCGGAGTACGAAAATGATAATGTGAAAAACCATATATTTATTATTGATTATATTTATATTTACATATGTACTTATAATTACTGTATGGTTTCGTTATCTTCTGAATTGTTTTCATTGTCTATATCTACTTCTTCGGAATATTTTATAATGTCTGGGATATCTAACATCGCCATCACTTCTTTGGCAAAAGGTTTGTTCTTTATTTTTTGTTATTTCCAATTGCTTCCCATTTTGATGATATGATCGGATCCGATGAAATGAACATTCAGTGTAATATATATATAACAATTGATAAATTATTGGAGTTTTTCGGCTTTTATATGAAATATTTACAAATATCAAGTTAGTATGTATGTAATTGCAAAGTAAGGGGGGATGTAAACATTGCTGTCTACAAATTACAAAGCAAATCATACGAAATTTTTTTTAATTGAAAAATATTGTCTATGTTGGGACTCGAACCCAAGTCTACAGTTTGCCGGACTGTCGGTTTTACCACTCACCCACAATAGACCTAGGTTCAAGCTATTTAGAAATGCATTATAAAGTAACAGTGTTAATGAATCAGATGTCAGTTATTGAATGTAAATGTCAAGTTGAAAGATGAAGTCAGTTTTGAAAGTTGAGGTCAGTTTTGATAGCAGATGTCAGTTAGTGAAAGCAAATGTCAGTAATTGAAAGCAGATGTCTGTTTTGAAAGCAGGTGTCAGTTATGAAAGCAAATGTCAGATTTGAAAGCAGATGCCTATTTTGAAATTAGATGTCAGTTATTGAAAGCAGATGTCAGTATTTTGAGAGCAGATGTCAGATTTGAATGTTTGAAAATGCTAATTATTACTCCATAGCTATATGAGTGTTTAGATAATTTCGAACGTGACCCCCCTAGAGTTTGGTAGCGCATATGCTAGGCTACAACCCAGTAGAGGACCACATCAGCACAAAACAGGGAAAAGCAGGGAAAAGCAAGATATGAGTTATTATTACGTATGCGCCCGTGGAGCGACTTAAGATGCAAAGTTGTCGGCATTCGCTCAAAACGAGAAGGAAAACCACGAAAACCTGCTCGGACAACTAGACAGGAATTAAAATACGGAACAGTTAGCATGATAAGCAAAAGTATATGATATTTAAATGTAATTGATATTTAAACAACATAAGGTATATAACAAAAAAATATATTATGATGGTAAATTGTAGATCGTTACAAAATTAAGTTATAGTATATACTGCTTAAATTTTTTATATCATTTCTGTTGTTAATTGAATTTTTTTCCTGTTTAATACTAATCATTTCTTTAATTTGTCTTTTCATTGTGTGTTGTTCTTTATCAATTATCTGTGTGTTCTCAAAATCGAAATGGTGATCGCGTTGTAGTTTGTGTGTAGACAAAGCAGTTTTGTCTGTTCTAGAGTATTTGTGGGCTTGTATTCTTTTGTATAAATATTGTTTCGTTTGGCCTATGTAGTAACTATCGCAATCGCGACATGGTATTTTATATATGACATGTGTTTCTCGATTTTTTTCTATTTTAGGTTTAAGTTTTGAAAATAAATGTTTATTAGTATTACTAAGTTTATATGTTGTAGCTATATCATATTTTTTTAAAGTGTATTTAATTTTTTCCGATAGTTGTGGAACATATGAATTGTGATATATGTTGTGTCATTGTTCAAATTTTTATTGGTGTCTGCAGTGTTGTATATTTGGTGTACTCTTTTTTTAATAGTTTGGTCTATAAGTTGTGGTGGATAATTATTATCAGTTAAGATTGTTTTAATTTTTTTGATGTTATCTTTTCTGTATTGAGTATGTGATAGTTTTACTGCCCTATCAGTCAGATTACTTATAACCATTTTATTGAATACTGTAGGAGCATTTGAGTGGTAATTCATATATCGAAAAGAAGCTGTTGGTTTATTATACCAATTTGTATAAATAGTACCCTGTCTATCATAGCTCAAAGAAATATCAAGAAAATTAATACTGTTATTAAATTCTTCTTCAATAGTGAATTTTAATTTGTTGTGAAAATTGTTGAATTTATTTAAGAGATAGTTTATTTTGTTGGTAGGAATACATGTTATGATATCATCAACATATCTTTTGAAAAAAATGGGGTGGAAGTCTAATGAATTGATAACGTTTTGTTCTAAATGTTCCATTACTAGATTTGCAATAGGAGCAGCTAAAGGAGAGCCCATGGCAATACCAAATGTTTGACTATAAAAAGAATTTTTGTATTGAAAATATGTGTTATCGAGACAGAAGTGTATACCTCTAATAAACTCGTTTTTATTTAGTGATGTGTGTGGACTAATTTCATCCCATTTGGATTCTATTATGTTTATAGCTAGATCTGTAGGAATGTTAGTATATAAAGATTCTACATCAAGTGATATAATTTTGTGATTAGTTGGGACTTTTTGTTCCTTGATGAAATTTTGAAATTGCCATGAGTCTTTAGTATGATATTCAGTTTTTCCTAACATCTTAGATATGCTATCACCTAGGAATTTTGCTATATTATAAGTAGGGGCTTGAATGTTAGATACTATTGGTCTTAAAGGGATATTACTTTTGTGAATTTTAGGTAAACCATATATTGAAGGAGGGTGGGAATTAAAAATGCGATGTTTGTTTTTAGTGTTGAAATCTATTAGGTTTAGTCTATGCCATTTATTTATTAAGTTATTATTTTCTTTTTGAGTTTTTTCTGTTGGATTATTTCTTTCTTTTTTATAGGTGAATTTATCGTCTAATAGTTTTTCTATTTTTTGATTCCTGTCTAGTTGTCCGAGCAGGTTTTCGTTGCTTTCCTTCTCGTTTTGAGCGAATGCAGACAACTTTGCATCTTAAGTCGCTTAAGCGCATACGTAATAATAACTCATGTCTTGCTTTTCCCTGTTTTCTGTTTTGTGCTGATGTGGTCCTCTACTGGGTTGTAGCCTAGCATATGCGCTACCAAACTCTAGGGGGGTCTGCCCGATGGGCAGTCAGGTGCCATTCCGCCTTTCCAGCAGGAGTGAGGAACCAAGCTACGCGGCGCAAATCACGGCGCCGCGCAATGCACACACCACTAGGACCGGTCCTGGGCGGCAACCTGGCTAGGCTGCTGTTAACAGCACACACACGTGCGACGTGTGTGCATTGCCCCCGCTTCTGCGGAAATCGTTAAGATGGCACAAAGTGTGACCGTCGTCGACTGAGGTAGCCACTAAGAGTGCTCCCTCGGTTGGCGATGAGCAACCCCGTGCAGGGTGCGCTTCACTGGTCTGCGCCTTGCCTCGTCGGGGCGGTGGTCGGGCCGTCGAAGTACTGCTCGGAAAAGTAAAGAAGTTGCCGGGAAAGGGTTGGCGGCCCTACGCAACGGCTGGTTATCCGATCTCTCTAAATTTACGCGACCGGTCACTAAACACACGCACGAGCGCACTAACATACAAAACCCTACACTTACGCGGTCACACAAATACAAAATCGCACACCCAGAGAGAGACGCAAGCTGCCAGCAGCAACCAACACACAGGTTCATACCCAGAAAGAGACACAAGCTTCTGGCAGCGAACAATACATATGTTCACACCTTGCTATCTATTTTTTGTAATTCTAAGGCATGATTTATTATTATTATTGGAATGTATCTTTGAATAATTTAAACCATAGCAACTTAATTATTTGACATTTATATTCTGTCATTTATATTTTGTATTCCCTTGACAAAGGCATCATTGCCGAAACATGTAGGGTTGCTTTAAATATATATACTTTGAAGTAATGAACCAGACCTTTAATCGCCGACTTATTAAGTTTACCTTATCATACCAAGGTCAAGAAGATATTATATATATTATATATATATATATATATATATATATATATATATATATATATATATATATATATATATATTGAAACGATTCGATGGACACTAAGTAAAATAAATATAAGAATAATGTGAGCGTTAAAACTATAAAATGAATGATATACGTAGAACTGAAAAGATTTGAATTTGAAAATTGGGCGCCAAGTTTTAACGTACTTAGTTGATCCAACGCTATCTGTTACATACCCCACTAGTTTCGGAAGAGCTTGAGTACTTATGCTTTATTTTCTATCTCAGGGCTCCAAGTCGGTTGTTTGTATCTCCCGTAAGTACAATGTAAATGGTATATTAATTAAACACAAACTCAACATTCAAACAATTCAAATAAAAGATCGAATCTAAATCAAAGTAAAGAAAATTTTATTAGAATAAAAATAGATAACTGTAACAATTATTACGTGCGAATAAGAAATCTGTACATATGCTCGTATTATCTGGACTATACGGTAAAAAACGGTATTATGCAATGGTGCACATGTGTTTAATAACTATAGTTAAGGTTAGGTATAATGCAACAGTGCAAATGGATATTAAAAGTTACTTAAAAATAGACAGACAAAGGTAGGTAAGTTACATATACAACTTTTATAAAAGATTGAGAATGAATGAATAATTATATATATTTAAATAGATGTTTAGAAATGTTGAAATTCATGTATTATATTTTGATGCAAACAATGTTTGATATTGTGATGTGATATAAATTTAATATTAACTTTTAAATGATGTTCTAGGTTTTATGGGAAATAACTGGGAAGGAACCTGGTATTTTTCCTGTGTCTAGGCTTGGATATATTTTCTGGGCTCGCAATTGTAGGAATCGATCAGAGTTCGTCTGCTCCTATGGAAGTCCCTGCGTCGGAAGCGGTTCAATGTTGGCGTTGTCGGTACGATGTAGTTCCAGTTCCGAAAAGATGATTCGTTCGATATTTATTATATTCGACATGATGCGGGTCCAATTCTTCTCTCAAAAGTTCGGCCTGATTTCAAGGTATTAAATGTATACGGTTTTCGTAGGATTTACTTGATTTTTAAATAGTAATTTTAATTAAACTTTTTGTGATAGAGAAAATGCGGCCATTCGTTGTAAAATTTTAGTATCAGACGCTTTCTTCGGCTTTTGGTTTCCAAAGCCTGTGTTAAATATCGGCAAAAGCCTCTAAGTTTATGCTTTATTTGCATCTAATATAATATGAACTTTCATAATGTTATAATTTTAAAATAATAGAAAAATTAATTAAGGAATTTACAAAAGTTTATAATGTGGTTTTCAATGTTAGATTAGTTCAAAAATGCACCGTAAAATTCGCGGGGTTCGAGACAATTTTAAATTAGTGGGCGTGGTTAACTCACTTCGATATAAATCTTGATGTGGATAAATTAAATACCTGTAATATGGCGCGTATGATTTGAATTTGAAATGGAAAAATATAAATATAAAAAGTAAGTTAAAAAATCAAAATAAGTTAATTATCAATTTTAAAGTTATCGTCGTATTAATTTATACACATCTCGAAACTAATTTCACAAATTACGTCCACTAATTCAATATTTATACATGGGTTTATTGTATGTTGTTATCTGTGTTTCTTATTGCAGTGCTGGAATAAGTGTGCTGGTTGAACCATAACATTATCCCCGTGAAAAGGAATAGCGAGAGTATTGAAGATATTGCTTTTGCCTGTTAAAAAAAATGAAATAAGAACATCAACTTGTAAACTTCCCTTATCATGTGTCATAAAAATATAAAAATAACAAATTAATCTACGTATATAAAATTCTTAATTATATGTAATTCTTTTTTTTTTCAATGTACGTATAGTAGCAAACTTCAAATATTATTAATTCCTCGTTGTAGGCATTTAAATCGTCCCTTTTCTCTTTAATTAAATTTGTTTCTTTGTCATAGCACTTTGTGTATTAGTTTTATGTTAATTTTATTCTCCTTTGTCTATTATTGTATTCAATATTGGTGGCATTGCCTAAATTATAAGTTTTCCTTTTCCTTTTTAGATGTTAAGTGTTCTACATATTTTTATAGTTTAGTTTGTATAATATTTTAATGAGATTTATTTTTGTTTAGCTAGTATAATGTTAGTTTTAATTTTAAATTAGATTAATATTTTCATTTATTTGTATATTTGTATAGAATAATCATTTTAATATTTGCCTTTATACTTTTATTGATTAGAAATGTTTCTTTGTATTAATATTGTTTGTTCGAGCTGTAACATAGTTGTAATACTGGGCTGTGTTCTGAGGTTTTAAAATTGGTGTTATATACTTCTTGTACTAATTACAGTAATTACATTAAATATTCAGGTATTTGATTGTAGTGTTATATTTGTTAGGGTATTTTGTTTATTTCTTTCATCGATGGTACATGCTTAATAATTCTATATATTCTTTGTTATTCTCAATCTTCGTTTATATATCATATATTAGTAAAAGTTTTAGTTCGCATAATAAATAATTCTTTCTTTTTGAATACCTATCAATCCTATTCAAATCCGACTCTAATTCTGTTATATTCCATTCCTTATAATATATTTAAATTCCCTATACTAAGACACTTGTCTATATTTCAATATATTCATAATAATAATAATTCATTTATTTTTATATAATTCTATACCCCTATCATATAGTAATTCCTTCTACATATAAAAATCTATCTAGACCATCTTATTATCATATCAACAATCCATTACTTATTCAATCATACTCTCTCTTTTTCAATTATAATGCGTTTAAACTATTATTATTTAACTTTAGCATGTTTATTAGTGAATTAGTTCCCCTTTTAAACTCTATTGATAGTACCAATATTATTTTAAATACTTGTTCTTTTGTAATTTATCTTTCTCACCTCAATATGTGATGTTACCTTTCTTTCCTCAAAGTATTATATCTCTTTGTTATAGTTAATTAGTATTTATATTCGAGCTCCAGCTATGTTTGTTTTCTCTTTAATTTTATTTAATATTAGACTTGTTATGTGTTCATTTATTGTATTATAATATGTTCTTTCTTTTTCGTATTAACTTGTGTTTATCATCTCTTTGTTTAAGTTTAATCTAAGTGTAATTATTTTAATTTATCTTTAATTATAACTCGTCTCCCCGTATTCTGCTTTGTTCATTATCGTGTGTATTAGAACATCGAGATTCTGTCATGGTATTTATTTAAATATTTATTTTTCGACGAACTGTTTTAAAGATATCGATGCTGTTATCCCTGTGTGAAAATATCATGTTGCCTCTACCTTGAGATTTATGTAAGTTTTTGTTAATTAGTGTGTATGTATTTATAATTTTTGTGTGAATGTGTATATTAGTATTGATTTTTATATTGGTTAAATTATTAAGGAAATTGTTATGATTTAAGTATTCGTATATCCTAGAATTGTTAATCATACCTTCTTTATTTAATATTTTATTTGTGTTATCATGTATAGTTAGTTTGGTGAGATTAAAGCTATGTTTTGTATGTAAATGATTTTTGATTGTGTGTTGTTGGTTGCATACTTGTGTGGCCAGTTTTTAATATGAATGTTGGATAATTTAAAATTAATGTTATTAATCCCCGTCTTCTCTATGTTAAAGTTATTATTCTCCCTTGCATTGTTTATTAAAAAGTTCTGATATTCTTTGTCGTTTATTAACAGTTGATTGGGTAAATTATGTTTAGTTTTTCTTCTAAGCGGTATGTTAGTATTATGATTTTGTATTATCTTAGCTGTCTCCTTATTATTAATATTGTATATATTATTAATTGTATTCTTATCCTGTACCTCTTTATGTGTGTCAATTGTGTTATTAATTGTTTGTATTAAATCTGCATTTTTGAAATCTATCTTGTTATTCTGTTTATTGCATTTAGCTTCTATTATGTTATTTGTGATATCTAAGTTCTTGCTTATGTTGTTGTAACTAGATTCTATTATGTTTTTTAAGTCTAATCGTTTTTCCCATTGTGAATTTAGAAGAGCGACGGTTTCGTCGAGTTTAATCAGGTATTTTAATTCATTTTCTTCCATAGCTTTTTGTGCTATGGAAATCTCAGCTATTTTTCCTTCTAGATCTATTTTAAAGGCACTTAATTTATTGTCAATGTTCGCATTATTAAGCTCAAATTTCTCGTTAATTATTTGTATGTTTGTTTCTAATTACTTAGGTCATTTAATTCTTGTTTCATATTATTTAAATCAGCATTATTTGTATCTAGTTTGTTATTTATATTATTTAAGTCGGCATTGTTTGTGTCAAGTTTATTATTCAAGTCTTGTTTCATATTATTTAACTCGGCATTATTTGTGTCAAATTTATTAGTTAAGTCAATATTATCCTGTTTACGGTCATTATTATTACTTTTTAATTCATTATTCATATTAGCTATGTCTGTTTTCATGTTAGTCATTTGCTTCATTAGGGCATTTAGCATGTTCATTACCTTACTGTCTTCAGGTGTACTTACTGTTTCGGCACTTGAAGTATGAGCGATTACCGTATCCCCCTGATCGGTCCTATCTTCCTCGGTATTGTCTTTAGGTACTTTTGTTCGATGTCTAGTATCCATATTTTTTTTTTTTAATTAATATAATTATTTAAATAAGTGAAAGTTATTTATGTATATATTGAAAATTGATAAGAATTTAAATAATAGAATGCAAAGGAATGTTAATTTAGAAATTTCTCAAAATACTTATTACGTACACTCAAATGAATCTAATATTTTAGGCAAAAATAATAATAAGTACCCACAAGTTGATTTTCTCTTTCACTGACCTTAAATTCCTGCTTATCCCTCATAAAGTTGTGAATCCCTCGTGAAATGTGGTATTAGCTTTACAATAGGAAAGTCAGATACACAAAATGGTACACAGCAATATAGATAGATGTTTAACATGCACAAATTGCTACTACAGCTTTCTTATTCTTTTACCAGATATTTGATTGTTTAAACTGTTTGAGTTTTTAATTGCTTTAATTTGAATTACGGGATAATACTCGGCTTCCACGTTCGGGCGACAAATGAAACGATACGATGGACACTAAGTAAAATAAATATAAGAATAATGTGAGCGTTAAAACTATAAAATGAATGATATACGTAAAACTGAAAAGATTTGAATTTGAAAATTGGGCGCCAAGTTTTAACGTACTTAGTTGATCCAACGCTATCTGTTACATACCCCACTAGTTTCGGAAGAGCTTGAGTACTTATGCTTTATTTTCTATCTCAGGGCTCCAAGTCGGTTGTTTGTATCTCCCGTAAGTACAATGTAAATGGTATATTAATTAAACACAAACTCAACATTCAAACAATTCAAATAAAAGATCGAATCTAAATCAAAGTAAAGAAAATTTATTAGAATAAAAATAGATAACTGTAACAATTATTACGTGCGAATAAGAAATCTGTACATATGCTCGTATTATCTGGATTATACGGTAAAAAACGGTATTATGCAATGGTGCACATGTGTTTAATAACTATAGTTAAGGTTAGGTATAATGCAACAGTGCAAATGAATATTAAAAGTTACTTAAAAATAGACAGACAAAGGTAAGTTACATATACAAGTTTTATAAAAGATTGAGAATGAATGAATAATTATATATATTTAAACAGATGTTTAGAAATGTTGAAATTCATGTATTATATTTTGATGCAAACAATGTTTGATATTGTGATGTGATATAAATTTAATATTAACTTTTAAATGATGTTCTAGGTTTTATGGGAAAGAACTGGGAAGGAACCTGGTATTTTTCCTGTGTCTAGGCTTGGATATATTTTCTGGGCTCGCAATTGTAGGAATCGATCAGAGTTCGTCTGCTCCTATGGAAGTCCCTGCGTCGGAAGCGGTTCAATGTTGGCGATGTCGGTACGATGTAGTTCCAGTTCCGAAAAGATGCTTCGTTCGATATTTATTATATTCGACGTGATGCGGGTCCAATTCTTCTCTCAAAAGTTCGGCCTGATTTCAAGGTATTAAATGTATACGGTTTTCGTAGGATTTACTTGATTTTTAAATAGTAATTTTAATTAAACTTTTTGTGATAGAGAAAATTCGGCCATTCGTTGTAAAATTTTAGTATCAGACGCCTTCTTCGGCTTTTGTTTTCCAAAGCCTGTGTTAAATATCGGCAAAAGCCTCTAAGTTTATGCTTTATTTGCATCTAATATAATATGAACTTTCATAATGTTATAATTTTAAAATAGAAAAATTAATTAAAGAATTTACAAAAGTTTATAATGTGGTTTTCAATGTTAGATTAGTTCAAAAATGCACCGTAAAAATCGCATTCGCGGGGTTCGAGACAATTTTAAATTAGTGGGCGTGGTTAACTCACTTCGATATAAATCTTGATGTGGATAAATTAAATACCTGTAATATGGCGCGTATGATTTGAATTTGAAATGGAAAAATATAAATATAAAAAGTAACGAAAAGGTTTTGTTTAAGTATAACAATACGTTAAGCACGTATAAAGCGTTTGTACAATATGAAACAAACATGTAAATAATTTACATATCTGTAACTATGCACATGGACAATACACCTCGTATTTTCAGCAATTACTTCTGCTTAATACATATGTTTCTGCCAATATAGGCGTCCTCAGCTAAGCTAGTGAAGCAATTTATACAAATTAATACAAACCTGTTATAAACAACTGGTTTGTATCTGTATTTAAATTTACTGAAATAGCCCGCAAAGATCAAGCAAGTTCCGTCCTATAAGAAGACAACTATTTAATAATTGACATCTTACGGGCGAAAGATACATTGTCCGGAGGGCTACCTATCGTTCGAACAGCTATGCTGCTACGGGAAACGATAAAATACGTATGTAGATGTAGTATGTAGATGTAGTCGTATATACCGCCATCTGGCAGGTTGTTAATGGACTACATCTACATACGTATTTTATCGTTTCCCGTAGCAGCATAGCTGTTCGAACGATAGGTAGCCCTCCGGACAATGTATCTTTCGCCCGTAAGATGTCAATTATTAAATAGTTGTCTTCTTATAGGACGGAACTTGCTTGATCTTTGCGGGCTATTTCAGTAAATTTAAATACATATACAAACCAGTTGTTTATAACAGGTTTGTATTAATTTGTATAAATTGCTTCACTAGCTTAGCTGAGGACGCCTATATTGTCAGAAACATATGTATTAAGCAGAAGTAATTGCTGAAAATACGAGGTGTATTGTCCATGTGCATAGTTACAGATGTGTAAATTATTTACATGTTTGTTTCATATTATAAAAAGTAAGTTAAAAAATCAAAATAAGTTAATTGTCAATTTTAAAGTTATCGTCGTATTAATTTATACACATCTCGAAACTAATTTCACAAATTACGACCACTAATTCAATATTTATACATGGGTTTATTGTATGTTGTTATCTGTGTTTCTTATTGCAGTGCTGGAATAAGTGTGCTGGTTGACCCATAACAATATATATATATATATATATATATATATATATATATATATATATATATATATATATATATATATATATGTGTTTGTTTCAACACGTGAGGTTTTTCTCGAATGAAAGAGCCTCGCATTCTTATAATCTTTCTGCCTTGCTTCTAAAACATCTTCAGACAGTTATCCGATTGGTAGCGGTAAGAAAGCAATAATGTCACTTCCGTGTATTAGTAATTTTATGCACTGATGCTGTCATGTCGTACCATTCATACATTTCAGTGCATAAATGTAGCAATACTTAATGTGTGCAATAGTTTTTGAATAGTTTATGTAGTAACAATTTGATACTGTACTCAAAATGATGGCAGATCTTCATATTAATCTTTCGTCAAAAGAACCCTAGTTGGCCTAAGTTCAGTTACTTCTCTCTGTGTTGACTCATAAATACTCTTTATGGTATCATTTGTTTCTTTCCTCAACTGAAACTCGATAGGTTTTTGGGGGTTATTATTCAGACTGTCATATATTTTATTTTTCCATAAGGCTGCTCTACCTCCTTTGAGCATAATGTAGACCCTTAGTTTTATCACTTTATAAAACAGTATTGTATAAACCGTAGTTCAATATTTGTGTGAAAGTTTTTGTTGATAGACATTTAAAAAACTACCCATTCCTTCAACTATTCAAAACATGTGTTTGTTACGGTACATTTATTTAAAGATATGTCCATAAGTTAGTTATATGTCTGATGAAGCTCCTGTGGATCGAAACGACCGTTACTGTGTAAAGTAAAAAGTAGCGAAATTCATTAAAATTTGTTTTATTTTATCCCGATAATAGTTATAATGGAATTTCATCAAATAAAGACTGAAACAATTCTATACTATACATGATTGCTGAAGTTTTGTTTATATATGCTATGTCCTCCTCTGCCGTTAAATCCCCATTTATAGATTACTTCAATCTATATATTTTAAGGAACATACTCTTGTAATACTTCAAGGTGTACTTGGACTAAGGGTAGCACGGTCTAAAAATCTAAAAGATCTTTTGTAATGGGATCTTAGTTCTTACCTCAGTTACTATCATGTTCAAAGGATAACAGCATTTTTGTTTCAGCAATCATAATAGTCTTTTCCTAAACCAATATCTAGAATCGTGGCTAGTGCCTCTACAGGAGTGTACTTTGTAATGGTTGTCATTGTAGAAGTATCAGGACAGCTGCTCAGATAGTCAAACTGGCCCTTACGACCTCTCCAAGAAGATTTAAAAAAATTAAATTCGCCCATGATGCCAATTTAATTTTTTTAATCTTCTTGGAGATGTCGTAAGGGCCAGTTTAACACAATTCTTCATTCGTTTTTTTCTGAAGCTATTGATTTGACACGCTTTTATCGAGTTCTTTTTTTAATTTTCCTCAAAATTCTTTTTAGATCTTCCTTTTTTGTTTTGGTAAGGGTGTACTATTCAGATTCTGGGTATTAAGCAATGTGATATTACCCTCAAGCAATTTGCAAGTGTTTAAGAATCTATTGTATATCTGTTTGGGATCTCTCCATTTCTTCAACAATTTCGATACTAACACTTTCACTATATTTGTCAATAACATAGTGGAGCAATCGGTCGGTACATTTCATCGATGATAGTTTAAAAAAACTTTCAATTTTTAACCCTCTAAATAGTTCTTTTCTCACAACAATCTTTGTCGTTGAACATGGATAATCACGACTTCCTTTAAAAAGGATTATTTGGGAGAACTATAATTTGTTCTCTAGTACACTAAAATTCTACACTCAAATTTAAAATAGCATATAAAACAGTACTCGTTGGAAGTTTTTTTGAAACTATCCATAAAAATTGTTTTATAATAAAAAAGGGTATAAAAAATCTTAATTTAGTTATGTCGTGTGTTTTGAGACAAAAACATGGAAATACTTATTAAAACTGAATGAATTAGAAGTACGCATACCTGATTCTTTGGTATTCATTACTAAGGACCGGACGTGAGAGAGAGAAAATTTGTATTTTTAAAGAGTTTTTAATTTTGTATTTTCTCTTTTAATGAAATACATCTTCGTAGATAGAAAACGTCCTTTCTACATCGCAACTGGTTATAAGTGCATACTGGAAATATTCTCATTTTTCAGCGTATTTAGCAGTTAGATTTTGAGACATAGTCCCCATACACAATTGCCACAATGTTATTAAATCTGGATTTCTATTAAAAACTGCGTCTAACTTTTGCCGCAGGACACATCCGAAGTCACTTGGAATATTTTTCAAATTATTAATAGCCACATCTAATGTATTTAATCCATCATTTAATTTGAAATTTTGATTTTCAAAATAAGTAATTAGTTTTGGCAAATTTCCAGTGTTCCTGAAGAAAGTACAACTGATTTTTTAAATTTGGAATTTGTATTAGTTCCTTGCACTCAGAAATACTTCGAGCATCGTTATTTAAACATGTACCTAACGAAATGTTGTAAACTATCTCTCAATGATGCGTTTCTGAAAACTTTTTTAAAAGCGGATACAAGTCTCTCAACTTCCTGAAAGGTGTCTCTGATATATGCACATATTCTGTGGAGAGCACGTGCTATACAAGTAATATGCAGCATATTAGGATATATATTCCTTTAATAGTCTGTCTGTTTTTAACATATATGCAGTGCTGTCACTGACAAATAAAAGTATTTTTTCTTTGTACCTGTCGGCCGAATGAAGCATTTGGTGCATATTCTCGTAAATGGTTTTATCTATTGTTTCCGCATTTAGAACTTTTGTTGCTATTACATATGCACTGGAATAGTTGGATGTAGTACACCAGCTACAACATTTACCAACAGCGTCCTAATATATCGACAGTTTCATCAGCACTTATCCATAGGTACTGATTTGAAAGCTGGCTTCTAATGCGTTATACTGCTTTCGTGTAGCACTGAGAAACATAATATTTGCGTAAGGTAGATTCATCAGCAACATTTCGACCATATTTTTGGAGAAATGTTTTGAAGGTGGAATTGTTAAGTTAAGTTTATTTAATGGAATATTTGCAGCCATTAAAGTTTCACAAAGTTCTTCGTTAAAATGTCAGATTCCAACGGGTTTAATTTCTGTGTATGTGTTTGCGATGCGAAGTGACGTTTTACGTGCAATTTCTTGGAATTTTTTAACGACATTTTACAGACTTTGCAATAAATTTCGGAATCTCTGGCAATGGACATACAATCACTTTGACCCTTAATCCAACTCGCCATTGTTTCACGATGCCATTCTCGGCGTTGTTCCATATCCGGTGTAGGTAAATTGGGTCTCGGCAGGTTATAAATAAAATTTAAAGCCTCCTTATCGATAGGTAAATTCGGTCCCAACATTTCAATGATTCCTTTTATAAAGCTCACCCCAGCATATTCATCTTTTATAGAAATTTAAGGAATTTCAAGTAAAATTACAAAGTGTACATTTAATTTCTAAAATACATAACAGTAAAGTTAAAAACCGTCAGTTTATCACGAAAATGATTGATGCATACAGAAAACAGAAAATAAACCGTTTGCATTTCATTAAATGTATATCCTTTCACTGTTTGTGTTTACCCAAGGGTAGTCGGGACCGAATTTACACATGCACTATCAGGCAAAGAAAAATTACGAGACCGAATTTACATGATATTTTTGAACATCCATTTGATCGGGACCCAATTTACATGTACCCTCCATATCATATCTGAAAAAGTAACTTAAACAATGTTCTAGATCTAAAAAAATGAAAATTAAAAATGTATGCGTAAATTATTGAAATTTAACGAAATTCACTGGACACATAAAGTTAAAACAATGAAAAAAAGAAATTAACTCACCGTACTTTATTTATATTATGAAATATAAAATAAATTATAAAAACTCACGCTTCTATCTACGCCCATGAAGAAAAGAATTTAACTATAATATTGGAGTAATTTCGTCGCAATTCAGCGATAAAAAACAGATGAGGTTAACCGAATGAATAGTGCTATTCAATAACTGCATGTTGTACCTAACGATGTTATAGACTCTTTATATGGTCCGTCGTAATTTGGGCTTTTTGTATCCGGTCGCTATTCATTACTAAAACTGATAAAATATTTATTGAAATTCCCAAACAACCGCTGTTACTCCATCAAAGTTATAGATGCAACTGAATTTACCCGTTCACGCAAATTCAAGCGCCTAACTGCTCCGCAGCTTGTACTCTTGCCAGGTACAAACAATAGTTCTATGAGGCGGTGTTAAATTAGGAATGTAGACTCACAGAAAATCGTGTTAAAAAAACAAAAGAAAATTATATTAATTATATTTTTGTCTAAAGCGGTGAAATTGCCGTATGTGCGTCGTTGGGATGTTACTCGAATGAAGCTTTCTATTGATCACCATATAGGTCAGACTGAAAATATTTCACTCGACCTTAGTATTTAAATATTTTATACGAAAACGAAAATGATAAGCATTAATATCCCAGGCAGTTTTGGTTTTATAGAATATAGAAACTTCGCTCTTGAATTTAATAATTACATATTTAAGTTCAGTACAAATTGACCATTTAATAAAATATATATTTTCTTTTATAGTTCAATGGCAATGGACAAAATATTTTTTACTAAGAAAAACTATTGAACCTACAGGAAAATTCTTTGTTACTTGGGAAATTTTAAGAGCTATGCTAGCTGTTATATATACTTTGTATTCCTTATTTTTTATGAAGTTTTATTTAAAGAAATCAATTACCGTTCATAATTATCTCAAAAGATTCTTTCAATGTATATTTTTCTTCGATTTATATATAAGAATGCACATTCGATACTATAACCAGAAAGGTATTTTGGTTACGCATCCTTTATACACAGCGAATCATTATGTTAAAACTTCTTTCGTATTGGACGTAATAACGATTTTTCCATTTGAAGATCTAAACTTGCATACATTGTTTGGCATGCATAACAGATATCATTCCATGATAATAATTTACACACTAGTAAGACCATTTCTTTTGCATCGTACTTTCAATGGATTGAATTATTTAAGAAACGAATCCAAAGAAGGCAGAGCTATGTTTTATCAGAATATTAACTATGTGGGATTGGTACTTATCATTTTAGGTATATTGGCTAATATTTTAGAAATGGTCACATGCTCAGATTTGTCGGATTCGAATATAATATTTTACTCGTGTCCTAATGATTCGTGGATAAAAGCTTCCATTTATAAAACGAAAATCGAAGATAACGTTTATACTGCCAGTATTATTTGTTATTTTACTATATTATCAATATTTTCCACTTGCACTGTTGGCTTTTTCCAATTTGAAACCCACAAGGAACTGGTAATGATGTTAATTCTTACTGCAGGACTATTTGGATTGAGATGGTTCGTTTTAGCTAAGATTACCAGTTCTAGAGTAAGTACATTTACTGAAAATACGAGAGAGCGTTTTTAAGTTCGCGGAGTGGGAGAAAAGGAGAGAAAGTAAAAATACAAAATTATTTTTCTTTTTCATATACAGGCTGATTCATTTTCGACCCTCACCATGGGGATCTCGCTTATTATTGGAGATAGAAGGTAGGTTTAAATTTGGCAAAATTGCTAAATTTGTATTTGTTATGAACTCGAGGAAAAAATGGACTTGTGTCAAATGACGTTCGAGATTTTTTTAAAAAACGAAAGAAGCTCATTTTCTTCTTTTACCTGTAGCACGTTTATTTTGGGTTGCAGAGAAAAACTAAAAACATATTCTTGTGGCTACTTTTGATCTACTATCTAATGGTAAACTCGAAATTTCCATACGACGTTTCGGTTCTATCTGCCCATCATCAACTTTCTTATTTCTTATGGACACTATGCCGGATTTTGACACCGTTATAAAGAGTTTTTTTTTCGGATTTCAACATCTTGACGCAAGTTTTTGATTTTATGCTTTAATTCACGAAGAATGCATTTTAAGATTAAGTAAGGTAGCCATGAAATTTCAAACTGTCAAACATTATCGTACATTACTAATAGCAAAATGTCGTACACCAATGAAGAGAAACGAATATGTTAAGTATTTCTTATTCATCGATCCGAAATTCAACAATATTGAGTACAAGATATTTACAATTGGATCCAGAACGACAACATCCACATCGCACCATTTTTCTGGATCTTGATAGAAACTTGGTCGAGATCGGATCGTTTACCAAACCGCGCGATGTTTAATTATGTTTATGTTAACAGGAATTGAATGAAAATCAACGAGATATTTTACAAATGGTAAATTAAAGGTGTGTCTTTGCAAAGTCTATGTAAATCTTATATATTCTAGATAAATAATAATCCATCAACATCTACACGCGAAGTGGCGTCAGAATTAAATTTGCCCCCAAACTCTAGTATGGAGAACATTTCATCGAAGTAAGTTTAAGCCATACAAGATTAATGTTAGCCACAGTTTAATACCTTGTGATAATTTTAAACGACTGGAGTACTGTAACCAGTTGGTGAGAAGCTTGGAAGGCGACAAAGATTTTTTAAACAAGATAATCTGGTCAGATGAATAAAAATTTACCAATTGGGGGCACTATCAGGCAGTACAGAATCCCAGACAAAACAGGGCAAGAAGACCACAACATCGTTTTGGATTAAACGTTTGAATAGGCATTTTGGGAAATGGTCTCATAGGACCTGTTATGTATGAAGAAACATTAAATGGGGAAAGATAATTAAACCTTGTTCGCACATACGTAGCTTACTTCCTGGATAACAATATTCCATTAAATCAACTAAGGTGTTTATGGTGGCAACAGGACTGACTCACAATGTGGTAATTGTGAGGAATGACTTAAATCCTCTGGATTATCTTTTATGGGGAGCTGTTAAAAATAGTATTTATAAAGATGATGTTCCACAAAACATTGAAGAATTTCGACATATATTCCGGAATGCCTTCGATGTAATTCCTAGAAGAAAAATACAAAGGGCAGTTCAAAATGTCAGAAAGCATGAAAATGGCCAGTTATTTGAACATTTACTGTAATTATTGGTTTATTGTTTTGTTCCCTATTTTTATTACTGTTATTGTTATTTTCATTTACTGTTACAAACAAGGTGTAAGATTTACATAGACTTTGTAAAAACAAACTTTTAATTTACCATTTGTAAAATATCCCCGTGATTTTCACTCAAATTCAAGTTTCTATCAAAATCCAGAAAAATGGTACATGGAAAAATGGTAATGGTAAAATTCTGGATATAATTGTAAATATCTTGTACTCGCTAGTGTTGTATTTCCATTCGATGAATAAAAAATACTTAGCATATCTCGTTTCTCTTCGTTGATGTACGACATTTTTCTATTAATAATGTACGATAACTGAAATGTTTGACAGTTTGAAATTTCATGGATACCTTACTTAATTTTACGTGAAAGCATAACATCAAAAACTTGTGTCAACATGTCATACATAGTTGAAATCAGAAAAAAAACTCTTTCTAGCGGTGTCAAAATCCGATACAGTGCCGATAAGTAATAAGAAAGTTGATGATGACCAGATAGAACCGAAACGTCATATGGAAATTTTGAGTTTACCATTAGATAGTAGATCAAAAGTGGCTTCGAGAATGTATTTTCAGTTTTCTTCTGCAACCCCAAATAAACGTGATAGAGGTAAAAAAAAGAAAAGAAAGAAAAGAAATTCTTTCGTAATTTAAAAAAATCTTGAACGTCATTTGACACAGGTCCATTTTCCCTTGGGATTCATAACAAACATAAAATTTAGCAACTTTGTCAAATTTAAACCTACCCTCTATCTCCAGTAATAACCGAGATCCCCGTGGTGAGGGTCGAAAATTAATAACTCTGTATTATTCACCTGCAACTTAATACATTTTTCAGATCCTTCAATGAGCTTGTATAAGCCTCCATAAAAAAAATGTTTTATCTTTGAAAATACGCCGAAACTGCGTCCTTTACTTCTTGATTGCTCGTAAATTTCTTCCCTCGAAGTTCTTTTTTCATTTTTGGGAACAGGCAAAAATTACTCGGAGCGGGGGGTCTGGATTATAGGGGGTGATTCAAAATATCGAAGCCCACTTTATGCAGCCAGCACGACGCGACTGTTGTAGACGGGAGGATTATCGTGTAGAAATAGGACTTCTTGGGTGGTGATGTGCCTTTTCTATTCCACTGCATAGAGTTTTGCTTAACCCAGGTGCATAATGATGGACCAAAGTTCATTCCCAATATTAATTTGGCTCAATACACCATTTCTGTCGTTACTATAGAGGTCCAAAAATGCACGCTCACCACCTTTCCTTGCGCCTTTGAAAACGGCCGGATCAACTGTGGACTAAGATGACTTGCGCTGACGATGACGTACTCGTTGTGGAATGGCTATATTACAGATCGAGTAAAATGAGTCTTTCTTGTACAGCAGATTCATCTTCAGGCGGAGGTTTAGTATCAGTTCTGTCGATAAGCCTATCAGTCACGAATGAGGTTAAAAACTCATGATCTTCAAATATATTTCTATTCAGAGGAAAAATGGTAGATACTCCAAACCCCGATTATATATTTTCTGCTGTAAATGCTTTGGGATAAGCTTTACCCATGCATTCGCCTACATCGTAACTGGTCATCGTTTACCGCAGTTTGAAAGAAGCCACGATGTATTATAACACTTCCTTAAGGAACCAAAGACGGTTCCACCTAGTGACTGCATTTTATGGGATGGTAGTGTCAACATTATAATACCATTTTTTTTTTTGCAAAAGTCAGGTACTCAATCGAAATGAGGTTGACATGGTTATCTAATATAAATAACACTTTATTTGCTTCATTTACTTGCGAGTGCGTTACGAAATTATGTAAATACTCTAAAAATATGCTAACCACTCTAATTTACTACTCCCAAACTTTCCACTGTGGCCCCTTTCAGCGTGTGCTGTTTGTTGTGGACCCTTAGGAATAAAAATAGTAGTGAGCCCGAATTCCCTAAAGCATTTATTGCAGATACAACAGTATTGTTAGGTCCTGTTTCCCCAGGCGTCATACTCCCCACTTGCTTTTTCCCTTTTGGTGCTATAATACGAACAGGACTATAAATAATTGATAACGTGTGTTCATTTGAAAAGTCAATCTAGGTTACTTTGAAATTTTGATAGAATAAGACGCATATATATTAGTATGTGTTTGTTGTTCCGTAAACGTAAATCCAAATGACATTTGATAATGTCAATCACATTTGTTATTTATGTGTATGTATGAAACTGTCAAAATATACGACTTCGTAGGTTAAGGTAGGTTAAATTTTAATTTACGACATATTTCAAAATGTTCTCAGTAAATCACATGCTACTAGATTGACTTTTCAAATGAACACCCGTTATATCTGTTTCATCGAGGTTATAGATATTTTGTGCACCAAACATAAATCTCTTCATAACATCTTCCAATTTGTCGAAGAATATGTTAAGTTAACCTTATTGAATGCAGTGGATCTAGCGAAGCTAGTAACCTGCGGCTTGAGTAAACATAGATCTGTATTGCTCTTTAACTGTAGCCACTCTATTCCTGCTATTTTTTGTCAACAAATCTGGTTGCTTAATGTTATTTGCTGTAATGTAATTATATGCTAACTTTCTTACTTCCATAACAGATAATCCGTAGTGCATGCCTGAACACTGTTTTAAATATGTGGTAAATTCATTTTTCTGTGTTGATAAAAATCCGTTTAACAGCACTAGATGTTTGATAGACAAACTTTCCTTCTCCTATGGCTTCATGTTTCTTTAAATGTCTGCACAATGTTGTTCTTTTCATATTGAATTCTAGGGCTGCGCCTTTCAATGTTAACTAGTTACTAGAATCAGGAAGAACCTTTTTCACATTTGTTCCACTGCGAGGAATCTATAAATAATACAGATCAAGTATATACGAGGGTGGTCTTTTATATTTTGCATATAGAGCTGGAATAAAATAGTAGATAGCTTTTAAAGACTTTCTTGTTTTTCAAAGTATTCTCTACGAAGATTCCTACACTTTTGCATGCGCTCGAACTAATCTTGGAAGCAGTTAATCCACTCGTTTGTTGGTGGAGTCAAAATTGCGTTTTTGAAGGCATCGACTGCTCCTTCTGACGACTGGAACCTTTGACCATGCAGTCCATCCTTGATCTTCGGAATGAGAAAGAAATCCTTGGGACGTACGTCTGGGCTGTACATATGATGATCTAACAATTCGACGTTTTGTTCCGTTAAAAATTCCGTTCCGTTAAAAATTCAATCGTCTTGCGAGCGGTGTACGAATTTGCATTGTCTTGGTGGATAATGATTCGTCGTTGTAGGTTGGTTTCTCGGAGCTCAGCAATGACTTGCGGCAAACAAATGGTTGTATAACAATCACCACAATCACAATTCTTTGATCATGTAGAGAAATTGTTGCTACATGACCTGCTTTCGAGACAAATGTCACGAACAGCTTTTTGGAGACACTTCGAAAACGGATGTCTTTTGTCGGCTTTTCTTCACCTTGGAGTACACAAACAGACGATTGGCGTTTTTATTTTCTGGCTTGCATGAGCAAATCCAAGATTCATCACCACTCACAATGTTGTACCTACACATTATTAGAGTTTTCTGCATTGAAGCGATTCTTTGACACCAATTCATCCTAGCTGTTTTCTGTTCCTCGGTTAACGGATGCGGTATCCAACGGGAAACTAATTTTTTAGACTCAGTTCTTCATGCAAAATTTTTTGAATTGAGGTCTTTGAAATCCCCAATGATGCCTCAATTTCGCGATATGTCACATGCCGATCTTCGTGGATGAGCTTGTGCCCAATATTGACGTTTTCCTGAGTGACCGCTGTTTTTGGTGCACCTGCTCTTCGATCGGCGCTAATACCAATCCGTCCACGTGTGAATTCTTGATACCAACGAGAAATTGTTGATTGATGTGGTGCTTCATTGCCGAAAACAGAAACCAACTCGGTGAGGTATTCTGGGTGAGATAATTGCCTTCAAAAATTATAAAAAATTATTGCGCGAAAATTTTCGGGGTTTAGTTCTATTTTTCGACTAACATGTCAATTTTGACGATTCGTTGTAGTTATAACACTGCACGTATCGCATTGAAACTTTGGATTTAGGTTTACTGAAGATGGAGGTACATTTTTAGAACTGAGATTTGATTAGTGCCGCCCCTTATATCCCAGAATGCAAAACATAAAAGACATCCCTCGTGTCCGACACGTCCCTGGGTACATGCTTGGATGTGTTCCAAAGTACAATTATGTGGTGAACACGCATGTTGTGCAAACAAATTTACATTTTTAGGTTAAAAACGTTTAAATTGTAGAAATATATGCTACACTTAGTGAAACTTACACAATTACTCCAACTTACCTTCTTCTTGCTTTAATGAACACGATGTTAGTAAAAGGTAATTTACTTTTATGACAGTGAATCTAGAAATCTGACATTAAGTGGCGGAATTGGCGCGGTTTAACGTTATACTTCATACGGCGCGGCGCCTTCTATCTCGATGCGTTTTGACTACAATATAGTTGTAGGGCAAAAATTTGAATGGCATCCCTAATTCATTCATGTTCTGAGGTACACAGTGACTCAAGGTACACACGTCTCTTCTACTGACGCAATTATGATAAAACTTTATATTTATACTACGAGGGTCACCTTTTATATTTTTACAAAATCGGGGAAGAAAACAAAATTTTTGGGAACAAACTATTTTATTATTTTTCAAAATATTCCCCTTTATGGTCTATACACTTTTGCATGCGTACGAACCAGTTCTCAAAACATTTTTTCCACTCTGAAGGTTGTTCTCAGAAACATGGTTTTCAAAGGCTTCGACTGCTTCTTGAGGTGTTGAAAATCGCTGTCCACGCATTTTTTGTTTCCAAGTTGGGAACAAAAAGAAATTATTCGGCGACAAGTCATGTGAATATGGACAATGAGACATTATTTCAACACTTTTCTCCTTCAAATAGTCAACTGTTAGACGTGCTGCATGGGAACTCGCATTGTCGCGATGAAGAATAATGCGATGTTTTCGGTTGTTCTTCCTGATTTCGTCTAAAACTTTTAGCAAACAAATTACTGTATATCATTCAGCGTTAACAGTTCTTCGATCCTCTAAAGGAATTGTTGCGATGTGTCCTGTACAGTCGAAGAAACAAGCGATCATTTTCTTGGAAGTGCTCCGTGCACGAACAACTTTTGTGAGGTTCGGTTCGTCTTGGAATACCCATACAGTAGATTGTTGCTTGGTTTCCGGCTCATACGCATATATCCATGTTTCGTCACCTGTGACGATGTTGTATACGGATTTTGCGGTTCCTACGTCGAATTTTTTGCGCATTCCTTTACACCAATTGACACGAGCTGCTTACTGTGCTTCGGTCAAGTTATGTGAAATCCATCTAAAACACATTTTTTTTACAAATAAATGTTCATGTAAAATTGAATGAATTGCAGTCTGCGATATGCCAAGAGATGCCTCTATCTCACTGTAAGTCGCATGTCGATCGTGTTCTATCATTTTCCACATAGCATCGCTGTTTTTTGGAATCACAACAGTTTTTGGTCGATCTTTACGTGATTTATCACTCACCGAGACACGACCATGATGAAATTCTGCAAACCAATTGTAAACTGTCTTCTCTGATGGTGCTTCATTACTAAAAGTTGACCGAAGCGATAAAATGCATTCTTGTGGAGTTAGGCCTTTTTTATAATCGTAAAAAATCATCCAACAAAAACCTTCGAGTAATCTCCATTATTTTACAAACTTACTGTCTTAAAACTGTCACTGTCAACAAATATAGTGATTACATATGTCAAAAGCATCATCTAGTGGTCGATTGTAAAAATATAAAAGGTGTCCCTCGTAGTAACGAGTCACTGAACACGTTACGTCATGAAATAGCTTTCCCATTTCCATCTAGCCTAACCATTCCGCGAACTTAAAACACTCCCTCGTAGTTACAAAATAAAATATTTTGCTATTTATTGTTTGTCCAAGACAAAATTATTTAATTCTTTTCAGATTAGTGGCAATACTATGCTTATTCATTATCAACATGATATGAAGGTGTTTTTAAAATTCGCAAAGAAATATTGCGTTAATTCCAATCTATTAGAAGAAACAGTTGCACACTATGAATATGTTTGGAAAAAGACTAAAGGATATCACACTACAGATACGTTAAGAAGTTTTCATAAAGTACTGCACTCTGACATAAGTTATTATCTTTATTCGCCGACACTTAAATTAACTTATGTTCTTTGGGCTGCCGATGATAGTATTTTGAGATTCGTCAGCAGCTATTTTGATGAGCTACATTTTAGAAAAAATGCAGAAATTATTCGCTGCAACGATATTAATGAATTCCTATACATCGTTCATAAAGGTACCTATCCAAATAAATCGTTTATTTTAAAAGGGCCTAAGTCTCACTGGTATAGGTTGGAATAAAATGATAAATACTGTCTAATTTTTGACACCTACAATGTTTTTGATTTTTTTTATATGCCTAGTGGTGATCTGTTTTTCTTGCGTAATTAGTATAAATTGATATGGTTAAAGCTACAGGATTCAAGGTTAAAGATGTGAGACTTAAGTCCTTTTAACAGTAAATACAGTATTTTAATTAATTTTTTTTCTTTATTTGCCATAAACTTACAAAATTACATTTTTAGTTTAAACAATGTTTTCTTCCTTCCTTAGTTCCCAGTCCGTTTTCTCGAACTTTTTCATCAATTTTCTGCCCTAGGTCACCATTAATGACTAAGGCTGTCAGAAATTGTCAGTAATTGCGATGCAATTTCTTCAATATTATAGTAAAATTCCTTTCTTTATCGGCGTAGATAGAAGCGGGGTTTTTATAATTTATTTTATTAATTAGTTTATATTTCGTAAGATAAATAAAGTACGATGAGCTAGTTTCTTTTCTTCCATTGTTTTAACAGTTAATTATCATACTACGTAATTTTTGTAATAGATCCTGTTTAATATCGTTTCATTGAATCTACTTCTCCCAATTATTTTGACGTAAATGTCGCAGTAACTTTCGTTAAGTTTCATTAACTTACGCATACATTTTTAATTTTCATTTATTTAGATCTAGAACATTGCTTAAGTTACTTTTTCAGATATGATATGAACCAACGTCGAGAATAGCATCGGGAAACAATGGCGAGTTGGATTAAGGGTCATACTGATTGTATATCCATTACCAGTTATTCCGAAATATTGTAAAGTCTGTAAAATACTTTAACTACTTTAACTTTAATTACGGCAAATATTCCATTAAATAAACTTAACAATCCGACCTTCAAAACATTTCTTCAAAAATATAATGGTCGAAATGTTCCTGATGAATAAAATTGTATTTCGTATTTTATAGATCATCACCCGTTTGTTTTCCAATTAACAGTTAAAACAATGAAAAAAAGAAACTAGTTCACCGTACTTTATTTATCTTACGAAATATAAACTAATAAATAAAATAAATTATTAAAACTTCACACCCTTCTATCTACGCCCATGAGGAAAGGAACTTAACTATAATATGAAAGTAATTGCATCAGAATTCAACGACAAAAAAATTATGTGCGGTTAATCGAATGAATAGTGCTATTCAAATACTGCGTTGTACTTAGCGATGTTATAGACTATTTAGATGGTCCATCGTAATTTCGGCTTGATGCGTCCGGTCTCTAATAATAGTATTGGATGTATTTATACTAATTCATTTCCACAGTCTCGTCTTTTCCTACTTTAATATTATGTAATATTGCCCTGCGATCGTTGTAATGCTGTTGAATAATAAATTATTGTTATTATTACAGGTCGTGTAGATATCTTTGTTGCTAAAGATAAATTGTGCAGTTTAACTGATGGTGGTATGTTCGGATGTTTCGAAGTACAAGGAAACACTCGGCAAACAATTACAGTTCGAGCTACATTTAATGTGGATGTTCTGAGAATGACAAGTAAAAAATTTAATGAAATAATTTCACCATATCCAAAAGTTAAACAAAAAATGATAAGAGGAAAACTTTTAAGAGCTGAATACATGCTACCCGTAGCCATCGGAAGTGGTGGTACTGATTTAAATATGGAACAATCAGGCAGTCAAATTCAAAATATTCAAAAGATGAAAACATTTTACATCAACCCAAGCAGTACGTTATATGTAATTTATGATTATGTGGCAAATGTTCATTTAGCAACTTTGTCATCTTTGGTCACCATGACAATTATCGTAACCATGGAACGCGCAAAAATTCCATCTTATAATATCTACATATACCTTGTGGATGTATTTTTTTTATCGAAGATATTCCTCGGTTTTCACGTGACATATATGGACACTGAATCTGGGGTATTGATAACGCAATATTCAAAAATTTGGAGACGATATGTTAAGTCTATTAGTGGCTTTGCCCTTGATATATTTACAAGCCTACCTTTTGAATTGGTGGCACAGTTTATCGTCTCACATTCGAAAATTTTAAATTTTTTCTTATTAAATAGAACACTAAGGTTTATATTCATGATTAAATATTACATCAATTGTAAAAATACCCTGACAGTCAGTAAACATCTTAGATGGACATATTTGATGTATATGATGGTGTTATTGATACATTTAAATGCTTGTATATGGTAAGATTTTATATAAATTTTCTGTATATGCTATTAGTCACGAAAGTCTATACATATCGTTATAAAATATCAGGTAATCAAATTATTTCGTGCGGTTTTTGATATAAAATACAAATATTTATTAAGAAACAATTTATTTATTTATTTAGCCTATGGCTAACATAGATTATACATCTAAAAGTTAAATTTTAAAATCGAGGCCATTGATCCAGTCTAACGCGGAGTCAGTTGCTTCAAAGAACTCACTCATCTCACCTCTATATGCTGTAAGGGGGCACTCAGATGTAATATGGTGAATACTCTGGCGAGATTCTCCGCATTCGCAAGTTGATGTATCAGTCAGTCCCCATTTATAGAATGAGTCACGACAAATTCCATGGAACGTTCTTATTCTATTGAGTGTCTTCCACTCATGACGAGGCAGCTCCATTCCTGGTAAGGGTAAGGCAGGATCAATGATATGGGCCGCTTGAGCGGGTTACAACGCTGCCCAATACTCTCTCCATCTATCATTTGGGTTGAAATCTTCTGCTATAAATCGTTCTACTAGCAGTAGTTGAGGAGATCTCGACTTCGTCTCGACAGGCCAGCATCAGGCAAATCATTGTGTTCTGGAAGAAGGTATTCGATATTATTTTATTATATTATCTTACCAGACTTTCCTGTCTCCGGGTGGTGGGAGGTGTAATATGGCTTAGAACCGGGAGCCAGGGTGGTAGAGATGTACTTTTTAAACAACCGCTAATTATTCTCATGGTCTCGTTGAGTTTGATATCGATCTTTTTTTGAGTGACAGCTGTTTAACCAGACTGGGGCGCAGTATTCAGCTACCGAGTGAACAAGGCTAAGAGCTGACGTTCTAATGGTGGACGCGTTCGCACCCCAAGCAGTAGTGCAGAGCTTGTGAATTATGTTATTTCTGGTGTTTATTTTAGCTGCGGTGTTTTCTATATGAGAGAGTATGTAGTAGTAGGAGTATTGTTACTCCCAGATATTTTGGGTAAGGATTATAACGTAGTAAGTTGTTATTGAAATACACTTGCGGCTCTAGACGTGTTTGTTTATTATTGAGGTGAAAACACGACACTTCTGTTTTATTCATATTCGGGATTAGTCTCCAGTCGGCGAAGTATTTTGCCAGCACGGATAGGTCCTCTGAAAGTATACTATTAGTTCCCTCTATGGTTTTACTAGTGCATGCAAGAGCCAGGTCATCAAACTTTTTTGACTTTGTGTTTGGCATGTCAGAAATATAGAAATTAAACAGGATAGGTGCAAGTACCGATCCTTGAGGCAATCCATTATTAAGATTTCTCATTTTACTCTTGCTCTCTCCTGTTATTATTTGGAAGAGCCTGTCGCAAAGCATGTTTTATAATAAAGATGCTTATCCGGCTGCATGGTACTACATTGAGAAATTTGTAGAGAAGGCCTTTTCTCCAGACTGTATCATATGCCGCAGTCAGGTCAACATACACCACAGTTGTCTTCAGCCGTTTCTGAAACCCTACCTCAATGTGCGTTGTTAAGCTGAGCACCTGGTCAGCACAACTGCGGTTGGATCTGAAACCAGCCTGTTCAACGGGAATATGCTTCAATATGAATGTGCTAAGTCGGTTTAATAGCAATCTTTCCAGAAACTTATAACATGAGCTTAATAAAGCTATCGGACACTATTATTCATCGAAGCAATTTCCATCACACTCAATAACCTTTTGCCAACGTGACACCAATTTTTGTATGTCGGCATTGTAGAACTATAGATTTTGAATCAAAAAATTGGCGGACTGCATTTATTACATCAACTCGAATTTTGAACTGTATGTTCTGTATGCAGTTGTCAAGAGACAAAAAAACGTGATAATCGCTTGGCGAAATGTCAGAAAAATATGGAGGTGTGGTAACGTTTTCCAGTTCAGAAATTTTTTCCCGGATCACTCTTGCGGTATGCAGCCTGGCGTTATCCTGTAAGAATATTTTCTTTCGATTGATCAAAGAAGGCTGTTTTTGGAAGAGTGCTGCTTGTAATCGCTGAAGCTGTTTACAATACGAGTTAGCAGTGATGGTTTGGCCCGTTTCCAAAAATTCATAATGGGCAATTCTTATTAGAATCTTAGCAGAGTTTTAACTTTTTACCGGTACTGTGCGTAACATAAAACTATTTGTAACTTATCTAATATCTGTTTATTTCACATGTACACCATTCGAACATCAAGTATATATTACTACTTACTACCAACTACAACAACTGAAAGAAACTTCGTAACCGCAACAACTAAAACTGCGTTTTCTTTTGGTTGGCACACTGCCAGTAAGGAATGAGCGCGTAATTACAAAAATACTTTAACACTCCTACGAATTAAATGATCATTCCTTGATTCCCTAAACTTAAGATATAATACATACATCTTTAATTTAAAAACTTATACATGCAGTATACATGGCTTAATGCCCATCATATCTCTAAATTTATTAAATTTGAGACTTGTTAATGATTTCGTAAATAGATCGCCAATTTGATTATTTGTTTGAACATATTCAATATTTACCAAACCATCTGCAAATTTCTCTCGCATAAAGTGATAGTGAATGTCAATGTGTTTAGTACGCCTGGGATACACTGGATTTTTAATTAATTTGATAGCACTCTGATTATCAACTTTTAAAACGATTTTATCACTCGCGTTCACATCCACATCTCTTAGTAGTTGTTTTAACCACATCATTTCTCTCGTTGCTGACGAAGCTGCTACTTATTCGGTTTAGGTTGTACTGAGCGATACCATATTTTGTTTTCTGGATGACCAGGTAATCGCACTGCCACACAACATGAACACATAACCACTGGTAGAACGTCTAGTATCTGGATCCCCAGCGTAGTCTGCATCCGAGTAGCCTTCCAAATCCAAGTGTCCACTCTCTGATGAATATTCAATTTCATAGTTGTTGGTTGACTTTAAGTATTGAAATATTCTCTTCACAGCATTCTAATGAACTCGTTTTGGATCATCTTGGAAACGACACACTAGGTTTACAGCAAATGCAATGTCAGGTCGAGCTGTAATTGCAGCAAACATAAGCGACCCGACTGCCTCTCTATAAGGCTCACTAAGTGTTTCATTTGTAGTATCAGTTGAACAGTATAGACATCAATTGGCAAATTTAGTGGCTTAACGTCCATAAGATTGAACCGATTTAAAATTCTGTCAATGTAAGGCTTCATGTGAATAAAGATAGACTTGTCCTTTCTTTGTTCTATTTGAATTCCTGCAAAACGATCAACTTCTGTCACTGTAATGTCAAATTTTCTTTAAAAATCATCAAGAAAATTGTCCAAGCTGGCACGCATTTTAGTCATTATTAATCCATCAACATATAATGCTAACATTATTTTTGAATTGTTCATAGTTCCTATGTAAACACAACTGTCCACACTGCACTGTGTAAAACCATATCTTTTTAGAAAACTGTCAAACTTTCTATTCCAGCATCTGGGCGATTGTTTAAGTCCATACAAAGATTTTCTTAATTTTACACTAAATTTTCTTTTACACTTGCTCCTTGAGGTACATCCATATATATATATATATATATATATATATATATATATATATATATATCTCTTCTTCCAAGTCACCATACAAAAATGCTGTTTTGACATCGAATTGGAGTTTTCCAAGCCATACTTAGCAGATAGGGCCAGTCACAATCTTATTGTGTCAAATCTAATTGTTGCTGAATAGATCCTTTTGCACACAAACGAGCTTTGAATCGTTCAACACTTCCATCTGTTTTGTACTTAACTTTAAATACCCATTTGCAACCTATTTTCTTCTATCCTGGGGGTTGTGGCATCAGCTCCCACGTTTTGTTTGTTTCTAAGTCATCTAACTCTTCTCTAATTGCTTCTTTCCATTCTGGTGCATTTTCACAAGTTCTTCGTAGCACTCTGGAATAGTAAGTTCAGTATAGTAAAGTTCATAACGTTTCGGTTTATGTATGTCTTCCTTGTTACGTAGGCTGTATTTCTTTGATGTTTCAGTTTCATTAAATTCATCTTCTTCAGGATCATTTTCTTCTTCTTTGAACACATTTTCTGGTTCACTCTTTTCTGTATCATTTTGTATTTCTTGTTGATCTATTTCTTCCATTGGTAATACAGGAACTGTATTTATTCTTTCACCTGCTACTGTATTGTCTTCTTTGGAAATCACATGTCTTTACTTTTTTATTTTCTTCGTCTCTTGATCAAATAAATAATAATTTGTTGAATCTTCATCATAACCAACAATTATTATTTTTTTACTTTTAGGAGAAAATTTATTTCTAAGTTGTGAGTCTATAAACATGTATGCTTCACTACCGAATATTCGAACATGTCCATATTCTGGTTTCTTTCCGGTCCACATTTCATAAGGAGTCATTTTAGGTGTCTAAGTGGTCGTTGTGCGGTTTAGTAAATATACTGCAGTATTTACAGCTTCTGCCCACAGATATGTTGGTAAATACTTACTGTAAATAATTGAACGAGCACTCTCAACAATTGTTCTCATATCTCTTTCTGCACGTCCGTTTTGCTCTGGAGTATATGGAGCTGTCGTTTCTAGTAAAATTCCTCGACTGGATAGATACTGTTTAAAAGGCTGATTACAGTATTCTATTCCATTATCAACATGTAATGTTTTTACTGAATGACAAAACTTATTCTCACATAATCTGGCAAATTCCCTAAAACAGACTAAAGCGTCGTTTTTATGTTTAATAAAATATATAACACGATATTCTGAACACTTACTGAAGGAACTGACATCGGCCCACATACATCACTATGTATAAATTCTCCGACCTTTGTTTTTCGCTTCTCATTTACTTTAAAAGGTAATTTATGTTGTTTTCCATAAATGCATCCCTCACAGAAGAAATTTTCAATTTCTAAGGTTTTACCGTTCTTTATCAATCCCTTTTTAATCACATGACTTAATCGTTCATGCCATACATTTAAACTGGCTTTGCTAACAGCGACATTAGCTTCGTTTGGCTTAACAGTTTTAAATGACATCTGATAAAGATTATTTGAATTACGAACTGCTGTAGCAGCTAATCTCCCATTTTCAAATGTTTTGGCAGCATTTTCATCTTTAATGATAACCACACCTTTGCTTGTAACAGTACCTTCAGAAAACAGATTCTTTCTCAAACCAGGAATCAGTAATTATCGAATCATACCATTTTTTATTTAATAGTTTCTTGATCTTCACTGTTCCTTTTCCAATCACAAGTAGTTCTTCATTGTTACCTAATTTCACTTTGAAATCGTTCAATTCACATAAGTCAGTCACTATTTCTGATTGGAAAGTCATATGTGCTGAGGCACCACTGTCCATTATTCATGCATTGTCATTGTCCATTTCACTAGATATACTTGTATGTACATTCAATATTAAATAGAATGTTCACTACCATTACTGGATTTGTTGACTTTTCTAAGTTCACGACAATTTTTGGCATAATGTCCCTTCTTATGACAGTTATAACAAATCATGTTCACTTTTTTATTGTCTTTGTTTGCTTTTTGTTTACTGTAACAACTTTAATGTTCTGAAATTTTACCTGAAACTACAAGAGCAACTTCGATTGCATCGGACACACCTAAACTTGCTTCTTCATCAAGTAACTTTAATGTCAAGTTTGTTATTGTTTGTTTCGAACTATCTACCGATAACCAAGCTTGTCTGAAGTTATGAAACTTAGTAGGCAATGTACGCACAATTTTGGTAATTATAGCAGCAAGACTAACTGTATCTCCAGTTTCCTGTATTTGTCTAGCTAAATTCTCAATTGTGGCAATATGCTGTGCAATGTTATCATTTCTATTCATTTTATATTGATAGAATTTCTCAAGGTGAAACTTACTTGTTTCACCTTTCTGCTCATAAATGGAATCTAGCTTTGTAAACATTTCATGTGCAGATTTACAATTTTCAATTAGTGTTATTTGTGATAACTCTAAAGCCGAGGTAAGACACGAGTTTTTCTATTATATATCCATTCGTTTGCGAGGAGACACACCGATAAACAAGTATTCAATATGCTAGAGAGAGAAGACCATCTCGTCCTTGCCGGGACACCTGTGTCAAGAACTGCACGTCATTTTTTCTAGATCATGGCATCTGTCTCGTATATCGTACAAGATTTTTTAAATGTAGTGAACTTCCGATTCCGTATTTTAATACTAATCAAAACGGCATTTAATGTTAGTTTAATTCGTATATGTATATGGATTTCCGTTAAATTGTTTTTTTACGTGATACACGTAATTTGTAATTAATAAATAATTTATTTGATTAATGTTCATTTGTTCAGATAACTAACGCTCATATATATTTGTTACTTAAACATTTATAAAATTAATTCACTCAAATAATTTTGAATTAAATTAATGATTATATTTAGTTGCTTTTTAATTGTTGGTTAATTAGTTGATTTCACAATTACTAAGACAACTACTTAACTCTTAACGCTGTTTTGGTACAATTTAGTAGTCTGTCAGCGCATGAGCCTACGATCGCGCAAACCCTTTTCGTATTTTCGGTCTCGAACCTCCGTAAGTAAAACTAAGTCGCGCTACCTATCATCTGTTTTAGTCAACCCACACCCGTCTCCACTGACTAAGGGCATACACGATAAATAGAGGCTCACTTTTAAATTGTGCGTTACGACTACCAATTTCGACAACTTACCGACCATCTTCATTTCGCCAGAAATTTGGGCGGTAGGTAGCAATCGTTGCGTGTAATGCCGAACAAATGGTAAGACGAATTAAATCATTATCATTTGACAATTCATGTGAGACCCATTTTCTTAACTTCCGCGTCTTTCCTAGCTAATGAAGGTGCAATCAAATGGTTTCATCACTCACATTGAACCTTTCTGCAAGCTCTAAGCACGTTGTCCTGGAATTTTACTCCACAACCTGCTTGAATATCGTCGTTGTTAATGATCATCGGTCTCTCAAAGCGTGCTACATCGGTCAAACTGAGATCTCCCGAAAAAAATTTCTTGAACCACTTCTGTGCTGTTTCATCACTTACGGCATCATCTCCGAATGCGGTACATATTTTTCGCGCCGCTACTACAGCTTTGGTAGCAAGTTTGTATTCATAGAGTAATCAACCTCGAATTAAAGTTTGATTCGTTGCCATTTTCAACTATTTAAAACTAGGAATTCAACAATTGTCACCATATGTGTATGTATCCGGTAAAAGAAGGATTCATATTAAACTAGATGACAGATAAGAAACTAGTCCTATCGATCAACAACTTAAAAAATATCCATGGCACTGTATATAAAAACCGCACGAACTTATTTAGTTACCTGATACAATGTATCAAATTGTTTGTTATACGAGGGCTGTTCTGAAAAATTTTTGTTACAAAAATCAAGGAATTTTTTAAGAAAATAATTTTATCGTTTTTCAAAATAATCTCCTTTTGCTAAAATACAATTGTCCAGTCTTTGGCATTACTTTTCGAAAGAAGTAGAAAATCTTCTTTTGGCAAGTCATCAAAATGTCGGCGAAATTCAACAACCGCCGCATTAGCGTTGAGATATCTATTTCCATGCATCAAACTTTTAACTGTTTTATAATCTTCAAGAGGAATTATGGGAAGTATGCAGCTATACCTGCGGAAAACAACAATTACTTTTTTGTTTGCACTTTTATGGCGAATCATTTTTGTTTGCCTTTCCTCGGTACTTGAACACTTGATTGGTGTTTTGTCTCGGTCATAATTGCATCGAGTGCGGCAATAAGTTTTAATTTTGATCTAAGCTTGTGCAATGAGTATTGGAGGAATAGAGAACAAAAATATATTTTACTTGCTGAACAATTAACATTTAATGGTCATACAACATCCTACATGTAACATCCTAAATTTTGAAAATTACAGTGTTTAAATGACCACCACCATTTTCGATGCAATCGGCTATCCGTTCACATACACTGTCCATGACCTTCTGTAGAATATTTATATCAATGGCTCCAATTCCCTGTTCAATTTTATTCTTTAGCTCTTGTAATGTTCGGAGCTTGCTAATGAAAACTTTAGACTGACTTTGAATATCCTCACAAAAATAAATGAACTGCAGTTGAGTCCAGGGACCGCGGTGGACAAGCAATGTTACCATTGCGTGAAACCAGGCGGTCTGGAAACACGTTCCTTAAAACAATCATTGTAATTTGCGCTGTATGAATAGTACCTCCATCTTGTGGGAATCACAACTCCCGGTCTTGCACTCCTAAACGCTGTAAATCGTCAGGTAAAAAGTTATTGGGCATTTCCACATAACGTTCAGATGTTACAGTCACCGATGCATTATTCTCCTCGAAAAAGAACGAGCCCAAAATGTCAAACACTGCACCACACAGCTACTTTTGCAAAATGTGTATCGTGTTTCGTGTATCATCACGGGCTGTTCTCGAGCCTCAAAACGGTAATTTTGTTTATTGACGTGATTCGATACATAAAAATGCGCTTCACCTGACATTATCAAATTACGCAAAATCTTAGGATTTTCACGTAACAACTGTTGAAATATTACAGCGTGTTTCAACAGTTGTTCAATTCAAGTCTCAAAGGTGAATATTAAGTAGAAGTTTATTTACGATCTGTATTTAATATGGAAAAAGTCGTAAGCCTTTGTATAAAATTCTTCGCTTGGTTCTGCCTGATAATTCCAACGCTTGTGCATGACGCCTTACTGAGCGTTTTGGACTGCGAACTATCGCTTGTCTCACTCTCAATGATTTCCGGAGTTATTACACTTTTCTTTGTGCCTTTATAAACAGCTAAAACATTAACCGTTGCTTGGAATTTATGGTACAAGTCTATGATTAAATTATGTGAAGGAATTTTACCTAAAGGCGGAACGGGGCGAAACCTTTGTTAAACCGTAATGCTTGTGTAATACCGTGATGTTTGTGTAAAATACACCATCCATGTATAAATTCACGGAATCAGTAACTAAACTATACCTTATTATCACGAAAGGCTGTCATTAAATTTTGATGAAGGTATAGGCCTGTCAGGATAATTAACCGAAAACATGTCTCTGACCGTAGTTAAACTATTATTCTTCTGGTACGACATTACCGTTGCTACCTTTTCATCTTTGTTGTACTTATTCATGATTTAAATAAATTATGGACTTTTCAATAAAATGTATTTAATTTAATAAGCAGAGAGCGGACTCGAGCGATTGATGATTCATAGCTCATAGGCGTCTAATAGGTTTGTTTCTGTAAGCGATCCGTGAGTTTCGAACAATTTTATACGTGTGCATTGCATAAGTGGCGTAAGTGGCACAATAGAGTGAATGTAATAAACGGTTTGATAACCGGCAGCAACTACCGCTGACACAAAAGTAATGCTGAAAATAATTTACAAAGAACAAAACTCAAAACTATGTACTTTCTGTGAAACATTGAAAGTGTAAAATATTACTATGAACAACTAAAATTTCTTGAAGGTGTTTTTGTGTTAAATTAGTTCTTTTAGATGTTAAAAAGTCTTTCAAAATTGAAAATGTCCGTTCCACATCACAGCTGGTGATGGGTGCGTTATGAAAATGTTGCAAAAGTGCATCATACTTCGAATGTATAGATTTTTCAATCGGCTCTGTGCAGAATTGATATAATATATTCAAATCTGGATTTATACTAAATATGGCATCAACTTTTGGTCTCAGCTTTGAGAAATATCTTTTTAAATGATAAAACTAATTTATCAACATTTGGAAAATAACCCCTGATGTATTCACATACTCTGTGTAGTGCATGTGCTGCACAGGTACCGTGCAGCATATTGAGATAAGATTGCTTTAATAACTTCCCTGTTTTTAACATGTAAGCTGCCGCATCAGTCAAAAATAATAGCATCTTGTCTTTATAGTTATTATCCGATGACAGAATATTAGGAATACATTGATCAATTAATTCTGCAACTGTTTCACCATTTACGACTGGCAATATTTTAGTGGCAATTAAATATGGTTGGTATGAAGTCGTAGGATGAAGAATACCGACAACTACATTTAACACACATCGTCCGATTACATCCATTGTTTCGTCTGCACTTACCCAAAGATAATGTCCAGATAGGTTGGTTCGTATTTTTTCAATGGTTCTTAAATAACATTTTGTAAGTGGTATTTACGTAAAGTATTTAGTATATGACGATCAGTATATTTTTATATATACTCCATATATATACTCCAAAAATAAGGTACTAAATTAAACTTAATATTTATAAAAAAAATATATAGGATAAATATACAATATATAAAACGGATTTTTTAAAATACTGAAAGTTGTAACCAAATAACATTGAAAGAAACGAAAACAGAAACACGCCACTGTAAAATAGAATTTATGAGTGAATAGACACAATAACGACGGAAAGAACAACATTTGATCGACGAATCGTCAAGTAAACAATTAGTGGGGCTGGTATAATATGCATACTATACATGATACCGCTACAATGTTTTATCGGGGCAATTGGTCATTCAATCGCTTCAGTCGGTTCTCTGTTAATAAGATTCATGTATTAATAAAAAAACGTGTTTTTCTCTCTCCATGGCAAACTAAATAATGAATTAAGGTATAGGTAAATCCTTCGCTGGTGTATAACTGGTTACCTTCTATGACGCTAATGCAATGAGAATTTTTTTAAGTCACACATCGGAAACATGTATGTGTAATAACAAAAAAGAACCCGGTATAATAAACCTTCTTCAAAGTCGTAAACAATCATAGCTCGAAAAGCATTCCGCATTGCTTATTGAATAACTTATTACAACAATAACACATTTGTATTTTTATATGCTTTAATTTTAATCTTGCAAAATTGCAACTGATACTGTCAAAATAATAGACTCAACTGACGCAAACATCTTTGTTTTTATCCTACTAGTAAAAATTTTCAGAACATTCTTTATATTAAAATACGAACTGTGTAGATATTTAATTGAATTTTTTTCTTGATACGCTTAGAAAATCTTTTCCTAAAAACTACTCTCCATTTCTACTACTAAATTTTAAATTTACTGTTTTAAGGTGGTTGATAGCGTGTCCAGAAAAGAAATGTTCCTACTACAAACGCGTTGGCCATCAACCACTTATACTTGAGGAGGAAGATGATACTTTAAGCTCCTTTAGACTAGCATATCTATATGTAATAAACGTTTTTACTACCACTGGTTTAAGAACCGTTACCCCCACATCAAATGAGGAAATGATAACTACAGTAGTAATGATATGCGTGGCTCAATATATTTTAATAGCATTAACGGTCGGATTTGCTAGTATGTTGGTTTTGGATAAATCTGTAATGACAAACTTTGAACGTGAAGCGGGCCATGTTTTAAAATATTTTGAGGTAAAGTTATTGTAATCATATTTGTTTATAAGAAATTGCATATAATTTGTAAGACAACAAATATGTAAGAATTACTTTAATTTAAAAAATCAATTGAATTAATTTTCAAACTTGAAAAATACAATAGATCTATTTAAACTATTTATGTACGAGGTGCTACCCAGAAATTCCCAGAATTTGAATGTAGCGCGCGAAAGGATAGTCGTACGGCTCTATAGCGCTAGATGGTGTGAGCTACGTCTATACTAAGTCAGTCTGTTCAACAGTACCTTGGGTGGTGACATGTAGTTTTTGTGTTTATATTTGTTGAGTTATGTTTGAGTCATTCTGCGACACTACAATTTCTGATGTGAAAAGCATAAAATTTTGCTTCGAACTTGGTAAAACGGCAGCGGCAACTCTGAAAATGGTCAACAAGCGTTTGTTGTGGAGAGTGTGAGAGAGAGAGCGAGTCCATGACATTTGTAACATTGTCGGCTTGTCGTACGATGCAATCAGCCTGTCAAGTGGTACCACAATTCGTAAATCCTGTATCACGATAATGCATCAACCCACACACCATTTGTTGTGCGTCAGTTTCTAGTCTCAACAAGGACAACAGTACTACTCCACCTTTCCTACTCCCCCAGATCTTGTCCCTTGTCACTTCTTCCTATTTCCGAAATTTAAACTGAAGCTCAAGGCGCGCCCGTTTTGAGACGATTGAGGAGATGCAGACCGAATCGCAGGCAGTGTTGAACACGTTAACACGCGAAGATTCCAGCACTGCTTCCAGTCATGGATAAGTTGCTGGGATCAGTATATTCATGCGGAAGGAGAGTACTTTAGAGGGAATGGTACTGAATAAGTTGTAAGAACAATTTATTGATTTTTTTAACATTACAGGAATTTCTGGGTAGCATCTCATATTTAGATTCACGTGAGAAGATGATTTAACGGAAAGTGTGTTTCAAAATGAAGCAAATGAGTTTAGGGTATTGAGTTTTTTATTATTTTAAAACTTGATCGCACTTGAATCAATGATGCTGATGTGCCAATATGTCGTTTTTGTAAAGATCTTTCTCGAGATCCTCAGTATACAACTCTGTTGCTGCAGTAAATTCTTCATCTGACCGAAACTTCTTTCCAACAAAGAAAATTTTTTTTTAGAGATAAGTAGAAATCACATAGAACTACCTAAATCTGACAAATAGTGTGGGTCAGGTACAATTTGAAGTCTCTCTCTGAAAGGGAACATTTTATCGGCAATTACAGGTCATTTTCCAGAAAATTACGTTCTTTAAATTGTCTAGTAAAGCCAGTTCCTTCATGGTTTTGCCCCCCCCCCCCCAGTTAGCCTAGGAAAATGATTCCCTTCGAGAAGCAAAAAATCGTAGCTAACACTTTCCTCGCCGATGAAAATATATTGACTTTCTTTGGGGGAGGAGTACTATGACGTGTCTACTGTTCAGATTGTGGTTTGGATTCAGAAATATAGCGGTGAAGACATATTTCATTAATTGTAATGAAATATCAGCTTGGTTCTTGCTAAGCAGCTGCAAATTATATAGGTGTGCAACCAATAAAGTGTACAGTATTTCTATACTATTATAACGAGTGATCATTAAAATTTTCGCTCAAGTAAGCCATGTACACAAAAAGTATGTCCTAACTTAAGTTATTAGAGGAGATCTGTCATTATAATTTCAAACGTCATGTTTGTTAAAAAATAATTTGAAATGCTGACCTTTATATTAAATATATTTATAATTTTTATACAAAGTAATAGAATATTATAAAAAATGTGTAAAATGTTGACCATTCTCCACCAAGCATAATCGCACTCTATTTCGTAGAGCATTGAAAACATTGATCAATATTTGCGGTGAGTTATTGATGTGTTCACATTTTTCTGATTTTATGTCTTAACTCTTGTAGATTATTAATTGGTGTTTCATAAATAATATTCTTTATATATGACCACACAAAAAAATCCATGACTGTTAAATCACACGATCGTGGTGGATATGGAATCGCTGTATTTCTACTTATTATCCTATCGCCATAAAATTGTTGCAAAAACTGAATATTTTCCAGTGTAACGAGAGACGTCGCCCCATCCTGTTGAAAATATCCGACCTGGAGTTCATCATTAGTCAATTGATTAGTAAAAACACTGAGAATTTCGTTACGATATTTCTCCGAGGTTATCGTGTCCTCAAAATCATGTATTTTAAAGTTTCATCAAAAGAAAAAGTAATGGCCTTTAATGATATGCATAAAGCGTTTATGGTAGAATGTTAATTCCTGACATCTCAAAAAATTGATGGTATTTGGCAGCATTCAATAGAAAATTGCCTTGCGGAGTTTGAAGAGAGATACCAGAGATTGAAGAGAGATGTCAGTGTCAAATATATTTGACACTGACAGATGTTTGAAATAACATCTTAATGACTAAAGCTACGACATAATTTTTATATACACGGCCAGCTACGACTGAAAATTTTAATGATCGCTCGTTATATTATAGATTTTTACTCACTAAAACCGGGAAAAATACTTGAAAATTATATCTCGTCAAGTTTTCTTGCAAAACTCGTTTTTATAGTTTCACTTAGAGTGAAATGCCCGTTTAGGGAAAAGTGAGGATTCTTGCTGGCTGGATTGAGCACATTTATACATGTTTGCTAGGGTATTAGGAAATTACAAGCATATTATCAGATTTGATCATGTTTCAATATGATAAATAAGTTCAGGATCTTTGTTACTGTATAAGCCACATTCAATTTACATTTTGCATTCAAACATCACTGTACTTGTGTATTTAGTTATTTATTATGTCTCCAAGAGGTTGTGTTATAACTCTTGACAACTTTTGGTTTTGTTGTGGTGAATACACTGTTAAAAGTCAACAAAGAACCATGAAGAAAGCGTATTTTGCTGGTGAACATTGTTTGAACAATGGCAGCACCATTGGGATATGCTTAATGCGCGGCCAATTCTATTTGACGGGCAGAAAATATGTGAACTACTACGCGAAACTCCTTGCCTATTACTTTCCTTATCTATATCCTGTAACGTTTTCTGCAATTTATATAGTTATCTCATGTTAAAAAATCAATGCACCATGATATATTTTCTATAATTTTTGTATTTTCAAACAAATTTTTGACTTTATCTAAATATAATATAGTAGCTTTATCTCACCGCAAAGTAATTTTGAGATTTCTGGTGAAAAAATCCAAAAGTTAATGTCGTTATGATTAACTTAAACATCATTTAAGTTTAAATTACGAGTCTGTTAATTTTTTGCGTGTGTAGAATATCTTAATAAAGTTTAAATTCAAAATCATGAATTGACCCCCATCATTTAACCAATGATGAATATGTAAGAGCTTAAACTTCGTTAGAAGGACGTGCAATGCGTTATGTAGCTAATTTGCTGGGAGTTAATCATTCGACCATCCGTCGAATGGCTGGAGGTTTAGGGAAACCGAATCGTACCCGAGAAGACACGGTCAAGGTAGAAAAGGACTCACAAGTACGAGAGACGATTGTTTTCTGCAAAGACAAGCTTTCAGAAATAGGCGAATAACAAGCACATAACTCAGTAACCAGCTTGAAGTGGTCAGAAATGTCAGAGC
The DNA here is from genome assembly GCA_935421215.2 of Melolontha melolontha. Taxonomy (NCBI): domain Eukaryota; kingdom Metazoa; phylum Arthropoda; class Insecta; order Coleoptera; family Scarabaeidae; genus Melolontha; species Melolontha melolontha. The sequence goes on from OW285243.1 coordinate 1,159,836, forward strand.
TTCTGTTTTAGCTGTGAGGAGAAGGTTGAGCGAAGTAAGATTGAATAGTAGGAAACCTGCAGTTGGCCCATTACTTGCCGCAGCACACAGAGTATAACGTTTAAGATTTGCCAGAAATCATGCAGATTGGAGAGATGAAGATTGGAAGAAAGTTTTGTTTTCGGATGAGACTAGAGTAGGTTTAAAATCACCAGATGGTCGCGAAAGAGTATGGCGAAGAACTGGAAAAAGATATCATGACTGCACAATCTCTCAAAGGGAGCTTTTTGGTGGTGGCTCAGGAATGTTCTGAGGAGCTATTTGCTTTGACGCCTGCACAGAGTTTATTTATTTACCCAACAGAATATTCCATTTACAGGATAAAATGTAAAATAAAATTGTAAATCATATACATACATAACAAGTACTATTATTAAAAAATACATAAAAAAGCATAAAACAATAAACAAAATTGAAACTAATAAGATATATGAAAATAAACAAAAGTCTATAAATGTGAACAAAAGTAATAGAAATAAAAAACAAGAACATCCAGGAATTAATCGTCAAGATACATACATACTACAACGAATATTTATCGCAGGTGTCATAGATAAGCCGTTTGACGGTCAACAAACTATGGAAATGTATATCTATATCAGAAGAAGCCTGATTGATGTTGCTGCTCAGATAGACGCCGTCTACCTTAAACCACATGTATTTAAAAAATCGTCGTTGAACTTGCTCAGGTAGACGTTTTTGTGCTTGATAAAATGGATACCATATCAAGCTGACATATTCCAAACATGATCTCACTAATGAGCTAAATAAGGAAGTCAAAACGCTCACGTTAGAAAATTCACTACAGTTACGGATAATAAATCCAAGAGTTTGTGTGGCCTGCTTAGACACATTGCTGAAATGCTCTTTGAAGGCCAGTTTTATATCGAAGGTAACTACCAAGTCTTTAATTGTTTCAACACGTGATATACTCATATCCCCAAGTTGGTAATTGAAATGTATAACATTAAGCCTTTTAGTGAAAGATAAAATCATGCACTTAACGGGGTTCAAAGGCAAATTGTTATTTTTGCACCAAGTCTGTATGTTAACCAGATCGGCGTCGGAGATTCGAGAAAACAACTTCAAGTCATTGGTAAAGAAAATGTTATTAGACTCGATCTGGTCTGAAAGATCGTTAATGAAAATAATAAAAAGCAGTGGCCCTAAGCTAGAGCCTTGTGTAACTCCAGAAGTAGCAACGTAAGGTGATGATAAATATCCGTTGTAGAATATAGGTTGAGGCCTATTATTTAAAAAGTCAAGTAGCGGTTTACTAAATCCAAAACTCGCCAATTTAGCTGGCAAGATAGCGTGATCCACTCGATCAAATGCCTTGGCAAAGTCAGTATATACATCAACCTGTGACCCGCAATCCAACGCGTCAGTAACGTATTGAGAAAATACCGCAAGTATTTTCTCAAGGTTAGAGGCAGTAGATCGCTTGTTCATGAAGCCATGCTGATTTGGTGATTATTGCAGTCTTAATAAGAGGGTATACTTTTCGGTACAGTGCAATTTCAAACATTTTCGCGAAGTTCGATATGATGGCAATAGGACGATAGTTGGCAATGTCCGAAGTATCACTAGTTTTTAAAACGGGAACAATTTTAGTACTTTTCCAAATAGCGGGAAAAGTAGATGCAGCGAGCCAAATTAGATATCTTCGCTAATGGTGTAACAAACACGTGTACACAGTCCCTCACAACAGAAGCAGGAATTTGATCATCTCCCGAAGTAAATTTATCCCTAAGCATCTTAGTGCTGAGTAGCACATGATCATCAAATAAGTGATGCAAATGGAGAAGCATTGAATTGGTTGATAGGAGATCTATGTTATTAGTCGTAGAGCGTAGGTGTTCTTAAAATAATCAGCAAATGCGTTAACTATAGATTAAGGATGCTCAAGACTGTCATCCGAGAGCTGCATTCTACCTGGAACACGACTTCCCTTCTTCGTTTCACCAATATAAGACCAAAATTGTCTGGGATTGTCTCTAAGATAAGAGTTAATCTCTATTCACTAAAGGTCAATGAATGATGAATACTACCTACCTTGAGAACTTTATTCAGGGCCATGTAATGCATTTTGCACCATTTATAGGAAACAATTTCATTTTCATGCAGGATAATGCGGGGCCTCACATCGCTAGACAAGTTTTGGATTGCTTACAAGAATTCGATATTCAAGACATGAATTGACCACCACGAAGTTCAGATTTAAATCCGATAGATCCCGATGGGATACTCTAAAAAAATCAGTAAGGCGACATTTACCAGCATCTATTAATCTCTAGGAATTGGAAAAAGTAGTTCTTTTCGAGTGGCATAATATTCCATAAGTAATCAAAAATTTGATAGTGAACTTACCATGGCGAATACAAGCAGTTATCAGAGCTAAGGCAGGTATCTTATTCTTTCGTTCCCTTTTTTTGGTTTTTAGAATTTTTTAAGATTTCCAATAATATCGTTTTGTTTTTGAATTTGTAATCGAATGTAATTTATAATTTTTTTCGTAGGTTTCCATTAAAAAAAATTGAATTATCTCCAGTTCAATTGTTTTTTGATGCTGTTAAAAATTAACCCAATCGAACAACTTTGTAAAAATTATATCGAATAATTGAGTGGCGCGTTAATTCTGAACATGAGTTTAATTTCTATAGATAATCTTACATTACATTGTTTACATGGCAACATAAATATCAAACTTTTCAGTTAACCACTTAACATTTTTACTTGGAGTGTACCTTCCAAAACGACGGTGCTGCATGAGCGGTCATATTGAATTGGTTGCGCCTTATACCGGGTTCTTTTTTTATCATTACACATATACTTATCTCTATGTGTAAAGCAAAAAAAGAAAGAAAAATCAATACACCAGCGACGTATTTCTTCAATTGTCAAATATTTCTGATTTTTCTTTCACACTTAAACCTTAAATTAAATACATTTTATTGAAAAACAGATAATTTATTTAAAATAGTTATTTCAACAGGCGTATACCTTATGCGAAGACAATTTTAAATATTTTTAACAAATTTAAAGAGGATGGTTGTTTTTTAAATTCCCACAAAGAAAAATAAAACCAATCACGTCTTAACAGAACACATGAAGCTAAATATCATGTGTTATGTAGAAGAACGATCTGTAGGATCGCTTTTAGATGTAGCCAGGCATTTTGGAATATCGTACAGTTTGGTGTTCAAAACCCTGGAAGAATTCAAATATAAGCCATACAAAGATATCAAACCATCAAGAGCTTTTCGATGAAGATAAAGTAAAACGAACTCATAATTATGATATAATTTTTACTTTGTTAAACGAAAACGAAGAAATTTTAAATAAAATAATTTTTACTGATAAAGCAAACAGTTCCTTAATAAATTTAAAGACTTTCATGTATACTCTGTTTAACAATCTAAATAATTTCCCTTTGAATGCTCAAACATTCATATCTATAATAGTTAGAAAACATAGTAAGATAAAACCCACTGAGTATTTCTTTAGCTGATAGGAAAAGGTTGGGTGTAACTTTAATAAAATAAATACTTAGGTTATTTATTAAGATTTTTTAAATTTTTGTAAAGGCACAGTATCATATTAACATTTTTCGGTTTTAGTCTTGCACGCCTTTGTTCTATTATTAAGTGAGCTGTACTAAACACTCTTTCACTATCTGCTGAACTTGCTGGAATACAGAAGTATTTCCTAGCACATTATTCTAAGGGTTTCATCTCCACTCCTGTTACCTAAAAAAAATCCAAATAAAAATGCAATTACCTTTAGGTTTTTTTTTTAAAACTTGCCTTCTAAAACAAAAGAGAATCTACGTCCTGATTTGAATTTGACCTTTTAGTTATTATTACATCAGCTGCAATTGATTTTACTTTCTCTTATTCTTTCTTGCAAAAGTCCAAATAGTAAAAGTGACTTTTGATGTGGACTAATGTTTGTTTCGATTACAGGTATTTGTTCTTTATTTTCAGGATCTATTTTCTTCATAATATTAAACATTTCTTTTTCTAGAAACGAAGTAGCCCCAGTAGCATGTTCAGTACTACGAAAATCTTCTCTTTTAAATCGAGGGTCTAAAACAGTTGCTACTCTAGTAACTGATCGTCCTTCATATGCCTTGCTTCAACATATTCGAAAACTTTGTTGCATAATGTCTTCGCTTCCTCAATCTTCTATTCCAGTATTGATGCTATCAGATAATTGTACAGTCCAAAAGTTATTGGGATTATTAAAGAAATAGTAACATATTTAAGCTAAATTTTTCCATTTTATAAAACCACTTATTCGTAAGATACCATGAGATGTTATTTGTTTTTATCGTGTTACTGAAATGCCCCCAATACGTGGGTTACGTTCGGTAATTCATTAGAAGTAATGTGAGAACCATATAAAAAGTATATAATGAGAACATTCTACAATCTCATAAAATAGTAAAATCTATTTGTACTTTTTTGTTTTGAACACTTTCATATTTTCTACCTATTTCGATACACTAATTTTACTATCTTTGATATATTTCAACCTTAAAGAAATACTAATCATTCTCTTTGAATTTGTTAAAAATATTTAAAATTGTCTTCGCACAAGGTATACGCCTGTTGGGATAATTAACTGTTTTAAATAAATTATCTATTTTTCAATAAAATGTATTTAATTTAAGATTTAAGTATGAATAAAAAATCAGAAATTTTTGACAATTGGAAAAATATGTCACAGGTGTATAACTGGTTGCCTACTATTCCACCAATCTATTGATTTTTCTTTTTTTAGTTTTACACATAGAGATAAATGTACGTGTAATGATAAAAAAGAACCCGGTATAGAAGGTGATATAACTATCGTTGTTTAATATTAGTAAATACAAGTTTGGTAGTACAAATTCTAATCTTTATTTAAAATCCTTCCTATGAATATTGACTTGACGGGTATTGAAACGGTGGAGTTGCAATATTGATGTGGACTAAATTTGTCAGTTTTTAATCGTGAAATTATTAACGAAAATTTATTATTCAAAAGCTGACAGGTAAACAAAATTTCAAAAGAATTTTTCAACCTTTTTTTGTAGGCATCAAATTTATCGTTATCATTAAGAAACAAAGTTTGGAATTATTACGTTCTGCTTTGGACAAGAGGGCATGGATCATGGATGCCAAAATTGATCACGTCTGCACCACATTATCTCAGAGAAGATATTATGTACGAACTCTACGGAAAGTATTTACTTCGACACTATTTATTTGAAAGAACGCATGTTGATTTTTTAAGACAACTCGTAGCGCGTTTAGAACTATGTGTTGTCCTACCTGGCATGTACATAGCGCAAAAAGGTGACATTGATAACTGTATGTATTTTATTGATGATGGCGCTGTAATAGTTTGCGAAGCAAATGGAAGGAATGAGAAAGAAGAACATGTACTGGAAGCGGGAAAGTCATTTGGGGAAGCTCAAGGTTTATATAGTCTACCACATGACAAATCTTACAAAGCAAGATTTACTTCTAAGATTATTGTTTTAAATAAAAGGAATTGGAGCTACTTACTTAAATGGTTTCCTGCTTCAAAAGAACAAATAGAACACCAGTCCGGTAGAAAACTCAGATTACAAACAATATCAATTTCTTGTTAGAATCTTTGTTATAACAAGCTTTTAATGTATATTTTAGATTATATGTGTTGAAACAAATGAATATTTCTTTATTATGTTACATATCGCTGTGTGATTTGAAATGATACAGGATAGTTCAAATTTGCCGCCATACTAAATTGTTGAAATGTTGCTTACAGCGCACACATGTTTCTGTTATTTTGTGTTCAGTGGGGCTCGTATTCAATGGTAACAACCGTTAGTGTAAATAGCGAAAATCACACCAACAACCCCTTTAGTAAATGCTTCATTTCGCACGTGTGCTGTAAATTAACTCCACCCACAAACACATTTAACTATCAATTGTCAATTTAAAAAAAATAATAAAAGCAGTGAAACAGCCCTCTTTTCGTGTAGTTAACGGTCAATCCTGAAATTTAAATAATTTATTTTAGCATTTCTAATTTTTTTAACTGATTTTCTTAGTTCTGAGAAGACTTGATGATGCATTTCTTGGCTCTTAAAGATCTTATGTTGGTGACATTGATTTTAGATATTTGACATTTGAAAATTTGTATCTTCACAACCTTATCTTCGAAAAAAATAATAATGTAAGTAAATGTCAATGAATAAAAAGTACAATTTTTATTTAGAAATTTTGTCGGAATCATGGCGGTCGTAGAAAAAGTATAATATAAAACTTGAGTAAAACAATTACGTCCTCGCGGAATTACACACTCACCGCTACGCGGCTTGTGCGTAATTTTTTCCACTCTTGCGTATTACGCTATTTACAACTATAGTTACGTAATATACTATTTTCTACGACCGCTAGTGTAAATAGCGAAAATCCCACCGACAACCCAGCTAGTAAATGCTTCATTGCGCAAGTGTGCTGTAAATTAACTACGCCCACAAAGACATTTAATTTTCGGTAGGTGTAGGTTTCCGCGGTCGTTCTCTAGATGTAGATCTCGGTTTCTGAGTTGGAACCGCGTCGAGTTAGGCGTAATTGCCAACGTTTCGTCCACTGCTGCCAGGGACATCTTCAGGGTTGTACGTAGATTTTCGTCGTTTCGCAGTAGCTTGAAGAATGCTAGGGCAGAAACCGGCATAGACTTATAAAGGGGGAACCGGGTCAGATGGTGGTCTGCCATTGGCTGGAGACAATGAGCCAATCGGATGTGTCGTATGGGCTTGGTGTTTCGTAATAGAATTCAATAGAGTTTGCCACGCTAGATTCAATGTAGATTAACGGATTTTCCTGGGGAAATAATGCGATTCACGGGACAAAAGCTTGACATCTTTGAACACACCCTCAACTCCGGTTATCAAATTGATCGGAGTTGAGTTTGTGTTCTGCCAGCGCTAAACCGGCTATATTCAACAGTCTAGTACAACGTTCATGTTTGGACACACGCACGCCGAATGGCCGCTTAGTTTCGCCAATATACACACTGCCACATGAACACGGAATGCGATACACTCCTTGTGCTTGGAGCGGAGACATTCTGTCTTTAACCGAGGGTAAGAGGTCCGAAACTTTAGAATGGGGTCTGAAGACGGTTTTATTTTATTTTTATGTAGAACCTTTCCTATATGATCGGTGACCCCTTGAATATACGGTAAGAAGGCGGTGCTGGTGTTAGAATCGGGTTCGCTCCGAGGTTTGAGGTTACGATGTCTAACTATAGTACGGCGTATGTCGTGGGTGTTATAATTATTCTGGAGTAGGGTGTTAGAAACATGTTTAAGTTCAGAGGGTAGTGTTCTAGGTTCTGATATAGAAAACGCACGATGTACAAGAGTGTTGATGACCGCTTCTTTGTGTAATGATGAGAAATGTTACCACCGGCGGCATCCGGTTTGAAGTAACGACGTGTTTGAGCGTAGACTGGTTCATATACGAAGACGCAACTCCGTAGCAACGGTCCTCCTCCCCATCGTGAATGCCGGCAAACCATAGATCCTCTTCTGTTTGCAGAGTTCCTGGAGCCTGCTCCCTTACCTCTTCCGTCATCAATGATGTTCGTCCTGGTTCGGACAAACTTTGCTTCTTTCTTCGTCGAATCTTCAGTTTAGTATCATCCTCGGTCTCCTGTATTGCCATGGGATCCCGGGGTCGTAGGCGGCGGCTTCTGCTATGAGAGCATTCGGATGATCCAGTACTCTCGCGAATGTTTTCTCGGAGTTCTTCTTGATTTCCTTCTGGATTGTCATCATGTTGGTGTCGCGGTGGAGGGTGGTGTTCCTCCCGAACCATGGAGCATCGAAGGCCATTCGAAGCACCCGGTTCTGCACGACTTGCAACTTCTTCATGTGGCAGTTCGCAGCGGTCGCCCAAGCGACAGAAGCGTACAGCATCGACGGTCTGATCACGGTCTTGTAGAGCTTGATCTTGCAAGCAGGATCAAGCTTACTTTGCCGGTGCAACATTGCGTAGAACGCCACAAGCATCTGCTTCGAGCGATCCACTGCGGACGGCACATGTGAGCCAAACGTCAGCCGAGTGTCCAGAATAACCCCCAAGTACTTGACCTCGGTCCGCCATGGAATCTTGTCCTCGTCCATGGTTAGCGCTCTCACCGGTCTCTCCCTCGCTTTCCTAAGTCCAATCCGCGAGAAAAGTACGACCGTACTTTTATCGGGCTGGATTCGAAGCCTCCATTTGCTGTACCAGTCTTCCAGTTGATCCAAAGATTCTTGCTTCAACAGTCCTGGCGCTCCTGGAGCGGGTGAAGATGCACACGTCGTCCGCGTACATCGCTATATTGACTCTCGGTACTGTCGGAATGTCACTGGCGTAGATCGTGAAGAGAAGTGGTGAGAGCGCTGAGCCCTGCGGTACTCCTGCTGTCGCTAACCTGAAATCAGAACGATGGCCCGTTAGTAATACTCTGAATGTTCGTTTGATTAGGAACGTCCTGAGTAATTTCATGAGTCCCATTGAGATGCCGGCTTGATGCATCTTGTACAACAAGCCCTGATGCCAGACCTTATCGAATGCCTTGGCAACGTTAAGGAACACAGCTCCCGTGTATTCCCTTACGTTGAAACCTTCCTTGACATTCTCTACGAGTCGTAGCACCTGCAAAACTGTATCATGGTCACGTCGAAATCCAAATTGGGCATCTGGGATGATGCCCAACTCCTCGACTTCGTCTTCCAGTCGACGCAGTATTAGCTTCTCAGCTGTCTTCCCTAACACAGGGAGCAAACTGATCGGCCTGTAGTTTTGTGGGAAAGTCAGCGACTTTCCCGGCTTCGGCAACATTACTACGGCTGCGCACTTCCAGGGGGTTGGAAAATGACGCAGTCGTAGCATTGTATTGAAGATCCTCGTCATCGCAGCGATACCCTTTCTTGGCATGAGCTTGAGTGCGTGGTATGAAATTCCATCATATCCAGGTGCTTTTCGTGGCCGGAACTTTCTCACTACCCCTCTCACTTCCTCAGGCGTGATCGGTGTCAGCTCGTCGTTCTCGTCTTCCTCCAGGATGCGCCTCACTCTTCGATGGATGCGGCCGATGTCGTCGATGTCTGCATTCTCGTAGTCGGGACTGCATTGCCTCTCGAGCGTTTCTGCCTTGTCGTAGATTGTGAGAGTCATGGATGGGGGTATGGGAGCTCGTCGGTTCTTCAGCACCTTAATGGTCTTCCAAAACGCGTTGGTCGATTCGGAAGCCCGATCGATGACGTCGTTCCACCTTGCATCTCTTAGTTCTGCCAGGGCATATTTTACCTGCTGCGAAAGACGGTTATGTTCCCTCTTGGACGCGGGATCCAGCGTTCTCTGCCAGCGTCTCCTCGCCCGATTCCTCTCCCGTATCAAGTCCCTGATCGCCCTGGGAGTGTGCGTTCTGACCTCTTGAACGGGAATCCAGTTCGTGGCGTGTCGGACGCTGTCCGCTATGCTGTCGGAGATTCGCTGCACCGCTTCTTCCATCTGCTCCTCAGTGTCGATCAGAGTGATGTCTTTCAGGTGTTCTGTCATATGGACCTTGAAGGCGGGCCACGAGACAATCCGTCGAACCGGTGGGTGCTCTGGTTCTCTCGCCGCATTCCCAAGTTCCAACATCACCGGATTGTGGTCAGACGATAGCTCATTGAGGTTGGTTAGCTCATGAGCCATCACGATGTTCTTCATCATGATGATGTCCAGCACGTCAGGTCGGCTTCTGGTCGGGAAGTGCGTGGGCTCTTCCGGGCCGTCCACCTCCAACTCGAACTCATTGGCAAACTCTCAAGCGTCTCCCATTCCAGTTTATGTTCCTAGAATGCCATGACGTGTGTTTGGCGGTCAGGTCTCCAGCCAGGATTGTCGGTGACCTGTCCAGAAATATTTCTGACAAGTCGGCCTCCAGAACTGTTCGTCCAGGCGGGTTGTAAGCCGACAGGAATCGAATGGGCCCCGTTACTGTCTGGATCATGACGCTGGTCACCTCCACACGTTGTAGGTTCGGAGTAACGTTGACATGATGTTCGATCGATCGTTTGACAAAGATCGCCGTGCCTCCTCCTCGGCCTCTCAAGCGATCCGTCCTGTACGCAACGTAGTTTGGCAGCGTCATCCTGTCTACCAGACGGAGATGGGTTTCATTAACGAACATTACGTCCAGGTGATGCCGCTGAACGAACTCCGTCAATTCCTCCCTTCTTACCTTTACTCCGTTAGCGTTCCAGAACGCAGATCTCAGAGATTCCGGGCGCCTTCTAGCCATTGAAGTTGACACCAAGAAATTCTTGCAAGTTACCGGCTAGCATCATGCCGGCTTCTCCTAGCGATTTGCATTTCGCTAAGACAGGAAGAAATCTTGTCACCAGTTCCAATAACTTGGCCCAGTTGACCTTGGCGATCCAGGCGGAGATGTTGTCAACGCCGATGCTGGCTCTGTGGAGCGGATTTCGGTTGTGGTGGTGGTGGTTTCTGCAGGTGGAGCTGGCTGCGTTTTCGTCGGTTTGGGTGGAGCCTGGGCTGGGGCGACAGGCTTCTTGTCCCGCTTCTTGGACGGTTTTCCCTCCAACTTCTGGGCGTATGACACCTTTCCAGATGTCGAAGGCGTAGGGACGCTTGACGTCGAGGCGGCCACCGCCGGGACGGCGGGCGCCGCGTCGGTCTCCATCGGGCCGCGGCGATAGGCGTCAAGACGCCGGACGCCGCCGCGAAGCTGGTGGAGACTGTCCTTGTCGGAACTGCCGACGTCACCTTCGGGATGCCCCTCACCGGGGCGCTGGACTTCCTACTAGGTGGCTTCTCCACAGATGTAGTTGCCGACATCTCCTTTGCTGCGGCCTCCTGACGGTTCATCGGCGCTAATGGGCAGATTTTGCTATTCGCGGGATGCGCGCCTTGGCAAAGGGCACAAGTCGCAGGCAGCTCTCTTGGTAGAGTGCACTCGTGCGATTGATGCTCCGCCGCGCACTTGACGCATCTCGGGGCTGAATGGCAGTTCCTCTGCCCATGGCCGTAAAGCTGGCAACGATGGCATTGCGTCTTGACATCTCTGTGGACCTTCTTTGTCTCAACCGTGATGCTGAGGCCGCATACAAATCTGACTTCGTAGATCTTCCTGTTCGCATCCGCTTTCTGCAACTGGACTAGTAGCAGCGGCATTGGAACTTTGTCCTATCCTTTTGTCATGCGGGTGCATGCCAGTATCGTAAGACCCTTACCTATGAGATCATCGATAACTTCCTTCTCGGTGACGCCCTCGGGGATTCCCCTAAGCACCACCTTGAGGGGCTTCGCTTCCATCAGGGAGTAGGTGTGCCACTGAAGCTTTGTTTGCTCCATTGCGCTCACGAGACTACGATATTCGTCGACGGACGATGCTTGGATCCGAATGCCCACGTCATTGTATACGGATCTTTCGATCCGTATTCCACGTCTCAGCATTTCGGTGCGGAACTCCGTCCATTTGTTTGTGTCCCGGAGAATAATTGGTGGCACCCTGCCACCCCTCGGCCCGGGGCGTTGTTCCGTGGTTCCTCTCCTGACCTCTCCGCTGGTGGGGGCGGTGGATGTGCTGGGGGTGGCGGAGGTGGTGGCACCGGTATCGGGCTCCTGTCCCGTAGCTCTCTTCTTAGCTCTCGTTGATTATTTGCTCTTTTTCCTTTTTTGATTCGACGGTGGTGAACCCGTCGTCAACGTCGCTGGAACACGTGCTGCCGCCGCCATCATCGGAGAACTGCATTGATCATTCGCTGTCGTACTGGAAATCCGCTTTGAGTGCGGCTTTGATCGCATCGATGTCGATTTTTGCCACCGACGGCGCCTCCGCCGCCGAAGCTGCGGGGGCCGAGGATTGCGGCAGAGTCGAAACACCAGCCATGGGTGTTGTTTCGTCGATACTCATCTTTGTTTCGCTCTTTTTTGTCTTCGTGTTAAAATCGTCTAAAAATAGACAAATATCGCCGTTGGTGCGGCGGGAAACACCGTTTAAACGGTGTGAATTGTCGGTGTAAAACACCGAAGGCTGCAGGGCGGTCTTACAAAAGACCGGTATAACGACACGTTTTCCTTCACCAGGCGTAAGTCACAGAGTGACTTATTCTCGATGTCGTCAACTTGTCGTTGGAGTGGAGCTCGTTCGCTAAAACTCGTTCAACTTCGGTACTAGAGAGGTACGTCTGCCATGCCGGCAAACCATCGCCCTACCCTTATTTATGCATTCACGATGCCACCGCTAGGCCCCGCCCACCGATGGCGTGGACCAATCGCAGATGAGTGGTGCGACCTCCCACTCCAGCGACAACGAATAAAAGCGGGGCCGAATCCCTGGACCAGTCAGTCAGCCAGTCGGTGAGAAAGCCGACAAGTCAACGGTCAGCCAGTCGGTGAGACAGCCGACCAGTCAACAGTCAGCCAGTCGGTGAGACAGCAGATCATTCAGCGAGTCAGTCAACTAGTGGAAGAGTGAAAGTGCGCGGTAATCTAGTGCGTGACCTCGCGGAAAACTTTCGTAAGTATTGTAAGATTAGTATATAGACATAGAGATTAGTGTGTTTCAACCTTGTAAGACTTTGCTTATCTTTTGGTATAAGAAAAGAATAAAGAAACATTTAACTATTTATGTGCCAAATAAAACGGTGTTTCATTTAAACAACAAAAGAAACAAAGGGCAGCACGATCAGCCAAATAAAGCTGTGTTTCATTTAAACAAAAGAAACAAAGGGCCAGCACGATCAAGTCGGACGGCGGGTCAATCAACCCATCTCCATCCTACACCATTGTCCCCGGGAGAACGACTGAGCCAAGCCTGGGCAGGTCACCCAATAATTTAATTTATCTCTTTCCCTAACTCCCGGTGTAACAGAAAACCCGTTCAGATACCGGTCCGTGTGAGTAGGTTTCCTGTAAACCGTGTGGTCCAGTTTGGCATTGATATTGCGGGTCACTAAGACGTCTAAAAACGGGAGACTTGCGTCTGATTCCACCTCCATGGTAAAGCGAATGTCACGGTGCTGAGAGTTTAAGAAAAGTAGGAACTCATCTAGGGCCTGCCGCCCATGCGGACAGATGACGAACGTATCGTCTACATATCTAAACTAACATTTAAGTTTTAAGAGAAAGGAATTTAAGGCTTGTTGTTCGAACACTTCCATAAAAATGTTAGCAACAACCGGGGATAAAGGGGAACCCATAGCGGCTCCAGACACTTGTTCATAGAACTTGTTGCGGAATTGGAAATACGTGGGAGTAAGGCACACATTTACGAGTTCGGATATATCATTCGGTTTGCCGTGGAGAGTTATAATGTCGGAGATGATTGACACTGTGTCCGAGATCGGGACCTTCGTGAAAAGAGATTCCACGTCAAAACTAACTAGTAAATCACAAGTGTCTAAGGAAAAATCATGTAAACGAGTTACAAAATGTTGAAAATTTTTAATCGCAGAGTTACTATCGCCTGTGTGTTATTTGAGAGTGTTAGATAACTATTTGGTTAATTTGTAGGTGGCGCTGTCGATAGCGCTGACAATGGAACGAAGAGGTACGTTGGGTTTGTGAATTTTAGGTAATCCATATAATCTAGGCGGCTTGGAGTGTCTTGGGATAAGAGCTTTTTGTATGTCTCCGGGGATAGATGATCGTTCGATGAGATCAGTTACAGAACGTTCTATCCGGGCAGTAGGGCCCCGCTTCAAGAGGCGATAAGAATCCGTCTTGGAGTAGGGTGTCTATTTTCTCCTGATAGATATTGCTGTCGAGTATAACCGTTCCGTTTTCTTTGTTCGCATTTAATATCACAATGTCGGGGTTTGTTTTAAGAGTTTTTAGGGAAGATATTTCTGATTTTTGTACGTTCGGTATAGGTTTGGCACGTCAAAGAGTAAGTAGCTGTAGTTTGGTGTCTGATAGGGTCTGCAATGATATCTGGGAGTTTTATGAGGGCACTTTCTATACCGGATATAATCTTTTTGGTAGGTGTGTGTTTCGGAGTCCGACCAAAATTTGAACCTTTTCAAAGAATTGATTGTTAGTCGGGAGTTAGAACGTGCTGTGACAAATTGATGGCGGTCTGGCGAGGGGGGTGACCGATTTAGTGATCCGTTTGGATTAAAATACATTAAATTTCCGAATGTGAATGTCGGTCGAGAGGGTATGTGATTTTTCGGATTGAAGAAAGGTTATTCGATCGATGAGAGAAAAGTCATCGTGGGTGAGCCGTTGGGCTAGTTCAAAATGTGTATTGAATGTCTTAACAGAAATATAATTCAAATCACGCCCAGTGTGCTTGATCCTCTCACGCAGTAATGAGGCGCTAGCACGGCGACAGATTTGTTGGGCTGAACGGGATTTGATGTGGTGTGTGATGCGTATGAAGGTAGGTATGACATTGCTATCCCGGCAACGGAGTAAAAATGTTAATGAAGAAATTTGTCTTTCCAATCTCTGTCGCAGGGTACCAAAACTATGGTCTTCTTCCATATTTCCTCCCCGCAGAAGGTAGATAAACGTAGGTGTAGGTTTCCGGGTTGGAACCGCGTCGAGTTAGGCGCAATTGCCAACGTTTCGTTCACTGTTGCAAGGGACATCTTCAGGGCTGTACGTAGATGTTCATTGTTTCGCAGTAGCTTGAAGAATGCTAGGGCAGAAATCGGCACAAACTTATATAGGGGGGACCGGGTCAGATGGTAGCTTGCTATTGGCTGGAGACAATGAGCTAATCGGATTCGTCGTATGGGCGTGATATTTCGTAATAGAATTCAATAGAGTTTGCCACGTAGGATGTAACGTATAGCTATCGTCTCTATTGAAATCGCGGGGATGTTTGTGAATTTAATAGATACACGGATTTCCTAGGGAAGTAATGCGATTCACGGGACAGAAGCTTGACATCTTTGAATATGTTTCCGCTCCAAGCACAAGGAGTGTACCACATTCCGTGTTCATGTGGTAGTGTGTATATTGGCGAAACTAAACGAGAAACTAAGATTGTTGAATATAGCCGGTTCAGCGCTGGCAGAACACAAACTCAACACCGGTCATTAAATTCTATTCAAAGATATCAAGTTTTATGATGCTTATGTCCCGTGAATCGCAGTACTTCCCTAGGAAAATCCATAAATCTATTGATATACACAAACATCCCCGCAATCTCAATAGAGACGATGACTATACGTTACATCCAACGTGGCAAACTCTATTGAATTTTATTACGAAATATCACGCCCATGCGACGCATCCGATTGGCTCATTGTCTCCAGCCAATAGCAGGCCACCATCTGACCCGGTCCCTCCTATATAAGTTTGTGCCGGTTTCTGCCCTAGCATTCTTCAAGCTACTGCGAAGCGACGAAAATCCACGTACAACCCTGAAGATGTCCCTTGCAATAGTGGACGAAACTTTGGCAATTACGCCTAACTCGACGAGGTTCCAACCCGGAAACCGAGATCGACATTTAACTTTCAATTATCAAATTAAAAAAATTAATAAAAGTAATGAAGTAGCCTTGTTTTTGTGTGGTAAGTATGGTACAAAACTCCACTTGTAAAGCAATTATGCTCTTGTGGAGTTACACATTCTTGCGTAATATGCTATTTACAATTCTAATTACGTAATATACTATTATGTCATACTAGTTCATTATTGTGTATTTATTGCTTAGATACCAACTATATAATAGTATACTTTATGCCCGCGCCGGCATAAAGGTATAAGTAAAATCACAAAATATACTTAACATTTTTTAGCCTAATTCACATAAAACTGGCAATTCTGGAAGAATCCGGTGACAGTTAGTCAGACTTTATTGCCTGGGTATCAAGTTTTTGTAATAAAAAGCCGCATCCAGAAAGCATACCGCTTGCATCGTACTGGCTCCAGCGTCTGCC
Source organism: Melolontha melolontha (assembly GCA_935421215.2). NCBI lineage: Eukaryota > Metazoa > Arthropoda > Insecta > Coleoptera > Scarabaeidae > Melolontha > Melolontha melolontha. The sequence continues at coordinate 1,175,813 of OW285243.1, forward strand.
ACAAGAGTTGCCGATGTTCGACGCAGACAGTGACTTGTATACTTGTCAGGATCGCTCAAATCCAGATATTTCGCAGTGACGAAAGGAATTTTTCCAACTAGCTGTACAGTACTGTGCAATAAAATCTGGGATAAACATATTTAAGTTGTGTAATTAAGGTTTCATACTCATGGAATGTCAATTGACTTAATGTTCTGTGAGTGCCATTTTTTCCCGTAAATTTTCAGACATTAGCTAACATTATTAAATTATATAGCTACATAATTGAAATTTTCAAAACATTAAAATACCATTAAAGTTGCTTCAACATTTAAATCAACTAATGAAAGTCAGGATTGTGTCCAAAATGATTATGCGGCTTTGATAAATTACATAAGAATTAATCCCTTTACTACGACGAGAAAAGCAGTTACAGAAACATTTTTTACAGTTTCTAGATCTACAGCCTGGCGAAGAATACGCGTTTCCAATTAAAAAAATTCTATTGCCTCTTCAAAGATTTTATTATGACGTAAATAAGCAGTTGCGATTACTATTCGCTCTAAATAATATCAATAATGGGGAGGACTACTGGAATAGAGTAATATTTACGGATGAAAAATGCTTTCAATCGTCCCACAGCGGAAAAGTGAGAGTATACAGACCATCTCGTTCTCGACCTAATGAAAATTTTATTTACCGCTCACGGAAAACGCATGGGTCTGGATGAGTTCGGCTGGTTTGGGTGTATGCTGGAATATCGATAGACTTTTTGTTGCCGCTTGAAATGTAGCGTGGAACATGTAATGTTACCATCCATAGCACAAACGTTTCCAGACAATAACTACATATTTCAGCAAGACAATTGCCCCGTCCATACAGCCCATGTTCTTGGACAGTGGTTCCAGAATCACAATATAGTAGTTCTGCTAAGGTCTCCAAAAAGTCCAGATCTAAACCCATTTGAAAATGTATGGGGACTTATAGTCAAATATTTAGAAAATAAATTTTCATCCTCGTAATGTGGAGGAACTGTGGGTGGTCATACAAGAAGAATGGAAGGCACTAAGTGGAACACTTAACAAGGAATTTAATTCGTTCAATGCCAAGGAGATTAAACCAAGTCATTGCCGCAGACGGCGATATAACCAAATATTAAATATATTCATTGCTTTTATCTAATGTCATTATTCTATTATTTATTGTGTTCTGTTATAAAAACAATGTTTGGTATTGAGTTTTATTTAAATTTTTGGCGTACTATATTGTCAAATTCTCATATACCTACTACTAGCAGAATTATAAGCAGAGTTTCCTAAATCCGGTAGCGCAAATATTATCTATTATTATTTCCCTTGCATAATACCGCGATATCATAAAGTTTCTGGGTCAACGGTGGCCATGGGGTGAAAAACGTCTGTCTTAATTTATATCATCCTTTTGAGAAAAATCTGATAAAATTTTCAGGTTATGTGTCATACTGACATTAAGATTAATATATTGACAAATTTTAACGTCAGCATGACACTTAACCTGAAAATTTTATCAGATTTTTCTCAAAAGGATGAAATAAATTAAGACAGACGTTTTTCACCTAATGGCCACCCTTGTCCCAGAAACTTTATGATATCGCGGTACCTTGTTGCTGTACCACATGACAGCGTTGAAGCAAGATTTACGATATAACGTATTCCAGTTTTGTTTGGCACAAATCAACTAGACATTGGCATTACGAGTTGTCCCAGACTTTATTGCACAGAACTGTACAATACAGCGATCTTATCTACAGGTCAGAAATAGTTATTTGTATGCCTAGGCTGCCAAAACTTTTTTAGCGTACCGAAAGCAAAGTTATCGCCGAGGCAAGATAATCTTGAGGTCGCTTAAAGGTTTCGTAGCCATGGCATATACACTATTTTTCGTGCAATCGTTAAAATTATTTAACTAGATAATTGTAAATAAATATATTATTGCTTTAAAATCAACAGCTGTTGAATTTAATTAACAAAGTTATAGAGTTGCTGAGGTTGAATATATACAAAATATTTTGATAGTTCTTGACGAAACGCAGTATATGTCTGACACTGATAGTAATATTTCAGTATCTTGCACTCCTCCAGAGTTAAAAAGTAAACTCGGAGCTTTCCGATTTAATACCTCAAAAATTTAAACGACAGTACGAAATATGTTACAGCGAGTCAGAGATAAGTCGAGATAGCCAACTCAATACAAAATTTTAGTTCAGCAAGATTGAACTGGGAAACTGTATTTGACGATGGGACAGAGGGCGCGGATAACGCAAATGCCGGGAAAATTGAATCACGCATCTCCCTTTATTATTTTTGTATTTTTATATAATGATATATCTTTAATAGATATTTAGCCTGCGAAGTCAAAATTTATATATACCTACTGTCGTGAGCAAAAAAAACGAGACAGTGTCAAAATCGTTACGTCAATTTCCTTGATTTTTTAGCGTTGTAATTTTAACATTTAATTAACTTTCAAACTCTACGTCAAATTATATATCATAGTTGATAATTCAAAATTGGAAATGCCGCATCTTTTGAAAACTGATAAAGCTAGACTTGTTACTAGTTTGAAAAATGGGAAATCATTAAGAAGTGTATGGGTTCAATTTAATATTGGTAAAAGTTCAGCCGCAAGAATATATAAAAAAATGGAGGGAAGAGGATAATTTAAATCGGAAAATAATTTCCGCACGTAACAAAATTTCGAATACGCAGGAAGACGAAACATTAGTTACTGGGATTAGGCACTAACCTTTCAAAACATTAAAGGAAGCTATAAGAACAACACAATTTCCTGTCTCATCTTGTAACACAATGGTTACAAGAGAATGAAATTTAAACTTGAGATATCTAGCCCTACAGTCCTTATCTAAATCCCATTGAAAATGTATGGGGATTAATGTGATAGAGCTTCTACCTAGGAAGAATTTTGGGAGATTGTTCATAATGCTTGGCATCAAATTTCTATAAATTTTGTACAAAATATTGTCGTTTCAATGTCTACAAGATTAGATGCAGTTAATAATAACGGTGGAATGACGAAATACTAATTATTTTAATGTAATAATTATTTTAATTTAATAAATAATCTTTCTCTATCGTTTTTAGTAATTTTTATTAACATTTATTTTAAGAATGTTTAATAAATGCCAATAAGACACATTTTTGACAATTCCTGACTTACTATTATGAGTAAAGATAGCCACTTAAGTAGTCACAATTTAAACCCACGCAGAAACAGTGTCCCGTTTTTTTTGCTCACGACAGTATGTATACAAATATATATTTTGACATCATCTGTCTAAAAATCTATCAAAGATAAGTATTTTCTTATTCTATTCATACATTAATAAAAATGACAAAATTAAAAGGTTGCTACTGTGGAAACATCGTAACTATATAAAAGAGACAAAAGAAAGTTTCGGGCGACGTGGATTGCCCCACCTACCCGCTCCTGCCTACGTGTAGTGGCCCACCCGGCTGCCAATACTGCCTCAGCCCAGGGGGTGGGAGACCCAGAGGTACTTAAAAAAGCCCCCCCCAAAAAAGGTGGAAAGGGCCCCACCGATGATGATAAATCAAAAATGGCAAACCACGCGGCGAGTAAGTGACGCAACCAAACCGTCCGAATTGAAAAACCAAAGAAAAGAGACGTTTCCAATTCAACTAGTCACTACTTTATTTAATTTGAATACAAAAAAAGAGAAATAGACAAAAGAAAATTATTTAATTAAATAGTAAAAGGAACGCTTTAATTAATAGCGCTCTAAATCTAATCAGAAGCGCTGTTTCACTATTAATAATAAGGTAAAAAAATAAACGTATACAATACACAAAAAAAATAATTACGAGCGGGATACTTTACCCAGAAAATTACACTCCATCAAAATAGGTATTTATCCGGTTCACATATAAATACAAAATGGTGCGCCAGATCTATTGAGCGAAACTGGTATATGTCTGGAGGTTTAGTTTTATATATATATTCTAAATAAACTAAATGCGAATAAATCCAACTAACGTAGGCGGTTTTATGATATTACGGAAAAGAATCACTGATTATAATTAATAAATTTTATCCTATCAGATGACACCAGATAACCTTATGATATCTGACGGACAAAACCGAGCACGCCGATGCAAAGTGTTTCTTCTCGAATAGCTACGCTATTACAGGAAAAGAAAAAATACGCATATTACTGTGAGTCCATTAACTCGTCGCCAGGTGGCGTAATATAGCAAAAACAAATAAGCATATCGATGCGACAATTCACATCAAGCTTTGATGTGAATTGAGAACATGTAAATTTTAAGTTTTTAATTAACAAAACCAGAATACTAGTTTTATTCTAACGTGTCGATCTAAGAAACGCAAAAAACTTTTGCACATTTTCTACGACGAAGAAAAACTGGCAAAATCTTTCGATATTTTTAAAGCAAAAATGTTTTTTTTTTGTTCAAGAGTAACAGGTGTGCAATTACGTTGTTCTCTTGAAATAAATTTAATTAAAAAAAAGGAAACATATAGCAATCCAAATGAAATAAACTAATCAGGGATGCTATTAAATTAATTAAATAAAATTTTATATGATGGTTAGAATACGCAGTTACAAAGAGAAACAAAAAAATTGAATATGTATAGACAAAACCTAAATCTTAATATTTTTAATACCCAGAACCAAATTAATAGTATATTATACTATAAGGGAGAGAAATGCGTTATTTTGGCAGAGGTGCAATTTGAAGCCCGAGGGCTACAATGCACCGAGGACAAAATAGCATCTCTCCCGAATGGTATATACTATTTTTTCCAGGGTCTCATTAACTTAAAAACACATATTTTGTCATTATGAAGTAAGTATTCGGATTTGAGCATTTATTTAGTAGTCGTTGAGTTATTGTCATAACTACAAAATAAATAATGCATGAATCACAAACGTTCTCCATAATGTAAACTCCCTTGGGAGCATTATACTCCCTTGGGAATAATCGACTACTTCTGTTTTAATTATGATGTCATAGAAACTGATTTCTACTCCCGACCGTGGAAAAATATTATTACTGACTAAATTATGATTATGCAATCAATTAAATAAAATTAATATGTTGCTCATAAATATGTAGTTACAAAGATTAAGACAAATTGAATATATAAAGAGAAAGCTAAATCTTATTTTTTTAACACATTAAACTAAATTGATATATGTAATTATTTGCTAGCTGAATTAATAAAGAAAACTGAATATGTCCCTTTCGTGTGTAGCGGGTAACAAAAAAAGAACTTAAATTATCTGACGGCAACACAGTTAAATACGCGAAGGCTGTATTAATAATAAAAAAGCAACAGAAACTCTTAGCTTAATCCGGTCCGTCCTCGTAAAGGAAGAATTGGCTTTGATTGCTCAATCCCAACGTCCTTGATAGCAGGTCCCTGGACAAAAGAATTCCTGCAGTTGGCCGGAAAAAAGGGTGGATATTACGAAAAACGATAGTAAGTCGATTGTACCGAAAACCATCGAAACCATCAGCTTTTTATAACGCAAGTAAATCTGTGGTGAGGATCGTTCGTCTTTCGTTCACAAAAAATCCCAACAGGTAATTGATGCTATCAATTAACGACACGGGTTGCTAAAAAAATCCCTAATATCGGAGGATATGAGCGAACTTTACATAAAGCGCATAATTAAGCCTTATTAATTTAGCAACCACGTGTTAAACGATACTAGGCAACGACTTCTCAATCACAGGATCGGTCTTCGACTCTCATGAATAACTCAAACTCGGGGACCGAGGTGAGAGAAGGCAACGAAGACAACAAAAAAGGCTAATACGCATTCGTACTAACAAATAGCGGAACATACAGGTTGGTTCTCGAATAATGAAACAGAATAAAAGAAAGAAGACGCTAATTTGCGACAAATAAATGAGCGGTGACGGACACGTAACAAGGTTTTGTTTTAAAAAAACACCAAACATGTCTAAAAATTTATTTATTTAGAAGCATAATAATTATATACCGTACATATTGTGTAATATAATTCATTTGCAAAAGAAACTATTTTTTGCATATATAACACAACTCTTAAAATTTATATTTCTGCTGTTATTAATAATATAATGGTAATGTATTATACAAAGTCATACCTTTACAAGAGACTGTTATAAGCCTCTGGTGTATTACCTACATGTTTACCTACAAAATTTTTCCCTGCTTCGGGTAAAAATAACTCAATTGTATAACTAAATATAAATAACTAATTGTAATTATAGCTTGTACCATAGTTTTTTTTTTTTAGAGAATTTACTTGTTTTGTAATTCTATTTAAAAAATTTACTTTTTTCAACATTTTATTTATTACATAATTACTAGTTTTTAAATGTTAAATTTTCATCATAATACATCTGTATATTCTATTCCCTTTACTTTTCAAGATAAATATTAATATAAACATTAGATATACCTCTGAATCTTGAGGTTTTTGCATGAATTCCAGATGTACCTGGTGTAAGTTTAGGAGTGCTTGGTTGTGTTAGTACAATATCTGCCATAGTCGATGAAAGCTCTGGGGTTTTCGTCAGAACTTCAGATATATCCAGTGTAAATTTGGATAGTATGTAAGTATCAACTGTACTAGATGATGACTCTAGAAAAATAAATTTTAATACCTTACAAACACAATGTTTGATAATAGTAGGTACCTATATTTTCTTCTACATTACTTGGATACAAAGTTGGAATGGCATCCGAACATATGTTCTAGTATTCTATGTTCATATTACTAGAAGGAGTAAAGTGATTGCAGCAAATTCTATCAATATGTAGACATCTCTTCATATTTCATTTCAATACTTCTTTGCCAAAGCTTTTACATAAATCTAATGATTTGTTTATTTATGGTATATTATTAATTTAACATCTTACTTTTCTAAATTTGCGGTGTTGGTGGCATCGTTGATGAAAAAATGTTTATTTACAGCGTATTTTAGTATTTACATATTGCTATGTTTTTTTCCCCAATAAATATTAAAAATTTAATTAAAAATGTATGTACATTATTTTTGAACTTAAGTGTATATTTTTGAAATATTTATGTGTAAGAAAAACTGCATTTTTGAAGGACGGTTTCTTATGCGAAGCCGCCGCGCTTGATGTGGACTGACAGACAACTTAAAATCTTTAGACACAGTTTACCAGTAAGACGAGAACGTTCATTTTATTTAGAAAATAGATAATTATCTATTTAATGTCACTTTGGTTTGAATTTGAGTTAATAGTTGATGGTGTTTGTTATTTCAATTCCCGTTTATTCTGCGAGATTGTAGCTCTTGTATCTTTGATTGCAATTTATTAAACTACGTGTTCTTGTAAATGTGTCTCCTTTAAAAACAGTAAGTTTTTTTTGAAATTTATATCATAAAATTATTTTGTTTAATATTATAAGATATTGTATATTAATTGTATTAATGTTATTTAAGAGATTTAGTCTTAATTAATTGAGACAGATGACAAAGAGGATTTTTAAAATTCTACGTAAAAAAATATAATTGTAAAATCTTATTTCGTTTGGATTTCAAGGGCTGTTTTTTGTGACATGTGTGTGCGCATGTTTTAGATTTTGTTCGAGCTGTCAAGTTTGTTTATATGTATTTTTATAATGTTCTCTGGGGAGAAATTAAAAATAGTCTTTGTGATTTAGTTAATTTGTTCGGTTGTCATTGAGGTTTTTTGAATGCACGTAGCGGTCATTTCCGTGTGTTATTTTTACCTCTGGGTGTAATAAGTATATTATTACACGATCTTTATACTTTATAAAGATTTTTTTTTCTTTTTTTTTGATTTTTGTATTAAATTTTCATTTAAATTTTATTGTGATCTTTATTTAATTAACCTTTCATCTCGAATTTATAAGTAACTTAAAGAAATATAATTATTATATTTGTCAATACATTTTGACTGGCGCGAAGTATTTTCGTAGACAACCACGTTTCCGATTGGAACCCTGAGAAGAAAGCAATCTCATTTTTTGGAAATAAACCGACTGAGGATCCTAGTTGGGTAGATTTGTCGTGAACGGTGGTACAGTATATAATAATAATATATAATAATATAATATAATAATAATAATAATATAAAAACCACAGTTCATAGCATATTTTTGGCGAGGCCAAGCGTGGGGCGAACAGAAATCGCATATACAGTGTGGCCGCCATCGATAGCGCGATGCATGTATTAGTAACTACTGGTCGACTATAATGGGCGTGCCAACTTGAATTGCCACACCGACAGCGGGCCTATTATAAGTTATACGTATAAATGTATTCGTAGGCAAATCAAGTGAAAAGCAGTGTAGGAGGTATTGTGTTCCCGATAGAAGTAAATATTTGCAGTGAAGTAACTCATCACAGCTTCATAAACAACAACAACAAAAAACATACATAAACAGAACTACTAGACTTTAACATAAAAAAACTTAAAATAATATTTAGTATTATAGTAGTATTACACTCTAAAAACTTAACAATAATAAAATACTTAAAAATAAAATATTTACTTCTTAAAACAGAATTGTAATTCAACATTGCAATAAACCTGCAATTAGCTAAAAGAAAATGTTATTCTTAAGCAATAATTAAATTCTAAATAAATTAATTAGTTAAGTGTTCAAATAAACCTCCTTCTTGACACGAACAGTAACCCAACCGATTATAAAAATTCCGACGCACATTTGTTAACATATCTGCTGTGACAGCATTAGTGACTTCGGTAATTCTCGCGCGAAGTTCCTCTAGATTTGATGGACGTTCATCACCGTATCCGTAGATCGAATTATGTAAAAAGGGCCATAAAAAGAAATCGTTAGGGGCTAGATCAGGAGATCGCGCTGGCCATTTAATAGGACCCGAGTTACCGATCCATCTGGTTCCAAAAACCACGTTTAAAAAGTTTGTTACATAACGGGTATTGTGCGCTGGGCAACCATCTTGCTGGAACCAAACTTCATTAATATTGAACCGCTCCCGTACTGCGGGGATAATACTATTTTCAAGTAACTGTAGATATCTATTTCCGTTTAAATTACCGTCAATAAAAAAAGGCCCAATTATATGATCCCAATTATACCTGCCCATACGTTTAGCTTCTCTGGATACTGCGTTCGCGTTGGTATATCCAAATGTAGATTTTTACGCGACCAGTAACGACAAACTGCGCGGTTATGATGTCCGTGTAGCCGAAATGTTTTTTCATCTGTGAACAATACGTTATTAAGAAAGAATTCATTTTCGTGATATTTATTTATCATTCTTTCGCAAAATTGCATACGGCGGTAATAATCATCGGGAAAAAGTACTTGTGAACTTGTAAATTTGTATGAACGATATTTATTAGTACGTAAAATCTTTTGAGCCGTTGTTTTACAGATACCTAATTCGCGGGCAATTTGTCGAGACAACATAGTGGGATTTACTTCGACTAAAGCACATACTCGAATTTCTATATCACTTATATTCTTATCCGGAACAACTTTATTTTTATTAGTTACTAAAGAAAATGTAGTTTCGAATCGATTAACTGTCCTACGAATGGTGCTTGCATTGGGAATTTGACTTTCAGGGTAATTAGCTGCAAATAAAGCTCGAGTTACTTCCGCGGAATTACCACCGTAAAATTGTTTAATCATAAAGAGTTTTTGCTCCGGTGTATAATACTCCATTTTTTAAATGACCGTTACGTACACCAACAACGCGGTTTATTAAATATTGTGAGCGAGTAGTTCCCCCGACGATATAAACATTGCAACTAACACCCATATGCGGGAGTGACAGCTAATGCGCTTGCGCGACTACGTCTAAATGTGAATTTATTGGACAAATACGACTGCATCATAGGGATATGCGAAATACTAGGCTCTCTTGTAATCCATTGGAACATTGCGTCTACTTCTTTACCGTTCTAACACACGGACACCTCTGTGTGTTTTGCTTACACTACAGGTTTCGCTATAGTGCAGACGCACGCGGCCACATGGTATAATTTTGGCTAGGCCAACGTTGGAACAATAGCAGTACTGGTTGAAAGTAAATAACAGAGCACAAAGAGATGGAAGGTATCACAGGAGTACAGCAAAGAAGTGAGCAACTTGTGGAGGAAGCAAAGAAAAGAATAGGTCCAGTAATTACCATACATGAAGAGGGGCACGAAGGAGTAAACAGGGATAAGATTATGTTGGACATGCTAATGAAAATGCAGGCTACGATGGAAACAATGATGGGAAAAGCGAAAGAAATGCAGTAAACTATGGAGTTAATGATGGAAAGAGAAAGAAAAATGGAAGAGAAAATGGATGTAAAGATGGGAAAAATAATGGCGTTAAGTAATACAAGCCCAGAAGAAATAATAAGGGGCATGGATTCGTTGCAAGTATCAAATGAACAAGATATGGAAGAAAATATAATGGTTTTAAATAGTAAATTGTCAGAAGTGGAAAAAAGAGAATTTGCAGAACTACAAATGAAGCACATGGAAAAACAATTAATAAAGAAAATAGAAGAGGTAAGAAAAGAGAAAAATGAAAATGTACCCACTGATATTCCTATTCCTGTACAAAACGAAGTGTTACCTAAATTTTATGGCATGTCAAACACAAATTCCTTGTGTTTCTTAAAGAAAATCAAAGCTAGTTTGGAAGATGTGCCAGGAGACGAAAAAAAGTTGCAAAAGATCGGAAACTGTCTGAAGGATGGCGCTATGGTTTGGTGGGAGATGGTGTCAGATGAGGTAACAACTATGGACGAATTTGAAGCCAGGTTCACAAATCAATTCTGGGGACGAAATAAGCAGATTAGGGTAAAACAAGAATTATTATTTGGTAGATATAATATCGGAAATAATGAAACAAGAGAAACCTATGTCATGAAAAGGTACTCGGTATTAAAATATTTAACCCCTAAGATTAGTGAATTAGATTTGGTTTCACAATTGAGTAGACACTTTGATTGTCAAGTCAGTCAGGCAGTAGCAATACACAATATAAATGATATGCAACAGTTTATATAATTATTAATGAGGTTAGATGATGCGGAGCGTGGTAATAGATATAACAATAATTATTCAGATAGCAATAGTAAAAGAAATGAATATTCAAGAGTTAATTTAAATAATACCCCTCTGAGATCAGAAAGACCGATGCCTAATAATAATACTCAAATAGATAGAAATAGAATGGCTTCCCCAAATAGAATAAGAAATAATTCAAATAGAGATAATGTAAAAGATAGAATGATAGATCAAAAGAATTACACAGGTACAAGGTATAAAGATACAAGGCCTAATTTTAATTTAGAATCTGTCAAAGTTGATGAAAGGAATAAATCAGAACTTGCTAGTAGTAAGGATTTTTAATAGGGCCAACCAAAAAGAAAGAAAGTTTTGCATTGTTATATGATAAGTCGGATTGCGCGATAAATACGAGTTTGCCACACATTAAAATTAATATAGGACAAAGCGAATGTTATTGTTTGATTGATTCTGGTAGTGAAACGTCATTTTTTGATGAAAAGGTTGTTGATTGGTTAGTTAAGAATAAGGAAGGGAAATATGTACCCACAAGTAAAATTACTATTGTAACAGCTACGAAAAAGATTATAGCTGTAGTTAATAAGATATATGTAGTCGAATTTAAAATAGAAAATAATCAATTTATCGGAGAATTTATAGTAGTAAAAGGTTTAGGAAGAGATGGAATACTGGGAATAGATTTGTTAGATAAAATTAATACAATAATAGATATTAATAAGAAGAAAATAACAATTAATAATAAAAATGTGCAATGGATCCAGGAGGCTGGAGATGATGAGAAAATTATAAATAATATGGAGAAAGTGAATTGTATGGAAAAAATAAATAATATGGAAGAAAATGAGGGAGAAGTGGAATTTCCCGAAGATATTGATTTGTTGAAAATAGACTGTAATAAAGAATATGAAGAAGAAGTTAAATTAATAATAAAGAATAATATAGAATAATATATTAGTAAACAAGTTTCCCAGTATCGCCAGAAATTATCGACATTCGTTAGAAGTAGATGAGACAAAGCCTTTTAAAATTAAAAACTATCCAATTCCCAAGAATATTCAACAACAGGTAGAAGAGGAAGTAAAGAAGATGTTACAAGATGGAATAATTGAACGTGGTAAAACGAGATATGTAAATACGTTAGTTGTGGTGAAGAAGAAGTCAGGAGACATTAGATTATGTTTGGATGCGCGCAGACTTAATGAGCGAACGAAAGCTCAGTTTGAAACTCCGATAACAATAGAAGCATTATTGTCGAAATGTGGCAATGCAAAAGTTTATAGTAAATTGGATTTGAGGAGTGCTTTTTGGTTGGTGCCGTTAGAAGAGGAATCCAGGAAATATTAATAATAATAATAATAATAATCCATGCCTTAGCATCCCCCAACAGCTTGCGCCAATTACAGGGGGCTTTATGGCTTTATGGTTAATGGAAGGGTATATCAATTTAGGACTGGACCATATGGTTTAAGCAGTTCTGCAGCGGCGTTAATAAGGGCTATGCAACAAATATTAGAACCTTATGAAGATCATGTTGTACATTATATAGATGATATTTTAATTTATAGTAAGAATTATCAGGAACACATGGAACATGTAAGAAATATAATGGAAGCATTGGTAAGTGAGGAATTAAAAGTAAATATAAAGAAGTGTGAATTTTTTAAGAATGAAATAAAGTTTCTAGGATACAATATAAGTCCTAGATATGTCAGTGTGGATCAAAGTAGGCTGGAGCTAATTAAAGAGTTTCCACAACCAAAAAATGTAAGAATGTTAAGAGGGTTCTTAGGCATAATTAATTATTATAAACGTTTTATACCATACCTGGCACGAACAAGTGCACCGTTGTATGAAATGCTTAAAAAGAATGATAAATTTAGTTGGAATAATGAAAGAATGAAAGCTTTTGAGAATTTAAAGAAAGAATTTTATAACCAGTTAGTGTCAATTTTACCAGATTTTAATAAACAGTTTATATTAAGAGTAGATGCAAGTGATGTCGCAATCAGTGGAGTTTTAATCCAAATTAATAATGAAGATATAGAAGAGCCGATATGTTTTATATCTCGAATCTTGAAAAGCTACGAAGTTAAATATACTATTAGTGAGAAAGAAATGTTAGCTGTAGTACACGCGGCTCAAAAGCTTAGATTTTATTTATTGGGCAAGAACTTCATAGTAGAAACAGATCATGCTGCGTTGACATCACTTTTGAGTACAAGGTTTAAAAATAATAGAGTGTATCGTTGGTCTTTGTTATTGTCAGAGTATATATTATCAGAGGCATATAAAGGGAGTACTATATGTTACTGCCGATGCGTTATCGAGAATGTATAACAATAAAAGTAATTTTAATTATGTTGAATTAAATGAATATAATAGAGAATATGCTGAGGGGGCTTTTGAGTATGAGGTGATCCTTCAGGTCCCACAGGATGAAAGTATAAATAATTTTAAAGAAGTGTCAAGAAAGTAAGATAATTAATAAAAGTTTTATTGTGCAAGAAGATTTAATTAATGGAAAGATATTGGCAATTAAAGTTATGTAATGGTTATTGATGTCTATGGTTGACAAGCATTGTTACAAATGTTTTTTTTTCTCTTCCATATGAAATCTATGTGAGTGACAAATGTCCAGGAGGTTGAAGATATCAACTATTCGCCGACTACTGTTTACTCTGGAGTGTTCTTCGTCTGCGATGTATGGGACAAGGCCTATTTACAAATATTAATTAATATGTCAAAACAAAAAATGACATAAATAGCAGAAATAGTTTCGAAATTGGTAATTCCGTTTTATATATATATATATATATTGATGTAGGTCAAGCCTACACATAAGAATGCCTTAGTTAGCAAGAGACAGAATTTTAATGTGTATATGTCATCTTTGGAATAATTAAAAAATATTGAAACTGAATTCTTCTTATGTAATATCAATAAAGTTGATTTCGCGTTTTTTATTGTTTAAAATTCATTCTCACATTTATTTATTTTTATCTTTTCATTTGCATTAGTCATTTTATTCCGATATCTTGTATTTCCAAAGATATTTCAACTTAATTGATCGATAATAAATGACGCCAATTATTTAGGCGAGACTGTACTAATTTAAAATAACTACAGCGGGAATTATCCCAACCATAAAATGAGCCTTATGTACAATTATCAACATTCACACATCAATTATTCGGTTACAAAAATAAAATATATATTTTATATTAAGCATATGTATATTTAGAGTGATTAAATTGTCATTTTCATTATAATTAAATGTCGAGATTATAGAAATACATACAGTTGGACGAATCAGAAGTTAGGATTCGGAACAAATGAGAGTTGGCGTCACTAGGTAAAACTCTCCAAAAAACACCTCGACGTATTTAAGTGTCTCTCTGCAAATTAAAAGAAAAAGCATTAATAAATTTAGAAAACCTTTACATCGAACCTAGTCAAACCTTACCAGTATATCCAGTTCCTGTTTAACGCATTTTGCGAGTCCAGACGATAACCGGGGTCCAAGAAAACGAAAATTACATTTCACCGGGAAGGCCTGCCGTTAGATCGAAAACCAAGTGGGGGGACGCCATCTAATTGCCCGTTCAAACTTGTATCCTGCATTCACGGATCTACCAGCCAAGTCCAGAATTACCAATTCCTGTCTATGTCCACATAAGTATTCTTTAAACATCCTACGAATTTCTGAAAATGATAAATTAATTTACTTCAACACATAAAACCATAATCAAATTATTTTTAATAATTATAACCTATGTTGCATTTTAATATTAACATAATTTAAGTTAAGTCTGGAAGAATACAGTTTCCTGTTAGATATAATTAAATTTAATAATAGAATTATTTATGCATTTAGCTTTATTGATGTCACGTTCATTTAATTGTTTTGTTTAACCTAGAATTGATTTCATGTTTAGTTTATCACGTGACCTGATACGTTTAAATATCCATATTTTAATTAATTTATTCACTTACCTGTTTTTCAATAACTTCATTAAAGTCCTTTACATTATTCCTTATCTCACTCGTTTTATTTAGTAGATTTGAATATAAAAAATACCATTATTTATTGCATTGGCATCAGCTGATTTTGTAAGTGTTCTATTGCAGTCACCGAACCTACCTTTTAAGGTGTATTTTTCTATGCCCACACAAGAGTCTATTTGTTCTTCAAAGCCGGACACGTAACACAAATTTTAGCCCACCCGAATATACTTATAAGAAATTATATACATGAACAGCTGTTTAGGTTAAGTATACTTCGTTATTAACAATTATGTATCTTAGCATCATACGCAAGTAACAGATTTAATGTTATACAACTATGTGTAACATTTGATAGCATATTGAATATAGAGATTTATAATTCACATTTTAAAAATTTATCTTACCAGTTTATTTAAACATTAAATTTTGCATGTATATATTTATCATTAAGCCTTCAGCGTTATTTCAATATATATATATATATATATATATATATATATATATATATATATATATAATCAAACAACCTCTTATACCATTAGGTGTGAGGTGTTACATTTACATTCTTTTTCTCTTAAATTCTAACATAAGTTATTTGCATGTCATCTCCATGTACAAATTTTGTCCAATCTTTCTTATTTTTTGCAATTCTTCTAGCTTGTGCCCAGTCCATGTTTCTTCTCTTCAATGTCGCAGCAACTTCATCATTCCACGTTTTCCTTGGTCGTCCCCGTCTTCTTACGCCTGTCATTTTTGTTTGCCATATTATTTTGACTTGCCTTTTATCGTCCATGCGGCACACATGACCGAACCATTTTAGGTGACTTCTCTCTATGCACTTTAGAATCGGCTCAATTCCTAATTCATCCCTTACTAATTCGTTTCTCACTCTGTCTCTGCGCGTGATTCCTTTGATTGCTCTCAGGAATTTCATTTCCATTGCCTGTAGTCTGCTTTTCATCATATTATTTATTATCCAGCTTTCACTGCCGTGCGTTAGAATCGGCTTGTAGATGGTTTTGTATACCGTAAGTTTTGTTTTCCTGCTTATTTCTTTTTTCTGGATCAGTGTCTTTTTCAGAGAGTGGTACACTTTTGCCGCCTTATGTATCCTTTCGTTTATTTCATTCTCCATATTTCCTTCTCTATCTAGAATTACTCCTAGGTATTTATATAAATTGGCTTGTTCTATTCTCTGATCATTTAGTTTTATGTTCGTTATTCTATTTTCTTTACCCACTACCATTACTTTTGTTTTAGTGATATTTATTTTGAGCCTTCTTCTTTTTAATTCTTCTTCCCAGACTTGTAAATTTTCTTGCAGATCCTGTTCTTTCGCTGCGCATACCATTAGGTCATCTGCAAAGGCGCAATTCGATAAGTATACTTGCTGGAGTCTATGGTACCCAACATGGACTGCTCGTATTCTGTTGTTCACTGCTTTTATGACGTCATCCATAATCAGCGTGAATAGTGTTGGACTCATTACGCCACCCTGTCTTAATCCGTCATTGATATGGAAAACCCGAGACTGCGCATTATCTTTCCTTATGTAGTTCTTATTGTCCATGTATATACTTTGTATACCTCTTCTTAGTTTGTTATTGACATTTCTTTGCGCCAATACTTTCCAAATTTGTTTTTGTGACACTCTATCGAAAGCCTTTTCTAGGTCCAGGAAGGCCAGGTACAACTCCCCTTCGTTTGCTCTGGTTTTTTCGATCATTTGCTTAATTGTGAAAATATGGTCCTGAGTGCTTCTGCCCCTCCTAAATCCGCTCTGAGTTTCATCTAATTGCCCTTCTATAACATTTTTTAATCTTTTCTCTAAAATAAGTTCATATGTTTTTGACACTACACTAAGTAGTGTAATACCTCTGTAGTTAGTGCAGTCTCTAGAGTCCCCTTTTTTGTATATTGGAATGATTATGCCAGTCGTCCAGTCCTCCGTTCCTCAGTTCTAGCTTGATGTTGTCATGTCCTGTTGCTTTCCCTCTTTTTATATGTTTTATTGCTTCTATCACTTCTTTTTCAGCTATGCTATCTTGTTCCTCGTCGATTTCTACGCACGTTTCTTCATCTATTTCCGCTCTGCTTTCCCCCTCTGTGTTCAGTAGGTCCTGGAAGTATTCTTTCCATCTTTCCATTTTCTCCTCTTCACTAGTTAATACTCTATTGTCTTTTGCTTTAATGTGTCTTATTGTATGTTGTTTATCTTTCCTTGCGTTCTTCATTACCTTATAAAACAGTTTCTGGTTTTCTCGGCTATATTTTTCCATTTACGTGCCAAATTCTTCCCATACTTCTGCCTTTGCCTTTAGTATCATTTCTTTTACTTCTTTTAGTTTTTGCTTATATTTTGTGTAGCTTTGATCTGAACCATCTCGTAAATGCTGCTTCCAAAGTTTCTTTTTCTTCCTCACTTCTTCCCTGATGTGTTCATTCCACCATCTTGTTTGTTTTCTACATTTATTATTGGACACTACTCCGCATGTTTCTTTCGCTACTGATATAATAATGTTTTTGAAATTGCTCCATAGTTGTTCTAAGTCCATTTCGACCCAAGTATTTCTTATTTCTTCTATTCTTATTTCTATTAATTCTCTGTATCTGCAAGATATTTGCTCTTCTTGTAACTTGTGTGTTCTAATTACCTCGTTTGGTTTAGTTTGTGGTTTCCTTGTATTACATGTTCGTCTTTTTTGGTCAATCTTTATTTTTGTCTCTACTAAGTAATGGTCACTATATATTTCGGGTCCCCTCTTCACTCTGGTATCCAGTACCTCTTTTCTATATGCTTTGTTTATAAGGATATAGTCTATAATGGATTTTTCGTTTCTTGTTTTTACTTTTCTTGTGTATTTATGTATGTCCCTGTGCGCAAAGAACGTATTTGTAATGACTAGATCATTTTCTATACAAAAGTGTATCATTCTACCTCCATTATTATTCTTATGACCTTCTCCATGGGGACCTAGTACATTTTTTACATCTGCTGTTCTTTTCCCCACTCTGCTATTAAAATCTCCTAGTACTATTATTCTATTGTTATTACTTTCTATCGTCTCTGTCAGTTCTTCCCAAAATTTGTCCTTCTCTTCTGTTGATTCATCTTCGTTTGGTCCGTATACTATGACTATTGATGTGCTGTTTTGCTGCTCTAGTTTCATTTCTATTTTCAATATTCTTTGTGATATGAACTTCCACCTTTGTATATTTTCTACTCTTCTTTTATTAATTATACACGCAACTCCCTCTGTTGCTCTTGTTTCTACGTGTACTCCACTATAGATTACCATGTGGTTATTTATTTCCATTATACCTTGTCCTTTCTTCTTTGTCTCTGTTATAGCCAGAATGTCTAGCTCTTCCTCTTCAAATTCTTGTATTCATTCTTGTTCTTTGTCCTTCATACTTCTTATATTCCAGGTTCCAATTTTTATTATGCTCTGATTCGCTCGATGTTCTCCGTCTTTTCTATCTACTTTATTTTTACTATTGTCATCCTTATTTAATTGTTTTTGTGTTATACTATCCTTACTTCCTCCCTGTGTCTCTCCTTCTCCTTTTCCGTATTTCTCTTGCTTTATTCCTACTATATTCATTACTCTGTATCTATCCGTATGCTCGGCCGTGTACGTTGCTTGATCCTTCAACACAAATTCCTTCCTTGTATCTTTTGCTAGTTTTTTGGCACCATCACTTCTAGTTCCTCTGTCGTATAGTTCCATCTCCATTCCTTTCCATCGATGATTAGTTTATTGTACCCAATTCTGACCGTTTTTCCTTCGTTTCTCTCCTTTCTTGCAATCATTCTCAATTGTCTTCCCTTTTCTATTTCTTTCTTTGTTAAATCGTCGTTGATATAAATCGCTTTATCTTTGTTTCTCAGTTTCTACTTGTTTCTCATTACCTTTTCTTTATCTTCATCTTTCTCGAATTCTACTAGGCATGTTTTATTACCTAGTTTCTGCGCTCTTCGGACCTTTACTTGCACGTCCAGTTCCTTCTGTATTAGTTGTTCTACCTTATTTTTTAGCAATGTTAGATTCTCATTTTCTAGCCCTATTCCAGTAAGAACCACATTATTTCTTCGTTTCTGTTTTTTTAACCATTCGATCTTGTCACATACTTCTTTACTTTTCCTTTTGATATTTTCATTCTCTTTCTTAAGTTCTTGGTTTTCCTTCTTTAACACTTTATTTTCTTCTCTTATCTTTCCTAGCTCTTCCATGATTTTATTTTGCTCATGTTTTATTTGTTTTTGTTCCGCTTTCATCTCTTGAATCATCTCTATTAAATAGTCTAGCTTTCCCTCGCAAATTTTGTTTGTTTTCTCTGGTGATTTGGGTACTTTCTTCCTCTCCTCATCTCGCTTTTCATCTCTAAATGTCTTCCTTCTTCCATCATCCGTGGATCCGTCCTCGCTGTCCGTTTTCCCCATTATCAGAATTATTTCTCCGTACGTTTATCTTCTCTACGTGCCGCCACTGGTAATCGTTTCGTCTATTGATGTTATTTGGGTTGCCTACAGGCCCGCGCCAGATATCGCTCTCAAGTCGACCTTTCGGACGAGTTCAATCTACTGGCCGTTGGCAGATCTTGGTTAGAATTTACGGATTTTGTCTTACCCTGCTTTCCCAGCTTCTTCTACACTTTCCCTGTTATTATTCACTTAACTTTACACTTTGTAACGTTTCCCGTGGTTCTATCTACTAGTTATTGTTCGTAATACGAATTTAACAACGTAGCGATCTTAACCTCGTGTTTACTTGTACAGTGGCGTACCGCGTATAACACTGCGTACTGGGTATAATAAGTATATTATTACACGATCTTTATACTTTATAAAGATTTTTTTTCTTTTTTTTGATTTTTGTATTAAATTTTCATTTAAATTTTATTGTGATCTTTATTTAATTAACCTTTCATCTCGAATTTATAAGTAACTTAAAGAAATATAATTATTATATTTGTCAATACATTTTGACTGGCGCCAAGTATTTTCGTAGAGACAACCACGTTTCCGATTGGAACCCTGAGAAGAAAGCAGTCTCATTTTTTGGAAATAAACCGACTGAGGATCCTAGTTGGGTAGATTTGTCGTGAACGGTGGTACAGTAAATATAAAAACCACAGTTCATAGCAATATGTAAATACTGAAATTTAAAATAAGATAAGTAAATTATAGTATAAGTAACTAAAAAATAAGTATAAACAAAGTTCTTAAACAAAATAGTACTCATTTCTCAACAGAGTTCTTACAAAACCACAATAATAAAACAAAAAAAAAAAACTTAACTTTGTCACATGTAAGCAAAACGTGAAATATAGTGAGGTTAAACAGGTTATAAAATGGAGATGGCGGGTAAAGTTGAGCGCACGCGCAGTAACAAAATATGTTTGTGACGTCACGATATATATTATCGCCATCGTATACTCTTGAAATATGTAAACGGAAAGTGCGCTGCACAAGTTGTTGGAGTACATACGATTGGGAAAGTGCTCAGTATGATTGCTAAGTATCTTAGATTACCAAACCCTAAAACATACATGGGCCACTGTTTTCGGAGATGTACTGCTACGCTACTTGTCAATATCGGGGCTGATATGTCGATTTTTAAACGTCACGATGAATGGAAGTTCACGACAGTAGCGGAAGGATATGTAGAAGACTCTATCGAAAATAAGAAACAAATTTCCAATTCAATTTCTGGCGCTATAGTATCTAGCTTGAATGTAGGTAATTGCAAAAATGTTACGTCCCAAAGCAAATAATTGGATATCGAATGTCAATATAACCATTATTCAGAAACAATAGATGAAGTTACTTCAACTTCTGGAGTAAATATAAGTAATAATACAAACTGTACAATTAATATAAGTATGTATTTGCTGTTAATTTAAAAATTAATGCTCAATAAAAAAAACCTTTTTATTGTTGTATTTTAGAAATGTCAAATTTGAAAGTGAAGTTTGGTTTGGCGGCCGTTGCTATGGATAACAGCCGCGAAATACTCACTTCGCGTGCGATTGCACGAAATAGTTATTTCCCGACGACCACAATGTAAAAAGAACAAATTCGCATGATTTACTAGCACTGAAAATTGCAAATTGCATTGTATCCCCAAAACTGTGTTGAAAAGTTATCTTGTAACTAAAACCGTGCTGAAAAGTTCAAAAGGGCCAATTAGAATCGTCGCAGAACCGTGTGCAAAGTAACAGACGTGCCAACCTACTAATCATAAAATAACAAATAGGAAACTGTCAAATGAATGACTCTCAAATGTCAAATTGTTGTTATGAAATACATCATATATCATTATTTTGTGAATCATTCTTTTATTTTCATTGAAATTAATTCTTGTCACTAAGCGGTCGTCGGAAAAGTATAGTGTACAACACGTGCTGAAAATATTTCACACTCGCATAATTAAACCACTCGCCTACGGCTCGTGGCTCAAACTTCATGCTCGTGTGAAATATCCTATTTTCAGCACTAGTTGTACAATATACTATTACGATACAAGTGTTAAAAGTGCGATTTTATTTCACGAGTAAGAAGTTTGCGACACGAGCGTTAGCGAGTGGCGCAACTTACGAGTGAAATAAAATAGCATTTTAACACGTGTATTGTACAACATTTTTTCTACAAACGCAGTCAACGCTAATATTAAGAAAGTTTTAACTACTAATTTTGATTTATTGACTAGATAAAAATCAGGTATGACCTAATTTATGAATTCATATGACAAGATAACCATGGTTACATTCTTATGACACATGTATACATATTTGTTAAACGTGTAGGTAAAATATATTCGAATATGAATAATTCTGATGATATTAATCCAAACGTAGAGGAACTATCAGCGGAGATCGAAGAAGCCGCTACTAGAGCAACATTAAATTTATTACCTAGTAAATCCAGGAAACAATATAACATAGCATACAATCGTTTCATTGAATGGTGCAAATCGAAAAATGTGTTAGGTAAATACGGCGAAAACGTTATGTTGGCATATTTCGAAGAAAAATCTAAAGTTTGGAAATTATCGACGCTCTGGGCAAATTTTTCAATGATAAAACTGATGTTAAATATAATGTATAATCAAGATACAAGTGGGTATTATAAACTCGTTGCATTTCTGAAGCGCAAGGGAGAAGGTTACCGACCAAAAAAATCAAAAATTTTCACACAAAAGGAAATTGATCAGTTCATTATAGAGGCACCGGATGAACAGTACTTGATGTTGAAGGTAGCTGCAATTATGGGTGTATTTGGCGCTTGCCGCCGCGGAGAACTCTGCCAGATGACTGTCAACGACATTACAGATTTGGGAACTATCCTAATGGTAACGATACCAGATAGTAAAACTAGAGTTCCAATAACTTTTACTATTATTGGGGCTTATATAAACTTATATCATAAGTATGTAGCACTCCGTCCATCTAAAATCAACCACCAGCGTTTTTTTATTAAATATACTCGTAATAAATGTACAAGTAAAGCTGTAGGAATAAATACATTTGGAGCTATGCCTGGAGTCATTGCAACATTTTTGCAATTGCCAGATAGTAAATTTTATACCGGACATTGCTTCCGGCGATCATCTGCCAGTTTGTTAGCGGATTCTGGTGCAAATTTATGTACAATTATGAGACATTGGGGGATGGAAAAGCTCCAGTGTTGCAGAGGGCTATTTAGAGGATTCTTTAGAAAATAAAAAGAAGATTGCTGGCCAAATTCTCATCCTTGCTCCAGTAATGCTGTTATAACTAATAATATTCACACTAACAATCCTGCAATGTTAGATCGTAATAATTACAATTGTCTTTCTGATAAGAAGTTTGAAATAACTTCTGAACAAGGGATAAATATTAGTAATTGTTCCAATTGTACAATTAATGTTACCATTTCTAAATAATTTGTATTAATAATCATATTTTTTAGAATGTATTGATTAATAAAAATGTCACTTTGACAGAATTTTATGTCAGTTTACTTTTAACACTAGTGTTAAAAGTGATTTACTTTTAACACGCTACTTAATAATATTACATTTTTAATTGAGGTTGGCCGTGTTAAAATGTCAACTTTTAACGGTGTTTGTAGAAAAAAATCTTTTTTCTGAAATCGGTCAAGATTGCCTACTTACTCTAGTATTTTAGTCCGTTGCTAAGCAAACATTAGAAAACAGTCCGGGAAGGTTTTCTTTTCGTACTAAGCCGGGAAAGTCAGTAGCTTTCCCGTATCGCTTTCTTATATACATTTTAGACAGTAAATAAATACACGTAGACAACATTTTCAGCAGCTTTTACTATCTCCGGTGGTGTCCCGTACACCAGGACATCATCTTCACTGTCAATTTAATTTTTTTTAGCGATAAGTAGGTATTAAAGCGAAATAATAAGTAATGAATTTCTGACCATTTTCACAACAACAAATAAACAGTGATTGTCAAGGAAACGATTTCATGGCAATTAGGTGGTAATGAAAAAATGTTATGCATTTATAAAAATTCTTTAATTTATAATAATGTTGATTCCGATTTCAGAAAAAAAAGTATGTGTATCTCGTAGTACAAGAACTTGGCCTCGTCCAACAATTTACATTGTCGTCCGGGAATGTATCGTTTTTACTAGTAGATATACAATGTACTATTTTCTGAACAACCACGTGGCCGTAAAGACATGTAGTCTCTTATCAGCTTCAAACTGTAAATTTCGTCTTTCGTCAACAATAGTAAAAACGCGTTTTTTATCGGTTTTTGTCTCTGGTACGTTTACCACAAAAACTGACTTTCTATCTTCTACATGAGTAACTAACATATTCACAAATTCTTGCCGTCGACATTCACCAAATACACAAAATATTAATGCAACTTTGTTAATTAAAAATGTCTCATTCGGTGCCTCGTGAATAAATTTTAGGAAATCTTGTCTAGACAGAACTTTAGACTTTATTGGCTGGTATCCTTTTGACCCCTACTTCAAATATTCTTCTAACTTAGCGATTTTAATATTCTTATTTACCATTAAAGTCTTCTTTACCATTGAATATTTGGACCATAAGGAACTCGAAGAAAATGTTT